>JAZHRO010000055.1:124220000-125434642 GCA_037157565.1 Thalassia testudinum
AGATATATATATATATATGTACATATATATATATATGTACATATATATATATATATGTACATATATATATATCTAGATATGTATATATATGTACATATATATATATATATATATATATATATTAGAGTTTGATGTATACCTTGCTTTACATTGAATATGTCTTTTGTTATATCTCTTTAGCTTTATTTTGACTACTTGATTAGTGGTTTTAATTGCAAATCAATTGCTTCCTGACACAATCTCGGACTCACATTCGAAATTACAAATTTAAGTATTATTCATCGCTTTCTTCGCTATACTACGACACATATTTTAAACTCAATGAAAGCACATTAACATGAGCCTAGGTCTTCTCTGCACCGCATCTGGCTTTAGGTCTAACTTCATCATCCAATTCCTCGCAGCTTCAAGGGCTAAATCAAGCAAGCTAAGGCTCAATTGAAAACCCTATGGTTGTCTTTTGATTGTAGGTCTCAGTTAGATCAAAGGATCACAATTGATCCTTCAAATCAAGGCCTAAACATGGCCTAAAGTCAGGTCAAGTTTGC
Organism: Thalassia testudinum; assembly: GCA_037157565.1. Taxonomy (NCBI): domain Eukaryota; kingdom Viridiplantae; phylum Streptophyta; class Magnoliopsida; order Alismatales; family Hydrocharitaceae; genus Thalassia; species Thalassia testudinum. The sequence continues at coordinate 124,220,549 of JAZHRO010000055.1, forward strand.
TGCAAGTCAGCAGAAGTGGATTCCTACAATAGACCTATGTAAACTTGTTTTATCTATCAATTAAAGGCTTAAACAATTACTATAAACCATTCCGTAGGGAATGGAATAGGTCCTGAAGATCTAGGAAGCATAGGGAAGCTCTAGATCTTTGGAGCTCTCGAACAAGAAATGCAGAACAGTGATCTTAGGTTCAAATATCTAAACAGATAGATCTCATCCTCTAGAAATGATCTGGATAAATTCAGAGGATCAAATAAAACTGGTCTAGGTTGGAATTGAATCGAAATTTCACCAGAATGCCACTAAACTCAGCTGAGGTTCATAAAGAACCTAAACAGTGAATGAAAATAAAAACACCGTAAACTTTAATAAAAACAAACCAAATTAGTTCCAATAGGTTTGTAATAAACACAGGAACTCAAATCAGTTAAAAAAATCAAGTCTTGAGGTTAAGAATCTCAAGAACAAGCTTGGGTTGACCGAAGTAACATGAAAGTTGACTTTGTGAATGAAGGAATCACATCTCAAAGCAACTATCTTATTCAGCTTATTTTAACCTAAAGAATTCATTCATCACATCAAAGTCATGTTTTGATCACTTCAGATAGGATCTCAGGCTTTTCTGCTTGGGATCAAAAGGTGCTGTGTTTGGCAGAATAATTCAACTAACCGAAGACCTATCCAAAGACAATTCTAGACTCCTTGAACTCTGTTGAAGCTTATTGACCTATCACTAAGGTTAGAAATGACCTGGAGGGTTTAACTCAGCTTTGCCGAAGCTAAGGAAGACAAAGATTAGTAGTGTACTCTAAACATTAAAACTCAAGTTCAATAGGTGAATTCTAATCCTTAGATCACAAGATAGTTGTAACGAGCGCGTGCCCCAGACGCCTTTTAAGACGTCTGGGAGGTGGCCCAGACGTCTGTCAAGACGTCTGGGATCACATCCAGACGTCTGACCAGACGTCCGGGATAGTTTACAGACGTCTGACGAACAGTTATGCTCTCACGGGATATTCGTCTGCGCGCCTGTGCGCGCAGACCTGCGATTCTGCCCTTTTTCTCTGCGGCCGCAGGCGGCTGCGACCGCCTTCTCTCTCCTCTCTGCGCGGCGTTAAAAGGGGGGCGCGCCTCCCCTCCCGTCTCCACCATCTTCCTCCTTCTTCTCCTGCCTGTGCGCGAGAGCGAGCGGACGCGAGGGCGCAGCGGCAGTGGCAGCCGCAGTGAGCGCGGAGGAGCTGCGGCGTGCGAGGGCGGGGCTCTGCCGTGAGGGCGAGCTCGCCAGGAGCGGCTTGGCCGGCCGGGGGAGGGCGCAGGGGGCGCAGAGCGTCGCGGAGAGGGACCTGCTGCGGGCGGAGCAGCGTACGCGCGAGGTGCGACGTGGGCGGCGTCGCGAGCGGAGGCCGAGCAGGGCTCTGATTCTGGAAAAATTTCCAGAATCAGACGTCTGGATTGATATCCAGATGGCAAGGTCGACGTCTGTGAGATCATACAGACGTCTGAAAGGTGAGTTTCCGCTTTCTTCTTCGTTTTTGTCGACTGACCGTACTGAGGGAGGGGGGTTGGCTGTGCGCAGGTTCTCTGATTCGTCATCTTTGCGAATCAGACGTCTGGAAGTTGTACCAGACGGCGGGAGTGACCTCCAGACGTCCGGAGTGACCATCGGACGTCTGGGATCTAGGAAAGACGTCCCTGCAGACTTCTGGACGTCCGGGGAACCAAGCCGAACAGGTAATTCTCTGATCCACCGTTTAAGACGTCTGGAAGGAGTTCCAGACGTCTGATTTTGCACAGTATCGTCTTTCTCGACCCGTTTAGGGCCCGTTTGGGCTCCGTTTTCCGCGATTCGAGTTGCGTTCGTTTCAGAATTAATTCCTCTACCCGCCTACAGTAGCTATACCCTATTTTGAGACTCTCCTTGTGTTTGATCCTTGTGATAGGACCTCGTTCGGTTGCAGTCTTGAGAGTCGCGGAGGCGCGCGGGATTCCCGATCACGCCCCCATTACTCCCGTTGTACCTGGTAGAGTGGCTTTAAGTATTAATAAAATCTGTTAAAGTATGGAACCATAACTAGAACCTAGGGCATTGCATGAATCCTAGGAATGAGAAATATATGGAATGATAGCTCCTAGGTGTTGCATGAATCCTAGGGCCGGAAAACTAGATTGTATGATAGATCCTAGGATATGGCATGAATCCTAGGATGGAAAAACTAGTGGAATGTATATTACTGCAGTCTTGGAAAAATGGAAAGGAATATATAAAGCTGCCTGTAAATTTAATTAACAGCTGCCTGTTATGAATAAAGAAACATGTTTGAGATCATGGAATTTGAGAACGTGAATCTGGAAAGTGAAACATATGATGTTCTGAGATAAAGAGCTGGAACCCTACGGGGAATTAGGAGTGGAACTCCTGGAAAGAAAAGGAATGGAACTGAGATGTAGTTTGTACTGTCTCTTGGGTACGCAGTACCAAGGGAAGTACCTGTACCTGTTTTAGTGCAGAGTGGGGCCAGCCGCCCCAGGGACCCGGGGTTAGGATTGGCCGCTCTGTACCGACTTGTTGGCCCTCGTGTACGTAGTACCGAGGAGAGCTAGTAGTGTTAGGAGAGTCCTAGCTACCCCACGGGCCCCGGGGTTCTGCTAGCCTCCTTCACCGACTTGTTAGGCCCACTAGGGCAAACCAGGGTAGTCAGGCGAGGGTGCGCGGACTGTGGAGGGGCAAGGCCCCGGTTTGGTTACTGTGGAGGGGTTGGACCCCTGTTACTGAGAGGGCTCTGCCCTGGTTCCGTGCTGTGCTTTGGGCGCACCCGTTAACGGAAACGACTGACCGCGTGCCAGTGCGGGCTAGCTACCTGTGCGTTTATCGCGCGTGCCGTAGTCACCGTTACGTCTGTCAGTGACCTTGGGGTGGTTGACTGAGGGTAGGATCACCACGGGGGACTCTCCCGGCCAGGAGAGCACCACGTGCTACTTCTACTTTTGGAAAAGACTGCAATCAAGATTGTCCCACGAGGACATTCGAGATCAAGTAAAGGATCTGAGAAATAAATGAAATAGTAAGAAAAATTGAAAGATGTAAATAAAGGAAGTAATAGAACATAACAGCTCCTGCACACTCTACTGTTGCCTTTAGTTAGTTTGCCACTCTACTCAGCGTTTTGCTGACGTGTTACACTCGTTACCTTTTTCAGGACCAGGTGTTGAGCAGCCAGGGTCGGCGGCTGCAGAGGACGCTGGGCCGAGTAGGGTCCAGTAGAGTTACCACAGCTTTGTACCCCTTTTTGTTTCTGTTCTAGTGAGTAGTTTCTGTTTCCGCTGTACCTTCTTTACCTGCAGTTTTTGTTATATGATAAATGTTGTTTTACTGTTGTGGTGGTGCCTACTGTAGTAGTTTCTTTCCTTACTGCTGCACTTTTTTACTGTTAGTTATATTCATGCTGAATGTGGTTTATTTTACTGTCTTTTGGTTACTTCCTCGTTGGACGACTGGGTCTTGGGATTAGTCGAGTCGGTCCGGTTCTCGTGTCTCGTAGGGACTCGGGAACCGGGTCGTTACAAGATGGTATCAGAGCAAGGTCGTCCCGAGAAGTGAATCAACTGACTGGAAAATAACCAATTCACATGTTTATAGCTAGAGTAGCCACCACAACATATCTCTTGACATGAGCTCTTAGAAGTGTTGATAGGTACCGTCTGTTTTGACGTTTCCGTTTTGTTTCGCCTCTCCTTGCAGGAGATGCCTCGTCGTGGGACTGGCGAGACTGGCCGCGGGCGCGGCCGAGGGCGAGGTCGGCGAGGTGGACGTGCTGTCGTTGACGTCTCGGTGGACCAGCCACCACTCCCTGGCATCCAGGCCCAGGACCTCGCCAGACTGATACGGGATATTGTACGAGAGGAGCTCCACCCACCGCCCCGAGCACCTCCTCCTGGGGTTGCAGAGGGGGAGTCCTCTGTGGGACCACGCGACGGACGCGGCGCTGGACACGAGGGAGGGGATGGGCCCCTGCCGCCCCCACCTTCCTCCGACACTTCTGTACACGAGGCACCTTCGCCTGGAGGTGCACCAGCACCTCCCCTACAGCACCACTTCGAGCTTTTCGGACAGTTCCGGAAGCTGAAGCCCCCCTCCTTCAAGGGGGATGAGGACCCGACCGAGGCAGAGGACTGGCTTGAGCAGCTGGAGAAGATCTTCGACACCCTTCGCCCCCCGGTGGAGTGCCGCGTGGCCATTTCCACGTACCAGCTGGAGAGTGCGGCACACCGGTGGTGGAGGGCGGTCCGGGGACAGGAGAGGGACGAGCCGACGTGGGACCAGTTCGTCACCCTCTTCTGCGAGCAGTACTTTCCCCAGACGTGGCAGGACCAGAGGAGGCGGGAGTTCCACACTCTCCGCCAAGGGACGATGACCGTGAGCGCGTACCGCACGCGTTTCTTGGAGCTGTCCCGCTTTGCAGCGACAGCGGTAGCCACTGAGGAGGAGCGCCTTTGGAGGTTCACCGAGGGGCTCCGGCCTGCGATCCGGGGGTATGTCAAACCCCTGAAGCTGCCGACGTTTTCGAGGGTGGTAGAGGCAGCTATGACTTACGAGGAGACCAACCCGTCCGCGCGAGAGACCGACGGCGGGCGGAAGAGGCCCTTTCAGCCAGACTTCTCACAGGGCCGGCGAGAACGGAGACACGTGGCGTCCGCAGGAGAGCCGTCACGTTGTGCAGGGCCATCAGTGGCCTTTGGGGGCCCTCGACAGGGGCCAGTCGCCAGCACCGGACCCCCGCCTAGCCGACAGCAGGGACTCACTGAGGGCGGGAGTCGGGTTCCCCTCTGCTACCAGTGTGGCCAGCCGGGCCACGTCAGGAGGGACTGCCCATCTAGGGCAGGAGTTCAGCAGATACTTCCCGCGCAGAGCACTGGAGGGCGCGCAGGAGGCCGCGGTTTCCAGGCGCGAGGAGGAGGACCGCAGTCGCGAGGAGGGTACCGGCCAGCACCTACCCGTCCGACGCAGAGTGTGGCTGCTTCGTCCGCACCTAGAGCTGAGGGGCGTATCAACGCCCTAACACACAGGGACGCCAGAGCTTCGGGATCCGTGGTAGCAGGTATGGTTTCAGTTTCTGGCAGACTCGTTTACACGCTTTTCGATTCTGGCGCTACGCACTCATTTGTCGCAGCCAGTTTCGCAGTTAATTTGGACCAGGATTATACATTGTTAGAGAATCCGTTCGTAATCAGAGGTCCGAGTGGTCAGCTGTTTGTAGCTGAGAAGGTGTACACGGGTTGCGGGGTCAGCATCGGGGGACACAGCCTTCCAGCTGACCTGATTATGATACAGATGGAGGACTTTGGAGTGATTCTGGGGATGGATTGGCTGTCCGCTTACCACGCCTTGGTAGACTGTTTTGAGAGGAAGATTGTCTTCTCCATTCCGGGGTTGCCTTCCTTCGAGTTTCACGGGCAGCCAGTGGATGGAGGTTTCAGGTGCATTTCGGCACTTCGGGCGGCGAGACTTTTGAGCCAGGGGTGTGAGGGCTTCTTAGCTTGTGTAGTGGCAGAGCACAGCCCCGTGGCAGACTTCCAGAGCATCCCGGTGGTCAGAGAGTACCCCGACGTGTTTCCAGACGAGTTACCAGGACTACCGCCCGAGCGTGAGATCGAGTTTGAGATCTCACTAGTACCAGGGACCAGCCCCATCTCCACCGCGCCATACAGAATGGCACCGCTTGAGCTGCGAGAGCTCAAGTCTCAGTTGCAGGACCTTTTGGAGAAGGGTTTCGTGAGGCCCAGTGCGTCTCCCTGGGGAGCCCCGGTACTGTTTGTGAAGAAGAAGGATGGGACCCTACGCCTTTGTGTGGACTACCGACAGCTGAATAGGGTCACCATCAAGAACAGATATCCGCTGCCGAGGATTGATGATTTGTTTGACCAGTTGCGGGGCGCCACGGTGTTTTCCAAGATCGACTTGAGGTCTGGATACCACCAGTTGAGGATCAGGGAGACCGACGTCTCCAAGACAGCTTTCCGCACCCGCTACGGACACTACGAGTTTTTGGTCATGCCGTTTGGGCTGACCAATGCCCCCGCTGCTTTCATGGACCTGATGAACCGGGTGTTCAGACCGTACTTGGACCAGTTTGTGGTGGTTTTCATAGATGATGTACTCATCTATTCTAGAGATCGGACGCAGCACGGACAGCACTTGCGGATGGTTCTGGACACTCTGAGACGACGCAGGCTGTACGCCAAATACAGCAAGTGCGAGTTCTGGTTGAGGGAGGTGACCTTTTTGGGTCATGTGATCTCTGGAGACGGCCTGGCGGTGGATCCCACCAAGGTCGAGGCAGTGCTCAGGTGGGAGAGACCGCGTTCAGTCACTGAGATTCGCAGTTTCCTGGGACTGGCAGGTTACTACAGACGGTTCATCAGAGGGTTTTCGCAGATTGCACGTCCTATGACACAGTTGACTCGGAAGGATGTGCCTTTCGCTTGGACAGACGCCTGTGAGGCGTGTTTTCTGGAGCTGAAGGAGAGGTTGACCTCGGCTCCCGTGCTCACCATCCCTGACAGTAGTGGCGGGTTCGTTGTGTACACGGACGCTTCATTGCAGGGGTTAGGAGGTGTGCTCATGCAGAGGGGCCACGTGGTCGCTTACGCTTCGCGGCAACTGAAGCCCCATGAGCATACCTATCCTACCCACGATCTAGAGTTGGCAGCTGTTGTCTTCGCGCTGAAGACATGGAGGCACTACTTGTACGGTGAGACCTTCGAGATTTTTACAGATCACAAGAGCCTCAGATATCTTTTTGACCAGAAGGAGCTCAACATGAGACAGAGACGTTGGTTGGAGCTCCTGAAGGACTACGACTGCAGCATCTCCTACCACCCGGGAAAGGCCAATGTGGTGGCTGACGCCTTGAGCCGTAAGGCGCCCGCACGCTTGGCCAGTCTACAGTTACAGAGTTGGAGCCTTTTGGAGGAGGTGGCCAGTTGGCGACCTCTAGAGTTACGAGGGTACTGTGGGGCAGTGACGGTGACACGGCAGACCAGACCAGAGTTGATAGATCGCATCATCACGGGACAGATGGCCGATCCGTACTTGCAGTCTTTGCGCGACAGAGTACTATTAGGGGACCCAGGGGACTTCTCTTTCACAGACCAGGTGTTACGCTTGAGGGGACGGCTGTGCGTCCCCAGAGACGAGGAGCTGTTGAGAGAGCTCCTGACTGAGGCACACGGTTCCAGATTCACCATACATCCCGGAAACACGAAAATGTACCATGACTTGAGACGCGAATTCTGGTGGAGAGGGATGAAGCGGGATGTGGGTGAGTTCGTGCAGCAGTGCTTAGTGTGCCAGCAGGTGAAAGCCGAGCATCAGAGGCCTGCAGGACCGCTTCAGCCGCTTCCAGTGCCAGAGTGGAAGTGGGAGAGCATCACCATGGACTTGGTGGTGGGCTTACCTGTTACCCAGCGAGGACACGACGCAGTCTGGGTAATAGTGGATAGATTGACGAAGACGGCACGATTCTTGCCAATCCGAGTCACTTTGGGACCAGCACAGTTGGCAGAGAGGTATATCCGTGATGTGGTGCGACTACACGGAGTTCCGCGGGAGATCGTATCCGACCGGGATACCCGCTTTAAGTCCCAGTTTTGGGCTGAGTTTCAGCAGGCTTTGGGGACGAGGTTGAGGTTTAGCACGGCTTACCACCCCCAGACGGACGGACAGTCGGAACGCACGATACAGACACTTGAGGATCTTTTGCGTGCCTGTGTACTAGACTGGAGGGGCTCTTGGGAGGAGCACCTGCCCCTGGCGGAGTTTGCATACAACAACAGCTATCACTCGAGCATCGGCATGGCTCCCTACGAGGCTCTGTACGGACGGAAATGCACGGCACCCTTGAGTTGGGTTGAGGTGGGGACCAAGTGGGAGGTTGGCCCCAGGTTGATCCGGCAGAGTCAGGAGGTAGTTGAGCAGATCCATAGACGACTCCGCACTGTCAGGAGCAGACAGAAGAGCTACGCAGATCGCAGACGCAGAGAGGTGCAGTTCGAGGTTGGGGACCACGTCTTTCTTCGTGTTTCGCCCATGAAGGGCTTACAGCGGTTTGGGGTGAGAGGGAAGCTCGCGCCGAGGTTCGTGGGGCCCTTTGAGGTCCTGGAGCGGGTTGGACCCGTTGCTTACAGACTTGCCCTTCCCCCGCAGCTTTCTGGTGTGCACGACGTGTTCCACGTGTCCAACCTCAGGAAGTACGTAGCCGATCCCAGCCACGTACTGAGTCACGAGAGCGTCGAGGTGAGCGACGACCTGACCTACCCCGAGCGGCCAGTACAGATCCTAGACCGAGCAGTCCGCAGGTTGAGACGAAAGCAAGTACCCCTGGTAAAGGTTTTGTGGAGGAGCCAGCGGTACGAGGAGGCTACCTGGGAGCCTGAGGCGGCAATGCGGGAGCGGTACCCAGAGCTTTTCGCGGGTACGTCTTTTCGGACCGGCTTCGGTCCTCTTTGAGTTTGTTATGGTTATTTGGACATCCTTTTCCCGCACCCTAGTTGGCGCAAGTTTCGGGGACGAAACTTCCTTTGAGTTTGTTATATTGTAACGAGCGCGTGCCCCAGACGCCTTTTAAGACGTCTGGGAGGTGGCCCAGACGTCTGTCAAGACGTCTGGGATCACATCCAGACGTCTGACCAGACGTCCGGGATAGTTTACAGACGTCTGGCGAACAGTTATGCTCGCACGGGATATTCGTCTGCGCGCCTGTGCGCGCAGACCTGCGATTCTGCCCTTTTTCTCTGCGGCCGCAGGCGGCTGCGACCGCCTTCTCTCTCCTCTCCGCGCGGCCTTAAAAGGGGGGCGCGCCTCCCCTCCCGTCTCCACCATCTTCCTCCTTCTTCTCCTGCCTGTGCGCGAGAGCGAGCGGACGCGAGGGCGCAGCGGCAGTGGCAGCCGCAGTGAGCGCGGAGGAGCTGCGGCGTGCGAGGGCGGGGCTCTGCCGTGAGGGCGAGCTCGCCAGGAGCGGCTTGGCCGGCCGGGGGAGGGCGCAGGGGGCGCAGAGCGTCGCGGAGAGGGACCTGCTGCGGGCGGAGCAGCGTACGCGCGAGGTGCGACGCGGGCGGCGTCGCGAGCGGAGGCCGAGCAGGGCTCTGATTCTGGAAAAATTTCCAGAATCAGACGTCTGGATTGATATCCAGATGGCAAGGTCGACGTCTGTGAGATCATACAGACGTCTGAAAGGTGAGTTTCCGCTTTCTTCTTCGTTTTTGTCGACTGACCGTACTGAGGGAGGGGGGTTGGCTGTGCGCAGGTTCTCTGATTCGTCATCTTTGCGAATCAGACGTCTGGAAGTTGTACCAGACGGCGGGAGTGACCTCCAGACGTCCGGAGTGACCATCGGACGTTTGGGATCTAGGAAAGACGTCCCTGCAGACTTCTGGACGTCCGGGGAACCAAGCCGAACAGGTAATTCTCTGATCCACCGTTTAAGACGTCTGGAAGGAGTTCCAGACGTCTGATTTTGCACAGTATCGTCTTTCTCGACCCGTTTAGGGCCCGTTTGGGCTCCGTTTTCCGCGATTCGAGTTGCGTTCGTTTCAGAATTAATTCCTCTACCCGCCTACAGTAGCTATACCCTATTTTGAGACTCTCCTTGTGTTTGATCCTTGTGATAGGACCTCGTTCGGTTGCAGTCTTGAGAGTCGCGGAGGCGCGCGGGATTCCCGATCACGCCCCCATTACTCCCGTTGTACCTGGTAGAGTGGCTTTAAGTATTAATAAAATCTGTTAAAGTATGGAACCATAACTAGAACCTAGGGCATTGCATGAATCCTAGGAATGAGAAATATATGGAATGATAGCTCCTAGGTGTTGCATGAATCCTAGGGCCGGAAAACTAGATTGTATGATAGATCCTAGGATATGGCATGAATCCTAGGATGGAAAAACTAGTGGAATGTATATTACTGCAGTCTTGGAAAAATGGAAAGGAATATATAAAGCTGCCTGTAAATTTAATTAACAGCTACCTGTTATGAATAAAGAAACATGTTTGAGATCATGGAATTTGAGAACGTGAATCTGGAAAGTGAAACATATGATGTTCTGAGATAAAGAGCTGGAACCCTACGGGGAATTAGGAGTGGAACTCCTGGAAAGAAAAGGAATGGAACTGAGATGTAGTTTGTCCTGTCTCTTGGGTACGCAGTACCAAGGGAAGTACCTGTACCTGTTTTAGTGCAGAGTGGGGCCAGCCGCCCCAGGGACCCGGGGTTAGGATTGGCCGCTCTGTACCGACTTGTTGGCCCTCGTGTACGTAGTACCGAGGAGAGCTAGTAGTGTTAGGAGAGTCCTAGCTACCCCACGGGCCCCGGGGTTCTGCTAGCCTCCTTCACCGACTTGTTAGGCCCACTAGGGCAAACCAGGGTAGTCAGGCGAGGGTGCGCGGACTGTGGAGGGGCAAGGCCCCGGTTTGGTTACTGTGGAGGGGTTGGACCCCTGTTACTGAGAGGGCTCTGCCCTGGTTCCGTGCTGTGCTTTGGGCGCACCCGTTAACGGAAACGACTGACCGCGTGCCAGTGCGGGCTAGCTACCTGTGCGTTTATCGCGCGTGCCGTAGTCACCGTTACGTCTGTCAGTGACCTTGGGGTGGTTGACTGAGGGTAGGATCACCACGGGGGACTCTCCCGGCCAGGAGAGCACCACGTGCTACTTCTACTTTTGGAAAAGACTGCAATCAAGATCGTCCCACGAGGACATTCGAGATCAAGTAAAGGATCTGAGAAATAAATGAAATAGTAAGAAAAATTGAAAGATGTAAATAAAGGAAGTAATAGAACATAACAGCTCCTGCACACTCTACTGTTGCCTTTAGTTAGTTTGCCACTCTACTCAGCGTTTTGCTGACGTGTTACACTCGTTACCTTTTTCAGGACCAGGTGTTGAGCAGCCAGGGTCGGCGGCTGCAGAGGACGCTGGGCCGAGTAGGGTCCAGTAGAGTTACCACAGCTTTGTACCCCTTTTTGTTTCTGTTCTAGTGAGTAGTTTCTGTTTCCGCTGTACCTTCTTTACCTGCAGTTTTTGTTATATGATAAATGTTGTTTTACTGTTGTGGTGGTGCCTACTGTAGTAGTTTATTTCCTTACTGCTGTACTTTTTTACTGTTAGTTATATTCATGCTGAATGTGGTTTATTTTACTGTCTTTTGGTTACTTCCTCGTTGGACGACTGGGTCTTGGGATTAGTCGAGTCGGTCCGGTTCTCGTGTCTCGTAGGGACTCGGGAACCGGGTCGTTACAATAGTGCTCTGGAGCTCTACAGACAATTTCGAAGGTTGTGGCTTAAGTTTGGACTCGCTAGAGCTCACTAGAGCACTGGTGAAGGTCGAAACAGGGGTCTAGAGATCAAATCTCCATGAAACAAATCAAGAAAAAGATGAAAAGATTCCTGAGGTTCTCAAGAACCTCAGAGACTCAACAAACACTTCAATTGAGGCACAGAGTAAAGGATAGACTTTGAATTCCTCAAAATTTGCCCCCTAAGTTCAATAGAACTCAGAAGGATTTGGCTCGCTCAATTAAGTGAGGAGAATTACTTCTAACGTGCATGCAAAGGTGTGCAAGTAAGGAATTAGCGAATGAACTCTTCTTGAGCCACCATTGATAGCGAGCTAAAGAAGTTGAAAGAATTAGGTGACTACTGTGTAATAGCTAATAGGTTTAATTAATAGCGAAAATGGGGCCTTAGTGATGTAAGGAAGCGACGGAAGGCCCCAATTGGAGGTGTATCTACATTTGAGCCTTTTCCATTGACATCGGAGGTGCTCAGGTGAGTGTGAAGTGATTTAGGTGAAATATGTGATAAAATAGGGAATTGAAATGATAGAATTGATTGTGACAGTGATGAGAAGGTCATCAGCATTCAATTAAAGCAAAGTAGTGATCCGGCAAAGCTTGACATGGCTTGCTGGAGGTAAGGGAGAAGAACTATAGATCATGTAGTAAATCTACTTAATTAAGCTAACTAACTACTTAAAACTAATCTAAACTACTCTATGAATCTTCTACCTATTGTTACCTGGAAGAAGGGGGAATAGGGACTCCGTCAAGGTTTTTCGGAGGGAGGAAATCAAAGGATAGAAGGCAGAAGCTCCAACATAGAAGAATTTGGAATAGAGGAAGTAGCGGACGTCAAGGCCTTGTCAGAAGAGGCAGTGGAGGAAGAGGAAGGAGAGGCGATCGCCTCACTCAGAGAAGATCGGAGGAAGAGGGAGGAAGTTGCCAAAGGTAGGAAAGGATAGCCTAGCGAGCAACTCAGGTTAGAAGGAGGAAGGGAGTTGCTAACCTCTAATCGGAGGTTGGATGGGGTATTTATAAGTGGAATGGGGGGTAGGGATCAAGGAATTTGGATGCAATCGTGTCCAGATACGCGGGAATATGCTCCTTTGTCTCCAGTGATGGTGAACTCACCTCACCGAAGTTTGTTAGGTTTAGGAAGATCCAAGTAGTTGGATGCAAAGGTCGCAATGAGCTAAAGCTCAGCCACAGCTATGGTGGCTGACCATCATCAAGAAGATGGTGATCAAAAGGATATTGACACCTGTGGTCGTGGACCGGCCATGAAGGTGAAGAAGGTTTTGGGGAAGAAGATGTACATAGGGATCCCTTTGTAAATAGAAAAGGTCCTTATTACATAAAAAGGACTCGGTTGAAATGGAAGCTAAGGGCCTAAATGCAAATAGTGACTTTTAGAGCTTATTTTAAATTATTTATTTTTCAACTTTTTATATATAATTATAAATACAGTAAATAACACATTTATGACTTGACATTGCATTTTTATCCTTTTTAGCTATATTTGTTTATGTACTTACATTATTAAATTAATTAATATAAGTTATATTAAGTGCTTTATATATAGCTAAATGGTTATTTTTGAGTCCTAATTGTTAATTAAACTTAAATAAACCTTAGTTTAGTGATTTTACCAAATATCCAAGGTCCTTAGTAATTTTCCCTAAATATATAATTAACCATATATTAATGTAATTCACCATTAATTAACTAGGGAAACTAACTACTAAAGGTAAATTAGGAGCTAGCAATAATCTTAGGGTTAAAACTACCTCTAAAGGACTCAGTTTCTTTTGTACATAATTTTCTTTAAATCATCATGCATATCTTTGCATTGGATTTTAATTCCTTAAAGGAAATTACATCACCAAGAATAACTATGTTTGAAACTCTAAAATAGGCAAGTGTGCAACCCTTTTAAAACTCATTAAAGTAAGGTGGAACCCTAAAAGCTTACAAATATCAAAATTAAAGGCCTTGTTTGCTTGTGTGTTGCACATCACTTCACTTTTAATTAGTCATTAAGGATAACCACCCCTTCAAAGCCCATCATCTCTCAAGCACAAAATCCTAAGCTTAAAATTGAGTAGGCATGCCCTTAAGGTTGGATAAATTCAAATCTTGAGGGTTCGATTAGGGTTGTTAAGTGATTTGCCTTTATTCCTTTTATTAAATCCAGTGTCTAGGATGTGGGTCCAAAAGTCAAACGACTTAAGTAGGCAAAAGATTCCCAATTAGCACCTTAGCGAAAGTGTTGAAAATGCTTCCTCTACTCCATCTGCATTTAACCTCACTGGATTAATTTTAGGAAAAGATGTGGAATTGCTTGTAATTCTGGTTGTATCTTTTGAGAGTTTAGGTCCAATAGGGTTAATCATTTTAAGAGTAGGAATGTGTGCCTGATTGTATAGTTAGGGCACCAATTTCTCTCATTTGCCTCTATTCTCATCCCATTATTCTTCTACTGCACACATGGACTTCAATTCTCATCTTCCAACACACACATATCCCCAAAACGACTATAACTTCAATCCCAATCCGAATCAATATTGTCAATCATCAAATTGGGATAATTTCACATCAAGTTGGGGAAGAGAATTTGATTATAAATCGGGATCACAATATCAAGATCAAACCTCATACCCTCCTATTAATAACTTTCAATATGGGTCACTATGCTCAACTTATTACTCAAGCATGACCTACAATCAAAGAAGATATCCTAAGCTTCTTTCCTACCCTAAATTGTTTAACCCTCGGTGTTTTAGCCCATACCCATCAAATCAGGGTGGACCAGTGATCGCGTGCTTTTATACTCAACTCAGTAATTAAGTTAATTTCACTTAATTAAGAGTAGAAAAAGTCACTTAGGTTAACTTGAAGTTATGTCGGTTGTGTAGTATAAGGTTGAATTAACCTAACATTTTAGAAGAGTCCAGGTCGTTCACGGGAAGGTATAATAATTTTTCCAAATTCACCAATTTTCTTTTATTTCTTTATAAGTTTAGGAGGTATAACTAGGTTGATTTTTAAAACATGAATTTTGTCAAAATATTTAAACTATAAAGAATATACAAAATTCCATATGAAAAACATATTTACTAAAATAATCTTCTTTATTAGCAAGTAAACATGTTAGATTTCCAATTTTATTCCAAAGAAATTAAGGCAATAAGAATTGTTCTATTAAAACATGCCTTTTTACAATTAAAACAAATTCAAAAAGTAATTAAAATGATGCAAGAAAAGATTTTCTTCATTTATTTCTTCAGCCTCTCTCTTCTTCTCCTTTCTTTCTCTTCTATTTATTTTATTCTCTATCTCGAGCTCTTTTCTTACCTTTCTTCTTTTGTTCCTTCCTTCTTCTCTTCCTGTCTCTTATTCTCTTTCCCTTAGTCTTCTCCTTCCTTCTTCTCTTCTCTTAGTTCCTTTCGTGCCTGTTCTTTCTTTCCTTAGCCTTCAACTTCAACACTTAGCATTTTAACCATCAGCTCTTCTTTTCCTTAAGTCCTTCAACTGAATCGGGTTTTTTTTTACTTTTTAAACAAAATTTATTTAATTTGCGGCAAGGACCTTTCGAGGATACACAGCACCCTGAGACCAGGTTGGGACCAAACCCTACTCGGTCCTCACCTAATCTCAATTAGTTTTGATTTCGGTTTATAGTCTCGAGCCAATCCAGCTCAACCCAACCTCCCAGGCCTCTCGCCCTCCCAAGGCACATTCGCTCACGCCCACAAGGGTGCACACACCCCGCAGGCACACAAGCCTGCACACACATGCTCATGCTCAGAATGTTAAGAATGCTCAGATCAGATTGGTAACTGGTGCGTCAAGCGCTAACTACTGAAGAGCCAGGGTAACAAAATCATTTTATCCCCATGTGCGCGTTCAAAATCTGGCGATGTGGGACTATCTAACCCCTTGCAGAGCCAACTTCAATCGATCATAACTTCCTACCCAAAGCTCCAAATCGAGCGATTTAAAGTTTGTTAGAAAGCTCTAAAATTGATCTACACAATTGCAGGGTCAATTTAAGGATTAGAGGATGTTTTCCTCTTCAATTTGAAAGATAAAATCAAGGGTTCCTATGGGTTATTTATCACCTGGAAATGGTTTTTATGTCTACAGAGTCCTCAGATGGACTTTTCTATCTTAATTAAAGGTTTGTACAGGTTATACAAGTTATTTCGCATCTGTTAGAGTAAGTTTTAAGCTCTCAAGACCTTCAGACAATGTACAGAAGGTTGAAGCTTCTCTGAAAGCTTCAGAGTTCAAAATTTCAGACTTTGATATGTGTAACAGACACAGGGAAACATCTTTGATCGACTTAAACTAGATCTAAGGGTTATAATTAACTTCTCTGGACAGGATTCAAGTTCATATTTCATCAAAATGACACTACTGTTGGTTTGGGTTCGAAAGTAACCCAAATTGACAGGATTCAAATTCTCACTAAATAACTCATCTGAGCTCACTTTAATCACTTTCAGATCATTCAAAAAGATCTCAGAATCCATTTAATCTCATCAATTCCTCAGATTGAGCTCAGAACTCCATAATCGAACTCAGTTTGACTGTGGAGGCACAAAAAATTTGACTTTCTGTTAAAAACTTCTCCACAGGAAATCAAAGCCTCGAATAAAGTCTTCTCAACCTCAGGAACTTATTCAGATCTTCAGATAGGTGTTCTGACCTTGATTTTCAGGGTTTCAGGCTCATCACCTGAGCTTGAAAAGGTGCCTGTTCGTCAAAGGAAATCAAAGGTTGTTACAGTATTCTAAAAGTTTAAATAGCTTCAGTGCATTGCACTAAAGCTTCTAAGTTCCCTAAATTCTTCTTATATCTCTTTATCAGACTTCTCCAACTCTGCCGGAGTTGGAGAAGATGAACTTCAATCTTTGGCTCCAGACACTAAATCCTCAAATAAACATACTTAAAACAATCAGTGATCCACATTATACCATTCTGGAGATTCTCAACAAATTCTAGAGGCCGAAACACAGTTTTGACTTGCCGGAGCTCACTAGAGCTCCAGTGAGTCCAGAAAATGTGAAAAGTGTACATAAATTGTTAAAACTTGCAATTTTTTATTTAGAAGGATCCTGAGGTTTCAAGGAACCTCAATATCACATTTAATTCCTCATTATTTCTTAAAATGTAAGATTTGACAGTGAAATCATTTCTTTAAAAATCTCATTTGAATTAAGCTCGAGAATTGTTTAACCACTCGATTGAGAGGTTAAAATAAGCCCACAAGTGTTAGCAGTTATAATTATATAGTTAATTAATAGTTTGAACTGCTCTTGAGCCACAATTGACAGCGAGCTCAGGAGCTTAATTAAGATTTGGGCGTTTAATTTATATGTGATATTTATATGTATTATAGTGTCGATTAGGGTCCATAAGTGGTGGTTAGATGATGGAGAACCCAATGAAAGTGGAATTAGGTTGATTACTGTCATGATAGACAGTGATAGTAGTCGGTGAAGGTAGAATATGAATTAGGCGATTAGGTGATTCAATTAGGTGTTTAAGTGAATTAGAAATGATCATGGAAGTTAAAGGAAAGTGGATAGTGAGTTAAAAAGACAAAATTAAAGCTCTGGCGAGCTCAAGGAGCTCATCGGAGTCGAAGAAGATGAAACTAAAATCTAACATTAACTCTAATCTAACTACCTAAACTAACTAACTAAGCTAGCCTACTCCTACTCCTACTCCTAGTTTATTGTTACCTGGACGAAGGGGTCAATAGGGTTCCGCCGAAGGTTCATAGCAGACGACGAAATCAGAGGGTGGAAGAAAGATCTTCGGCGGGCGGATTTGAGGTGGAGCGGAGGATTCCTTGGGTCGGCGCCTGTGTCAGATACGCGGAAGACCACGGTGGATCTCCTCGGCTGATCAAAATGGATAGAGGTAGTCGGAAATTGAAATAGAAAGTCATCGGAGTTTTGGACGAATAGCCTATCAAAGTCGGCTACAGTGTTAAAAGAGGGAAGGGAGCCAACTTGAGTAAAATCTGAGGGGTGAGGGGGTATTTATAGTAGTTGGCGGCGAAGAGAATGGCGGGGTCTGGTCGAAGAAGGAGCTTGAGGAGCTTAACCTCCAGCGTCGTCTCCGACGACGGTGACGTTACCTCCCACTGAAAAATAGGATTCCCGATTAATCCAAACTGGCGGATGAAGTGGAGGTGGTGAGTGCAAACTGCAAGAGCTTGGACAAAGAAGGATGATGTCGGCAGGGCGGTAATCGCACGGTGGCGTGACTCTCTGCCACCAGCCGTTCATTCGGCTAAAGAAGAAGAAGATGAAAAGGGACTTAAATGAAATAAAAATTAAGGACCTATGTGAGAAATAAGGACCCAATTGTAATGAATATTAAGGACCAAAATGTAAACCCAGGTTTTGAAGGTTTATTTTAACTCAGATCTTTTTCAACTTTTTATATATGTTAGTAAATAAGGTAAATATTATGTTTTCACCTTGAATTTACATTTTTGACCTTTTTAGATTAATTTATTAGATTAAGTAAAAATCACTTAAGTTATTATATACTTAGGTATACATTATATTTAAGTTACTTAACTTATTAATTAAGGGAATGATTAATAGGATTTCGAGTCCAATTATTAACTAAATTGTTAATAATGTTAATTGAATGATAAAATGCCATTTTTAACTCATTTTAAGGTCCTTTACTAAATATCCCCGATTCTATAATTAACCCTTATATGTTCATAACCTTAGCTAATTAACTAGGAAGGGGTAATTAGAGATCATGATGAGTGTCTCATCAACCAGTGCCTGTAACGACCCGGTTCCCGAGTCCCTACGAGACACGAGAACCGAACCAACTCGACTAATCCCAAGACCTAGTCGTCCAACGAGAAAGTAACCAAAAGAGCAGTAAAATAAACCATATTCAGCATGAATATAACTAACAGTAAGGAAGTACAGCAGTAAGGAAAGAAACTACTACAGTAGATACCACCACAACAGTAGAACAACATTTATCATATAACAAGAACTGCAGGTAAAGAAAGTACAGCGGAAACAAGAACTACTCACTATAACAGAAACAAAAGAGGTACAAAAGACTGTGGTAAACTCTACTGGACCCTACTCGGCCTAGCGTCCTCTGCAGCCGCTGACCCTGGCTGCTCAACACCTGGTCCTGAAAAAGGTAACGAGTGTAACACGTCAGCAAAACGCTGAGTAGAGTGGCAACTAAAACTAAAGACAACAGTAGAGTGAACAGTAGCTGTTATGTTCTATTACTTTCTTTATTTACATCTTTCAATTGTCTCACTATTTCATTTATTTCTCAGATCTTTTACTTGATCTCGAATGTTCCTCGTGGGAACGATCTTGATTGCAGTCTTTTCCAAAAAGTAGAAGTAGCACGTGGTGCTCTCCTGGCCGGGAGAGTCCCCCGTGGTGATCCTACCCTCAGTCAACCACCCCAAGGTCACTGACAGACGTAACGGTGACTACGGCACGCGCGATAAACGCACAGGTAGCTAGCACGCACTGGCACGCGGTCAGTCGTTTCCGTTAACGGGTGCGCCCAAAGCACAGCACGGAACCAGGGCAGAGCCCTCTCAGTAACAGGGGTCCAACCCCTCCACAGTAACCAAACCGGGGCCTTGCCCCTCCACAGTCCGCGCACCCTCGCCTGACTACCCTGGTTTGCCCTAGTGGGCCTAACAAGTCGGTGAAGGAGGCTAGCAGAACCCCGGGGCCCGTGGGGTAGCTAGTACTCTCCTAACACTAGTAGCTCTCCTCGGTACTATGTACGCGAGGGCCAACAAGTCGGTACAGAGCGGCCAATCCTAACCCCGGGTCCCTCGGGTGGCTGGCCCCACTCTGCACTAAACAGGTACAGGTACTTCCCTTGGTACTGCGTACCCAAGAGACAGTACAAACTACATCTCAGTTCCATTCCTTTTCCTTTCCAGGAGTTCCACTCCTAATTCCCCATAGGGTTCCAGCTCTTTATCTCAGAACATCATATGTTTCACTTTCCAGTTTCACGTTCTCACAATCCATGATCTCAATCATGTTTCTTTATTCGTAACAGGCAGCTGTTAATTCAATTTACAGGTAACTTTATATTCCTTTCCATTTTTTTTTTCCAAGACTGCAGTATTATACATTCCACTAGTTTTTCCATCCTAGGATTTATGCCACATCCTAAGATCTAGCATACAACTAGTTTTCCAGCCCTAGGATTCATGCAATGTCCTAGATTCTAGTTATGGTTCCATACTTTAACAGAGTTTAATAATAAACTTAAGCCACTCTACCAGGTACAACGGGAGTAATGGGGGCGTGATCGGGAATCCCGCGTGCCTCCGCGACTCCCAAGACTGCAACTGAACGAGGTCCTATCACAAGGATCAAACACAAGGAGTGTCTCAAAACAGTGTATAGCTACTGTAGACGGGTAGAGGAATTAATTCTGAAAAGAACGCAACTCGAATCGCGGAAAACGGAGCCCGAACGGGCCCTAAACGGGTCGAAAAAGACGATACTGTGCAAAATCAGACGTCTGTAACTTCTTCCAGACGTCTTAAAAAGTGGATCAGAGAATTACCTGTTCAGCGTGGCTTCCCAGACATCCAGAAGTCTGCGGGGACGTCTGGCCTATCTACCAGACATTCGATGGTCACCCCGGACGTCTGGAGGTCACTCCCGCCGTCTGGTACAACTTCCAGACGTCTGATTCGCAAAGGATGGCGAATCAGCGAGCCTGCGCACAGCCAACTCCCTCCCTTAGTACGGTCAGTCGACAGGAAGGAAGAAGAAAGCGGAATACACACCTTTCAGACGACTGTATGAGCTACCAGACGTCGTCCTCGCCGTCTGCCTATCAGCCCAGACGTCCGATTCTGGAAATTTTTCCAGAACAGGGCGCCACCCGGCTTCCGCTCGCGACGCCGCCACCGTCGCACCTCGCGCGCCTGCTGCTCAGACTGCAACAGGTCCCTCTCCACGTCGTTCCGCGCCCCCTACGCCCTCCGCTGGCCGGCCAAGCCGCTCCGGCGAGCTCGCCCTCGCACGCCGCACCTCCTCCGCGCTCACTGTGGCCGCCGCTGCCGCCCTCGTGCTCACTCTCGCGCTCTGGCTGAAGGAGAAGAGAAAGGAGACGGTGGTGACGGAGTGAGGGGAGGCGTGCCCTTTTAAGGCCGCGCGGAGAGGAGAGAGAAGGATTCGCGGCAGGGGAATCTGCAGCCGCAGGAGGAAGGAAAGGCGAATATGCGGTCTACGCGCTCAGGCGCGCAGACGACTCGCATGTGTCAAAAATAACGGATTTCCAAACGTCTGGAAACTATCCCAGACGTCTGGTCAGACGTCTGGACAACCTCCCAGACGTCTTAAAATACGTCTGGGCCACACGCCCGTTACAATATAACAAACTCAAAGGAAGTTTCATCCCCGAAACTTGCGCCAACTAGGGTGCAGGAAAAGATGTCCAATGAACCATAACAAACTCAAAGAGGACCGAAGCTGGTCCGAAAAGACGTACCCGCGAAAAGCTCCGGGTACCGCTCCCGCATTGCCGCCTCAGGCTCCCAGGTAGCC
Organism: Thalassia testudinum; assembly: GCA_037157565.1. NCBI lineage: Eukaryota > Viridiplantae > Streptophyta > Magnoliopsida > Alismatales > Hydrocharitaceae > Thalassia > Thalassia testudinum. The sequence goes on from JAZHRO010000055.1 coordinate 124,241,476, forward strand.
TCCTCGTACCGCTGGCTCCTCCACAAAACCTTTACCAGGGGTACTTGCTTTCGTCTCAAACTGCGGACGGCTCAGTCTAGGATCTGCACTGGCCGCTCGGGGTAGGTCAGGTCATCGCTCACCTCGACGCTCTCGTGACTCAGTACGTGACTGGAATCGGCCACGTACTTCCTGAGGTTGGACACGTGGAACACGTCATGCACACCAGAAAGCTGCGGGGGAAGGGCAAGTCTGTAAGCAACGGGTCCAACCCGCTCCAGGACCTCAAAGGGCCCTACGAACCTCGGCGCGAGCTTCCCTCTCACCCCAAACCGCTGTAGGCCCTTCATGGGCGAAACACGAAGGAAGACGTGGTCCCCAACCTGAAACTGCACCTCTCTGCGTCTTCGATCCGCGTAGCTCTTCTGTCTGCTCCTGACAGTGCGGAGTCGTTTGTGGATCTGCTCAACTACCTCCTGACTCTGCCAGATCAACCTGGGGCCAACCTCCCACTTGGTCCCCACCTCAACCCAACTCAAGGGTGCCGTACACTTCCGTCCGTACAAAGCCTCGTAGGGAGCCATGCCGATGCTCGAGTGATAACTGTTATTGTATGCAAACTCCGCCAGGGGCAGGTGCTCCTCCCAAGAGCCCCTCCAGTCCAGTACATAGGCACGCAAAAGGTCCTCAAGTGTCTGTATCGTGCGCTCAGACTGTCCGTCCGTCTGGGGGTGGTAAGTCGTGCTAAACCTCAACCTCGTCCCCAAGGCCTGCTGAAACTCAGCCCAAAACTGGGACGTAAAGCGGGCATCCCGGTCAGATACGATCTCCTGCGGAACTCCGTGTAGTCGTACCACATCACGGATATACCTCTCTGCCAACTGTGCTGGTCCCAAAGTGACTCGGATTGGCAAGAAACGCGCCGTCTTCGTCAGTCTATCCACTATTACCCAGACTGCGTCGTGTCCCCGCTGGGTAACGGGTAAGCCCACCACCAAGTCCATGGTGATGCTCTCCCACTTCCACTCTGGCACTGGAAGCGGCTGAAGCGGCCCTGCAGGCCTCTGATGTTCGGCCTTCACCTGCTGGCACACTAAACACTGCTGCACGAACTCACCCACATCCCACTTCATCCCTCTCCACCAAAACTCGCGTCTCAAGTCGTGGTACATTTTCGTGTTCCTGGGATGTATGGTGAATCTGGAACCGTGTGCCTCATTCAGGAGCTCTCTCAATAGCTCCTCGTCTCTGGGAACGCACAACCGTCCCCTCAAACATAGCACCTGGTCTGTGAAAGAGAAGTCCCCTGGGTCTCCTGATAGTACTCTGTCGCGCAAAGACTGCAAGTACGGATCGGCCATCTATCCTGTGATGATACGGTCTATCAGCTCTGGCCTAGTCTGCCGTGTCTCCGTCACTGCCCCACAGTACCCTCGTAACTCTAGAGGTCGCCAACTTCCCACCTCCTCCAAAAGGCTCCAACTCCGTAACTGTAGGCTGGCCAAGCGTGCGGGCGCCTTACGGCTCAAGGCGTCAGCCACCACATTGGCCTTTCCCGGGTGGTAGGAGATGCTGCAATCGTAGTCCTTCAGGAGCTCCAACCAACGTCTCTGTCTCATGTTGAGCTCCTTCTGGTCAAAAAGATATCTGAGGCTCTTGTGATCTGTAAAAATCTCGAAGGTCTCACCGTACAAGTAGTGCCTCCAGGTCTTCAGCGCGAAGACAACAGCTGCCAACTCTAGGTCGTGGGTAGGGTAGGTATGCTCATGGGGCTTCAGTTGCCGCGAAGCGTAAGCGACAACATGACCCCTCTGCATGAGCACACCTCCTAACCCCTGCAAGGAAGCGTCCGTGTACACAACGAACCCGCCACTACTATCAGGGATGGTGAGCACGGGAGCCGAGGTCAACCTCTCCTTCAGCTCCAGAAAACACGCCTCACAGGCATCGGTCCAAGCGAAAGGCACGTCCTTCCGGGTCAACTGTGTCATAGGACGTGCAATCTATGAAAATCCTCTGATGAACCGTCTGTAGTAACCTGCCAGTCCCAGGAAACTGCGAATCTCAGTGACTGAACGCGGTCTCTCCCACCTGAGCACTGCCTCGACCTTGGCGGGGTCCACCGCCAGGCCGTCTCCAGAGATCACATGACCCAAGAAGGTCACCTCCCTCAACCAGAACTCGCACTTGCTGTATTTGGCGTACAGCCTGCGTCGTCTCAGAGTGTCCAGAACCATCCGCAAGTGCTGTCCGTGCTGCGTCCGATCTCTAGAATAGATGAGTACATCATCTATGAAAACCACCACAAACTGGTCCAAGTACGGTCTAAACACCCGGTTCATCAGGTCCATGAAAGCAGCGGGGGCATTGGTCAGCCCAAACGGCATGACCAAAAACTCGTAGTGTCCGTACCGGGTGCAGAAAGCTGTCTTGGAGGCGTCGGTCTCCCTAATCCTCAACTGGTGGTATCCAGACCTCAAGTCTATCTTGGAAAACATCGTGGCACCCCGCAACTGGTCAAACAAATCGTCGATCCTCGACAGCGGATATCTGTTCTTGATGGTGACCCTACTCAGCTGTCGGTAGTCCACACAAAGACGTAGGGTCCCATCCTTCTTCTTCACAAACAGTACCGGGGCTCCCCAGGGAGACGCACTGGGCCTCACGAAACCTTTCTCCAGAAGGTCCTGCAACTGAGACTTGAGCTCTCGCAGCTCAAGCGGTGCCATCCTGTACGGCACGGTGGAGATGGGGCTGGTCCCTGGTACCAGTGAGATCCCAAACTCGATCTCACGCTCGGGCGGTAGTCCTGGTAACTCGTCTGGAAATACGTTAGGGTACTCTCTGACCACCGGGATGCTCTGGAAGTCTGCCATAGGCTGGGCTCTGCCACCACACAGGCTAGGAAGCCCTCACACCCCTGGCTCAAAAGTCTCGCCGCCCGAAGTGCCGAAATGCACCTGAAACCTCCGTCCACTGGCTGTCCGTGAAACTCGAAAGAAGGCAACTCCGGAATGGAGAAGACAATCTTCCTCTCAAAACAGTCCACCAAGGCGTGGTAAGCGGACAGCCAATCCATCCCCAGAATCACTCCAAAGTCCTCCATCTGGATCATAATCAGGTCAGCTGGCAGGCTATGTCCCCCGACGCTGACCCAGCAATCCGTGTACACCTCCTCAGCTACAAACAGCTGACCACTCGGACCTCTGATTACGAACGGATTCTCTAACAGTGTATAATCCTGGTCCAGACTAACTGCGAAACTGGCTGCGACAAACGAGTGCGTAGCGCCGGAATCGAAAAGGGTGTAAACGAGTCTGCCAGAAACTGAAACCATACCTGCTACCACGGATCCCGAAGCTCTAGCGTCCCTGTGTGTTAGGGCGTTGATACGCCCCTCAGCTCTAGGTGCAGACGAAGCAGCCACACTCTGCGTCGGACGGGTAGGTGCTGGCCGGTACCCTCCTCGCGACTGCTGTCCTCCTCCTCGTGCCTGGGAACCGCGGCCTCCTGCGCGCCCTCCGGTGCTCTGCACAGGAAGTATCTACTGACCTCCTGCCCTAGATGGGCAGTCCCTCCTGACGTGGCCCGGCTGGCCACACTGGTAGCAGAGGGGAACCCGACTCCCGCCCTCAGTGAGTCCCTGCTGTCGACTAGGCGGGGGTCCGATGCTGGCGACTGGCCCCTGTCGAGGGCCCCCAAAGGCCATTGATGGCCCTGCACAACGTGACGGCTCTCCTGCGGACGCCACGTGTCTCCGTTCTCGCCGGCCCTGTGAGAAGTCTAGCTGAAAGGGCCTCTTCTGCCCGCCGTCGGTCTCTCGCGCGGACGGGTTGGTCTCCTCGTAAGTCATAGCTGCCTCTACCACCCTCGAAAACGTAGGCAGCTTCAAGGGTTTGACATACCCACGGATCGCAGGCCGGAGCCCCTCGGTGAACCTCCAAAGGCGCTCCTCCTCAGTGGCTACCGCTGTCGCTGTAAAGCGGGACACCTCCAAGAAACGCGTGCGGTACGCGCTCACAGTCATCGTCCCTTGGCGGAGAGTGTGGAACTCCCGCCTCCTCTGGTCCTGCCACGTCTGGGGAAAGTACTGCTCGCAGAAGAGGGTGACGAACTGGTCCCACGTCGGCTCGTCCCTCTCCTGTCCCCGGACCGCCCTCCACCACCGGTGTGCCACACTCTCCAGCTGGTACGTGGCAAAGGCCACGCGGCACTCCACCGGGGGGCGAAGGGTGTCGAAGATCTTCTCCAGCTGCTCAAGCCAGTCCTCTGCCTCGGTTGGGTCCTCATCCCCCTTGAAGGAGGGGGGCTTCAGCTTCCGGAACTGTCCGAAAAGCTCGAAGTGGCGCTGTAGGGGAGGTGCTGGTGCACCTCCAGGCGAAGGTGCCTCGTGTACAGAACTGTCGGAGGAAGGTGGGGGCGGCAGGGGCCCATCCCCTCCCTCGTGTCCAGCGCCGTGTCCGTTGCGTGGTCCCACAGAGGACTCCCCCTCTGCAGCCCCAGGGGGAGGTGCTCGAGGCGGTGGGTGGAGCTCCTTTCGTACAATATCTCGTATCAGTCTAGCGAGGTCCTGGGCCTGGATGCCAGGGAGTGGTGGCTGGTCCACCGAGACGTCAACAACAGCACGTCCATCTCGCCGACCTCGCCCTCGGCCGCGCCCGCGGCCAGTCTCGCGACGAGGTATCTCCTGCAAGGAGACGCGAAACAAAATGGAAACGTCAAAACAGACGGTACCTAACAAAACTTCTAAGAGCTCATGTCAAGAGATATGTTGTGGTGGCTACTCTAGCTATAAACATGTGAATTGGTTATTTTCCAGTCAGTTGATTCACTTCTCGGGACGACCTTGCTCTGATACCATCTTGTAACGACCCGGTTCCCGAGTCCCTATGAGACACGAGAACCGGACCGACTCGACTAATCCCAAGACCTAGTCGTCCAACGAGAAAGTAACCAAAAGAGCAGTAAAATAAACCACATTCAGCATGAATATAACTAACAGTAAGGAAGTACAGCAGTAAGGAAAAAAACTACTACAGTAGATACCACCACAACAGTAGAACAACATTTATCATATAACAAGAACTGCAGGTAAAGAAAGTACAGCGGAAACAAGAACTACTCACTATAACAGAAACAAAAGAGGTACAAAAGACTGTGGTAAACTCTACTGGACCCTACTCGGCCCAGCGTCCTCTGCAGCCGCTGACCCTGGCTGCTCAACACCTGGTCCTGAAAAAGGTAACGAGTGTAACACGTCAGTAAAATGCTGAGTAGAGTGGCAACTAAAACTAAAGACAACAGTAGAGTGAACAGTAGCTGTTATGTTCTATTACTTTCTTTATTTACATCTTTCAATTGTCTCACTATTTCATTTATTTCTCAGATCTTTTACTTGATCTCGAATGTTCCTCGTGGGAACGATCTTGATTGCAGTCTTTTCCAAAAAGTAGAAGTAGCACGTGGTGCTCTCCTGGCCGGGAGAGTCCCCCGTGGTGATCCTACCCTCAGTCAACCACCCCAAGGTCACTGACAGACGTAACGGTGACTACGGCACGCGCGATAAACGCACAGGTAGCTAGCACGCACTGGCACGCGGTCAGTCGTTTCCGTTAACGGGTGCGCCCAAAGCACAGCACGGAACCAGGGCAGAGCCCTCTCAGTAACAGGGGTCCAACCCCTCCACAGTAACCAAACCGGGGCCTTGCCCCTCCACAGTCCGCGCACCCTCGCCTGACTACCCTGGTTTGCCCTAGTGGGCCTAACAAGTCGGTGAAGGAGGCTAGCAGAACCCCGGGGCCCGTGGGGTAGCTAGTACTCTCCTAACACTAGTAGCTCTCCTCGATACTATGTACGCGAGGGCCAACAAGTCTGTACAGAGCGGCCAATCCTAACCCCGGGTCCCTGGGGTGGCTGGCCCCACTCTGCACTAAACAGGTACAGGTACTTCCCTTGGTACTGCGTACCCAAGAGACAGTACAAACTACATCTCAGTTCCATTCCTTTTCCTTTCCAGGAGTTCCACTCCTAATTCCCCATAGGGTTCCAGCTCTTTATCTCAGAACATCATATGTTTCACTTTCCAGTTTCACGTTCTCACAATCCATGATCTCAATCATGTTTCTTTATTCGTAACAGGCAGCTGTTAATTCAATTTACAGGTAGCTTTATATTCCTTTTCATTTTTTTTTTCCAAGACTGCAGTATTATACATTCCACTAGTTTTTCCATCCTAGGATTCATGCCACATCCTAAGATCTAGCATACAACCAGTTTTCCAGCCCTAGGATTCATGCAATGTCCTAGATTCTAGTTATGATTCCATACTTTAACAGAGTTTAATAATAAACTTAAGCCACTCTACCAGGTACAACGGGAGTAATGGGGGCGTGATCGGGAATCCCGCGTGCCTCCGCGACTCCCAAGACTGCAACTGAACGAGGTCCTATCACAAGGATCAAACACAAGGAGTGTCTCAAAACAGTGTATAGCTACTGTAGACGGGTAGAGGAATTAATTCTGAAAAGAACGCAACTCGAATCGCGGAAAACGAAGCCCGAACGGGCCCTAAACGGGTCAAAAAAGACGATACTGTGCAAAATCAGACGTCTGTAACTTCTTCCAGACGTCTTAAAAAGTGGATCAGAGAATTACCTGTTCAACGTGGTTTCCCAGACGTCCAGAAGTCTGCGGGGACGTCTGGCCTATCTACCAGACGTTCGATGGTCACCCTGGATGTCTGGAGGTCACTCCCGCCGTCTGGTACAACTTCCAGACGTCTGATTCGCAAAGGATGGCGAATCAGCGAGCCTGCGCACAGCCAACTCCCTCCCTTAGTACGGTCAGTCGACAGGAAGGAAGAAGAAAGCGGAATACACACCTTTCAGACGTCTGCATGAGCTACCAGACGTCGTCCTCGCCGTCTGCCTATCAACCCAGACGTCCGATTCTGGAAATTTTTCCAGAACAGGGAGCCACCCGGCTTCCGCTCGCGACGCCGCCCCCGTCGCACCTCGCGCGCCTGCTGCTCAGACTGCAGCAGGTCCCTCTCCGCGTCGTTCCGCGCCCCCTGTGCCCTCCGCCGGCCGGCCAAGCCGCTCCGGCGAGCTCGCCCTCACAGCAGAGCTCCGCCCTCGCACGCCGCACCTCCTCCGCGCTCACTGCGGCCGCCGCTGCCGCCCTCGCGCTCACTCTCGCGCTCTGGCTGAAGGAGAAGAGAAAGGAGACGATGGTGACGGAGTAAGGGGAGGCGTGCCCTTTTAAGGCCGCGCGAAGAGGAGAGAGAAGGATTCGCGGCAGGGGAATCTGCAGCCGCAGGAGGAAGGAAAGGCGAATATGCGGTCTGCGTGCTCAGGCGCGCAGACGACTTGCGTGTGTCGAAAATAACGGATTTTCAGACGTCTGCAAACTATCCCAGACGTCTGGTCAGACGTCTGGACAACCTCCCAGACGTCTTAAAATACGTCTGGGCCACACGCCCGTTACAGTGCCCCTAACTTTGACCCAACCTCATATGGCTCATCCAACTATAGATTTAATCTGACTACATCTTTCTACAATCATAGTTGGTCAAGTCAAGTTGCTTCTTCCTAAGAGCCATTGGTGACCCAATCTGAATTTTCTAAGTTCACATCTCGACTTAAATTTCAAAACCTAGACTATGGATGAGATGCCAACCTTAATTACAAACTAGACTCATCTGAATTCTTAGGCTAACCTAGAGATGATCAATCTGGTTTTGAGATTCCTATTGAACCTAAACTTTTCTGGAGTAGAACAAAGGGTAGGTTACTCTCTCTTAAGGATTTGGATCCAAAAGATGATAGCATCATAATCACCCAATCTCCTAATGAACTTGCCCTTGAAAATCTACTTGTAGAGCTAAACTCTAATCTAGAATTGACTATAGATCCAAGTTTACAAAATGATTTGTGCCAAAAAAAGATTAGGGTCACAATCATTTGAGGAGCTTAAAAAGGCAGTAAACAACATTAATCCAAAAATGTTCCAACTTTTTATGGATAGGTTAAAAGAAGAAGAATGACTTAGGGTCAAGCTAGAGAAGATGGGCTAGCTTAAAGAGAAATGCAGAAAACCATAAAATTGAGACAAACGACGAGAAATCAAGTGAAATTAAAATTAAATTATACAAGACACTTTAGATCCAATCAAGGGAATCGAGGGTAGAGTCAAATCAAAGCCTTGGAGGATAATCAAGTTAGGTTAAAGATGACTTATTTGAATCTTCAGAAAGAACTTATTTTGATGATCCAATGGTTGCTGAGGTTGAGCCATAAGAGTTGCCCCTTGATCATGATCTAAAGGGTGATGTAGAAAATGAAAAGATCATTTTGAACTTGGAAGAAAGTAATTTTGAAAACTCCATTTGGATGGAACCTAAAATTGAAAAATCCTACATTGATTTAAATGATATAGAAGGGGAACTAAATTAGGATTGCAAAATGGAAGACCAGGAAGAAAAGATTCCATTACTAGAGAAGTTTGATCTTGATGAAGGTAAACATTGTGAAGAAGACATGCATGAGATTGAGGAATATTTAGAGGAAAAAGTTGATTGCCTACCATTAAACATGATTCTAATTAGGAGTCAAACTATGAATCATGTGAGTGAGTGATTGTGTAGCAATCATAGGTCTTCATTAACCTAAATAATATTAGAATCCTAGCTAGTTTGTACATATTGCAAGAAAAATTAGCATATCATGCATTACTTCATTTTATGCAGTTGTACATAAAATAATGCAAGTTTTTTCTATTATTTGACACTTCTACTTATGTTCGCAGGAAATAAGATTGGGCTACAATTGGGATAAAGAATAAAGCATACTAAAGAAGTTATGAACAAGTGCTCTTGTAGACATGGAATAAAAGCGTAGCAGAATTAAGCGAAAAGAATAAAGTCTGAAGAAGAAGAGGAAGAGAGAATGGCACACTAGAATAAGGGAAGAGAGGAGGATAACCCTATCCATAACCCTAATCCCTATTCCAGAACCCTAGCATAGCCCAATCCTGACCTTGATCACCTAAACCCTAGTTGGCCTAATCTAGTAAACCTAAAACCTGGATAACCCTATCCACAGTCCTAACCTACTATCCATGACCATATCTGTAACGAACGCGTGCCCCAGACGCCTTTTAAGACATCTGGGAGGTGGCCCAGACGTCTGACCAGACGTCTGGGATCACATCCAGACGTCTGACCAGACGTCTGGGATCGTTTACAGACGTCTGGAAATCCGTTAATTTAGACACGCGCGGGTCGTCTGCGCGCCTGAGCGAGCAGACCGGATATTTACTTATTCCCTCTTTCCCTGCGGCTGCAGACGCCTGCCGCGTCCTCTCTCTCCTCCTCGTGCAGCCTTAAAAGGCCACGTGCTCCCTCCCGTCGTCTCCACCGTCTCCTCCCTCTTCTCCTTCAGCCAGTGAGCATGAGCGCGAGCGCGAGGGCAGCAGCGGCGGCCGCAGTGAGCGCGGAGGAGGTGCGGCATGCGAGAGCGGAGCTCTGCCGTGAGGGCGAGCTCGCCGGGGCTGCTAGGGCCAGCCGGCGGAGGGCGCGGGGGGGCGCGGAGTGACGCGAAGGGGGGACTGCTGCGATCTAAGCAGCAGGCGCGCGAGGTGCGACGCGGGCGGCGTCGCGAGCAGAGGCCGAGTGGTGCCCTGATTCTGGAAAAATTTCCAGAATCAGACGTCTGGGTTGATAGCCAGACGGCGAGGAAGACGTCTGGAAGACCATATAGACGTATGAAAGGTGAGTTTTCCGTCTCCTTCTTCCTTCCTGTCGACTGACCGTACTGAGGGAGGGAGATGGGTGTGCGCAGGCTTGGGATTCGCCATCCAACGCGAATCAGACGTCTGGCTGTTGTACCAGACGGCGGGAGCGACCTCCAGACGTCCTGGGTGACCATCGGACGTCTGGGTGCTAGGCCAGACGTCCCCTCAGACTTCTGGATGTCTGGGAGACCACGCTGAACAGGTAATTCTCTGATCCACTTTTTAAGACGTCGACACTGTGCAAAATCAGACGTCTGGAGGACGTTCCAGACGTCTGATTTTGCACAGTGTCGTCGTTTTCGACCCGTTTTGGGCCCGTTCGGGTTCCGTTTTCCGCGATTCGAGTTGCGTTCTTTTCAGAATTAATTCCTCTACCCGTCTACAGTAGCTATACACTGTTTTGAGACACTCCTTGTGTTTGATCCTTGTGATAGGACCTTGTAAAGAGCGCGTGCCCCAGACGTCTTTTAAGACGTCTGGGAGGTGGCCCAGACGTCTGTCAAGACGTCTGGGATCACATCCAGACGTCTGACCAGACGTCCGGGATAGTTTACAGACGTCTGGCGAACAGTTATGCTCACACGGGATATTCGTCTGCGCGCCTGTGCGCGCAGACCTGCGATCCTGCCTCTTTCTCTGCGGCTGCAGGCGAATGCGACCGCCTTCTCTCTCCTCTCCGCGCGGCGTTAAAAGGGGGGGGGGGGCGCGCCTCCCCTCCCGTCTCCACCATCTTCCTCCTTCTTCTCCTGCCTGTGCGCGAGAGCGAGCGGACGCGAGGGCGCAGCGGCAGCGGCAGCCGCAGTAGGCGCGGAGGAGCTGCGGCGTGCGAGGGCGGGGCTCTGCCGTGAGGGCGAGCTCGCCAGGAGCGGCTTGGCCGGCCGGCGGAGGGCGCAGGGGGCGCAGAGCATCGCGGAGAGGGACCTGTGCGGGCTGAGCAGCGGACGCGCGGGGTGCGACGCGGGCGGCGTCGCGAGCGGAGGCCGAGCAAGGTTCTGATTCTGGAAAAATTTCCAGAATCAGACGTCTGGATTGATATCCAGACGGCAAGGTCGACGTCTGTGAGATCATACAGACGTCTGAAAGTGAGTTTCCGCTTTCTTCTCCCTTTTTGTCGACTGACCGTACTGAGGGAGGGGGGCTGGCTGTGCGCAGGTTCTCTGATTCGTCATCCTTTGCGAATCAGACGTCTGGAAGTTGTACCAGACGGCGGGAGTGACCTCCAGACGTCCTGAGGGACCATCGGACGTCTTGGATCTAGGGCAGACGTCCCTGCAGACTTCTGGACGTCCGGAGAACCAAGCTGAACAGGTAATTCTCTGATCCACCGTTTAAGACGTCTGGAAGGAGTTCCAGACGTCTGATTTTGCACAGTATCGTCTTTCTCGACCCGTTTAGGGCCCGTTTGGGCTCCGTTTTCCGCGATTCGAGTTGCGTTCGTTTCAGAATTAATTCCTCTACCCGCCTACAGTAGCTATACACTGTTTTGAGACTCTCCTTGTGTTTGATCCTTGTGATAGGACCTCGTTCGGTTGCAGTCTTGAGAGTCCCGGAGGCGCGCGGGATTCCCGATCACGCCCCCATTACTCCCGTTGTACCTGGTAGAGTGGTTTTAAGTATTAATAAAATCTGTTAAAGTATGGAACCATAACTAGAACCTAGGGCATTGCATGAATCCTAGGAATGAGAAATATATGGAATGATAGCTCCTAGGTGTTGCATGAATCCTAGGGCCGGAAAACTAGATTGTATGATAGATCCTAGGATATGGCATGAATCCTAGGATGGAAAAACTAGTGGAATGTATATTACTGCAGTCTTGGAAAAAAAAATGGAAAGGAATATATAAAGCTGCCTGTGAATTTAATTAACAACTGCCTGTTATGAACAAAGAAACATGTTTGAGATCATGGAATTTGAGAACGTGAATCTGGAAAGTGAAACATATGATGTTCTGAGATAAAGAGCTGGAACCCTACGGGGAATTAGGAGTGGAACTCCTGGAAAGGAAAAGGGAATGGAACTGAGATGTAGTTGTACTGTCTCTTGGGTACGCAGTACCAAGGGAAGTACCTGTACCTGTTTAGTCCAGAGTGGGGCCAGCCGCCCCAGGGACCCGGGGTTAGGCTTGGCCGCTCTGTACCGACTTGTTGGCCCTCGTGTACGTAGTACCGAGGAGAGCTAGTAGTGTTAGGAGAGTACTAGCTACCCCACAGGCCCCGGGGTTCTGCTAGCCTCCTTCACCGACTTGTTAGGCCCACTATGGCAAACCAGGGTAGTCAGGCGAGGGTGCGCGGACTGTGGAGGGGCAAGGCCCCGGTTTGGTTACTGTGGAGGGGTTGGACCCCTGTTACTGAGAGGGCTCTGCCCTGGTTCCGTGCTGTGCTTTGGGCGCACCCGTTAACGGAAACGACTGACCGCGTGCCAGTGCGGGCTAGCTACCTGTGCGTTTATCGCGCGTGCCGTAGTCACCGTTACGTCTGTCAGTGACCTTGGGGTGGTTGACTGAGGGTAGGATCACCACGGGGGACTCTCCCGGCCAGGAGAGCACCACGTGCTACTTCTACTTTTGGAAAAGACTGCAATCAAGATCGTCCCACGAGGACATCCGAGATCAAGTAAAGGATCTGAGAAGTAAATGAAATAGTGAGGAAAAATTGAAAGATGTAAATAAAGGAAGTAATAGAACATAACAGCTACTGTACACTCTACTGTTGCCTTTAGTTAGTTTGCCACTCTACTCAGCGTTTTGCTGACGTGTTACACTCGTTACCTTTTTCAGGACCAGGTGTTGAGCAGCCAGGGTCGGCGGCTGCAGAGGACGCTGGGCCGAGTAGGGTCCAGTAGAGTTACCACAGCTTTGTACCCCTTTTTGTTTCTGTTCTAGTGAGTAGTTTTTGTTTCCGCTGTACCTTCTTTACCTGCAGTTTTTGTTATATGATAAATGTTGTTTTACTGTTGTGGTGGTGCCTACTGTAGTAGTTTCTTTCCTTACTGCTGTACTTTCTTACTGTTAGTTATATTCATGCTGAATGTGGTTTATTTTACTGTCTTTTGGTTACTTCCTCGTTGGACGACTGGGTCTTGGGATTAGTCGAGTCGGTCCGGTTCTCGTGTCTCGTAGGGACTCGGGAATCGGGTCGTTACAGACCTCCTTCAGTTGCAGTCTTGGGAGTCGCGGAGGCACGCTGGATTCCCGATCACGCCCCCATTACTCCCGTTGTACCTGGTAGAGTGGTTTTAAGTTATTAATAAAATCTGTTAAAGTATGGAACCATAACTAGAACCTAGGACGTTGCATGAATCCTAGGAATGAGAAATATATGATAGCTCCTAGGTGTTGCATGAATCCTAGGACTGGAAAACTAGATTGTATGATAGATCCTAGGATATGGCATGAATCCTAGGATGGGAAAAACTAGTAGAATGTATAATACTGCAGTCTTGGAAATTTGAAAGAGATATAAAGCTGCCAGTAATTTGAATTAACAGCTGCCTGTTGTGAATAAATAACGTGGTTGAGAACATGGATTGTAAGAATGTGAAACTGGAAAGTGAAACCTGGATGTTTGAGTAAAAAGGATAGAACCCTACGTGGAAGTAGGAGTAGAACTCCTGGAAAGTGAATGGAATAGTATTGGGGAAGTGAGCTGGCCCTTGAGTACGGAGTACCAAGGAGAGCGACTGTCCCCTTGTTTAGTGCAGAGCGGAGCCAGCCACCCCAGGGACCCGGGGTTAGGACTGGCCACTCTGTACCGACTTGCTGGCCCTCGCGTACGTAGTACCGAGGAGAGCTACTAGCGTAGGAAGGTACTAGCTACCCCACGGGCCTCGGGGTTCTGCTAGCCTCCCACACCGACTTGTTAGGCCCGCTGGGGCAAACCAGGGTAGTCAGGCGAGGGTGCGCGGACTATGGAGGGGCAAGGCCCCGGTTTGGTTACTGTGGAGGGGTTGGACCCCTGTTACTGAGAGGGCTCTGCCCTAGACTGGTTCCGTGCTGTGCTTTGGGCGCACCCGTTAACGGAAACGACTGACCGCGTGCCAGTACGGGTTAGCTACCTGTGCGTTTATCGCGTGTGCCGTAGTCACTGTTACGTCTGTCAGTGACCTTGGGGTGGTTGACTGAGGGTAGGATCACCACGGGGGACTCTCCCGGCCAGGAGAGCACCACGTGCTACTTCTACTTTTTGGAAAAGACTGCAATCAAGATCGTTCCCACGAGGAACATTCGAGATCAAGAAAAAGATCTGGGGAATAAATGAAATAGTGAGACAATTGAAAGATGTGAATAAAGAAAGTAATAGAACATAACAGCTACTGTACACTCTACTGTTGTCTTTAGTTTTAGTTGCCACTCTACTCAGCGTTTTGCTGACGTGTTACACTCGTTACCTTTTTCAGGACCAGGTGTTGAGCAGCCAGGGTCAGCGGCTGCAGAGAGCGCTGGGCCGAGTAGGGTCCAGTAGAGTTACCACTATCTTTTGTACCTCTTTGTTTCTGTTATAGTGAGTAGTTCTTGTTTCCGCTGTACTTTTCTTTACCTGCAGTTCATGTTATATGATAAATGTTATTCTACTGTTGTGGTGGTATATACTGTAGTAGTTTATTTCCTTACTGCTGTACTTTCTTACTGTTAGTTATATTCATGCTGAATGTGGTTTATTTTACTGCTCTTTTGGTTACTTCCTCGTTGGACGACTAGGTCTTGGGATTAGTCGAGTCGGTCCGGTTCTCGTGTCTCGTAGGGACTCGGGAACCGGGTCGTTACAATATCCCTATCCCATACTATCCCAATTATCTAAGCCTTAACCCAATTTAGGATTCCCGAACCCATTAGACCCATTAGGTTTCAACTAGGTCAAGTAGAAGTCTAATTAGGCTCTGGTTCCTAATTAGACTAGCCTAGCCAAATTAACTCTTTCTAAACCTAATTAGGCTAGGTCTTAAGGTGGTCCAACACAAACCCTTAGGATGTACCCTCCTTAAGTGGTTCCCAACCTAGACCTAAGGCATAACTTACTTAAACCCTAAATCTATAAAAGCAACCTAAGACCACCCAAACCAAACCCTGAGATAATCTCCTCTCCACCTCGATCTCTCCTTAGCCACCACCCTCCTCTACCTTCCTCCTCACCACCGACCAGCCACCTACCACTGGCCAGCCTATTACTGCTAGAGTTGCCAACCACCCTCCTTCCAAGGTTGGTGGTGCCTCCTTTTAGGAGGTTACCACTGCCTTTCTCTCCTCTCTTCTCTAAGCTCCACACCCTCCTCCTCTCCTCTTTATTTTTGCATGCCTCACCTCTCCAAGGGGCACACCCTAGGGCACTCCCATAGCCTTATAGGCATATTCCGCACTTCCTTGTGGCACGTAGACGGCCTTTGTGGCTGATGGTTATTGTTAAAATGTTTATAGTTATATTTTTGATAATGACAAATGAGTTATTTCCTTGGAAAGGACTAACATATTACAGAAAGGATTTAAAGAAAAGGATTGAGGAAAAGGAAGGGCAAAAGAACTTCTTTCATAGTTTATTTTATTTGTTTATAATGTAAAAAAGCCTTCAATTATCCTTAGGATATCTTTAGAATCTTCCTATCCATATTCGTATCCTTAAATTTGTAAGGATTAACTTCTGTTGATTTTTCAAATGTCTCATTTTCCCTTCAAACGTCTGAGTCTGATTTATAAGACGTCTGATCTACTTCACCAGACATCTAGGATCTTGTCCAGAGCCTCGATTCATAGTCAATATTTTCGACCACTATCACCTAGGTTTTTCAGACGTTTTTTCTCTACTTCAGACGTCTAATAGTGTCTTTCAGATGCCTCCTCGAGCTTTTAATATCTCATTAACTTCAGCAGAACAACAGTCATAATTTTAGTTGTCTTTCAGACGTCTGTTGTCTTCTTGAGACCTCTGAAAATGACTAACATTCATTTCTTATCCAACGTTAGGTTTTCATCACAATTGATTATTTCTATTACACTTTGAATTTGGAACGTTGTCAGCCATCAGACATCATATTTTGTCAGATGTCTAATCATTCATTTTAAGACGTCTCCACTTTTGACCAGACGTCCAGTAAGACATCTGATCATATGTCTTTAAACCCTGTTTGGATCCAATCTAATTCCAGTAACGATCACTTTGACTCTGATGCTTCTTTAAACATCCAGTTTTAATTTGAGACTTCTGAAACTATCTGTTCAGATGTCTATCTTTTTGTTCAGACGTCCCTGTACTTGATCTTGTGAAATCCAGTAATGATTACTTTACTTCTAGAGCTTTTTCAGATGTCTTGGTTTATTCTTAGACAGCTGAAATAGTATTTTCAGACATCTGTCATGGTTTTTAGGATGCTTCATACAGCCAGACTTTGAGTAAATGCAATATAGCCATTCTACCTTAATTTATTCCATTTCAATTCAAATTCCAACAACTACCTAGACCTAAATCATACCCTATACACCTATATATACCCCCATAGGAAGCCTTAAGCACACACACAAAGAAAAATACATTCTACTCACTTGGAAAAAGCTTTTGATCTCATTTGTGCTCTCTTGTGCTCCATTTATGCCATTGCTTCTTGTTAAGTTCTTGAGAGCAAACCTTCTTCTTGCTGCTCATAGGTTTGATAAGGGAGTATTCTAATCCTTTTATTTCATATTTCATTCAAGGCTAATAGGAATATAGTTTATTGTTTTTGATAGTTTATTTAGGTACCCGGTCTATAGGTTTCCCATTTCCTCTTAGTAGAAGGGCAAAACTCTTCTTGGAGTTTGTCTAGGGAAAGGAGAATTGTAAAATTACTTATTGTTAGTAATTCCTACTTGAGTAGGGGAAAAATCCTATATTGAGAGATCTAGGTAGAGGTTTTTCCCACAGGGGTTTCCTCTCTAAACACCTATGTATTTTTGTTGCGATTGTTTCTGAATTTTATTGCACAATTCAACCTCCCTTCTTGTGCCACTAACAATGGTAACACCATCATTTATTATAAATAACTAAAATTAGTCAGAACCAAATGATACATGCCCTTAAATGATAGTCTAAGGATCGTAATTCCATACTGAACTGATTTAAGAAAATAGGAAAACATGGTTAATTCTGTTGTTTTACCATCTAATCATTAATGTAGATTAACCAGGGGGTTAATCAGGAGTTAATTCAAGGTCAAATGAACTTAAATATCCAAGAAGTGGGCACACATTGACTAAATCAAGGTTTCAGGCATTGCAAGGATTAAAATATCACTAAAAACTCTAATTATCAGCCTTACTCAAATTGAAAGGGTCTAGTACTGTTAAATTCAATCTAAACCTCCTAAAAATCATTGAAAAGTATTCTAAGAGGTTTGGTACCTTCACATTGACCATCTGAACCCATTTTGACTAAGATTAGGGATTCAGATGGGAATTTGCCTTGATTTAGGCTTCTATGCAATTTATCCAGTCAAACAACGTCAAAACCCAAATCCAAGTTCACCACTAGATTCGCCACTGTATTCACATAATTAATAGAGGGCTTTTCATCCCCATTATTCCCCAAAGCTTCATGCAAAGCTTCGAGCTCTACCTCGTCGTTGATCGCTCCAACCACCTCTTCCCTTCTTTGCCTATCGGCCTTCCATTTCACTCAATTAGCTTAGGTTTTAGCTCTAGGTACTTATTTTTAGATTTAGGGTTACTTAATTTGACCTTCCACTGTCTTCTTCACTCTCTACCCCTTCCGCCATTAACGGCTGAAGGAGATTCCTTGATAGCTTGCTCCGGCCACCCTCGACCTTAATAAGTTGAGGGCTTTGCTCCGACCACTCTCACTGGAGCGTCCCACGTGTCTAATTGGGGTGATGTAAACACATCTATTTAGGCTAAAATGCCTATTCATGCATGTTCCTAGGCTTAGATTTGCATTTCATGTTATAAATATTGCATAGCATGCATCATTCTGCATTTAGAGTAGTTGTATATATTTTGGGTTAATTAAGTCCTTTTACGGTCAGGAGAGAAGAGGATTTATTTTAGGACCTCGAATGGACGATCGAACCATACGGATCTGATCAGGACGATGATCGGAGGCTAACACCTCCAAAATCATCTAGATCGGAGTCTCATAGCATCATATGAAGTCCGAGGAAGATCAATGGCCTTGAGGGCAATGTGACATCCTTACGGGCTTCAAATGGAAAATCCGACCATATGGATGGATCCGAAGTGACGATCGCAATCCGGCAATGCAGGAATCATCTCGATCTAAGCACCGTGGCACCCTCTGCAATAGGAAGAAGATGAACGGCCCAGATGGCACCACGTGGCGCCATCTAGGCAGCCCAACACCGGCCAGCACCCACTCTTCATCATGTCATCACACATTCTCAGCCGTTGGATCTTGATCCAACAGCTGAGGATTCCTCTCCACCATGCGCCCTTAAAACATCTTCACAACAAACTCTTGGTCGCGGCACATTGGTTGTGAAGGTGCCTCACAAAGAGAGGGCGTGGGTTCGAAACCCACTGCACCCTCAATTGGACACTTGAGGCATGGCGCAACAGCTAAGCACACACTCACATGCTCGCGCAGGAGCGCAGCTAAGCGGCAGCGCAGCTGCGCACAGCACAGCGCCAACGCATGAGCGTGCGTGCCCGACAAGGAGAGCTCGATGCACGTGTCAGCAGAGCATGAGTAGCGGGTGGATCTTCAGCGATAGCCTGGCGGACATTTAGTGACGCTTACAGCCATCGCTAATTGTTCGCAGGCACAAGGCTAGCTAGGCGCACCAGCGAGCATGAGCTGGCTACAGCAACGTTTACAGTGATGACCTGGAAGTCGCTAATGGTCCCATGCCTATTCTAGCCTTTTCTCCTCCATTATAAAAGGACCTACACCCCCTTCCTTCCAAGCCATCTCTACCTACTCTACTCCCACCTGCTCCAAAGCTCTAGCAAGCCTACCAATGCTCTGTTAGAGTATGCTCTCAAGCTCCCAAGGCACCTATTAGTGTAACGAGACTCTACCCCACCAAATACTCCTCCAACTTCCCATCCCCGTTCATAGGTCACCCTAGAGCCATCCTCCCACGTCCATTCTGGTAGCAGATCATCTCTGCCTTCTCACCTCTATTCCGGAGCTGCGCTGAAGCTTTCCTCTACCCGACGTCCTCCCGCTTCACCAGTGCGATTAGGGGCCAAGCACCCATATTTTGCATGCAAGTGCTCTCCGTCGTTGGTCATCTTCCACAGCTCTATTCTCCCATCTTCGATGCATAATCAACTAAGGAATTGAGCTCACTTTGCACGAAACATGTCCGAGAAGACTTCTAAGTTGTTGGATTGGAAATCCAACGGTCGTTAGTGTCCAATTGGGCAACACCTCTCACAAGTTGAAGAATGAAGAAGAGGCAGGATGTTTAGCACCATATCGTGAGAAGAAGAATCTAATTCCACACACATAAGGCAAAGCGTGTGTAAGCTCTGCGCCCAAGTTCAGGGGGTCGTGTCCCCATTACACGTGCACACCTCGCCCGCCGCCCACGCTAGGTGGGCTTGGTCTTAGGTTCAAATCCGATTAAAATAGAAAGAGAGAAAGAGAGGCTATTGGATCGAGAAAGAAGAAATGGAGGTTTTGCTCTGAATTGAATTGGGCCTTAGCCTGATTTGTGAAGGCATTGAGTTCTGATAGTTAAGCTATCTGAAGCCCATGAGAGATGCCTAAATTGAAGTAAGATTTGGTTATGTGTAGAGTTTGAGGAGATTTGAAGAATTGGTTAAGTGTTGAAAGAAGGGGGCTTGAGACGTCTAACACTTAAGATTTGAGTTGAGAGCCTAAGCATTTAAGTATCAAATTGGTGGTTTCAACCACCATTATTTTTGCTCTCTCTCGCTTCTTTTTTTTTGTCTCTGATATACAATTTGACTATTCATTTAATGTATTGAGTTTTGAAAGTTTGCATATTATTCTTGTGATTTGATTATTGTGCTTATCTTCATATCATTTGATTAGTGATTGATTTACAATTATTTTCTCCCTACGAATGACCTCGGAACTCACATTTTTTGAACTTTACAAACTTAAATGTCAACTCGATTTCATCGCTATACTACTACGCGATTTTCTCTTAAACAACGATGGATACCGCGTAACATTTTGGCGCTGTTGTTGGGGAGCAACGTGCATATCAGTCACTAATCACACTTTCTGATTTGATTCTAACTTGTTATATCTGTTCGTTGTTTTGTTGCAAGGTGAATCTAAAGATCAACCGCTCGAGCAACCACACCAGGGGCAAGTAACCACATTCCCTTCTTTATGCCCCTCCTCTCTTTGAAAGATTGAAGAGAAATTAATTAGGACCAACTTGCCTTATTTACTTTGTAATAATCATTCAAGTTTCCTGATTTGATTCGATTTATTGATTAGATATCTCCATCCTGATACTTGCATCTATTAGGGACATAAGGTTCCTTGGGCTATTCACCTTCTTGATTAAGCCCAAGGTACCATCTTTATAAGAATTAGACTTGGAAATAGATCTAATATAGGGTTTCCACATTAGGGTTTCAAGGACTAGTACAAACTTGCCTACTTAACAAGGAATATATTCCCGCATTGTGTGCTACCCAAGCCCTTGCTTGAATCAATCTAATCAAGTGGACGCTAAAATCAAGGCTCTATTATCACTTGGATCATTAAAATTTGGGACCTAATAACCTGTTTGAGAACCAAATCAGGGTGACCTAATAACCTATTTGAGAACCAAATCAGGGTGATTTGGGTTCTTCATCCAAACCTCATCCTCAACTTTAGGACAGGTCAAGTGAAGTTGGTTCACTTGGTGAATCAACCAACTTTCAAATTAGTCCACAAATCGAATTAACTTCTAATTCAAGTGAAATTCAAGGCACAAGCAGGATTAAAACTGGTAGACTTAGGATTCAAGCTCACACATTCCGATCTACTTGGAATCACGGTGACAAGGAAGGTCAAGTGGGGGAAACCATGTAACTCGTGGGGATGCTCTACCGTGTAGGGGTTTTTATAGGACTCTCCCTTCCTGGCTGCCCAAGTAATTCTCAAGTAGGTGAGTTTCTGATCGAGTGGTTCATCTGCCTCGAATTGCCGTAGTCACCCAGCCTTGTTGGATCCCTCGATTAGGTCCAATACACATTCTGTCCCTTCTCTAATTCCATAGTGCATGTATGAGAAGAGGTCCTTAAGACCAGTCTTGAGACCTCCGTTAGCAGCTCACTCTCGTCGGGGTCAAGCCCCAACTCAATTGTTTGGGTTCCTATCCAATCGTATCAAAATCTCTGCTGATCATTCCGCATCTGAGCCCAGTTCTCCATCCTCTGCTTCCATGGAGAATCTGGATCCTGAGGGAGAAGGTCAGGTACCCAACTTTCAGAATCAATTGCAGAATCTCCAAGATCTACTTTATGCATTCATAAACCCCTGACCATGTCCGTAGATGCGAGATCACTATAATCCCGTGGCGGTAGTTATCGAACACAGGTTACAAATCCCGGCTGGAGGACCTGATGCTGAATTGAAGCCAAATCTGATCAACGTGATCCCCAAATTTCATGGCTTAAACTCCGAAGATCCTTTCCAGCACATCAAACAACTGAAACATCTGGCCTAGACCTTTGAACCATCTGTTCAGAACCAAGACATCCTACTCATGAAGATGTTCTCCTTTTCTCTTATGGAAAAGGCTACCCATTGGTATCAAACCCTGACTCGACCGATCAACACATGGGAGGAACTCCAAGCCAAATTACTAAAGAAATTATTCTCGATTAGTCGCACTAATGTCTTAAGGCACCAGATCACACATTTCACGCAGAATGTGAGAGAACCACTTCATGAGGCATGGGATCACTTTCTGGATCTCATGCAGAAATGCCCTCATCACGAAGTTCCTAAATGGGAACAAGTCTAGTCTTTTTACTAGGGACTCTGTGAGGACATTAAATTATTTGTCAATGCAACCTATGGTGGCAACACCATGGGTAAGCATGAAGACACTGTTTGGGAGATTCTCGAGAACATGTGCGAGAACTCCATAAACAATGAGCCTATGGGTGTGTTCGATCGGACGACCAGCCGTGCATCAACAAACACAAGAGGGGCACATGAAACATGAGACCTATTCTCATTCGTCGACTTAGAGTTGGTGGCCAGTCGCCTAGATAAGGTCTTCATCATCGAGAAGAAGGTGGATGAATTGACTTGACAACTTCAGAGAGCCACCTCTTCATAGTAAAACACGTATGCGCATCCACCCTCAGGTAGGGAGGCCATGAATAATATTCACCACCATGCATATTAGGGGATGGAGGTGCATCCAACCCCATCTAATCCTAGTTTCGAAGGAAACTTCGGTCCATCCTACTCTAGTTGGAGGAACTCTAAACCCTCATACCCTGATTACTCTGGAGTTCTTGAGACCTACGAGGATCTCCACGGCATCTAGAATGATCCTTTCTCCAACTCATATAGCCTTGGATGGCGCAATCATCCCAATTTTTCCTAGTCAAGGAATAATCAGAATTCCAGATCTCAATTCCAACCCCTACCACAGAATCCGCACTTGTATCAGCCCACTCAACCTAGGCCCAACCCAAATTTTCAAATCGAGCCTACCAAGGAAGAACAAATGAGCTTTATTTTGTAGACCTTGGCTAAGATGTAGAAGACCAATGCGGCCATACAGAAACAATTCACTAAGGTCCGCAATCAATTCGCACAGATGACGTGGACTCGCCAGCCTGGTGCACTTCCTTCCCAACCTCTGTTGAATCCAAATAATGTGTGGACCTAGAAACACATGGCGAACTAAATCCATGGCCAAGCTTGCTACACCTAGCCAGGCCCATCGACTCATACCTGTGTGTTTGGAGCTACCACTCCCACAGTTGATTTTAATCAAGCCTCAATGATCAACCCTGCCATTCCACAACAGGGTCCAATCCTCTCACCTCCGCCTCCACATTATTACTGTGCTATGATCAAAGTTGTTGGTATTAGAAAGGATCACAGGACCAGGCCCCGTGGCCCTTCTCCCAAATCTCACCCATCCCATGATCAACACAACAAGGTGGAGGACAAAACCAAGAGGTGGAAGTCGAAACCCATCCCTCAGCCTAGTCAATCCATTCCCCTATCCCAAATCTTACCCCACCTCCACACTAGAGGACTATTCAAATTAGACATAACGGGATCATTGAGGAATGCATAAGTCACAATCCTATTACTCGATATCCGTACTCTCAACTCCACCTCACTTGATTCATCCAAAAAAGAGGTGGAGGAATCCTCGCAAAAGAAGGTAGCATTATTTGAAAATGTGAGTGCTATAATCCAAAACAATCTACCTCCTAATCCAGGAACCCCGCTGACCCCCTGCAAGATCGGTGGTACAAATTTTAAGCGAGCTGTACTGGATCTTGGCACTTCAGTTAACCTAATCCCAATCATCCTATTTGATAAACTAAGGATAGGACAGCTAAAACCTGCTGACGTTACTCTGCAATAAGCTAATCAAACCGTAATCACCCTAATTGGGCTGGTAGAGGATGTGGTAATTAAAGACAAAGATTTTAGCTACTTAGCTTACTTTCTAGTTCTTGACATGGGCAACAAATACAAGATATGCCTTTGATTTTGGGGAGACCTATCTTGGCTATTGTAGGAGCCATAATCAATTGTGCATCAGGGCACATGACAATCGCCTCTAGAGATAAGCAAACTGATATCAATATTTTCAAGGCATCATCTAAAGGAAAGTAAAAATGCTCGATAGAACAACTAGGTTTGATTCAGAAACTCATGACCATCGTGTAGTAGAAAACCTAAAACCAAAACTTGAAGTTTTCTGCATTACAGAGGATCTCGATTCAGTCAAGCATGATTTCAGCAAATTGAGAGTATTGAAGGCTTTCACCTTTGATCTTGAGGACGTACACATGGATTTCGAGGAACAGGATGCAGACATTCGATGAGATTCGAATTTGTATTCCATAGATCTGGAAACATTCTATGACGTTGATTATTTTGAGGATCTACAGGAATCAAGTATAGTAGGTACCGAGAGTGACCATAATCCAGAGTTTGAATCATTTACAAAATTGGAGTTTTACGATCCAATAGTCACTCTCCAAACATTCACCATTGATTGGGATGAAAATTATAGTGAAGATCCATTAAATGAACCAATCTTCGAGTCATTTCTTGAGGAACTGATCTTGCACCCCCTCGAAAAGGATCAAGATGACTCGTTGGATAAAGATCAATTAGGCCACATGTTACGAACACGTGCCCCAGACATCTTTTAAGACGTCTGGGCCACCCAGACGTCTGACCAGACGTCTGGGATCGTTTCCAGACGTCTGGAAATCAATTATTTTTGACACGCACAGGTCGTCTATGCGCCTGAGCGCGCAGACCGCATATTCGCTTATTCTTCTCTCTGCGGCTGCAGACGCCGCCGCCGTGCTCCCTCTCTCTCCTCCTCGCGCGGCCTTAAAAAGACCACGCCTCCCCTCGCTTCCGTCGCCTCCACCCCTTTCCTCTTCTTCTTCTAATGAGCGAGCGCGAGAGTGGGCGCGGGGTTGCTGCGGCGGCGACGGCCGCAGTGAGCGCGGAGGGGGTGCTGCGTGCGAGAGCGGCGCTCAGCCGTGAGGGCGAGCTCGTCGGGGCTGCCAGGGTCGGCCGGTGGGAAGCGCAGCGGGCGCGGAACGACGCGGGAGGCCTACTGCGGCTCGAGCAGCAGGCGCACGAGGTGCGACGAGGCGCGGCGTCGCGAGCGGAGGGCGAGTCGCGCCCTGGTTCTGGAAAAATTTCACAATCAAACGTCTGTGCTGATAGCCAGACGGCGAGGTCGACGTCTGGAAGACTGTCCAGACGTCTGAAAGGTGAGTTTTCCGTCTTCTTCCTTCCTGTCGACTGACCGTACTGAGGGAGAGAGATGGGTGTGCGCAAGCTCGGTGATTCGCCATCCAACGCGGATTAGACGTCTGGCTGTAGTACCAGACGTCGGGAGCGACCTCCAGACGTCCAGGGTGACCATCGGACATCTGGGAACTAGGCCAGACGTCCCCGCAGGCTTCTGGACGTCTGAGAAACCATGCAGAACAAGGTAATTCTCTGATCCACTTTTTAAGACGTCTGGAAGAAGCTCCAGACGTCTGATTTTGCACAATGTCGTCGTTTTCGACCCGTTTAGGGCCCGTTCGAGTTTCGTTTTCCGTTATTCGAGTTGCGTTCTTTTCAGAATTAATTCCTCTACCCGTCTACAGTAGCTATACACTGTTTTGAGATACTCCTTGTGTTTGATCCTTGTGATAGGACCCCATTCCGTTGCAATCTCGGGGGTCGCAGAGGCACATGGGATTCCCGACCACGCCCCCATTACTCCCATTGTACCTGGTAGAGTGGCTTTAAGTTATTAATAAAATCTGTTAAATTATGGAACCATAAATAGAACCTAGGACATTGCATGAATCCTAGGAATGAGAAATAGACGGAATGATAGCTCCTAGGTGTTGCATGAATCCTAGGGCTGGAAAACTAGATTGTATGATAGATCCTAGGATATGGCATGAATCCTAGGATGGGAAAACTAGTGGAATGTATAATACTGCAGTCTTGGAAAATGGAAAGAGATATGAAGCTGCCTGTAATTTGAATTAACAGCTGCCTGTTGTGAATAAATAACGTGGTTGAGAACATGGATTGTAAGAATGTGAAACTGGAAAGTGAAACCTGGATGTTTGAGTAAAAAGGATGGAACCCTACGGGGGAATTAGGAGTGGAACTCCTGGAAAGAGAAAGGAATGGAACTGAGACGTAGTTGTGTACTGTCTCTTGGGTACGTAGTACCAAGGGAAGTACCTGTACCTGTTTAGTGCAGAGCGAAGCCAGCCGCCCCAGGGACCCGGGGTTAGGATTGGCCGCTCTGTACCGACTTGTTGGCCCTCGTGTACGTAGTACCAAGGAGAGCTACTAGTGTTAGGAGAGTACTAGCTACCCCACGGGCCCCGGGGTTCTGCTAGCCTCCTTCACCGACTTGTTAGGCCCACTAGGGCAAACCAGGGTAGTCAGGCGAGGGTGCGCGGACTGTGGAGGGGCAAGGCCCCGGTTTGGTTACTGTGGAGGGGTTGGACCCCTGTTACTGAGAGGGCTCTGCCCTGGTTCCGTGCTGTGCTTTGGGCGCACCCGTTAACGGAAACGACTGACCGCGTGCCAGTGCGGGCTAGCTACCTGTGCGTTTATCGCGCGTGCCGTAGTCACCGTTACGTCTGTCAGTGACCTTGGGGTGGTTGACTGAGGGTAGGATCACCACGGGGGACTCTCCCGGCCAGGAGAGCACCACGTGCTACTTCTACTTTTTGGAAAAGACTGCAATCAAGATCGTTCCCACGAGGAACATTCGAGATCAAGAAAAAGATCTGAGGAATAAATGAAATGGTGAGACAATTGAAAGATGTGAATAAAGAAAGTAATCGAACATAACAGCTACTATACACTCTACTGTTGTCTTTAGTTTAGTTGCCACTCTACTCAGCATTTTGCTGACGTGTTACACTCGTTACCTTTTTCAGGACCAGGTGTTGAGCAGCCAGGGTCAGCGGCTGCAGAGGACGCTGGGCCGAGTAGGGTCCAGTAGAGTTACCACTGTCTCTTGTACCTCTTTTTGTTACGTTGTAGTGAGTAGTTCTTGTTTCCGCTGTACTTTCTTTACCTACAGTTCAAATTATATTATGAATGTTGTTCTACTATTGTGGTGGTACATACTGTGGTAGTTTCTTTCCTTACTGCTGTACTTTCTTACTATTAGTTATATTCATGCTGAATGTGGTTTATTTTACTGCTCTTTTGGTTACTTCCTCATTGGACGACTAGGTCTTCGGATTAGTTGAGTCGGTCCGGTTCTCGTGTCTCGTAGGGACTCGGGAACCGGGTCGTTACACCACATTTGTTACAACCTGGTTCCCGGATCCCTACAAGACTTGAGACTGGCTCACCTTGACTAATACCAAGACCTAGTCGTCCAACAAGAAATAACCAAAAGTAGGAAAATAAAAAGCATTCACACATCCAATATAACTAAGCAAAAAAAAAGTACAAGCAGTAAAGAAAGTAGAACAACTGTCTCAGTACATGCCACCACAACAACAATAGAAAGCGGAAAGGAAACAGAAGTAGCAAAAATAGTAAACTAGGTATCCATTACTTACTACAATAGTAGAGAAAAAGAAAGTGTTGAAAGAACGACTACGGCTAGGCTCGGCTGGGCCCAGCACCCTCTGCAGCCGGAAACTCAGGTTGCTCAACTCCTCGTCCTGAACAGTGTTATGAAAAGACAGAGTCAACGAACACTGAGTAGAGTGGTGTTTGTATTATTTAAGTACAAGTACAGTAAAAACAACAACATATTTATTTCTCATTTCTATTTATCTCATTTATGTGTTTCTGTTTCATCTATTTCTCAAAGTATCCAGATATTTCTTAATCTTTCATGTTCCTCATGAGAATAATCTTGATTGCAGTCTTTTCCGTAGAGTAGAAGGTACACATGGTGCTCTCCTGGCTGGGAGAGTCCCTCATG
This sequence comes from Thalassia testudinum, assembly GCA_037157565.1. Taxonomy (NCBI): domain Eukaryota; kingdom Viridiplantae; phylum Streptophyta; class Magnoliopsida; order Alismatales; family Hydrocharitaceae; genus Thalassia; species Thalassia testudinum. The sequence continues at coordinate 124,268,860 of JAZHRO010000055.1, forward strand.
GTAGTCCTACACCCAATCAACCACCCCGAGGTCACTGTCAAGACGTAGCAGTGACTATGGCACGGGTGATAAGTGCATGGGTAGCTACCCTGCACTGACACATGATTAGTTGTTTCCACTAACGGATACGCTCCAAAGTACAGCACGGAACAGTATAGGGCCTTGCCCTCTCAGAACAGGGGTCTCGCCCCTCAGAACCAAACAGAGGTCTCGCCCCTCCACAGTGCACGCACCCTCATCTGACTACCCTGGTTTGCCCAGAGGGCCTAACAAAGTCGGTGTAGGGTGGCTAGCTGAACCTCGAACCCCATGGGGTGGCTAGCTCCCTCCCTACACTAGTAGCTCGCCTCGGTACCGCGTATGAGAGGGCCAACAGGAGTTGGTGTAGAGTGGCCAATCCTAACCCCGAGTCTCAACCCAAGGGAGGCTAGCTCCGCTCTACATTAAAAAGGGAATAGTTGTTCTCCTTGGTACCACGTACACAAGGGCTAGCACACTTCCCGTCTACAATTCCAGATTCCATTTATCCACAGGAGTTCTACTCCTAATTCCCCATAGGGTTCATGCTCATGTTCATCTCATTTATCCAGATCCAGATCTCATGTTTCATATTTCGTTCCTCATCCATAAACAGGCGGCTCGTGTTTCCATAATTCAATTCTCAAAAGCATGCAACTGGTGGTTTCACAGGTAATTTCTCAATTAAATACAAGCAGCTCATATTTTAACATGCATCTCGTAATTATATTAAAAGCAATTGCTAGCAATTTATCTTAACCATGCATTTAAGTAAACAGTACTGCTCAAATAGGCTCATTCATTTCTACCCTAGCGTTCATATTCCATATCCTAGAGTTCAATCTGACTATTCCAACCAAGTACAATCTTATTTAAATATTAACAACTGAGTTAAACCACTCTACCAGGTATCTCGGGAGGAATGGGGGCCTGTGCCGCAGATCTCGTCGTCTCCGCAGGCCCCGAACACGCCACTGGCTGGTAACTTGTACCAGTGACTAATGTACATTAGACAAGCTCAACACAAATATGTAGAGGAACTCGACTAGAAAACAACAGTACTTTGTTTGCGGAAATCTAATTCTGTTTGGGCCTTAAACAGGCCAAAAACGCAGTTTCTGATCAAAATTAGACGTCTGAGACTAATCCCAGACATCTTAAAAGACGTCAAAAACTCACCTTGTGTTTCTTGCGGCTGATCAGACGTCCAGACCTCCTCTGTGACCATCTGGGGATAGTTCTAGACGTCGGACAAGGTCTCCGATCATCTGGAAGCATCTCTGGACGTCTGGTGATGTGATCAGACGTCCAAAAGTGCGTGGGAAAGTGTACCGCGTGCCTTCCCAAAGCTGCACTTGCATACGAAAATGCAGGCACGGTCAGCCGACAACAACTCCTGCACTGAGATCTTCTGCATGGCGGAAATCAACATAGGAACGTATGTACCTCGTGCGATACATGCTCTCAGACGTCCAGTCTTAGCTCCGGACGTCCAGGTGTCTCACCAGATGTCTAGTCTTCACTCCAGACATCTGATACTGGAAAACTTCCAATATCAAAACCTCCTCACAGCTCGCTCTGCTTGCACCTCCTCCCGCGGCGACAACTCCAGCCGCTGCAAGAGCTCGGGTAGTTCCTCACTGATGTCCTCTCCTCTCCTACGAGCTCCTCCTTGAGCTCCACAAGCTCCCACGATCACCTTCCTCCTCCCCCGCTCTCACTCCCTCGCACTCTCTCTCTCTTGCTCCTCCCCGCTCTCCCCTCACCGGTGGATCTCCTTCCTTGCCGCGGCTACAGCAAAGGCGGAGGGGGACATGGATGGCAGGAGGTGGAGGTGGCGGTGGCTAAGTGGTGTGTGGAGGAGAGGAGAGGAGAAGGGAGGGGGTTTATATAGGAGAGGGTTAGGGTTCGGGGGGGTGAGGGAGAGAGAGGGGGAGCGGCCTCTGCACGCTGCCCGCGCGCAGAGCGCAAAGCACAGTATGAAAAACTCACTTTCAAACGTCCGAGAATGGTCCAAACGTCTGGACAGACGTCTGACTGAAACTCCAGACATCTTAAATGGCTAAAAAGGTACGGGTCATTACAACATTGCACGAGAGGAACCAAACAGTTGGCTATATTGACTAGGTGCACTTCTGTTAGGTCCTGGACTCACCATAGTCTGACTTCAAAGCCCTGTGATCACTTCATCTTCTCGATGATTCCTTTGAAAAAACTCAATAAGAGACACCCAGAAATGAATCAACTTGATCCATATCATAGACCTTCTGTATTGACTCCTCATCATGATTTGGTGTTCATTTGTGTCCATTTTATTCTCATTCACCATGATCACATATTTTCTCCTACCACTCATCACAGTGTGCCAAATGACATCTTTTTGAGTAGCAGTGCGCCCAGCCAATGGTGTTAAACTTAGCACTTAATAGGAGGCAACCCGTCATTTCAAAAACCCAAAACCCTTCTGATTCTTTTTGAGCTGCATTCCTATTGCACTTTAGGGTTCAAACTTTAGAACAATCGACTTCACCTTTGATACTTGTATTAAAGCTTGAAATCGTTCGCAACAATCATCCCCACCCGTTCACTCATACTTCGACCATGTTCTAAACTATGAACTAAGCTGAATTCGAACTCACCTGGTTTACAATGAGGAAATTGCAAAACTTAGGCATGGGGGGGTATTAAAGTGCAAAACAAATGGGAAATTCAATTCTTTGAGGGGTTCTCACAAATATATATATATACAAAAATAGGAGGAAATACAGAAAAGAAAAGGAGCAAAATAAAAAAAAATTAATAGTCCTAGCAATTGATTATGGATCCAACTTAAGTTCTAGACCAAATCAAAATAAGGATTAAGTCTTGAAGTGCTAGAAATAAGAAGATAAGTAAAGAATATTGACCTTAGGCCTCTTGGGCCTATTATAAGGCTTCAACACTCACACATTTGTTAAGATCTAGATTATTCCTTAAGAGGTTGAGGAAGTTGTGAGGCTAATCGATGAGTTGCGACTCATCATAGCTAAATTGCCTAAGTTAAGCTAGAAACTAGGTTAAACACTATAGAATTAACACATAAAAAAGATTAAGTGTGAGAAGTAACAGAAAAGGCCTAAAACATCAATTTTGTGCTAAAAATGCATAATTAGATCATTTATTGAGATATTCTATTATCAAATAGGAAATGGTGATCCAATTGCAAATTTAACACACAAATGAGCTCAAAATTCCAAATCAAAAGTAAAATTAACTTCTAATATGCTCAAGAGAGCTTCAATAAAAATTTGGTTGCATTTGAACATCATTAAGGCCTTACAATTATAGATTTACATTGAAGTCCTATAATACATTTTATGCATTAGAAAACCTCCAAGGACCAATTTGTAGGACGCAAGGACCTATTTGCAAGCTCATAAGGACCGCTCTATAACCATTCCTAACAACTTATGGGTTTGATTGCAGTTCTTCCACCGTTTTGCGTAAGGGATTATTGTGCAAAAACACCATTAGATCCCAGCACCACATGTTCCTTGTGGGTGCACTATAGCACCCAAAGAACTAAGAACATCCTAACCGTCCATCCCTTGAACTGCTTGATCTGTAGCTACCCTTCAATCAAACCTTCGCGCAAATCCTCGTGTGCGATCACCCCTTCCCCCAGATCTAATCTAACGGTGGCTCTTCATTTTAACTCTTCACGTGCTCCTCTCCTTGAATTCTCTCCGTGAATGACCTAAGCGCCTATTTTCACCCTCGCAGTGAGCTCACTCACTGATCGTTCTACTTAAGGAGCTTCCCTGCCTCACGCGCAAAGGATCAACCTCCTCTCCTTTCTCAAGGCAATCTCTTCGTCCTCTCCAGTTTCTCCTCTCCACCCGACCTTGTTCTGGCACCATAAGCAAAGGAACTCCATCTTCTCCGACTGTCCTCACCACTAAGGACCACATAGCACCTGAGGGCGACCCTGAGTCCCACTAGTGGACTTTCAATCCACTGGAGATCCTTCCCCCTTTCGTCGCTGCAACCACCAGCTGCAGATCTTCTCAACATGTCCCATTCATCTAATTAGAATAGAATTTCCCTGTTTCCTAGTTAATTGTAGTTTAGTTAGTATAATTTAGAGTAGAATAGAAGTAGATCAAATGTAGGAAATTCGCTGGATTGATTGCTAGCTAGGAGTAGATTAATGTAGCGTAGAATTCACACTCCACCTCCTCTGATCATTTCAGATCAGAGGAGATGAATCCATCTATCTCATTTGATCATTAATCTCTCCCTCACCACCTCACAAGTCCATGTTCCGAATTTCCTCGTATTTTATTTCGCAATTCACCCATCCATTAAGAGTCAAATCCTCATCTCATTGCTCTCTAGCTTTGAGATGAGGGTTTGCACTCAAATCCATTTAGAGGTCTCCCATGCATTTCAGAAATCCACAAAGACCCCTAATCTGAGTTTAAAATGGAATCTATTCGCTTGATCGAATTTTAATCTGGATTTCAATGCAAGATTGTGAGATTTTGATTAGATTGGGTTTTGAATGGATTTTTGATTAAGTGAATCGATATGTTTTTGAGTAAATCAGTCCTTGGTAGTGAATCTGAGATGTTATAAGTGAAGAATTTTTCCTCTGATGAGCCATGTCTGAATTTGGCTTGAATTGGGGATTTTATGATCTTGAATGTGTGGGAAAGCCAAGGAGAATCAATCTTATTGATTTGAGGCTCTACCAAGGATTTTTGTGTTGATTTGAATTTGAGATTTTGATTTTAAACCTAAGGAATTGTCAATATTCCTTAAGGTTTAGAGAATTGGGATTCATGATTGGTTGAATTTAATGGCCTGTTCTAAGATCTTCCTACATGTTGTCTATATCGTTATGAAGGTTTTAGATCAGTATGTCTTCTCTTATGTGAGCCTAGGATTGTTGTTTAAAGATTTTTTATGAAGATTCAATGCTTCCAATTGTTTTTAAAGAGAATTTGATGTGTTATCAGATTTTTATGTGTTTGGTGAATCCCAAATCAACACAATAAAGTGCTGCAATAGTAGCTACATATCCATGGGTTTTTCAACCCTAAATTCAATGATTTGAAGGGGAGAATTTGGTCTTGACAGTAATGATTCAAGATTAGACTTTCCAAGTCTGATCTTGAATGATTTTTGTACTAAATCCCCCAGTAGATCTGCTAAAATTGAGCAATGGCTGCAACAGCAGCCATTGGATTTTATCATAAGACGTCTGGAGTTGTTGCAGCAAATCAACTTAGCTATTGTTTCAGTAGCTACAGCTGCTGTCAGCAACTTGGTTGCTGCTGTGTTTAGTTGGTACTGCTACTCTGCTACATTCCAGTAGCAGCACTGCTGCTGTTGTGTCTAGCTACTACTACAGCTATTACTCTTACTATTTTGGTCTAGAATGATAGGATAGTAGCTAGGTGGTGAAGAAATGATTTATTTAGATAGCTGATTTGTTCTAGCTGTTGTATAGAATGTAAACAAGCTTTCATGTATGGTTAAATGTCTTTTAATCTCTTTAGAATGTTTGTAATCAAATTTTTATTCCTTTTGTCAGCTAGTATGTGCATCTAACTGTCCAAATTTAAAAATGGGATGAATCTGAGTAGAAATTCATGTTCAACTGCTTACACACCTCTCATATCATGTTTAGAACATACCTAAACCCTCCCATTGTCATTCCAGTCATTAGAACCACTTCTAGTGCCTTAGGTTCCACTTTACAACCCCTTGAAGGCCTAGAATTGAGTTAGATTTGTAAATAAATAAAAATAATATAAAAATTGAAAAAAAAATAAAATAAAGGTGTAGAGAGTAGGGTTAGGTATATTTTTAGGTGTATGCCAAGTTTCAAGGCATTCTGAACCCTCGACTTGGTAGAACATACCAGCCAACGATTTAGTCTACCTTGGAACTCAATAAAAGAACTCAATCTTAAAAAAATTACAAAAACACATTCTATCTCTCATCTCTTTCTCTCTCTCTCATCCCCCACATCTATAAAACATATAAAAACCATAAAAAGAAGAAAAACCCCAAAAATACCATGTATATTATGTATATACTTGTATATATAAGCTATATATTAAGTTATTAAGGTATATAATGTAAAATATGTGTATAATATGTACATATAACTTACATATATATTCTATAACATAAAGTAAGTATTTAAGATGAATTAAATTATATTTAACTTTATTATATAATTATCTATTAATTTAATTAACATATATGTACTCTAAATTATGTAATTATAGAAACCCCTATAAATAAACTTATTTATTAATGATAATGTACATACATATTTATATATATATAATGTACATTAGAATACCTATAAATTAACTTAATTATATTTGTACAAAAAATAATTAATTTAATAAATTATTAGCTAGTTTACTAAATTAAATTAAAATAAATTAGTAAATTAAGTTATTACTAAACTAATTTATATTGTATATTTGTATTATATTATTTTAAGTAATTTAAACTAAGTTAACTATATTTATATTTTATTATACTATTCATACCTAATTTATATGTAAAATAGCCTGAAAATTGATATTTAAATGTATATAAATTAAAATAAAACTTGTAAAATATCATAAAAATGGGTATTAAATAATTTAATATGTATATTAATACTATACAGCATCAATTATACTATTAATTAACTAATTTAGATGCTAATTAAGAAATAAACATGAATACAGCATGTATAAATCACAATCTTTAGCTAATTTATTTATATAGTAAATATAATTATTTTTGTAAATAAACTAAATAATTATATAGTCCTATATAAGGGTTTTTCAACCATATAATTTAATTTAAAGTAAGAACTAATTTGGGCCGTCAAATCGATGGCTAAATCTTGATAAGTTGCAATGCAAGCCACGTAGCTGTAGCACTTGTGGGGTGCTAACGATAGTGCCACATCAGGGGTGGAAGAGCTCCCGCAGCGCTTTAAAATGATTTTGTGACGCCCAATGCTCAGTCATCATGAGCGCTGGGCAGCACATACACATACATACATTCCCTTCCTTTGAGCATGAATTGATATTGGCATGAGACATTGAGTGTGGTGCGGATCGGGGGCCCAGCACTGTGCGTGGGCCTGATGGGCCCATTAACGAGCATAAATCAAAATTAAGAGGGCTTAATAATGAATTATGGGTGGCCTTAGTAGAGGTCTGGTCCCACTCTTTGAGGGTACTGTGTATCCCTTGAAAGGGTTACCTCTCAATTAAAAATCCTAATTTTTGTTAAAGATGAATAGTAATCATGCCTAATTAACTAAGGGAAGAGAGAGAGAAAGGAGCCTCTGCGAATGCTAAGTGAAGCCCTCTTAAAATTCGACTAAGTGTAGAGCCCTCTGAGAAAGCCTAAAAGAAGAAAGAACCTTAAAAATGACTAAGTAAAAAATGGCTAAGGCTTGATCAAGATAGGCCTTGTGCCTCTATGTGAGTCGTGTGTGCGTGTGTACATATGTAAGTTTATATATATATATGTATGTATGTATGTATGTATGTATGTATATGTATAGATAAATATGTATATGTATAGATAGTATGTATGTATATATGTATACTAATATATGTGTATATATATGTAAGTAAATAAATAATAGGTATACGTAGTATAGAGTGTTTGAGCTCATATATGTGTATAAATGAAATGTGAGCTTTACCAATAGACTCATATGGCACTGTATATAGAATAAATGTTAGTATAGACCCTAGTTTTTACCTTAGCTTATGTATATAGTTTTCCTAAGGTTTGGCGACGTTTATATATGTCGTTGTACATATGATATATGTTACCATAGATGTTTATATAATAAGTTAAGTTAGTATGACATATTTTATAACATATTATTGTATAGATATGTAAGTATTAGTACTATAAGTTATAAATAGATAGCATACAGTATGTAATTATAGTTTTTGATGCTTATTTGTACATAGTCTTTTTTAAGCATAGTATTTATCTGTAATTCATTCTTGTATATACAATTAATTCATTCTTTGATTATTTCAATCATTCATTCATTGTTGTACATAAAATCAATCTTTTTGGAATTAAAAAATAATATTAGACTTAGAGAGTGATGTATATCAATAACTGCCTCCCAGTGAATGACCTGGAATAAACCCGTAAAAATTACGTAAATAAATAAAATTGACGAGACAACGGTTTGTATTTGTGACATATACTACAATAACGACCCCCTTTTTTATACGAACCAATAGTCGATCGCTTCGCTAATATATTAAGTCTAAGGCTTAGGGATATTCAACCCCGTTGCCTGCTCTTTAGTTTACAGGACTTGGTAACCTAAGCACCCAAAAATCGCACACCATTGATAGATCTAGTATATGGAATATCTACATGCACAAAAACTCAAACACAAAATCAGTAATAACAAGAAAATTTGCACAAATATCAATCCACAGAAAATGCATAAGATGTATAGTGGTTCCCCTCATTTGGGTACTCCACTACCTAAGCCTCCTAGCATTTTTGACCCAATTCCCTCAACCCCGAGGGAATCAATTTCCTAATCGAGGTAATTCACGGGTTACCTCAACCCAATTACAACAACAGGTTTATTACAACCCAACGAGCAACAAGCTCAAATACAAATGAAAAAACAGGTGTAAGACAAAAAGAATCTTACAACTAAAACCTAAGCCTCTCAACAAATATATAAAAGATGATACCAGTTTGAGAACCTAGGAAGGACGTGAATCGCCTTGAATTACGTATGAAAAACATGTCAATATGTTTGCAAAATCGTAGTGATATTGGAAGGCGGCAAACATGATTTCCTCTCTTCAAAAATGGTGGAAAATATGAAATATAGCTCTAGAAATAATTCTTATGTTTCTTGTATGCAAACAAAGAGTCCTAGGGTCATTTTATAGAGTTTAGGACCTATGATACTCCTCTACTAAACGTTGGGATTTAATTTCCAACATTCACATGGTTAGAATTAATATTTCAGTCGTTCTATTCTGAGCCAATGGCTAGATGGTACTGGTACTAAAGTACCTGTACCGGTACTAGCAGCTCACTGCCACCAGTACATGAGTCCTGGTACCGGTACTCATCACGGGTACCGGTGCTTGTGACTCCCAAGTTTGAAATTCCTTAGGCACAGTAACCTACCTGTACCGATACTCATCATGGGTACCAATACTTATAAGGTTCAGGCCAGAATTAAGGCTTCAACCTGTGGCCAACATGTACCGATACTCACGGTTGGTACCGGTACTTGTTCATAGTTTGAGACAAATTCTCAAACCTGTGCCTTGCAAATACCAGTACCGATGAACAATACCGGTACTTGTGTACAAGTACCTATTTTAAATGTTTTAATCAAGATTACATTCTTTGAAAATGATAACAATATTAGTCATATTTTTATCTCTAATTATTTTTATGATCTAAGTTAATGATTCTTTGTTAAGAGGCATATACAATCTATAAATATAAAATCTAAACTAAAAGGTCAAAGATGATCTTCTCCTCCTCGACTCTTCATTATCATGATCTTTTCCTTTTCATCAAGTATCCATCATTTCCTGTTTGCCTTGATCCTTCACCTAAATCTGAAAAATACTTAATGGCAAGCATTAATCTATAATAATTTTGTTAACACCAAAATAAGATGTGGAACAAGGTTCCAACAACTATTCTGGTTCAGTTTGCTTAATGAAGAATGCCGCCAAAAAGTGTTCTATTCTGAAAATATTTTCCTAAAGATTCGACCTAGGAGTGGCTCGAAGACACAAGTTGATTGGACGAGTTCTTGACACGAAGAGGCGGAATGAAAAATACTCTCTTAGAAGATGTGTTATAACATATTGTCACCTCAGTGCTTATCTCCTAGGATATCTAAATATCCTATCGAGGGCACGTAAGCATCTTGTGTTGATTCAAGTGCCATGGGCGGCACTATCCCGAAGTGTCGAAAGCAAGGGTTCTGGGGGTTGGCATGGGCGATGCTATCCTAAAGCATCGAAAGCCAGGGACCCTGCGAGGATTCATGGTAGAACAAGGAATCTGATACTGACTATGTTTGGAGCCAATCCAAGGTTGGATTTAGGAGAATGTAAAAAGAAAAGAGAGAAAACTCTCAAAATAAATATCCCCCTCTATCTCTCTTATAAAAAATGCATTGGCAAACTGAACTTAAATTTCTACGAAGACGCACAGGAGCTTTAACTGGTAAGGTCAACAGACCTCTTAGCAGTTTTTGCGGACCTTAGAAACCTTCGTGGCGGATCCAAGGTTGAGGGTGGTCAGGTCTAGATCTTGGCTAATACTTAAGTACCTCTAGGCCTATTATTGATATTCTAATTTAATTTCCATAGAAATGGCACAAACAGGCATCCTAGAACTAAAATTTCGATCTTGAGATCAAGTTCCTTCCATAAGATTTTGTTAGGGACTAGCAAAAGTTAGGCATGGGGGTATGATGGTAACACCATCATTCATCATAAACAATTGAAATTAGTCAAAATCAAATGATAAATACAACTAAATGATCGTTTGAGGGTTGTAATTCCGTACTGAACTGATTTGAGAAGATGACAGGAAAATAGGGTTACTATGCTATTTTACCATCCATCATTAATATAGATTAACCAAGAGGTTAATCAGGAGGTAATTCAAGGTTAAATGAACTTAAATATCCAAGAAGTGGGCTCACATTTGTTAGTTCAACCCCTCATAAATAATATTTTGATGATTTTACAAAATAAAGAAAAAAAGATAAAACATAAGCATAGCATATTTTTCTCTGTAATAACACAATTGCAGAATTCATGGAGTTTTCCAAGTCGAAGGATTAAAAGCATGAAAACTAGATTAGCATAAGTGTTGCTATAGGTCATAGGCTTTTTTGTAAACTTTCAAAGGTTGTAATCTTTATTTTATTTGAGTCTAAAGATGCTGTAAAGAGCCCCCAAACATAACTTATAAATAGCTAACTTAGGCTCTCTACACTTAAAATAAATTAGAAACAAAAACCTAACACTAAGACACAAATCAGACGTCCATAACAGCTGTCAGACATCTGATTTTCAACTTTAAGATGTCTAATAATTGTTTCAGACGTCTACTTGTCTATAGCATTGCCTTACATTCTGACTTCTTAGGCATTAGTCGAAGCAACCTTCTATCAGACATCCATAGCCTCATCTAGACATCGAATACATTGCCTGGACATCCTTAAACCAACCGTTAGACTCAAGTACCTATTTTCTTTCTGTTATAACGGGCAAATACACGTTTAGACGTCTGGACATATCTCCAAACGTCTATCAATGGACCATTACCCATTTATTTTTGCAAATCTTATTAGAAACCAAAGATCAACTCTCAAATTATGGAGACATGTCTTTATTATTTTTCTAGACGTCTAGGAAATGTGGCAGATGTCCAGACTGATGTCTATTCCTTAAAATCTAGAACCCTGTCTGGATCTAGTAAAAACAGGAATGAATCCACTTACAATTAGACGTCCAATATTTTTATCAAATGTCTTATATGAATATATCAGACGTCCCTGTTTCGATCCAATGAAAACAGTAAGCCTGATTAATAGAATCAGACGTCCATAATTGTAATCAGACATCTTACAAGACATCTGAACCGAAAATCAGACATCTGATATTGCTGTCAGATTCATGATTGCTTTGATTTGTGTTGGATTTCGTCTCAATCTCTTGGGACTTGGCTCCAATGGCTAGGAGACCTCTCCCAAGCATTCTTGAAGGTTCCAAACTTGCCTATAAATAGGCTACAACCCCTCTTAGGCAACACACACCTCTTGAGATTCAATTTCCTTAGAAAATCACTTGCTCACTACTTTTTTCTTCCTATTGCTCTTGTGTTATGCCTACACTCTGATTAAAGGGAAAACCCACACTCCCAGTGCACTTCATTCTGCTAATTCTCAGGGAGTTCTTTTTATGCTTAATAGATAAGGAAGTCATTAATATTTTGGGGTGTTCTATAGGTGTTGTTTCATTCTTATTCTATTATTGTAGTTTAGGTATCTAGCCTACCGGGTCCCCAACTCTTCATTGTGAAGGGAGAAACCTCCATTTAGGGGTCGGAGGCGGGATTTGTAATTGAAGTACACTACCCTCGTTTAAGTAGTCTGGTTAGTGGATTGATCACTTTGTGATCGAAAATCTCAAGTCAAGGGATTGGCTTAGGTGATGGTTTTCACCTGTTTTGGGTTTCCACCTAAAAATCATGTGCCTCTTTTTGTGATTGTATTTTTGTCTTACAATATTTTCTAAATTCACTATTCACCCCCTAATGCAATTTCAACATTGACTTAATCAAGGTTTCATGCATTTCGAGGATTAAAATATCATTAAAAATTCTAATTATCTGCCTTACTCAAATTGAAAGGGCTATAGTACAAATAAATTTAATCTAAACCTCCTAAAAATCATTAAAAAATATTCCAAGAAGTTTTGTACCTTCACTTTGACCATTTGAACCCATTTTGACAATGAATAGAGATTCAAACGAGAATTTGCCTTGATTTGGGCTTCTGTGGAATTTATCCTGTCAAACGTGGTCAAAACCTAAATCCAAGTTGACCACTAGATTTATTAGGTTCAAATTAGGTTAACACCAAAATTTGAACTCAATTAGAGTCAATCTTGACCTAGTTTACATTGTAGCCCTCAGATCTCTATTTGTTACATTTGGAACCCTATTTTTTATGTTTCTATTACCAATGGCCCCCTATCTTTTGATTTATCTTGCATTTAGATCCAGACATCATCTTCCTCCTCATGTCTAGACAAGGCAATAGTGCATACTCCTAAACCCATGCTCGCCAACATTAGAACAGAGAATTGAGTCGTCAAATCCTAGTCAAATCCCACCAAATTTGGTGGGATTGACAATCAAACCCTTCTCGATCATTTAACCTCATCAATGAAAATAATAAATTGATTGAGGAAAATGATTGTCTAAAGTTAGAAATCTGTGATTTAAAGACTACGATGCATACTATAGAAAAAGAAATCGCATGTCTTAGGGAAAACTCTAACAAATTAATCAACAAAGTAGATAATTTTTATAGCCCTAAGGTTGAGAAAGGATCTCCGTCAAGGAGACCCGCTAACAGATCCGGATCCAAGCTCACTTGGATACTGAAGAAAGAATTGGAATCCTGTTTTGTAAGTTTCAGGGATAACTACAACACGAAGGACTGGACCTACAAGCTCAACGTTGGTCAACTCAAATTGGGAGGACCAAGGAGGAGAAGACCGACGAGACGGCGAACAAACAATGATCCAGCTGCACGTCGACCACCAGACTGGAGACCGGCGCCGATGCCCGGGCCCCCAAGCTATGGATGGGAGCTGATGAGAGCCTCATCATGAGCCATAACTAGCTCATTTTGACCCAATAAAGAAGATAAAAGCTCCTACATAACCTAGAAGAAGGCCTAAATGAAGGAATAAGTGCTCTGAGAAGAAAACATGAATTAAAGGTTAAAACTGTAATTTTACCATTGCAGTACATAAACGGGATTCCTCAGAGGCAAAACATAGGTCAAATGGTCTAAATGAGATAAAAAGTGGGTTGAGTCAATCAGAAATGGGTTCATGTGCAATCTAGGAATTAAATGACATTTGATAACCCTAAAACAAACCCGCTTAAATTAACAAGGTTTCGATCAGGATAAAAATCAAGTAAACCCTCTAAAAATCATGGAAAAATATCCTCGAGGGTTTAGAACACTTAATTTGGCCTTTGGAACCTAGTTCGACCTAGAATAGGGTCCTAGCTCTTCAATTAACCTAATTTGGGTTTTTACACAAAATGTCCAGTCAAACGAGGTCAAACCTAAAATCCAACTTCACCATTGGATTCCTTATATCAAAATTAGGTTTTTACCAAAATTTTGACCTAATGGGAGGTCATCCTGGCCTACTTTGCAATTTAGTACACCCAAATCATAATTTGGTCCCTATCTTTTGAAAATCCTTGCAGAGAGCCACCTAATTTCCTCGCCACCTTTGCAATCAGGTCCTGCCGCCATTGTTAGGGTAGAGTCGACCTCCGACGAGGTTTAGAGAGGGATTACTCTCTGATTCCTCATAGATTCCCCCCCAGAAATGTAAGGGAGATTCTCTGAGGAATTTCCTTCCATCTAAGGCCAATCACAATCTCTAGTGTGAACCCAATCTCTTGTGCGAACGCACGAGGGATTTGGGTATCTAACCTCTTTCCTTCTCCAGTGAGCCATCAGAGACACAGGTGTGCCCTCTACGCTCTGAAAGCACGGCCCAGTGCCTATATAAGAACCTACACCTCCGGCCGCTCATTTTTAGCTTGACTTGGCCGGACGTCCACCTCCAATTCATCTCTTCTTCTTCGGCCAAGAACCCAGCGAGCTCCTGCGAGCCCCCCCTCCCCTCCCTCTTCGCTCTGCCATAAAACCAGTGGCAGAGACATCTTCCTGATTCTCCTTCGCGTCGCGCAACACCCGCGCATGCCGCCTCAGCCCCGTCGTCGCCGCTGTCCTCCTCCACTGGACAACTTCTTCTCTGGCGACAGCAGGTACAGCTGTCCGCCTCTCCATCCCCCTTCGTCCCTGTAAGTAGGTTAGAATTATTCTCCATCTTGCCCTCTCTCTTTTCACCCTGTTATTTCATTTAATTGCCCCTCGACCATCGCTGACCACCTCCATCTTCCTCGCCTCCGACCGACCTCCGGCGAGCCGCTCCCACCATTCCGCCCCTCCACACTGCTCGCCAACCGTCTCCTAAGCTCCGCCTCACCACAAGGAACACTCTCCGCCCATCCATCATCCCTCTACGCCTCCACCACAGTCCCCCGAACACACCCACACCCCCGGCCACAGGTTGACCTAGGCACGCACGCCTAAGCCATCCCACGGCCTGCCGCATGGCTGTGCCCAGCTAGTCTGATTAGGCCAATAGGCCGTGCTTGTGTTTGACAGGATTTCAGTCCTACCGCCATTGACGGTTGAAGCAGCTTCGCAGCAGCTCCAGGCTTCAGGCGCAGCAGATTCGCGCAAGCAGTGCGAAGCCCTCGGGTCCAGCAAGGAGCGCTGCGAAGCCCGCAGCTTTGGCAATTGCACGAAGAAAGCTCTGCGGGCGCGCGCAAGATTGGGGCAGGCCAGATAGTCCCACATCGGCGAAACACAACGCGCAGGTATGCTTTAAATTGAATTTGTGTTACCTGCTATTCGCCACCGAACGCACAGGGGTGAGGTCCCTCACCTGACCCATGCTCGATTCGTCCGGGGTTTCACCTCGCGGATCTGGCGGGATCCGACCCGACCCATCCTGAGCACTCCTCGAGCATCACTCACCTGCAGGTGCGCCTGGTCCCGGGTACGAAATCCAACCCGATTACCCGTGTGGCTCTGGGAGAGCGTCCTTGAGCGAATTGCAGAGAGAGAGAGAGACGTTCGGGTAGAGGGAAAAGGGTAGGTTTTGCTCTCTGTGTAGGCAGGCTGAACATTGAGGAAGAAAGACTAAGCCGCGAGGGAGAAGAAGTAGAAGAAGAGGCTGAGCAAGGCAGAGAAGAAGGAAGAAAGAAAGGACTGCAGAGCCAAAGAAGGAGAAGAAAGAAGAGACCAAGGCAGAAAAAGCCTTCGCAGAAAGCCAACACAGAATCAGAAGAAGATAGAAGGAAGAACAGAAGACCAAGGAAGAGGAAGAAGCATTCGCAGAAGAGAAAAGAAGGAAGAAGGAGAGACTACTGAGAAGAAGAGAAAGAAGCAAGGCAAAAGAGAGGCTACAGAGAAAGAATTAAGACGTCTGATCACAAGATCAGACGTCCAATTTCATTTCTTTTGTCATAATTACTCTTTAACCACATACATTCATTTTTGAATTAAAGTTTTGAGTAAATTAGAGTGTTCAATTACATTTAAGATTAGTAGTAGATTCCGATTGCTCCCTGTGTTCGACCTCGGATACTCCGATTTTCGAGTAATAAAATCTTTATTTGTTGACATCGCTTGATCACCTATACTACGACGTAATAACTGTTAAAACACGATCGAGCAAGTCGCTTCAACAGGAGCCCCATCCGATGTGGCATTCACCACCACCATTTGGGCCATTTTATTGGCCATGGTAGGTGAGGTAAAAATTCTTCACCCTATCTTTTTATCATCAGCATTTAGATAGGGGGAGTTAAAAATATTTATGAGCTAATTGTCAATTTTTAAGGGGAGATGCAAGTTAGCTAAATTTCCTTTAGTAAGGGGGAGAAAAATAATAGCTCTCTTGTTACAGAAAGGGGGAGAACATTACTTTTGAAATTCATAGAAGAGCATGTTTTAAGGGGGAGTTATAGGAAATTTCAAATCAATCAAACCTTTTTGATAATGTCAAAAAGGGGGAGGATTTTTTTGCATTATTATTTATGGTTTTGTCATCATCAAAAAGGGGGAGATTGTTGATGCTAGAGCACCGCGATCGTTTGTTTTGATGATAACAAAACACGCGTTATTTAACATTTGCACTTGGAGTCTTAGATTTCAGGTCAATTGCAAATGTAGACATAATTAGACGGAATTCAAGCTCGCATCCAGGACGGATTGGAGGAGCTTGATGGAGAACAGAGGAGATTCGCGAGGAGCGATAGATTAAAGATGGAAGGACAAGAAGAATAGGATAGAACTCTATTTATTCCTTTCATGTACTTTTGTCGTTATTTTCTTGCTCTTTATTTCCTTAGAACATTATGTTAAAGAGCCTCAAAGTACCCTAACAGTAGTCCTAGGAACACCCGCACAACCCTAGGATACTTAGGTTTTCTGTAGAGAACTTAGAAAACCAATATAGGGTTCAAACAGAATTTTCAGACGTCTGATAATGTGTTTTAAGACGTCTGACTGTTGATTCAGACGTCTGATAACATTTAGGCTGGACATAGTTAGTTCTGTCTGATGAAATCAGACGTCTAGACCTTAGACCAGACGTCTTAGGAGATGTTTGATGACTTTGCCAGATGTCCAATTAGTGGACCGTTGGCTCTCTTAGCATACACTCAAGGATATGACCGTTAGAGCCTTATCAAACGTCCTTAAGCCCTTCCAGACGTCTGATAATTGACCGTTTTGCCTCGACTGACCCGAAAATCTCTTCTCAGAGATTTTCTAGCCGTTGCAAATCCATTCCCACGAAAAAGTAGATTTCCAGACGTTCAGACATAGTGCCAGACGTCCTGTATGTCATCTGATGGACTTGCGCTAGAACCCTGTTTAGATCTGATTCAAGTCAGGAACAGACCCGCCCAAAATCAGACGTCTGACCTTATTTTCAGACGTCTTAAAGTGGTCTTCCAGATGTCTGATGCCATAATTAGACGTCTGATTACCCTGTCAGTGCAATGATTGTTCCTGATTTCGGGCTGATTCACTTGGGCTTTGCATCCAACGGCTATGGAAGCTTTTCCAAGCCTTCCTAAGGCCTCTATAAATAGAGGGGAGCCTTTACACACCTAGATACACACGACACACACCTTGCAATACACTTTCAAACCATTTTGTGTCTCTCTTGCTCTCTAAGCTCTAGTTCTACATCTAAAGAGCATCAAGCTGTTTTGCGCACCCGCTCTCCCACCATAGTTTACGAGAGCAACATTGCGCCATCGCGTGGCTCACGCACCCGCATCATCGACTCGACGCACTCCTTGCAAAGGGGAGTTTCTTAATTCCTATAGAAGCTTAGGTTTAAAATTACTTTGTTGGTTCTATAGGATTATTTGTTATTTTATCTTTGTTATTTGGTTGGGTATTCACTTTGCGAATTCCCGTCTCCTTCGTGGGACAAATCCTTCCCGTGGAGAGAAGGGGTTGAGGAACGCTACCCTCACATTTGTAGTGTGGTTGTAATTGAGGTTGAATCACCCTCGTTTAAAGTGATTCGGTTAGTGGATTTGATCAACTTGGTTGATCCGAAAATCCTAACTCGAGAGGATTAGGTGGTGGTTTTCACCCGGTTTGGGTTTCCACCTAAAAATAATTGTGTACTCGTGTGATTGATATTTTGTGAGATTGTTTTATTTTCATTTCCGCAATTATTATGTCACCCCCTCCTGGTAGGGAAGAATCCACAATTAGGTCCTTAGTGAGGTCTAGAGGTGATGTACTAGGGTTAGGGCACCTTAATTTAGGTTCCTAGGGGGTCAGAATTGGGTTTAGGGAGCTAGAGATCCAAGATCAAGGCTTGAATATCAAAATAGGGTCTGGAGGGTAGTTCTGGGCGTCTGATAAAAGTGTCAGGCGACTTATAGTGAAAAATTAGAAGTCCAGACTTATTGTCTAGACATTCAATCAGAGTCAGGAGGGATTCTAGGTTCTGTCTTGGCTATTCTGCAAAAATTGGACGTCTGACCAAGTGTCTGGACGTCCAATAACACTGCAGAAGTGGGTTTAAGGTGTGCGGGAGTTGGCTAAGGGTTCTAGACATCTTGTAACTTATATGAACATCCAGATAAAGGCTGGATTTAAAGTTTTAAGGTTTCCTAGGGTGCGATGACCTAATCTAAGGGTGGCTAAGGCTTAGGGAAGCTTCTAGGCTGTCCTAGGGCTAGGATGGACCTAAGTTCTTCGCAATTTATTACTTTATTCCTACTTAATAGAATAGCATACCTTAACTCCCTTACAATATTATCTACTACATCTAATCTAGGTCTTCCACTCCAGCTCTGCTGCAACGCCAGTTATTCTTTAGATCTAGTTTTAGATCCAGCTTTAGATCTAGCTTCTGATCAGCTTATTACCTGCAATTGACATAATGCACCTGATCAGTACATTATATCATTATTTTATGCATAACTAAAATAAAGCAGTAGAGGAGCTAGTAATGGTTATGCATGCATGAATTACCCTAACTTATGCTAAGTCCTAGCCTAATTTATGTCAATTAAGACCTATGATTGCTGCGCAATCACTCCTTAGCTAGGTTTTGGCCCAAAAAACCCTCTTCAAACCCCCTCTCCAGCCATCTCCACCCTAGCTCCGGCAAGCCTCCTCCGTCGTCCTACAGCCTCCCAACGACCAAATTGGGATTGTCTCCTTCCTCCGCCTCTCGATGGTCAACTCAGAGGCACCCTAGCCCCTTCTTCCTCGTCGTCTCCCTCATCGGAGAATCCTTCGACCTCGATGCCGGCCAACCACAGCCGATGCCGCTCTACCTCCTTGGTCAGCAATTATAGGTCTTAATGCTCCCTCTTCCCCTCTACTTCCTTTTTCACTCTTTAAACTCCAAATTTGACTGCCGTTCACACTCTCCCCCTCCGTCTTCCTTCGCATCGGCCAAGCTCCGGCAAGGTCGTAAGCACACCACAAGCCACCAACCGCCTTACCACCTACTCCACAAGCTCCGCCTCATCCATCTGCACAAAAGCCCTAACCTATTCCACCCTATTGGTCATCCAAACCCTCCGTCGACCAACCCACCACACGCACGCCGTTCCCGACTCCATCTGACCACCACCCACCTTTACAGCCCACGAAACCATCGCCACCACACTCACCACACCACGACGAAGCTTTTGAGGTATTTTAATTGGGTTGTGAGGCTGTTTGTGTGAGTTTCAAGTTCCGCCGTCATTTCGTCGTCCCTTCATTACCGCCACCACGTTCTTCAAGCTCAAGGTCACGCACACCCCAGGTTACACCTCCAGGCCATGTAGCTACATCCCAAGTTCACATCCAGGTCCTCAATTGAGGACTTCACCACCAGCATCTATGCCAATTAGCTCGAATTTACCTGTAGGCATACACAAAGAGAGAGGGACAATTAGTCCCACATCGTTCGTGGAAAAGGCATCGACTATGCATAAGTTGAATTTGTGTCTAAGCTTATCACCTCAAACACTTGGGGGTGAGGTCCCCTCACACCTTCACCGACCCAACCCGGTTAAGCCCATTCCACTCCTCGGGTGTGACCCACCACTGCAGCCCTAGACCTGGGTATGCACTTGACCCGAATACCCGATTACCTGGTTTCAGTGAAAGAAAAGAGGAGGAAGAGAGAAAGAAAGAGAGAGCGGGGGAAAAGGGGGTTTTGCTCCTAAAACCTTCCAACACTTAGACAAAATCCGAGAGCTCCTCCCTTATGTGTGAAGAGGAAAGAAAGAAGAGAAAGGGCTAAGAAGAAGAGGGAAGAAAGGCAGAAGAAAGACAAGAAAAGAAAGAAGAAGAAGCACTATAGCAGAGTTGAACTTAAGTCGTCTGTTCATCTGACCCGACGTCTAGTTGAAAACACCGTGGCATTATTTGAGGCACTGTGCATTTATTTAGATCATTGAGTAATTATTATATATGTATCTAAGCTAATAATTGATGATTCAAATCACCAATATTTTGTCTTAGATATCTTTTTGCCTCATTAGACACTTGATATACTCATGTGCTACATTGAATATTTGTTTAGAGTAATTATGCTCATTTATATTATTTATTAAGATTAGAGAATGAATTCCATATTTGCTCCCTGTGTTCGACCTCGGACTTAAATTCGAGTAATAAATTGTATTTGTTGACGAGCGATTTTGGTCTATACTACAACGTATCAATCTTAAACACTGATCTCGCATGTTGAACAGCTTCCCACGTGTCTAATTGGGGCCAAGCACCCATATTTTTGCATGCAGGTGCTCACCGCCACTGGTCGTCTCCCACGGCTTCATCCTCCCATCTCTGGCACACAATCAACTAAGGAATTGAGGTCACTTCGCACGGAACACGTTAGGCAAGACTTCTAGGCTGTTGGATTGGAAATCAATGGCCGTTAGTGTCCAATTGAGCAACACCTCTCACGAGCTCAAGAACAAAGAAGAGGCAGAATATTTAGCGCCATTATGTGAGAAGAAGAATCTAATTCCACACACATAAGGAAAAGCCTACGTAAGCTCTTCACCCAAGTTTAGGGGGTCAAGTCCCCATTACACGTGCACACCTCGCCCATCGCCCACGCTAGGTGATGAGTTCACATTAGTGGACTAATTTTTAGCCTAAGTTGGTTAGTTCTTACATTTTAGAGTATACTAATATTTGCATTTGATTATTAAATAAATGCATGCATTATAATTTAGATTTGCATAGTTTATCTTGTATTATAAATAATTATATGCATTTATTTGATTGCAGAATTTAAGGGCGGCCAAGTTTTACTTTTAAGATGTCTAGAACATAGTCTAGATGTTTGATGACGCTGCCCCCATCTTCACTGCCTATCTTGCCCTATCCCTCCACACATCCCAACCACTCGCGATCTTCGCCGAGTGGTTGGAGAAAATCTTGGTAGAAGAAAGCAAATGGAGGATTTTTAAAAGAGGAAGAAACGGGTGGCTAGAGGGAACGATCTTTCTCCCCCTTGGGGGCTCACCCACCTCCACCACTGGCACCGTGGCCAAAGCGAACCCTATGGATCTGGCTTGCACTGTGGCTCAGGAGATCTTCATCTTTCACCTCCACTCAATCCCCTTTAGTGGTTGCGCGATGATAGCGGGCAACCACACAACCTCTCGACCGCCCTCACCTGAACCCACAGCCCTTCCCTTTCATCTCACACTCCCACCGTCACCCCCTTCTTTTTCTTCTTCTCCTTTGTTGTCTTCTTCATCTTCCACTCTTCTCCCCTGTTCTTCCCTTCCACCCATAAGAATAATCCAACACCACCCCACCGCCTCTTCTCCCACACACCACTTACGACCGCCACGGACGATCATTCAACCCCCTCACCGTAGGAGCCCACCACGGCCACCAACAGCACCACAACCACCTTCACATCACCACCCCCCATCATCTTCCTCTTCATTTTCTCCTTCTCCTTCAACCCATCCTCTGTCATGCAAAGAACCCAAAGCATCACTGCACGCAACCACCTTAACCGGCCTCCTCAGCCTCCAACCTCAACTCCAAGCGCTGCCTGAGCACCCTTGCTGAGCACCTAGACCACGTGTGGCCACGTGCAGCTCACATGCAGCCACACCCGCAGCCCACAGCAGCATCGTCGCCCTCGACGCCACCGGCCTCTCCTTCTCTGACTGGCCACGTCAGCCCATCTCAGCTCATATCGAGATCCCCATTGTATAGCCCTCGTCAAGACATACCTCCGCTACAAGTGCCTCGCTCTGCCATCACTCCATGCATGCGCATGAGGGAGGAGAAGAAATCCTATGTTTTGCTATCAGTTAATAATTACAGTGAATGTTATTGCCACATTCCTATTCTTTTATTTAATGAATTAATTTATTGAAAGTAATTTGCATGGATATACCTCTTGTCTATTTGAATTACTCTCATGAAGGATATAGAGCATGAGATATTAGTTATAGTAAACAAGCTCTATTCTATTGGAGATTAATATTTACAGTGATTGCTATTTGCCAAGATCACTATTCACTTGTTTACAGGATATTATATTGCGGTGATTTTGCATGTGAACACCTACGTTCTTGATTAATTACTTAGAATGAGAATTTATGTTGGAAATGAGTTGCACTAGTTAGTACGAGCACCCATTGATATTCCCGAATAGATGAGGCACAACTCACAAGTTTAATAGGCTAGTTCCTCCTTATGGAGACGACCTAATCCATTGTGGTTAGATTTAATTAATATTTTGATAGTCGATTTTCCACCACAAAAGTTTACAATGACACGACATTCTTTGTTAAAATTTTCAACGAAAACAAAGATCGACTCGTCACTAGGCGGGCTTGGTCCTAGGTCCAGATCCGATTAAAAAAGAAAGAGAGAAAGGGAGGCTATTGGGCTGAGAAAGAAGAAACAGGGGTTTTTCTCTAAATTGAATTGGGCCTTAGCCTAATTTATGAAGGCATTGAGTTCTGACAGTTAAGCCATCTGAAGCCCTTGAGAGATGCTTGAATTGAAGTAAGATTTGGTTATGTGTAGAGTTTGAGGAGATTTGAAGAATTGGTTAAGTGTTGAAAGAAGGGGGCTTGAGACGTCTGATACTTGAGATTTAAGTTGAGAGCCTAATCATTTAAGTATCAAATTGGTGGTTTCAACCACCATTATTTTTGCTCTCTCTCTCTCTCTCTCTCTCTCTCTCTCTCTCTCTCTCTATATATATATATATATATATATATATATATAATTTTTTTATCTCTGATATACAATTTGACTATTCATTGAATGTACTGTGCTTTGAAAGTTTGCATATTATTCTTGTGATTTGATTATTGTGCTTATCTTCATATCATTTGATTAGTGATTAATTTGCAATTATTTGCTCCTGTAAACGATCTCAGAACTCACATTTTTCGAGCTTTACAAATTTAAATGTCGATTTGATTTTCGTCGCTATACTACTACACGATTTTCTCCTAAACAACGACGGATACCGCGCAACATTTTGGAATTAGTGGCCTTGGTCTAGCCACCACAGATAAACTCCTACTTATCATCATTCTTTACCACAAATCACACTTAGTTCCTAGGTTTTCTACATTCACATTACATTGTCTAGCATGCATTATGCAAACATTCATCCTTAGGTGCATTACATGCATTATTAGGGTTTTGGAGTATTTTATATTACTTATTTGTATTGCTTGCCTGTCAGATATTGTGGGATCATATAAACCCTGGTAAGTCAACAAGAAAAGCCGAAACCCTGATAGAAAGAAGAAAACCAAAAGCCCTTCCAAATATAATTTAGCTCATCTCCAGCTCAATTAGCTCTCCCCAGCTCCCTTTAGCTAAATTCCATTCAGCTTGGCTATAAGCTATGTGCTAGCTAGCTGAGGAATCTATAGGCAACCCTACCCCAGCTCATCTCAGCTCCAAGCAAGGTCAAGTCAGCTCTAGAAAACTCTCTCAAGCTAGCTAAACGAACCAAGCTAGCTCCATTACCTAAGCTACTACACTCCTTCTCTACCAAAGTTGGGGTCCACCTAGCTCCAAAAAAACACCACACAACCACCTCCTTCTCCATCCTTTTTGGTGCCAACCTTGCATAACCACCACCACCCCTCACACCTCTTCACATGTGGTGCCAAAAAACCATGCATAACCACCACCCTTAACCAACATTTTTGGCCCCAACTCAACATTAACCCACCCTCTTCAAAACCCTCCATTTGGCACTAAATGCTTACCAGCCTCCATCTCAGAATCACCACCTAAATAACCCATCGTAGCCCTCCATATACTCCACGCCACCTTAACCCTACCAACCCCATTTTTGGAGCCAACCGATGGTGCTTAACCACCATGGTTGGCGCCACTTTCGCCATAACCACCACACTTTTATGCCTATATAAGGACACCTATTGATGAGCCCATATTTGTGGGTTATTTATTTACTTAAATGCCTAGACATTATAGTAATATTAACAAATAAATAGCATGCATTAAGATGTAAATAATGTAGTTTATATACTTTTTCTTGTAGGCATTACATTCATATTATTTACAACTTTTGCATGCATGCGTTATAAACTAATATGCATAGTTCATACATTAAAAGTAAATGCAAAATATAAATAGCATGCATAAGAAGTAGATTGCATACATGTATTAGAAATAAGAATTAGTTTTTATTATGGGTTCATGCATAAATTACACATCAATTCATTTCCATATATTTTATTATATTCATGGAGGATGGGTTGGCTGCCAAGGCCATTCAAGACCATTGAAGGAGCACAACATTTGAATTCTGCTGCGATAGTTATAAAAGAAGAGGAGCTGCTGCCATGCAAAGGGGAGGCTCCATTTCACTCCACCTTCACTGTGCCCACCCCACATTGCCTGCCTCCTGCACATCGTCGACGCTACTACCCGCCTTCATGGTAACAGCACCCAGCACACCCGCGTCGACAACATGGGCCAACACCACCCCCCACTCTTTGATCGAGTGTGGCATACCCCTAGCCATTACCGTGGACGAGCTCATTTGAGCTTGCCATTTATCTATCTCTTTCTTCTTTCTTTTCTCTTTGATTCTATTTTCTTTTATAACTTACTATTCATCGTCTTCTTCGCAAAACAACCCAACACCACTGGCCTCGCTAACCACCTACGCCCTCTCCTCGCCATCTTCACACAAGCCAGTACCCTCCTCAGCCACGTGCAACTTTGCATGGCTATGCGCACACACGCATCAGCAGGCGCAGCTACGTGCGCATCGCCTGCCCAAGCCTCGCCGCACACACCGCCTTGGCTAAGCCCCTACCGCGCATGCCCCCGGTGCACCACCTATCCAAACCTCACCGCGCGTGCACTTCTCTCCGTGCACTCCCCCAGCTGCGCATGCGCCCCTCTGTGCACACCTCTAGCAAGCAACCCGTGCGCACCTCTCCCTCGCCTCCAACAGCAAAAAGCAGGAAGAAACCCACCGTCGTCTCATCCCCGCCGCCATCGGCTTCGGCTACCTCCCACCACGCTTCCATCACCGCCGCGTGGTCCTTGGCCCAACGGACCTCCGGCGAGCTTCATGCCTCCAGCCGCAACCTCCTTCGTGCACGAGCACAAGGGGAAGTTTTCCCTTATTTCGGGTTGCATTAGTTTTTACATGTAATGACATTGCCACTTTTGATTTTTAATTTTATTAATTAAATATTATGGCGAGTTTATGCAAAGGCCCTCTCTCTTTCTCATAAATGCTATTTCAGCATTAGCTCTTATTGTTTACTTAATCTGAAAGCAGTTTCGATTCAATTTCTTGATGAAATTAATCGTGAACATTTGTTTTTGACCCGTGCGAGTTTTATCAAGCCAATGCCTCCCTGTGGACACGACCCGCTCTCTCAAGTGGTTATTTTTCTTTATTTTGATTAGCGGTTTTCCACCACTTTGATGCTACTTTGATGCATCATTTTATGTGTGAAACTTCTTCCAAAGCGAAAACCTTCTCGTCACCTACCACCACCAAATAATCCATCCTTGGTACCATTACTTTCTACCATAATTCTTCCTACAATCAACTCTAGAAAGGAAGGAAGGCATTGGAATTGGAGGGATTGCTACCACCCCCCTAGTGTCCAATTGCATTCCCTTCTTCTTTGGAGCCACATAAAGGAGGTCCTACTTGTGGAGGATGACTAGGAGAGAAGAAGGGTGGACGTCCACCCTTAGAGAAGCTAGGACAGAGATCATCTCAAGGGAGCAAGGAGTCTTCTTCAAGTCGGGAGTAGCCGTACTTGGAGCAAGGACAACTTCAAGCATTTCGAGAGATTTCTTCTTTCACTTTTTGTCTTTATTTTTGTAGTAGAGAAGTTTTCCTCTACTTAGGGATTACTTGTGTGGAATCCCTCCATACAAGTGAGCTTTCCAAGTAACTCTAGTGTTGGGATACTTCTTGTTCTTCTTCCTTATAAAGAGAGAAAAATTGCCCTTCAATTCATGCTTCCAATTTATGTGTCTTTGAATTGATAGTTGCACACACATCCTTCCCAATTATCCCAGGAAACACTTGCCTAGGGTGAGTATGGAAAGGTTGCATTTTTATCTCTTTCGTCTTATTCGAATATTTAGGTGTAAATTCATTTCGATTGCCTCGATTTTAAGAAAACCCTAAAAAATTCACAAAACCTTGAGAAAACCAAAAAATAGGATTTGAGAGTGAAAAAGAGATCATTGATTTTATAACCTCTATCTAGGTTTGTAAATTTAAAACTTGATTGAATCTACGCATCTTTACAAACTGCATATTTTTCGTATCACTTTTTTACACTATTTTTGGGAGGCACAACTTAGTTATTATTTTTATCTCTCTCTTGCTTTTGGGTCTTCACTATTTCCATTTTTGTGTTTTGTGCAGGTATGAATTAAATGGGAGCAGAAGTAAGATTAATTTGGAACATAAGCTTCAAGAATTCTTTTCTTCCCATGGAATTCAAGTAAGTAACTTGCCAAAACATCCTTTCAAACCTTAAGAAAATAAAAAAAAAATCTTTAAAATATAAAAACTCATAGAAACAAGAAAATTTAAGGGTGGTGGACTGCTAAAATCAGCTTGTTTACTTGTTTGAATCATTCTTCCACCACCTTCTTTCCATTAGTGCTTCATTTTTTTAAATCCAAACTTCTGTCTCAATTTTGAAAATTCAAGTTTGGCACAAAGATACTTCCAAAAATTTTCAAACTCTACCATTAAAATACTCTGTAAGTCAAAAAATTAAGTTTCATATTTCAAAGAATTTTACTAAGTATAAACAATTAAAAAATTTAGGGACTACAAGGGGGTCAAAAATTAATTGCTTACTATTTTCTTATTATTCTCAAATTTTATAAATTTTTCTACTCATTAGATTTGGATGAAACTTATATTGCTGGAATCCTTGAGAAATTATCTACAACATGTAAAATTTTCAAAAATTTTTGAGATTGTTTGAGGATTCTATAGAATCAAATTTTCAAAACTATCTTTTCTAGATTTTGACACCAGCGAAAAATCTTTAAAAAATTATTTTCAAAATCTTTGTTTGATTTTCATTCCAGTGGTGGTTTTGTTTGTCTTGTTTGGGCCACCACTTAAAAAGATATTCAAAACATATTCATTTTCTTAGGAGTTGCCTAGTTAGGATTTCACATTTAGGGTTTTATTTTCTTTTATCTTAGTCACACATCAAACTTAAGGGAATTGGATTTAACCAACTTCAAAACTTATTTGAAATTGTTTGTGTGGCACTCAAAACTTGTTTGAAAATTTAGAAAGAAAAATCCTAAAACACACAAAAATGTATATATCAAAACCCGAAATATCTCATTTAAATCATTTGTTTGCAAACCACTTGTTTTTGCATTACGCATCACTCCCGCCCAAATCACGCATGAAAAAAATACTAATCAAGGTAAATACCCCAACAACGCCCTTAATAAAAACATGTGCACTCTCGTATCCTAAGTCTAATTAAAATTGGTAGCAACTTGACTCTTAAGAATTTCATCAAAATTTAGGCTTGATACGCCTATATCAAATTAATTACAATAGGCTACAATTCCTTACATTAACTTGGTATTTAAGTTGAGGGGTCACAGCAAACGGCCAAGTGCAGATTTATACAGGCCCCCAGTGACATTCCTGGGACATGCTTCGGCCTAATCCCCCCTTATCCAACTTAACTAGGTTAATTAAAGGAAGGGTAGTTCATTGCGAATTTTTTTGGTGTACAGATAACCAAGTCTTAAGTCGTTAAGGAGTCAACCTTAAGTCTTAGATTTTGCTTGCTTGTGTGAACACAAATTTCTCTCATCTTTTCCCTTCTCTCCTCCCCTGTTCTTCTATAAGTGTATGCACGAGCGTCGGTCCCAAAAGCCGCACTTGGAGGTACTAATTGATTCTGCCCCATGCACAAAAAGACTTTCTTTCTTGCATTCTTCCTCTTCTGGTTCAAGGAAGACAATGGAAGTCAACCAAAATAGGTCCAATAACAATTCTTCCACCCCTCATTCACAACACAAAACTAACCCCCATAACCTACAACATAACATTCCCATCCCTAACCTTCATCTTGAAATGCCTCAAAACCCTGAATTTGCCAAATGGTCAAAATTAGAATCCCCTGCCTAATGTCCAAAATCCTACACTCATGATGGTTGAGCAACTTGCTCAACTTCAAACTAGTCAACAACAGTTGGCTAGAACTGTCACAAACCTTGCCAACCAAAGGCAAAATCCACCACCCCCTAAGGAGCTTATCATTACTCTGAAGGATTTCTATGATCCTTCCAACTATGAGGAAAGACCTGGGGTGGTCATTCCTAAAGGAGATTTTGAGATCAAACCTACAATTCTAGACCTGATCAAACACTTTCATGGCCTCTCTAAAGAAAACCCCTTCAGCCACATAGAGGAATTGACTGTTCTCACTCAAACCACCTGTTCCTACAATGTTTAGAATATGTGTGGCTGATGAGACTCTTTCCCCTAACTCTTAATGATAAGGCCATTTATTAGTTTAGAACCGTTGGTAGGCCCATCACCACTTGGCTTCAACACAAGAGTGCATTTCTTAAAAAGTTCTTTCCTATAGGTCGTCCAAATGCCCTTGGATGATCAATTACGACCTTTCAACAGAAACACAATGAATCCCTGCATGAGTCTTGGGAGAGATTTCAAGAACTCT
This sequence comes from Thalassia testudinum, assembly GCA_037157565.1. Taxonomy (NCBI): domain Eukaryota; kingdom Viridiplantae; phylum Streptophyta; class Magnoliopsida; order Alismatales; family Hydrocharitaceae; genus Thalassia; species Thalassia testudinum. The sequence continues at coordinate 124,298,038 of JAZHRO010000055.1, forward strand.
TGAGAAGTTTCCCATATCATGAGGTGCTGCTCTGGAACTTGTGCAGATTTTCTATCATGGATTGGATGATCAATTAAGAAGTTTTGTTGACGCCTTATGTGGTGTCAATTTTCTAAACAAAGATGCTAAAAGCAACTATCAGTTATTTGCGAAGATGAGTGAAAACTCCTTTAATCATTCTTCCATGAGCACCTCTAGTAGAAACACTAACTCGCAACTTGGTGTTCATGAGATAGGTACTCAGCCAATTTGTCTCTGTTACCCAAGATGATATCCAAATGATTGCCTAAAGGTTGGATCAAAGGCAAATTCACCAAAAGAAATTTGATAAAAGAATGAACTCTCAAAAACTGACTCCACCCCCGACCACACCTAACCTATTGAAAAGAGAAAACTTGCATCATATTGGTGTTGTCCCTATTGAGAATAATTTCTTTCCTGAGGTTACACCAGATTTGATTGGGACATTTGATTATATGAACCCTAATTCCTTCAGCCTAGCAACCGAGAGTATTTCCTCCCTCCAAGAGAATTTTAGAAATCCCTCCAACTCTTACAATGCAAATTGGAGGAACCACTCGAATATCTCCTAGAAGACCGCTAATCAAGTTCCTTACTAAAGGTAGAATCAACCTGGGGTTTTCGGGCAAAATCAATACCAACCTGAACCTTCTCAAGATGATATCAACACCCAGGTTATTAAAACCTTGTAGGGCATGCAAAATTAGATGTCTGAAGTGACCTGAATTGTTACTACTCTCAAAAATCAAATTAGGGTCACTACAGACCAAAGGCTTGCAGGAAATTTACCTTCCCAACCCATGCCCAACCCAAACAACCAAAGGAACTAGTATCAGGGTGGGAATCACAATCACTCTAGAACCTCCTATCCAACTAGCACCTCAGTACCTCCAGTTTTCACTAGAATCAGGCCCCTCGACCTCCTCCTAGAAATAATAACACTGCCAATGCAGTAACTTTGAGGAACTGAAAAACCACCCAAGATCCTAGGCCTTCTAATTCAACACAGGAAACCCACTCAAAAGAAGTGCAAGTTGACTCCCACACTCAGGAAAATGAAACTGTAAGAGTCAAAAACCAAATTCCTTTCCCTCAATCTCTGCATGCCACCAACAAGAGGAAGAAGAAATCTAAGCCCACTGATAAAGAACTCATGGAGTTATTTGGGCAAGTTGAGATTAATATCCCCCTCCTAGATGACATGAAATACATCCCTGCTTATGCAAAATTTTTGAAAGATCTACGTACTCCTAAAATGCAAACTAAAAACCTACAGGAAGGGTAGTTCTCTCAAAGACAATAAGCTCAGTAGTTCAGAGCAAGATACCTTTGAAAAAGAAAGACCCGAGTGCCCCTTTGATTCCTGTTGTCATTAATGACACCACTTTTGATCGCGCCCTACTTGATCTCGATACCTCTATCAATCTTATCCCCACTGTTTTATTCGAGAAATTTAAGTTCGGTGAATTAAAACCTGTTGAGGTAACTTTGCAATTAGCAAATCGATCTAAAATTCAACCTAATGGGATTATTCAAGATGAAATTGTCTGGGTCTAGAATTATCTATCTGCTGTAGATTTTCTAGTCCTAGACACTGAGGTACCTAAAGCTTTGAGGAATGCCCCCATTATTCTTGGAAGACATTTTCTGGCCATCGTAAAGAGGAATACTGATTATGATTTTGGGAAGATGAAAGTCACTTCCGGTGGTGAAACTATTACATTCGATATATTTCAAGCTTCTAGGAGGTTCCGTGTGCCTGACTTCTTTGATGACTCGAATTTTGAAACAAAACAGCTGGTGGAAGAAACCATGTAGATTTCACACTTAGGGACCTATTTTGTAGTTGATTCCATTCCTAAGTACCAATACCCTCCCACCCTGACTTCACCTTTAACTTCTAACCATCCTCCCACCACTTGTCCTCTAGACCTTATCTCTGCACCTATATTTGCACCTAGCCCACAATTGGATTTAAAACCCTTGCCAGACTCTCTCAAGTATGTTTTCCTTGGACCAAACCAGACCATGCCCCTGATTATCAACTCTTATCTTTCTGGGGACAAAGAGGGAAAACTTCTCCAAGTGTCAATCAAAATCACGAAAGCAATTGGTTATACTTTGAAAGACCTTAAGGTAATCAAACCATCCTATTGTACTCATCGAATCTATCTTGAGGATGAATCTCGTCCCTTTTGCAATCTAAAATCATCGTAGTTTAGGAAAACATCGCGTTGTAGTATAGCAACGAAAATCGATACAACATTTAAATTTATAAAGCTCAAAAAATCCTTGAGTTCCGAGGTCGTTCGTAGAGAGCAAGTGTAGCAAATCAATCCACTAATCAAGTTTTAAAACTTGGGAACTAGATATGAGTAATTTGATTTTCTATGCACAAATTCTAGTTCAAAAATGTGAGAATTGATCTCTCAATTTAATACAACTAAAGAAATTGTGCTCAATTAGAGATAATCATGTAATGATATGTTTAAGTACTAAAGAAAATCAACTCACCAATGTTCAGATATGATGATTCAATAAAACACCTCAAATATTCAAGAACTGCAATAAACTCTCAAACAATTGGAAAGGTCTTTAGTTCAGTCCCTGGAAATGATAAGTTCTCACGCATTCAGGTCCATGTATGCTTGCGATTTGATTCCTGATGATTTTTTTCTTTTTCAATCTAGCCCCTACGAATTTGCAGGTTGGTCCCTGAAGATTTTTCTCTTTTTCAATCCAGCCCCTGCAAGCTAGGAGGAGGAGCGCTTCTTCTCAAACTCAAGTTCGGTGAGCCTCGCCGGAGCATGGCCAGAATCGGCTGGTAGCCGTTGAACGTCATCGACGTGCGGCGGAGTATGGTCACCGAAGGTTCACATACTTGATGACAGCTTATAGGATCTAAATAAAGGAATATGGCTATCTACGCGCATAAATACTCAAACACAAATTCAGTAATAACAAAAAAATTTGCACAATCAATCAAACCACAGAAATAGGCACAATATGTATAGTGGTTCCCCTCCCTTGGGTACTCCACTACCTAAGCCTCCCAGCTTAGGGTTTTTAACCCGATTCATTCAACCCCAAGGAAATCAATTTACTAATCGAGGTAATTCATGGGTTACCTCAACCCAATTACAACAACGGGTTTGTTACAACCCAAAGAGCAACAAGCTCAAAATAAAAAAGTACAGGTGTAAGAAAACACGAATCTTACAACTAAAACCTAAGCCTCTCAACAAATATATAAAAGATGATACCGGTTTGAGAAACTAGGAAGGACATGAATATGTGAAAGAAAATCACATCAACGCATTTGCAAAATCATAGTGATATTAGAAGGCAGCAAACATGATTTCCTCTCTTCAAATATGGTGGAAAATATGAAATATAGCTCTAGCAATAATTCTTATGTTTCTTGTATATCTTGTGTGCAAACAAAGAGTCCAAGATTCATTTTATAGAGTTTAGGACCTCAGGTAGTCGTCAAATAGACGTTGGGATTTAATTCCCAACGTTCACATTATCAGAATTAATATTCCAGCCGTTCTGTTTTGGGCCAACGGCTAGCTGGTACCGATACTAAAGTACCTGTACCGGTACTAGCAGCTCACTGCCACTAGTACATGAGTCCTGGTACCAGTACTCATCATGGGTATCGGTACTTGTGACTCCCAGGTTTGAAATTCCTTGGGCACAGTAACCTACCTGTACTGGTACTTATCATGAGTACCAGTACTTGTAAGGTTTAGGCCAGAATTAAGGCTTCAACCTATGGCCAACATGTACCGGTACTCATGGTTGGTACCGGTACTTGTTGTTCACAGTTTGAGACGAATTCTCAAACCTATGCCTTGCAAATACCAGTACTGATGAACAGTATCAGTACTTGCTTACAAGTACCTGTTTTAAGTGTTTTAATCCATTACGTACTTTGAAAATGTTCACAATATAAATCCTTATTTATGTCTAATTGATTTTACGATCTAAGTTATGATTCTTTTGTTAAGAGGCATACAATCTATAAATAAAAAAACCTAAACTAAAAAACTAAAGGTCGAAGATGATCTTCTTCTCCTCGACTCGTCCTTGTCATCTTGCCTCCTCCATGACATGATCTTTTTCTTCTCACCATCATGCCTCCATCATTTCCTGTTTGCCTTGCTTCTTCACCTAAATATGAAAAACACTTAATGGCAAACATTAATCCATAATAATTTTGTTAACACCAAAACATGATGTGGAACAAGGTTCCAACAACGGCCTCTGTTCGTCAGTTGGAGTAGCGGGGAGGTTGGGAATGGTGGATGGTGGTTGCGACTCCAGTGAGGTTGAGGAGATCTCTCAGTATGTGGAATCGCCCCTTGAAAGATTGCTCATCTCTCCTCGCACTCCCATGGAGCTTTGTGCAAAGCTTGGGAGCACAAAGGTGGTTGGAGGCAATGTGCCGACATCGGAGAAGGTGTGTAGCTGGTGGTGGTGGTTTGGCATAGGAGAAGCTTTTCCCCCAAATGAGGGGTCAGCGAGCTTCGCCTATGCTTGGATAAGGTGATGGTGGAGATGGATTGCAGCGATGAGGATGGAGAAGGTGTAGCAGAAGCATCAAAGGTGATGGCTGTGGATAGTGTTCGATGAGGCACCTCTGTGAGCAATCAACCCAATAAACTTGGGGCTTTGCTCGCGGAGACGTGAGGAAGCTGTCGAGGTGGTTGAAGAGGAGGGAGGATGGCCAGAGTGTTGACGGCGTGTGGCCGGAGTTGCATCGGATTTTTGTCAGTCGCAAAGAAGACGAAGTCGAGGAGGAAGGTATCGGGGTCGAAACCTACAAAGAAGAAGCCTACAACGAGCTATAGGAAGGGAGGGAGATACTTGAGAAATGACAAGGATGCAAGGAGAGGTCGAGCATGACCAGCTGGACTTGGAGAAGGAGAAGAACTCCAATGAGCTAGATTGGAGCGACGACGAGGATAGCGACCATCTCCTTTGGTAAGGAGGACGGTGATGACAAGGGGAAGGTAGACCGCTACTCGTTTCACTGCGAGGGGCAGTGAGGAAGATGGTTGAAGAAGCTCCAGGTCATTGTTAATGGTGGAAAGAAACAAAGAACAAGAAGATGTATTCGCACGCCAAAACGAGACTAAATCAATCGCAAAGCACTTGTGGAGTTTTATAGAGTCTAAGCAACGCCATTTATGGCACCAAATGGCTGATTGAAGCTTCTTTGGTACCAAGCCACCCCTATCTTTGGATGCCAAGAATGAGCTCTCAAGGATGAATCTTGAGTTGGGAAATGTGCCATTAGATGTGTGATTATCAGAAGAATCAATCCTCCGAAATTGGTGGCGAATCAGCGAGTAGATTGGCAGAGAATCTCCTCCAAATCTTGTCTCGAGCAATAACCTTACTTTGAAGCTTAGCTGGAGAAAGATAATGGCAGCAGCGGTTAGTTTGCAAAGAAAATGAGAAGTTAGGGGACTTATTGCAATACACTCGAAGCCTAGGAGTCTAAATGTGAAGGATAGAGATTTTAAGGACTAAAATGCAAACTAGGTCAAGATGGACTCTAATTTGGTCCAAATTTTGGTGTTAACCTAATTTGTGCTCAAGGAATCTAATGGTGAACTTAGGTTTGAGTTTGACCACATTTGATTGGAAAAGTTGCACAGGAACCCAAATTAGGGTAAATTCTCGTTTAAATCTCTATTTTAGGTCAAAATAGGTTCAGATGGTCAAAGTGAAGGTATCAAACCTCTTAGAATATTTTTTAATGATTTTTAAGAGGTTTATATTGAATTTATCCTGATTAGAACCTTTTCCATTTAAGTGAGGTTGATAATTAGAGTTTTTAGTATTGTTTTCACCCTCAAAATGCATAAAACCCTAATTCGGTAAATGAAAACCCACTTTTTAATCTTTTATGTTCATTTGACCTTCAATTAACCCCTAAGTAATCTGATGGTTAATCTACATTTGTGATGTGCTGTTAAAACAACAGAATTAACTATGTTTTCTTGTCTTCTTCTCAAATCAGATTAGTACAGAATTGTGACCCTCAGATGATCATTTAGGAGCATTTATCATTTGAATCTGACTAATTGTGGCCAGTTAGGAACCATGATGGTGTTACCATCAGTCCCTTTTGCCAACCTTAAAGAAGATTAAACCTTAATATATATGCAGGAGCTGGTCAAACAGGAGATCATCAATTGGGTTGATGTTGGGATCATATACCCTATCTCTGATAGTAGCTGGGTTAGTCCTACTCAAGTTGTTCCTAAGAAAGCATGACTAACTATCATCACCAATAAGAAGGGTGAAACCATCCCAACTTAGACTGCCCCTTCTTGGAGGATGTGCATTGATTATCGAAAACTAAACACTCGCACCAAGAAGGACCATTTTTTGATCCCCTTTATTGATCAAATTTTGGAGTTTGGATAGCAATTCTACTGCTTTCTTGATAGATATTCTAGCTACAATCAAGTCGCAATCCACCCTGAGGACCAAGAAAAGACTACATTCATCTGCCCCTTTGGAACCTTTGCTTTTCAAAGAATGACTTCTGATCTTTGCAATGCACCTGCTACTTTTCAACAGTGTATGCTTGCAATATTCTCTGAACTGATAGGTGATTGTTTAGAGGTATCCATTGATGACTTCTCTATTTTTGGAGATTCTTTTGATCAATATCTTTTTAATCTGGAAAAAACTTTCCAAAAATGTATAGAAGTTAACTTAGTCCTTAGTTGGGAGAAAAGCTACTTCATGGACAAGGAAGGCATTATCCTGGGTCATGTCATTTTCAAACATGCAATCACAGTAGACAAAGCTGAAATTGATGCTATTTCTAGACTTCCCCTACCCAACCCTATAAAATAGATCTGTTCATTTTTTGAGAATGTGGGGTTCTACCGTCGGTTCATTAAGGACTTCTCCAAGATCTCTAGACCCTTGAGCCAATTATTAACTAAAGATCAATGCTTTGGCTTTAATGATCAATGCTTGGAGAGCTTTGAAAAGTTAAAGAAAGAAGCTACTAAGACACCTATTCTGCAAGGACATAATTGGAATCAACCTTTTGAATTGATGACTGATGCCTTATATTTCACTGTGGGTGCGATTTTAGGGCAACACATTGATAAGAAGTCCGTTGTGATCCATTATTCAAGCAAAACCTTCGATGATACACAACAGAATTACACGATTAACGAAAAGAAATTTCTTGTCGTTGTGTTTGACCTTGAAAATTTTAGATCTTATATGTTGGGGTCGCACATTACTGTTTATACGGACCACTCAACACTCAAATACTTACTGAACAAGAAAGATGTGAAACCCTGCCTTATCCATTGGATTCTTACTTGATGAGACAGATTTTGTACGCTAAAAGATTGAGTTAAAACCCGTCGTTGTAGTTGCGTAAAAATCCGCTATCAAATAAAATTTATAACCGAAACTCTGGTGAGTCCCTGGTCAAACACAGGGAGGCAAACTCTTGATCAAAAATCACGTTTGGAATTATTTTCGGAAAGTAGATTAACTGGTTGAATTAAGTCTACACTAGCTATTCTACTTAAAGAATACACAATAAAAGACAGAGAAAGAATAACAAAGAGAAAGAAAAAATAGGTTGAGAATGAACACATTTTATAACCATATGAGCATGTTCATTACATTTAATCACTACAACTAGAAACCTGGAAATCTATACTAGAAAGTGAAAAAAGAGATGGATGAGAAAATCCTCCTCGATGGCTACCTGGAGGATGAGCCACATTGATGGAGCGATTGGACGATGGGGATGAAAAACTAGACGAGGGAGAATGAAGCTGGAGGATGGAGGACAAAGCAGGGTGACGTTGCAGCAGGATTCGCTTCCCGAATGGTGGTGAGAGGACAATCGCGGGATGCTCCACAAAGGGGGTGACAAGATGGAAAATTATTTTACTCTAGCTCTAATTGATCATCCCAGGTATGGACCAGCTCGTAGAGCTTTGGAGGAGGTGAGAGGAGAAGAGAAGGGATGAAGAAAAAGTGAAGGAGTAAGGTCCCTTTTATAGGTGAAGAAGAAGGGCAAAAGAGTCATTTTCAATGCCTTTAAAAAGAATGCAAGGCTTTTAGTGACGCATGCAAGCGATACCAAAGCCCCACGTTACTGAAGCCACATGAAACAAGGGCCCTTCATCGTCGATCCGACGCTCCTCATGCAGCCACGTCACCCAACCGCTCGTCTTCAACCGTTGAAGCCTCTGATTACGCCTCATTGCCATCAGCCATCCAATTGAACTATTGAATAACATAAAAGCCACCTCATCTCACAATGCCTCTGCGGTGCATCAGATCTTGCGTGAGAAGGTGCGTGATCATGTGGGTCCACTGAGCGCTCGTATCCAGCACTCGCAATTGCGCCATGTCGCCTTCTCAATCGTTGCTCGATGTCAATCGGATGGTCCAATTTCAGCGTGAGCGGGCGCACTGTGGATTTGAGGTGCACGGAGACTCGAACGCACTCCCTCACTTGGATTGTAAGGTGCTTCACCAATGCGCTGTCTCGTTGGATTATCGAGAAGATGAGCTCCAGCACAATCGCTCACGACCGTTGGATGAAGATTCAACAGCCATGATCACACAATGAAGTCTTCTTTTAGGATATGTGACGGTGGACGAGGCTTGGCCTCAGCCGTTGGATCAAGATCCAACAACTGTGATTAAAGATAACGTGGGTGTATGAGAAGGCAGCGGTCGGTTTGGAAGGTCTGGATGGCACCACGTGGCACCATCTGGACTGTCTATCTTCTTTTGCTTGTAAATGGTGCCACGGATGTCAGATTTGATCGATTTTTGCACCGTTGGGCTGCGATCGTCGATCCGAACCGATCCCTACAGTTGGATTTGTCATCTGAGGTGTGGATTTACACCACGTTGACCCTTGACCTATGATCTTCCTTAGACTACATTTGATGCTACGGAGGTCTGATCAGGGCGGTCTTAGAGGCGTTGGACTCCAATCGTTGCCCTTATCAGATCTATACGATTGGATCTTCAATTCGAGGCCTCGAAATGATATTGCCCTGTCCCCTAGCCACATAAAGGATAAATTAACCTATAATTTGTACAAACTAATATAAATGTATAATTATGCATGTTATGCAATATTTATAATGAATGATGTAATTATATGCCTAAGAACTCGCATAAATAGACAGTTTATGTGACATAGCTGTGTCTACATCATTACCCCAGGAATTTGACATGGAAATTAAGCATAAAGTGGGTTCGCAAAATGTAGTAACCAATCATCTCCCTTATCTTTCAACGGTTGATGTGCTCATCCCACTAGACACATTTCTTGATGAAACCCTCCTCTTTGTTCACAACCTCCCTTGGTATGCCACCATTGTTAATTATCTGGCGACTGGACAAATCCCTCAGGACTAGAATAAATCTAAAAGGGATAAATTCTTCACCGATATCAAGTACTAATTTTGGGAGGAGCTAAACTTATTATGTATTTGCGCTAACTAGGTCATCCAATAGTGTGTTCCTGATTCAGAATTTCATGATATTTTGAACCACTGTCAAGCGATGGCTTGCGACGAACATTTTTCGAGCAAAAGTATTGCGACCAATGTACTTAAAATTGGATTTTAATGGCAGATGGTAACACCATCATTATCCATAACTAGCTTTAATTAGTCAGAATCAAATGACAAATGCTCCTACATAATCATTTGAGAGCCATAATTTCATGCAAATTCATTCTGAGAAGAAAACACTAAAACAAGGTTAATTCTGCAGTTTTAACATCACATCATAAATGCAGAGTAACCACAGGGTTTCCCAAGGGTTAATTAAAGATCTAATTAGCATTAAAGTCCTAAGAGTGGGTCCATACAGATAGAAACAAGGATTCACGCATTTCGAGAACTAAATCAGAACCCAAAACCCTAATTTCTGACCCGCTTGAATTAAAGAGGTTATGATCAAGATAAAATTCATCTAAACCTTCAAAAATTCATATAAAAATATTCTAAGAAGTTTGGTACCCTTGGTTTGACCATATGAACCTATTTTGACCTTGAACAGAGTCGCAGATGGGATTTTGCCCTAATTTGGGTCTCTGTGCAAATTGCCCCATCAAACATGGTCAAAACTCAACTCTGATTCACCATTAGATTCCTTGTGTCCAAATTAGGTTTGTACCAAAATTTAGGCCCAATCAAAATCCATTTTGACCTAGTTTGCATTTCAGTCCATTAAAACTCTATTCCTCTCAATCAAGCCCCTAACTTTCAAGTTCTTTGCATTGAGTCCCCTATCTTTGTCATCTTCTTTGCATCTAGGTCCCTACTACCATTGAAGATGGAACCCACCTTCAGGGCTAAATCCATGGGAGTTTCCTCTCTCAATTTAGCTCCAAATCCCTTCAAAATTTGAGGGATTGTTGCCCAGACATTGAGGAATCAGACATACCTCATCTTAGAGATTGGAATCGATTCTCAAGCTCAGGTGAGCTCTAAGATTTTGGGGAACTTTTCCCGAAAATCGCAAAGCAATCAAGCTTCTTGCCTCATTCAAAGCTTGCCCCGAAGCTCTATTTAAGCTTCCCTATGCACGGTCATCCTCTCTAGTCGAGTTTAGGCCCAAAATACCTAGTTCTTCCCTTCTTTGGCTGACCCCCAACTAAACTCTGGTGATCCTCCCAAGCCCCTTCGTTAGGATGGGCAACGACCAAATTGGCCGATCCTTCTTTTTCCTCACCTTCCTCCGCATCTCACCAGCCACAACGGGTGCTGCCTCCCCACTCCTCATCATTGTTCTCATCTCCGGAGCAACTTTTGTCTCCGACGTCGACAATCACACCGGCACTCGTAATCTTCCCCATTCGTCCCTTAGCATAGGTTCAAACTCCTCTCCTTCTTCAGATCTTTTCTAGCTCCTCCCCCGATAGTTTCGATCGACGACCACCACTCTCTCCCTCTGTCTTCTCCACGGCCAGCGAAATCAAGTTTAAAATGAAGTGTTGTAATATAGTCGAAATCGCTTTGAAAGCAAATACAATTTTATTACTCGAAAAGATTCCGAGGTCGAACACAGGGAGCAATATGGAATTCAGAAATCAAGATCACAATTTAAACTGAAAGAAATTGCAATACTATCAGGTATCAATGTGCCAAAAAGATGGGAGTAAAATGGTGGTTTAAATCACCATATACTCCTACAATATGAAATAAGGAACTCAATATATATGTATGAAATGAAAGCTCAAATCTATCGTCTGATTTGGAAATCAGACGGCTTAAAGTCTGATGTTCTGCTCTGTGCTGCAGTTCTTCTTCTTCTACTACTCTTTCTTTCTCTGATTCTTCCTTTCTTCTGCAGCCTATTCCTCTTCAAACCTACCTCTTCTTCTTTCTCTGCTTTCTCAGCTACGACCTTCTCTTCTTCTCTAATCTTTCTTCTTCTCTGGCCCTTCAGCACTTTCGAATCTGGCTAAGTGTCAAAGCCAAGCTTCTCAGGGCAAAAACCCCTTGCCCCCATGTAACTCTCCTCTCCTCCCTTTCTATTTCGATCTCGCTCTCCCTGAGCCACAGTTGGGTACTCGAACCTAGCACGTACCTGGGTCCAAGCTCACCGATGTGCAATGGTGAGCGAGGAGTGCAGGTTGGGTTATCAGGTCAAACCAGGTCCGCGGGTATGTGTCACGGACAAGGCCGGGTGAGCGGGTAAGAGAGACCTCACCCCGTGAACTAAGGCGAATAGCTTATGTGACTTTTTCAATTTATTCAACTCAGCACGCTTTGCAACCAACGATGTGGGACTAACTGCACCCCTCTCCTTCGCGCGTCTACAACAGGGGGTCTTCTCCTCAATTGCTTCAGCTGCTGGGCTCACGTCTTCAATTGACTGCCTGGACTTGTTCGAGAGTCAGTTCTGCGTGACCTGGAGTTAAGTCCTGGGATAGAAGCGCCTGGAACAGCTCTCAAGCAAGCTCGAAGCTTACTGCTTCCATGGCGGCAAGGTTGAGTACCTGAAAACAGCAAAACAGCCTTTCAGCCATGTCAGAATGCTTAGGGAGGGTCGCCGGTGGTCGATTTGAAGTGGAGCGGATGAGAAAATAAAGTGCAGGAGATGAGGAACTTAGCTAGGAGGTAGGTGGACAAAGTGGGGCAAAGATGGCGATAAATGTGGTGTTGCCGACTTCGGAGACGAAGGCGGTTCCAGTGAGGGGGAAACGGTGAGGACGAATGGGAAAGGGCGTCTGCTGGTACGGCGAGACGTAGAGAGGAATAGGGATGATAAATCCGCTGCTGGTATGGCGGATGGACGACAAGGAAGAATGGATGAGGTCGCCGGGCGTCAAGGAGCCTTCGGCCATGAAAGAGAGAGGAATTTGAGAGGGATCTCTGTCGATTTTGAGCGTGAGGAGTTCAAGAAGATCTGACGGTTCTTTTATAGGGATCCAGAGGCAAGGAAAGCTTGATCCAAGCTCGGAAACCCTTGCCGAATTTGGGTGTTTCTTTGATACCCAATTCTCTCATGCGTTCGCATGAGAGATTGGGAAAGATTCATAGCACAAGGATGGGTTCAGATTGGAGATAATATCTCAAGGAGTTTCCCTTTCAATTTTGGAAGGGATTCGCTAAGAGATCAAGGAGAAATCTCTTGTCAAAGATCGTCGGAGTAGGTTTCCTCCACGATAATGGTAGATGGACCTAATTGTGAAGATGACAAGGAAGCTAGGGGGCTGAATGCAAGGATTTTTGAAAGTAGGGGGTATAAATGTAATCAGACAGGACCAATTTGTAAACTAGGTCAAGACAAGCTCCTCTTTGGTCCAAATTTTGGTACAAACCTAATTTGGACCTAAGAAATCCAATTGTGAAGTTGGATTTTGGTTTTGATCATGTTTGACTTGGTAATTTATGCAAAAACCCAAATTAGGGCAAATATCTGTCTCAGACTCCATTTTGGGTCAAGATGGGTTCTAATGGTCAAATTGAAGGTACTAAACCCTAGAGAATAGTTTTCTATGAATTTTAGAGAGTTTAGGTGAATTTTATCCTGACCAGAACCTTGGTTGATTAAGTATGTCTGTTTTTAGGGTTTCAAAAATCATTTAATTCTCAAAACATGTACAAACCCTTTTCTGACTGATATAACCCACTTGTTACCTTTTTAGGACCTTTTAACCCTTAATGAACCCCTAGGAAAACCTGTGGCTGCACTGCATTCATGATGTGCTGGTAAAATTACAGTTTTAACCCTAGTTTCCTATTTTTCCCTTAGAATGAATATGCTGTGAAATATGACTCTTTAGCGGTTATGTAAGTGCATTTAGATACTTAATTAGATCAAATTAAGCTAGTTATGGCTCATGATGGTGTTCCCATCATTGACCTAGAGGCCTCACTGAAGTTGATCTTCTTGGGGATTTCAAATCTGATCTGAATAATTCAATCTGAACCTGAATTTGATTATACATCTTGATCCACCACTTAATTTGAAAATGCAACTTGACAATTTAGGAAGACTATTTAGGAAACTTGAATCCCAAATGAGCATGAAAGAGAAAATGATCAATGCTGCTCTTAGACATCATAATGAGTATTACAAAACCTCAAATCCATTAGGCACATTCAGGTTAATATACCAGAAACAACAACCCACATTATGAACCGTGTTGGAATGATATTAACACAAATGATATATGGTTCAACTTGGGATGAGTTTTTATCAGAATATAGTGAATTGTGGAGACTACATATTACTGAGTATATACAATGTTTGTTGAATCCACAACTTTGGGAGATACACCAGGGTCTCATTGAGAAACGTGGGTATATGCTAAATACACTACAATAAGCCATTGATCAAAAATACCCATACCAACACTCAGAAGTTGATGAGACATATTGGAACAACATTGAGGATCAATATGATTTCCCAGAGCCCAGGTTAGAAAATCGAGGTTGTTGTGGACCCCCAACCTAAATGGAATCAGGTTCAAACTTTTGAAGAATGACATACCAGATCTTGATGTTGGTTGGGTGGATCCAATTGTAGGTGTTCTTGATTCTGAACCAGCCTTAGAGAGCCATGAAGCTGGTCCATCATGCCTTGATTTCCCAAACACCTGTGATGAGCATGAATCAAAACGTCTCGAGGATGTAATTTTCGTGCCTGATCTTTCTATGGTAATCCTCAAGAGTGGTTCTAGCATCCCAATAGAACCAAGTCTAGACTCTAGTGACCCAATTCCTAACCCTGACCTAGATCTATATTCGAGACTATTTAGTATAATCATAAGGCCCAATATAATGAGAATCATATTTTAGATCTGAATTATGATTCTGGGCCTGTATTTGATGATTACACCTCTCCAAACCCCTCAGAGATACAAATTGATATTTCGAAAGCCATACTGATTTACGATACAAAAACAGAGGAGTTGGAAGAGTTGGGATTTCATTAGGTCTACCACAGGAGCCAGGAACCTAAGCCTATGCCTAATAAGGACACATCTTTGAGCTCGGAACTTGAGATTAGGTTAGATCCAAGTCAAGTAGTTGATTCTATGCATCATGATTTATCCTGGGGTGGAAATCTCGATCTGGAATCAGGTTCAGAAACTAATTTTCGTAGATTCTCCAATGATTTCGAATCATACTCTGATTATGAAGAACCATTGTTTCCTGACGATTATGAGCCAATCTACGACCTCTGCATCCATGATCCGTTCTTTGATTCTAATTCTGAGATCCCTGATCAAGTGATCATTGATTCAAAATCATGTTCCATTGAGTTGGAATCATTCTTTTATAATCCGCAGTAATCTTTCACTAACTCATAATTCCATGATCCTATAAGCACTCTCCAAGCATTTACATTTGATTTGAATGAGATCATGAAGACTCTCTAGAGGAACCTATCTTTGAATCATTTCTAGAAGAGCCCTCTCCACACCCAGATTTTGAAAAAACCACATCTTCCATCATAGAGTCAGAGCTTTCCAAAATCCGATCCCAACCCCAACCCGCCACCAGAATCAATTTCTACTCTAATTCACCTCTCTCTGATCCGGTTGCATATGATTCACCTCCATCTTTTGAGCAGGAATCAAACATTGATCAGACTGTTAATCACTTCTTATCATTCTCTGATCTCACCCATAGGGTTCCTACATTCTACAAAAATCCATTATCTTTTGAGGACCCCTACTCTGATCAGGCTGAACCGATTTAGCCAAACCCATGCTTCGCATTTCCACATCTTTTCGAGCCTCATAGCATCTGGTGGGCTTCATACCATTGATTCATATCCATCAACCCACTAGACTGATTGGGTTTGGTCTGCATCATTAGCCTGTTGACCAGAACAAGCACCTGGTTGGACCAACCAGGCTACTTATCAAGGTGCTTGTTCTACAAAACTCCTCTGATTTGACCACCCCTTCTCCTTGATCACCTTTTGCTCAGCTAAAGGCATTGAATTTAGCACTTAATGGGAGGCAACCCATCATTCTAAAAACCCGAGACCTTCTAATCATCTTTTTGAGCTACATTCCTACTGCACTTGAAAGTTCAACTTTAGAATAGTCGATTCCACCTTTAGTACTCGTATCAAAGCTTGAAATCATCCGCAAACAGTCATTTTGAAATGTTCAACCACCCTTTGACCCTGTTCTAAACCTTGAACCAAGCTGAATTCATACTCTCCTAGTTTACAATGAGGACATTGCAAAACTTAGGCATAGGGGGTGTTAAAGTGCAGACAAACAGAAATTCAATTCTCTGAGGGGTTCTCACAAAAAAATACATATTATAAAAAAAAATGGAGAATGGGGAGGAAATTTTGAGAATTGATTGAAAATCTTTCTTAAGGAAGAAAAGAGGAGGAAATTCAAAATGCAAAAAGGAGCAAAAATCAGAAAAAATTGATAGTCATAGCAATTGATTATGGGATTTACTTAAGATCTAGACCAAATCAAAAAAAAAGGAACAAGTCCTAAAATGCTAGAGATTAGTAAGAGTGCTGATCTTAGGCCTTTTAGGCTTGTTTTAGGGCTTAACACTCACATATTCGTTAAGATCCAGATTAGTCCTCAAGAGGATGAGGAAAGTGCGAAGCTGATGTAGTAGGTCTAAGGCCTAGGGATTATTCAGCCCTGTTGCCTGCCCTTTGGTTTGAGAAACTTAGTAACCTAAGCACCCAAAATCACACACTAGTCTGGTTCAGTGCACTTAATAAAGAAATCATGCCAAAAGTGTTCTATTCTAAAAACCTGCCTCGAAGATCTAACTTAGAAGCGGCTCGAAGACACAAGTTGATTAGACGAGTTCCCGACATAGAGAGGTGGGAAATTCCCCTCGAAGATGCATATTAGCATATCGTCTCCTCGATGCTTATCTCCTAGGATATCTAAATATCCTTTGGGGGCACGTAAGCACCTTGTGTTGGTTCAGGTGCCATGGGTGGGATTATCCCGAAATGTCAAAAGCCATGGCCTAAATTAGCTACAGAACACCATGGGCGACACTATCTCGAAGTGTCTAAAGCTAGGAGTTCTAGGGGTCACCATGGGCGGTGCTATCCCGAAGCATCGAAAGCCAGGAATCCTTCAAGGATTAATGGTGGAGACAAGAAATCTGATATAGACTGTGTTTAGGGCCAATCTGAAGCTAGATTTGAGGGCAATAAAAAAAAAAGAAAAGAGAGAAAACTCTCCAAATGAAAAATATTTCTCTATCTCTCTCTTACAAAAATGCATTGGCAAACTGAACCTAGACTTACTACATTCTACGCACGGGTGCTTTAACTGCTGGGTTCAACGAACCTTTGGGCAATTTTTGCGAGCCCTAAAAACCTTCATGGTAGACTTAGGCTGAAGCTAGTTAGTTTTGGATCTTGAATAGTACTTAAGTACCTCTAGGACTATTATTGGCTCTCTGATATGATTTCTAGAGAGTGGTACACATCAGGCATTTGAACATCAAACAATAGTCTAGAGATCTAGTTCTTTCTATAAGATTTTGCTAGGACTAGCAAAAGTTAGGCATGGGGGTATGATGGTAACACCATCATTAGCCATAACTAGGTTTAATTAGTCAGAATCAAGTGACAAATGCTCCTACAAAATAGCCTAAGAGCCGTAATTCCATGCAAATCTATTTTGAGAAGAAAACACTAAAATAAGGTTAATTCTGCAGTTTTAATATCACATCATAAAAGCAAAGTAACCATGGGGTTTCCCAGGGGTTAATTGAAGGTCTAATGAGCATTAAAGTCCTAAGAGTGGGTCCACACAGACAGAAACAGGGATTCACGCATTTCGAGAACTCAATTAGAACCCAAAACCCTAATTTCTGACATGCTTGAATTAAAGAGGTTTTGATCAGGATAAAATTCATTTAAATCTCCTAAAATTCATAGAAAAATATTCTAAGAATTTTGGTACCCCTGGTTTGACCATCTGAACCTATTTTGACCTTGAATAGAGTCACAGACAGGATTTTGCCCTAATTTGAGTCTCTAGGCAAATTGCCTAGTTAAACGTGGTCAAAACTTAAATCTGACTTCACCATTAGATTCCTTGGGCCCAAATTAGCTTTTTAACAAAATTTAGGCCCAATTGGAGTCCATCTTAACGTAGTTTGCATTTCAGTTCATTAAAACTCTATTCCTCTCAGTCAAGTCCCTAATTTCAAGTTCTTTGCATTTAGTAACCTATCTTTGTCTTCTTCTTGGAGTCTAGGTCCTTGCCGCCATTGAAGTGGGAACCCACCTCCAGGGCTAGATCCACGGGAGTTTCCTCTCTCTCAAGTTAGCTCCAAATCCCTCCAAAATTGGAGGGATCGTTGCCCAGACATTGAGGAATCAGACAAACCTCATCTTAAAGATTGGAATTGATTCTCAAGCTCAGGCGAGCTCGAAGATTTTAGGGAACTTTTTCCCCAAAAATTGTGAAGCAATCAAGCTTCTTGCCTCATTCAGAGCTTGCCTTGAAGCTCTATTTAAGCTTTCCTACGCACGGTCGTCTTCTTTAGTCAAGTTTAGGCCCAAAATACCTAGTTCTTCCCTTCTCTGACCAACCTCCGACTCAACTCCGGTGATCCTCCCAAGCCCTTTCGTCAGGATGGCCAACGGCCAAATTGTCCAGTCCTTCTCCCTCACCTTCCTCCACATCTCGCCAGCCACAACGGGTGCTACCTCCCCCTCTCCTCATCACTGTTCTCATCTTCGGAGCAACTTTTGTCTCCAGCGCCGACAATCACACCTGCGCTCGTAATCTTCTCCATTCGTCCCTTAGCGTAGGTTCAAACTCCTCCTCTCCTTCTTCAGATCTTTTCCAGCTCCTTCCCCGATAGTTTCGATCGACGACCACCACTCTCTCCCTCTGTCTTCACGGCCAGCGAAGCTCTGGTAAGCTTGCCTAGCCAACACACGCAACCAAACGACCCACTACTGCCACCAAAACCTTTGCCTCACCTCTGCCCTCAAAAACCCTCAACAAATTTTGCTTCACCACCACCCAATCGCTCCACCGAACACCACCTCCTTTGCACAACATCTTCGACTCCAACATAGCTCCACCAAGCTCGCCACGCTCTAAAACCACCACCGACGCACTCGCCTTCGTACGGCAACCCTCCTGAGCTTTTTTGACAAGGCCGAGAGGCGATATTCTTGCATCTTAGGTTCAACCAGAGTGCCACCATCGCCTTCATCTTCTCCGACCCCATTCACTCATCTCCATCCCTCAACTCACCCAGCTGCAAACCACAATCGATGCAGAACCAACAGCTATAGTTGTCCAGGCCCTCAATCAAAGCCACCAGCTGCAGCTACTACCTCAATTCCTCGAGCCAACCAGAGCAACTTCACGTGAAGGAAGCAAGACAGGATAGTCCCACATCATGTGGGACAAATTCTTGATAGTGCATAAAAGGAAAATCTGCCGGTAGCTGTTCACCTCAGCATGCACCGGGGGTGAGGTCCCCACACTCCCCATTGCACACGCTGCACACGCGCCTGTCCACGGGCTCTCGCCCGCACTCATGGCTCGCGAGTCTAGGCAGTGGATCCATTTACCCAGATACCCAGGTCTAACTTGATCTGAGAAAGGAGAAACTTGTGAGGAGGAAGGGGGAGGGTTTTGCCTCAGACTCTACTGCCTCGGGGTGCATGTTGATGTTCTCAACACTTAGTGTCCTTTAGGCTTTGCCTTGAGACTCTTTGTGCTGTGCTTGGCACCCTTGTGTACCTTGTTGAGGCTCTGTGCCTTGGTGATATTTAAGTCGTCTATGGAACTTTGAGGATGTCTTGTTTAGTACTGTAGGGATATTTGATATCTGCTCTAAAGTGGCTATTTGAGATTAGTGGTTTAAAGACACAGTTGAGTTATTTGATTAAATTGAATGCATGAGATGCATGCTTAATTAGAGAATTAAGTGGCGATTTAAATTACCATTGTTTTGATTCTCTCTTTATTTTTATCATAGTAGTTTCTTGAGATATTGTTGAATATATTTTTGCATATATTATTCATTGCATATCTTTCTTGTACTTAATTGATTGTACTCATTATTTCTGAATGAGATTAGTGTTGTGAATTCGATATTTGCTCCCTGCAAACGACCTCGAACTCCACTTTGATTTTGAGTTTTAAAAATTTAAGTGTTTGTCACGTTTTCATTGACTATGCTACGACGCATACATATATTAACATCGACGATTTCACATTAAACACTGGTCCAACAAACACAAAGATGCTCATGACTTTGTTCGGTCCTGTGTTCGTTGCCAAAGCACTGGCAACATGACTAAAAAAGATATGATGCCCCTAAACCCTATTTTGGAAGTCGAAATCTTTGATGTTTAGGAGATTGATTTCATGGGACTATTCATTAACTCTTATGGGTGCTTATATATACTCATAGTGGTACACCATGTGTCAAAATGGATTGAAGCAAAACCCACTCGTACCAATGATCACCAGGTTGTCATAGATTTTATCAAAAAGGACATCCTTTCAAGATTTGGAGTTCCTAAAGCCATCCCTAGTGACGAAGGCAAACACTTCACCCATTCTCGATTCCGTCAACTCTTAGCTAAATATGGAGTTAATCATAAGAGTTCTACTCCTTACAACTCCCAAACTAATGGCCAGGTTGAAGTTTCTAACCAAGAAATTAAGAATATTTTCCAAAAGACAATTAGGCCCGACAAAAAGGACCGATCCAATAAGCAAGACGATGCTTTATGGGCCTACCATAATGCTTTTAAAACTCTGATTGGCATGTCCCCTTTTAGATTGATTTATGGAAAGGCATGCCATCTTCCGATAGAATTAGAACATAGGGCCTATTAGGTGATTAAACAACAAAATTCATATTTAAATGTAGCTGGTAAACATCATAAACTTTAATTAACTGGAATAAATTTGTCATTTTTCTTACGAAAACACGCATATTTATAAAGACCAAACTAAGCTTCTTCACGATAAATATTGATTGAAAAAATTTTGAACCCAACTAACGCGTTTGGCTTTTTGACGCAAGATTACAAATTTTTCGAAGAAAATTAAAATCAAAATGGACTGGCCCTTTTATCGTCCTGAAAACTCATCCATACGATGTCGTTGACATTTTTTACCCAAAAAAAAATAATTCTTTAATTGTAAATGGCCAGCTTTTAAAGCTCTACCTACATAATACTCCAAATCAACCATCATACTCTCAAGATCTCCATGACTTACCCGAAAATTAATGCACTTCATGCCCAGCTAAAAAGGGATAAAAGATAGCCCTGGTTGGGAGGTAACCCAGTATTCTTCTTTTTTCAACTTTCCCTTTTTCTTTTCAGGTTCTAAAAATCCCAATCTCAACCTTTCCTACCCGAGTGATATCTTTTCCTTCCTTATGCATGAGGACAATGCATAGCTTTAGAATAGAGGGGTGCTTTTAATTTTTGGTAGGTATTTTATAATTTTCATAACCTAAAAAGAATAAAACAACCTTCCATTCATCTTTGCATTTTCGTTTGCATACATTTTTTGCATGCATTTAAGGACTTTAAGGAAAAAGGACTAAGGTTGTACTTTCATTTTCAAAATGGTATGCAAGGGATTTAATCATTAACAAACTTAAGGACAAATCTAAGGATGTTGTTCTGAACGCGGATGTGATTGCGAAAAATCACTTTTTGTCATAGTAAATGCGTACAAAAACTCTTGAATTTGTAAGTGAAATCGAACTCGTAAGATTTTTCAAATAGAAATATGGGAGTCCAAGTCATTCGCAGAGAGGCAAATAGATCAAAATCACTTTCCTAATTAGAACTAGAATTAAATTTCAAGTAAGATGATTATTAGAACTAATACTAAATCTAATAGCATGCAACTACTAGAACTTTAATACACTACTACTAGAAAGCATACAACTTGAAGACAAGTTGAAAAATAACTAGAACTTTATTACTATAGAAAGTCAAAACAAGTAGAACTCAGATTACAACAGAAGAATGCTTCTGAAAGCAAATCTAATACAACTAGAAAAATAAAATATGAAACTATGGGCTTCGAAGGCGAAGTTTGGAGTGTCGACGTAGATGTGGATGTGAAGGCACACTCATAATCTCCAAGAGGAGAAGGAAGAAGTAGAGGACTAGTCCTAGTTGGTGGATCTATTTGGAAGTAGAAAGGAAAGATCCTAAGGAGGTTTGGCTAGGGTGTTTATATAGAGGTCAACAAGGCTTGTGATTGGTTGATCCAAGTTGCCTTGGAACACCAAAATAAAGGGTTAGTATTAGGAGTCTAGGAATCAGGGGTGATCACCCATAATCTCCACAACCAAATTAGATTTTGGATCTAAGCTTAGGGATCCATCTGATTCGGTTGTGGATTTGGGTTGGCTGGGTTAGCCATCAAATCAAAATCAGAGTCTGAGTCAGATGTAGAACTAGATTCACCAATAATCAGTCTCCTACTTGGTTCTCTTTGCAGAGGTGTTACCAAGTGTGGATTTTGTGATCTAGTGCCATGTATACACTTGGGAGAAGGTTATAGACGTGGAGAGAATAGGAGAGAGAAGTGTGTGCACAATGTAAGCAATCAAATTCTAGCCCTAAAGGGTTGCACCTATTAGACCTCGTCCAAATTTCGCTAACCCTAGCTAAATGACTTGACCCTTGAATTACTTGGCTAGCCAGAAGGGTGAGACCCCCTAGGACACCTCACACGGCAAGACACCACTAGAGGTTAACGTAGTTACCGCATTGACCTTTCTTGTCACCAGTTGGTCTAAATAGATAAGGCCTTAGATACAATCAACTAGGTATAGCTTTAGTTTGGAAAATAAAATCCAACCTAGTTGGTGCATCTATAAAATTAATTAAAGCATAGGATTTAAAGTGCACGGGATTATATGATGGGAGTGAGGGGGTGGGTGCCTAATTAATTCAATTCAGATGTGTGTGCATGCCAAACAAAGGTCTACAAATAGACTTAATTGGTGAAGTATCATTTAATGCTTAAATAATTAATTCACCAATTTTAGGGTTCAAATTTCAAGATCTTTTCAAACAAGTTTTGAGTGGGACAAATAGCATTTACAATCACGAGACCTTGATCTTTTTCCTTCAACTTGTGAATCTGGCAACCCTAATGTGACACCTTAGCATGCAACTTCTAAATGAATCAATTTTATTTCAAGTGGTGCAGACCAAACAATGCAACACAGGCTTCCCAAACACCACTTGATTAAGCACACACTAAATAATTCTTTTCAGAATTTTTAGGGGCTTAAAAATATTTTTTTCAGACGTTGCAACTTAGAGTGTCAAAATAGTCCAAGTAGATCCCTAATGACTATTTTCCAGAAATAGTAATGATACGTTCGTTAGAAAATTTTTCCTACTTTTTTCAATAAACTAGATTTAATCAAAAATATAATGAAAAATAATTCACCAAATTTATAGTTGTAAAGAATTCAGGAAAATTCTGTGAACCTGGATCTCCAACAGAAAAATTTTAGATTGACCCACCAATAGGAAAATATTTTTCTAGGATGCCAAAAAATGAATTTTTACGTGAAATTTGGTGGGTTTGTTATTAATGTCAAGGGAATAATGTAATAAAAATGTCAAAATTTTTGAACTCACCAATAGTTCAAAATAAATTTTTTAATTCAGTAAAAAGGATGAGATAAGATCTTTAAAGCATGAGTAGGATGAAAGATTTTTTTTTTTGAAATATTACTAAATACAATTACTCCTAAGAGTCATGAATCTACCTAAGCCTAAGATGTAGATAACCTACCTAGAATTCTTCACTTGCACTTTTTTTTCTTGTCGGTTCTCGATTTGTTCTCGTGTGACTGTGCGATCATGCACATAAAATGACAGAAAGAGAAGAAAAAGTTAAATCTCACGAATGCAAATCTAGATGATGCTATTGAAAGTAAAATAATCATGTTGACTCCTCAGCAATGGCGCCAAAAAGTGTTCTGAACACAGATGTGATTGCGAAAATTCGCTTTTCGTCATAGTAAATGAGTACAGAAATTTTTGAATTTGTAAGTGAAATTGAACTCGTAAGATTTTTTGAATAGAAATATGGGAGTTCAAGTCATTTGCAGGGAGGCAAATAGATCAAAATCATTTTCCTAATTAGAACTAGAATTAAATATCAAGTAAGATAATTATTAGAACTAATACTAAATCTAATAGCATACAACTACTAGAACTTTAATATACTACTACTAGAAAGCATACAACTTGAAGACAAGTTGAAAAATAACTAGAACTTTATTCCTATAGAAAGTCAGAACATGTAGAACTCAAATTACAACTAGAAGAATGCTTTTGAAAGCAAATCTAATACAACTAGAAAAATAAAATCTCAAACTATGGACTTCAAAGGTGAAGTTTGGAGTGTCAGCATAGATGTGGATGTGAAGGCACACTCATAATCTCCAAGAGGAGAAGGAAGAAGTAGAGGACTAGTTCTATTTGGTGGATCTATTTGGAAGTAGAAAGGAATGATCCTAAGGGGGGGTGGCTAGGGTGTCTAGATAGAGGTCAACAAGGCTTGTGATTGGTTGATCCAAGTTGCCTTGGATCGCCAAAATAAAGGGTTAGTATTAGGAGTCTAGGAATCAAGGGTAGGATCAAGCAATAGGTGGATAGAATAGGTTAGAAGTTGTTGGAATTGATGGAGGGCTAGGATGGCTTTGAAAGGATGATGGAGGGCTATGACTCTTTTGAATTTTTGGCCTCTTTCTGTTCCAAATTTCAAGTTGTACATAAAAGCAAAGTTGTAGCCCTCAAAACCAGCTTTCCAACACAACTTGAATCACTTAATTAGGATTTAAATTGAGAAAGTTATGGCCAAAATACTAAAGTTGTGTCATGTAGTTACGAATTTTGAGATTAAGTTTAGGATTAGGAATAAGACTTGTTTTAGGGTTTTAAGATAGGGATTTAGGTAGGCAATTTAGGACCCTAGGATTTAGATCTAGTGATGGATAAATTATGGTGTATTTTAACAATCTAAGATAGCATTTATTGGAGGATAAAATGGATGGCCAAATAAGGTTTGTTGGATTAGGATGTAGGACTACGTTGGATAGAAAATTAGGGTTGGTTTAATCAATAATAGCTAGCCAATAAGGCTAGAAATTGAGGTGTGGTGGCTAGCCATTATATAGGGAAATTAGGCTAAGTTGGGTGGCAATTGGGTGTGGGGAATTAGGCTCCTAATTAGGTTAGGTCTACGGGCTAATTGAGTTAGGAAATAAGTCCACCGAACTAGGTCTAGCCCTTTTCCAAGTGAGCTCATATCAGAAAATCCAATCAGTCTTTCTCCAATCAACCTGAAATTTTGTATCTGCACATATAAAAATAAACACATCAAGGTACCATATACAATTGCAAAACAATTGCACACAAACCCAAAAGTATGCATTACTTACAAAATGACCTAAAATGCCTAATTTGACGTAACTAAATGCAATTTAACCCAAATTACCCTTAGACTAACATTAGTTAGGCATTAATTAACATAAATAAATATAAAAATATCAGATCCTTTGATTAGTCTTCTTAGGTCTAAAATCAAACTTAGATTAGATCAATATATCCCCTAAAGAACCCCTCCTAAACCCCTAAAGAAACTGATTACCTTGGATTCTGTTGAGCAATATGAATAGTACTTGACTTGGTCCTCGATACAGAGATTTGAATTTCTTTTGAAACCTGTGTCAAACTTGTTCATACACAAAGCCAACAAAATCAAAAGCACAAAAACACCTAAATAAATGAATTCCCTTGTTTAGCTTAGGATGAAACCCGAAACAATATTGATTAGATGAGTTCCTATGATGGAGGAGAAATTTTCCTTCTAGGAAGTGCTGTAAACATGTCACCACCTTGATGCTCACTCCATATCTATATTGATATCTATACATGGAGCTTATAAGCACACTTTGCAGTTCAGATATCTCAGATGGTACCATCCCGAAGTATCAAAGAGAGAGCTTGAATTTGCTGGGAATTCCTCTCATGGTGCCATGAGGTGTCGAGGTGTAGGAATCTGGGAGGTGCCTTGGACAATGCTAATATAGCATTGGAGCAAGGGCCTTTTCAAGGACTAGTGATGGGAATAATGATTTTGACACAATTCTGTATTAGGGCTAATCTGAGGCTAAGCACAGAAAAAATGTGTTGGCCAATCACAAAGCATTGACACTTGGATTTTCATTGACATGCAAATTATGGATCGAGTTCGTAGGTTAAAGAGGTTATAATCGCAAAAACAGAATCACAAACTAGTTAGAATCAGAAGGGGTAAAATAGTTGAGTCTTTCGGTGGATACACATATCCTAATTATTCTAACCCTTAGACCCAAAGACAAATCCCGATGTTTCATCTATAACAAATCTTGTACCTACCTTTATCAAAATCAACCAAAGTCTTGCAAAAGTTATTATTCCTCAAAACAAAAAAATCATTATTTTCTTTCAATAAAATCTGTGGTGCGAATCAATTTTTGCCAGTGACTAGCAAAAGCTAAGCATGGGGGTGTGATAAACTCTTGTTTATCATCATTCTTAAGCACAAATCACACTTAGTTCCTAGGTTTTCTGCATTCTCATTACATTATCTAGCACTCATCACGCATACATTCATCATTAGGAGTATTACATGCATTATTAGGGTTTTGGAGTATTTTATATTACTTATCTGCATTGCTTCCCTATCAGATTCTGTGGGATCATCTAAACCTTGGAAAGTCAACAACAAGAGCTGAAATCCTGATAGAAAGAAGAAGATAGAAGCCCCTCCAGCTATAATTCATCTCATCTCCAACTCAATCAACTCTCCCCAGCTCCCTTCAGTGCAATTTCATTCAACTTGGCTACTAGCTATGTGCTAGCTAGTTGAGGAGTCGATAGGTAACCCTACCCTAGCTCATCTCAGCTCCAAGCAAGCTTAAGTCAGCTCCAGTCAACTCTCCTTAGCTACTAACTACCTCAAGCTAGCTAAGCTAACTCCATTACCTAATCTACTACTCCACTCCTCCTCTACCAAAGTTGGTGTCCATCTAACTCCAAAAAAACACCACACAACCACCTCCTTCTCCCTCCTTTTTGGAGCCAACCTTGCATAACCACCTCTACCCCTCACACCTCTTCACATGTGGTGCCAAAAAACCATGCATAGCCACCACCCTTAACCACCATTTTTGGCTCCAACTCAATATTATCCCACCCTTTTCACAACCCTCCATTTGGCGCCAAATGCTTACCACCCTCAATCTCATAACCACCACCTAAATAACCCATCCTAGCCCTCCATATACTCCATTCCACCTTAACCCTACCAACCCCAATTTTGGCGCCAACCCGTGGTGCTTAACCACCATGGTTGGTGCCACTTTTGCCATAACTACCACCCCTCCTATGCCCATATAAGGACCCCTACCACCACTGATGTAAACACATTTACACTACTTAAAATGTCTATTTATGCATGTTCTTAAGCATAGGATTGCATTTCATGATATAAATATTGCATTACATGCATCATCTTGCATTTAGAGTAGTTTGAATAAAATGGAGGTTAATTGTCTCCTTTTATGTGCTTGGACAGGGCAAATATTTTATCGGGGCCTCGGATCAAAGATCCAACCATATGGATATGATCAGGGCGACGATTGGAGTTCAACGACTCCAAGATCGCCCTAATCAGGCATCCGTAGCATCAGATAGAGACCGGGGAACCCTAGAAGATCAAGGGCCAGGATGGTGTAAATCCGCACTTCAGATGGAAAATCCGACCACACGGATGAATTCGGATCGACGATCGCAGCCGAACGACACAAAAATCGAGTCAATCCGACATCCGTGGCACCATCTACAACTTCCAGAAGATGGACGGCCAAGATGGCGCCACGTGGCGCCATCCCAGCCGCCCAATCGGCCGCAGGAGTCCTGTGAAGACCGCGCAACGTCTCCTCTCCGCCGTTGGATCTCGATCCAACGGCTGCGGTCGCGCGCGTTTAAAAACGTCCGCGCGACCATTTCGCCCGCGTAGCGCAGCGGCGACGCAGCTGCGGGCGAAGCGGAGGTCGCGGGTTCGAGCCGCGGAGAGGGGGTCGAAGGCGCGGGCGAGCGGGCGCGCACGAGCGTCGGATGAAGATCCAACGGCCGCGCGCGCCCGATAGCGCCGACGTGCAATTGGACGCTCTGGTGGGCGCGCGATCGCACGCGGGCGGCGCGCTACGCAGCGGGCGCGGACGCGATCTAAGCCGTCCGATCTCGCGATCGGACGGCTGAGACGACGCGGACGTGCGTCTGCGTTACGCGCGCAGGCCAGCCGAGCGGGCGCGCGTGGGTGCGGCGGCGACGGCGACGGCGGGGCTTTAGCGACGGTTTTATCCGTCACTAAAGACCCCTTATTTATTATTTTGAAGATGTAATGTCCATTTTGCCCCCACTCCTTGCAACTATAAAAGGAGACCCCCTCCATACGAAATTTGCATCCCTTCCTTCTCCTCTCTACCTCTCCAAAGCTCAAGAGAAGCTTGTCCCACACCCGGGATGCTTCTCGCGAGATAAAGTCCAAATTTTCGTCCCCCTTCGGAAGTGGATCCCGCGACGACGACGGCGTGCTGCTTCGTTCCCGTTCTTCTGCTTCGTCCTCCTTCGTCCCGCTTCGTTCTCCTTCGTCCAGGCGTCGTCCCGTCCGGCTCGTCCTCCAAGCGACCGTCGAGGAGGATTTCTCTCTCCCTATTCTTTTTACTGCTTTCTAGTATAGATTTACTGCTTTCTAAGAGTAGTCTATTCGTCCTCCGAGCGATCGTCGAGGAGGACATTTCTCCCTCCATTCTTTTAATGCTTTCTAGAGTAATTGTTTTATATTTTCTAGTTGTAACGAATGAACTCTTTTATGATTAATTCCTTGTCTATTCTACATCTCATTTTGATTTCCATGTATAGTATTCCTTCTCTCTCTCTTACTCCCTCTCTCTCTTTTATTTGTTGTAGATACTTAGATAGCTTAAATTGAATTTCTTTGTGACAAAATAAAAAGAAACGCGGAGTTTTTAAATCAAAAGTTCGCCTCCCTGTGTTCGACCCGGAATTCTTATTTCGGTATAAATTTTATTTGTTGAACACGAATCCTTCGCTTTCGAACTACAACGACGGGTTTTTCCAAAAACCAAACACGTTAGCGTAGATTCTCGTTCAACATTTTGGCGCCGTTGCCGGGGAGGCAACGATCTTTGATTTCTCTTCACGTTTTGTAACTTACAAATCATTTACCTCACTTTTCTCCTTTCTTATTGTAATTGCAGGTACTCTTTTGAGACAGGCAAAAGCGGTAGATCGGAGTAAAGTGCTGTGGAAGGTTTTGTAAGTTACCCCCCACCTCCCACCCATTAGATTTCATTTCATCACATAATAATTCAAACATCAATCAACCTAGGTGTTCTTATAAACTCTAAGGTTAGATTGTTTGTTGTTTGACATCCATACTCACTCCAACCCCCACATTAAAAAAAGAAAAAAATAAAAAAAAAAAAATCTCACAGAGGTACACAACCTCATCTGATTTTCTAACTCAACCGGTAAACCAATCTTAGGAGCCGGTACACACATCCAAACACATAATCGAGTAGAAATCAGATTGGGTAATCATTTGTGTGCCTAATTAAGTGGTGCATCAGGCCAGTTGTTTGAGTTGTTTGGGCCGCACCACTTCAAATAAAATCAACTCATCTAGTAGCTGCCAATTAGGTTCAACTCTTAGGGATCTACCAGGCACTCCACATTCTTTTTAAACTTTAAAGGAAAATATCTTCACCTGTGCTTGCAAAACCTGGTGTGCCAATGAAACTTGATTGAAAACACCTAAAGTTGAATCCTAAAAGCTACTAAGCAAGATTTGAACCTTAAAATTCACCACATCAAAAATAATCTTGCTTGAAAACCACTGGTTGTGCACGCACACACAAAGCAATCAATCATTAAGGGCACAACCCATTTAAAGGGCCCATCACATTCCAAAGCACATTCAAACCTAGCCCTAAATAAAATAGAGTAGACGTTGGCCTTAAGGATTGGACTCGCTCTTCAGAACTCAGAACGAGATTATTTTCGATTAGTCTGTTTCTACTGTTCAATCTGATGTCTAGCTAGGGGAGCAGAGTCAAACGATCGCGGCTGGGGGGTACACTAGGAACCGGAGGCGCAAGCCGAAGGAAGAACCTTCTCCCCAGTCCCTCCTAACTGGTTGGATTGAACAGACAGAAGTAGATCAAATCGTTCCTTTATCTCAAGACGGGTTTTGAGAGTCTGTAGGTCTGTAGGCTAACCCATTTAAGGACAGGTTTGATTGTTTGTATTGCAGGGCACCTTTCTTCCTCCCGTATCTCATGAATCCTTCCACATATTTCACGCATTCCCGCTCTTTCCCTCCTGTTGTAAATTATCCTCAACATGACGATTATCCCAATTCGTATTGTAATAGACTATCAGTTAGTTGGGATAATTCGGATTAGGGATACAATTCCGGACCCCCGTGTTTAGGGTCTAACCCTGAACACTTTGATTCTCAATTCTATCCTTCTCAGAGTTGCATCGATTATAGATCGTCCTCCTTTCATGAACAACCTAATGCGATCTACAATCAAGAAGGATACACTGATCCTTACCCATCCTCTGATTTCACTGCCTTTAGGTCATCTCCATCTTATGAACAATCTGAAATGATCTATTATCAGGATGGGTATAACGAATCTCAATTCGTTAATTCCTCTACATTGATGTCAAACCCGCCCAACCCTGAACCAACTCATTTGGTTCAGGTTAATCAGGTTCAAGATAAGGTTCTGGCTAACTTGAGGAATATCATTCAATCTTTAGAAGTTCAGCCAATACCTTGCATTGAGAGATTGGAGCCCCTGATTGAAATGATTGATGATTTAAACAAGTCTTTGTTGGATTGGCTCCAGGATGTTAATGATAAGAACCCGGGTGAGTTTCTACTCGGGAAATTAGCGAAATTGAGGATGAGATTCGTGGTTGCTTTGATTCAATCTTGGGATGATTCCCAGGATGAACCCTCTTCAGGAAAGCCAATGACAGAACCCGCTCAGGCACCTGTTGGGGGGAACACGTGTTACGAAGCTGACCAGATTGAATTAAAACAACCAATTAAGGATGATTTGATTTCTTCACCTGAAATCCCTGAGCCGGGTTACGAGGAAACGTATGTCTCCTTGGAACGCAAAGTGACAAATGATTTTGGGACATACATTGATACGGATCCTGATGGTGAAGATTCAAGTTGCGAAGTCTCACACGAGTTTTCAGATCACGATTTTTGTGAGACGATTGGGCCTGAGGAATCTGATAGATCATTTGATAGCCCAATAACTGAGGAAACTGATCTTATTAGGGCACACGATACGGATCCAGAATCGCATTTTCTGGAGGAATTAATTCAATGCCCTGATTATCAGTTACACCCTGTTGAGCTTATTGATGATTCTAATTCTGAGATAATTAGACCCAAGTCAATTTTGATTCTGCCACATCATTTAGACTTGGAGATTCCAGACGGGGTGATGAATATACAAGAGGTCTTGGAATTTGATACACTTAATGAGGAGGATAGGAGCTGGGAAATTCTGATTTGGGAAGTCAATTTTGGAGGAAATGGAAGATTGAGTCGAAGGGTTCCTTTTAAACTGAAACCATCAAATCAGAACCCTTACGACATTTGTTTCGAGGATGTCAAACTCAAGCACACATTTAACGATTATCCTTTTGAGCTTCAATTCTCTGTAACCCGACATTTTGGCCTTGGGTTGCATCCTCACAAATCGCAGGCCCGACCCCGCTTGCATTCTGATTTTAGGTTTTGGGTAATTTTTATCCAGAACCTAAGATATTTTCGATTATGGGGTGTGGGTCTGCACCACAATCTGGTCCACATCTGTGGACCTCTGCTGACAGGTCAGAGGATTCTTCTGTTTATTCTAATTCTGACCTGCACATGTGAATTCTTCATTTCTTTTCTTTGTATAGTGTGCCTAGCTGAAGGCACTAAACTCAGCACATATACAGTTCTTTTTCATTTTCATCTCGGAGCGGACCCGATATCCACGCAATTCAGGTGCTTTCTACGCTTTTCCACTCTATTTTATGTCTTTTTAATACAATGAGGACATTGCATTAGATAGGCATGGGGGGATGGATATTTATCTTTGAATTCATTCGTCAGCTCCGTAGATTTGTTTTATTTAAAAAAAAAAAAAATCAAAATTAGGAAAGAGAATTTGGGTTTCAGAAAATTTTCGATCTTAAGAAATACTATATTATGTTCTGAACACAAAGACCCTTCAGGTCTTTGGACTTAATCAGCCCGTATATCCACTAAAATGTGGATTTGTTTTTCGAGTTCTCGCCAACTTGAATTTTATTTTAATTGGAGTAAATAAGTTTGGGTGATAAGTACACGACTTGTCAACCCGCCCTCTGATTTAAGGGAATTTTGAGTTTTAAGCATCTACACACTTTCTTTGCACTGACTCGTTATTTGGCGATTTTAACGGAAATTAGGTAGCTAATGTACCTTCTAGGGTGATATGGCTGGCAAGTTATCGTGGGTAACAGCCCATAGGTAGGTTGTCCAGAGCCCAGTCACTGGACCTTTCTCTTTTTGCTGCCTTTAGGTAAATCTTAGACCAGGGAAGCCACCTACTTAAAAAAAAAAAAAAAATCAAAAAGGAGAAAAGAACAAAAAGAAATAAGCCACACTTCGCCGCACGAGTATGGCTGGCAAGTTGTCGGTGGTAACAGCTCATCGACCGGTTGTCCAGAACCCAGCTCAGAAAATGCACTAAAAATTCCCAAAACACTTAGGAAGAAGCGGAGAAGTAGAATAAACCGGGGAGATATACACTGGATTCACCCTTGTGTTGACCCCGTTAAAAAATAAAAGTAGGGAGAAAGCTACCGGTTGTAAAGATACACCTTTAGGCAGAATTCTTTTTGAGGTCACCTAGAGGCGTAGAAATCCGAAGTCCGTTTTAATTGCCGGTCAACGAGTCTATCACAATCATAATAAG
The DNA here is from genome assembly GCA_037157565.1 of Thalassia testudinum. Taxonomy (NCBI): domain Eukaryota; kingdom Viridiplantae; phylum Streptophyta; class Magnoliopsida; order Alismatales; family Hydrocharitaceae; genus Thalassia; species Thalassia testudinum. The sequence goes on from JAZHRO010000055.1 coordinate 124,330,701, forward strand.
ATGCTTAAAACTTAGGGTTCTCATCAAATCTTGGGTGAGTTGAATGGCCGTAGAAAGCCACTCTTAAACCCTAAAATTTGAAAATCTAAAAAAAAAAAGAGAGTAAAAACAGAAAAAGAAATTTTTCTTTGAATAAGGCGAGGCTTGAGGCGGTCTGCATTTTGGCTGATACCCGGGCACTGTTGTGTCTTTGAAAGTTCAGTTCTTAAGTAGACAATTTCTTAATGATTGAAAATAACTCAGGTCCAAATAATCTAACCTAATTCTTTTATAAATAGCATATAGTTTTTGCTAGGGACTAGCAAAAGATAGGCATGGGGGTATGATGTAAACACATTTACACTACTTAAAATGTCTATTTATGCATGTTCTTAAGCATAGGATTGCATTTCATGATATAAATATTGCATTACATGCATCATCTTGCATTTAGAGTAGTTTGAATAAAATGGAGGTTAATTGTCTCCTTTTATGTGCTTGGACAGGGCAAATATTTTATCGGGGCCTCGGATCAAAGATCCAACCGTATGGATATGATCAGGGCGACGATTGGAGTTCAACGACTTCAAGATCGCCCTAATCAGGCATCCGTAGCATCAGATAGAGACCGGGGAACCCTAGAAGATCAAGGGCCAGGATGGTGTAAATCCGCACTTCAGATGGAAAATCCGACCACACGGATGAATTCGGATCGACGATCGCAGCCGAACGACACAAAAATCGAGTCAATCCGACATCCGTGGCACCATCTACAACTTCCAGAAGACGGACGGCCAAGAAAGCGCCACGTGGCGCCATCCCAGCCGCCCAATCGGCCGCAGGAGTCCTGTGAAGACCGCGCAACGTCTCCTCTCCGCCGTTGGATCTCGATCCAACGGCTGCGGTCGCGCGCGTTTAAAAACGTCCGCGCGACCATTTCGCCCGCGTAGCGCAGCGGCGACGCAGCTGCGGGCGAAGCGGAGGTCGCGGGTTCGAGCCGCGGAGAGGGGGTCGAAGGCGCGGGCGAGCGGGCGCGCACGAGCGTCGGATGAAGATCCAACGGCCGCGCGCGCCCGATAGCGCCGACGTGCAATTGGACGCTCTGGTGGGCGCGCGATCGCACGCGGGCGGCGCGCTACGCAGCGGGCGCGGACGCGATCTAAGCCGTCCGATCTCGCGATCGGACGGCTGAGACGACGCGGACGTGCGTCTGCGTTACGCGCGCAGGCCAGCCGAGCGGGCGCGCGTGGGTGCGGCGGCGACGGCGACGGCGGGGCTTTAGCGACGGTTTTATCCGTCACTAAAGACCCCTTATTTATTATTTTGAAGATGTAATGTCCATTTTGCCCCCACTCCTTGCAACTATAAAAGGAGACCCCCTCCATACGAAATTTGCATCCCTTCCTTCTCCTCTCTACCTCTCCAAAGCTCAAGAGAAGCTTGTCCCACACCCGGGATGCTTCTCGCGAGATAAAGTCCAAATTTTCGTCCCCCTTCGGAAGTGGATCCCGCGACGACGACGGCGTGCTGCTTCGTTCCCGTTCTTCTGCTTCGTCCTCCTTCGTCCCGCTTCGTTCTCCTTCGTCCAGGCGTCGTCCCGTCCGGCTCGTCCTCCAAGCGACCGTCGAGGAGGATTTCTCTCTCCCTATTCTTTTTACTGCTTTCTAGTATAGATTTACTGCTTTCTAAGAGTAGTCTATTCGTTCTCCGAGCGATCGTCGAGGAGGACATTTCTCCCTCCATTCTTTTAATGCTTTCTAGAGTAATTGTTTTATATTTTCTAGTTGTAACGAATGAACTCTTTTATGATTAATTCCTTGTCTATTCTACATCTCATTTTGATTTCCATGTATAGTATTCCTTCTCTCTCTCTTACTCCCTCTCTCTCTTTTATTTGTTGTAGATACTTAGATAGCTTAAATTGAATTTCTTTGTGACAAAATAAAAAGAAACGCGGAGTTTTTAAATCAAACGTTCGCCTCCCTGTGTTCGACCTGGAATTCTTATTTCGGTATAAATTTTATTTGTTGAACACGAATCCTTCGCTTTCGAACTACAACGACGGGTTTTTCCAAAAACCAAACACGTTAGCGTAGATTCTCGCTCAACAACCACCAAATAATCCATCCTTGGCACCATCACTTTCTACCTTAATTATTCCTACAATCAACCCTAGAAAGGAAGGCATTGGAATTGGAGGGATTGCTACTGATGCGAACACCAACATGAGTCATAACTAGATTAATTTGATCTGATTAAGTGAATAAAAGTTCCTACATATCCATTAGAAGGTCTTAAGGGCACAAAACAATGATATGAGAAGAAAATAAGAAAATAGGATTATTTCTGCAAATTTACCGTTCTATCACAAAAATAGTATAACCATGGGTTTTCTTAAGGGTTGAACAAAGTTCAAATGTGCTTTAGAGTCTATTAAGAGGGTTCATACATAACGAAACGAGTTTTCACGCATTACAGGAATTAATGGATATCTGAAATCCTAAAAAGACTTGCTTAATCTACTGAGGTTCCGGTTAGGATAAAATTCACCTAAACCCTCTAAAATTCATAGAAAAATATTATATAGGATTTAGTACCTTCAATTTGACCATCAGAACCCATCTTGACTTAAAACAGAGACACAGATAGACTTTTTACCTAATTAAGGTAATTATGCAATTTCTCCAGTAAAAAATGGTTAAAACTTAAATCTAACTTCATCATTGGATTCCTTGGGTCTAAATTAGGTTTTTACCAAAATTTAGGCCCAATCTGAGGTCACATTGACCAAGTTTGCATTTTGGTCCTGTCTCGCTATTTTTTCTCACATCCGTGCCCCTAACTTTCAAAAAATATGCATCTGGGTCCCTAACTTTTTTCATCTTTTTTACAAGCCGATCCTTGCCGCCAGTGGTGTGAACGCACCTTGGTCCGACGAGATTCGAGCGAGATTTTCTCGCATGATTCTCAATCAAACAAACCCAAATTTGAACTGGAGATTCTTTATGAAATTCCCTACCAATTGAGACCTGTCTTAAGCTCCAATTCATTTCGAAAAGGTCATGCGGACCTTTCAAAGGTTCGGGTATCCTATTTCACGAAGACCTTCCGAGCTTGGAAGCCTCTTTCCAAGCTTGGAAAGACCTCCCATGGCCTATATAAGAATGCCCAATGCCTATCATGCTTCTCAGCAAGTCTTGGCAAGTCAACAACCCCTAAATCGCCTCATCCAGCCACCAATGATCGCTGCTCCGATGACATCCTTCGATCCCCTTCCTCCGACCATCCAACAACCAAATTGGCCGATCCTCTCAACTCTCCTCTTCGTCGCGATCCTCCACGACCAAAGGGAGGATGTGCCTCTGCCTACATCACCGTCGCTGCTCCACCACTCTCTCCATCTTCTCCGATGTCAGTCGATCACAACCGGCTGCCTTCGCCTCTCTCCCACCTAGCTAAGTCCTTCTATTGCTTTCTCTCTTCCTCTATTTCTTTTTCCCGCACTTATGACACACGCACAACCGCCAACCACTCCCCCCTCACTTCATCTTCACAGCCGGTGGAACTCCAATGAACCTGCACCATTGCCACACTGCATCAAACTTCACACCACCACCTTCAAAACCTCCGCCGCGACTCTAGAAGCAAAAGCCCTAACCTAATTAGGACTATTGCCCACGCATTCGTCTCCCCGAGCACACCCACCTCCACTCACCCTCTTCGACCTCGCCACGCACATTCACACACTCACATGACACATAACCACCCCCAGCACCTTCACCGTCATCCGGCAATCCTCCTGAGCGCTTTAACTAGGGCTTATAGCCCATATTTCTGTCTCAGGTACCTTCATCGGAGCTCCGCTGTCGCACAGTCTTCTCCACCTCCGGTTGTTGCCCTCCAGCCGATTCCTCCTCGCTTCCAAGCCCAGGTGACGCGGAAGACTCCCAGGTCCATCTCTAGGCATCCAATTGGAGCCATCAGCCATCCCTTCGATGCCAATTGCAAGCCCCAGCTACTGAAGCGTGCACGCGGAAGAAGCGGGCATCTTTAGTCCCACATCATTAACAGCAGAAGCGGCGTAGTGACATATATTATTTTTGTGCTGTACGCTATTCACCTCATCATGCATAGGGGGTGAGATCCCCACACGCACGCCCATATGCATGCCTCGCCCGCGGTCACGCCACGCAGGTCTGGCTAGATCCGATTACCCACCTATTTCGCCAATTAGAGCGAGGTTCTGAGGGGGAAGAGAAGAAAAGAGAGAGAAGAGGGAAGGGGTTTTGCCCTTTGCACCTCTCAACACTTGGTCCCTGAGAGGTTTTCGTGCCTCTGTACTGTGCGTGGATCTCTCACTCAGGATTGGAGAAGAGGCCTTTGCCTCTGTTGGTATTCAAAGCTGCAAGTTAAGGCATCCAACGCCTTGTGCCTTCGTCTGATAAGCTACTGGTTCTAGACTGCTGTGGAATATGATTGATATTCACTTTGCAAACATTTGAAATAATTTTGGTTAAATTGTAGGGTTAAATTGGTGATTCAAATCACCATTTTAACCCCTTCTTTTTGCACTTTATTACTGAGCTTCATCTCTATATCATTTTTAATTAAGTTTTGGGTTGAAATTGCTCATATATTTGATTGAAATTGTGATCTTGAGATTCATATTTACCACTTGCTCCCAGCAAATGACCTCGGATTTCTTTCGAGTATAAATATTATCTATTTTTCGTGCCAATTCGAACTATGGTACAACGCAACGACTTTGAAACCCGTTTTGTAGGATTAACAGCTACTACACCCCTCTAATGTCCAATTGACTTCCCTTCTTCTTTGGAGCCACACAAAGGTCCTACTTGTGGAGGATGACTAGGAGAGAAGAAGGGTGGACGTCCACCCTTAGAGAAGCTAGGACAGAGATCATCTCAAGGGAGCAAGAAGGAGTCTTCTTCAAGTCGGGAGTAGCCGTACTTGGAGCAAGGACAACTTCAAGCATTTCGAGAGATTTCTTCTTTCACTTTTTGTCTTTATTTTTGTAGTAGAGAAGTTTTCCTCTACTTGGGGATTACTTGTGTGGAATCCCTCCACACAAGTGAGCTTTCCAAGTAACTTCTTATTATTCTTCCTTATAAAGAGAGAAAATCTGCCCTTCAATTCATGCTTCCAATTTATGTGTCTTTGAATTGATAGTTGCACACACATCTTTCCCAATTTTCCAAGGAAACACTTGCCTAGGGTGAGTTTGTAAAGGTTGGGTTTTTATCTCTTTTGTCTTATCACAATATTTAGGTGTAAATTCATTTCAATTGCCCCAATTTCTAGAAAACCCTAAAAAAATTCCCAAAACCCTCCGAAAATTAAAAAAAGGGAGGATTTGAGAGAGTGAGAGAGAGATCATTGATTTTGTAACTAAAAATTATCTCCTTGGACAACCTTAGATACTCCCATTATATAGGTTTATAAATTTTAAAGTTGATCAAATCTACTCATCTCAACGACTTTAATTCTCATCTTTACAGATCACGTATTTTCTGTATCAACCACCACCACACAGTCGCTAATGGCCCTCATGGCACTCCCAGCGTGGTGGTCTTCTAGTAGATTTTTTTTTATGTCAAGCATATATCTATTTTCTTAGTTTGAATATTCTTATTCACTTGATTATTTATTCAATGCAATATTTCTTGATCTCTGTCTACGATTCTTTATTTTGAATTATTTTTGTTAGTTTTCATCCCCGTTCTCCACATCATCACCACATTGAAAGGTTGATTCTCATTTTCGATGAATTTTTGCACATAAAATGTAGTGTCATTGTATTTAGTCTCGTGGTCGAAAATCGCCTTCCAAACATTTAATATTTGAAATCTAGCCACGATGGATTAGGTCATTTCCACAGAGAGGAATCAACCTATTAAAAACTCTTTAAAGTCTAAAAACATTGTTGCTCAGAAATTATCCACTAACCATTGACCCCATTAATCCTCATTTACTTAAAGCTTTTGTGTGAGAATAAACATAACTCAATTAAATGAAAGTGGGAGTGGATTCATGCAAATCCCTCTTAATATAATAATTGGATAAATAAATCAACACTGCATCTTATAATGGCATTATGCGTAAATATTAATTTGAGCAAAAACAGAGGATTCTCCCTTTCTCTTCCTCACGTGCGGGATGAAGGACCGTCGGCCGATTGGTGCTCGGTGGAGGTTGGCCGTGATGAGAGCTTCATGACGGCGGTTGTGGCATAGGGAACGGTGGCCGAAGCTCGCCGGTCGGAATGATGGAGGTTGCCGATAGGGAGCCTTTTTGGCCGACTAGACAGTTGCCATTTCATGAGATCGAAGGCAGGGTTTAGCTTGTGAGGGCAAGGCGAGTCCGGTGGGGGCGACAGCGCATCAAACGGAGGGTGGAGGGGCCGGCTGCGTGTGATGATCGACCGATGATAGGTTCTTCTTCTTCTCTACTGGCGAAGAAGAAGAAGAGGAGGAGGAGGCTACTGCACTGCTACGGATGCGTGAGGGCGAGGTCTGCTAAAGGGAGTTGTGGACACGACGTGTGGCTGCGAGTGGCACGTGCTGCTGCGTGTGGCCGGTGGTCAGCACGTGTGACTATTCGCTGAGTCGGTGCGTGCTGGAGGGCCGCACGAGCGTCGAGTGTGGCCGCGCATAAGTTGCTGTGGCCGTCAAGGACACTTTGGTTGTGGTTTGGTGGCCGAAGGCAGTATGATGGAGGAGCTACTCATGGAAGAAGGATGAGGACTTTAGGTTCTTCGAGCGTGGAAGATGGTGAATAATGACGGTGGAAGAAGAAGAAACAGAGATGGAAGGAAGGAATAGGGTGGCGGTGAGGAAGGTGACACACACACATACTGTCACCATGTGTGCATCAACTGTAAGGGCGAGGATGATGTTGGGGAAGTGGAGGCCACAGTGCACGCTATGAGAACAGAGAATGCCTGAGCCATGGTGGTGGTTTGGTTCACCATCGAGAGAGATACCCCCTTCTGGCTTCGCTTGAAATATCCTCCAACAGCTTCGCGATGAGGCATTGCCGATAGGCTCGGAGAGGTTGCAGTTGCGAGACGCGCGGTCGCCTTGGGTGGGCGGTGCATTGAGTCAGTCAGTTGAGGCCAACGAGAACTAGCACACTACTGGCAATGGAGACGGTGGTTGGGTTTTGGAAATTTGCACACATAACCCTGCATAAACATATATGTATGAAGTTTTAACAAAATATCTTCTAATTAAGAGAAACTAACACTTAGTTCTAATTGCAATCTAATGAGGCATGTTTTAAATGTACTTAAGCTAATTAAGTGTCCAATAAATTGGACTCATCACACATGCCCACCACTACCTTTAAGTAGTTGTTGGCCTCCTCCACATCACCACCATCATCCATGCCCCCCTCCTTAGATTAGTTTCTGATTGATTAGTTTAGGTTTCCATTTTGCATAGTTAGGTTAGTCGAAGAAATTAGGATTTGCTAGTCGTGTTTCCTTTCAAAAGAAAAAAAAATGAACAAAAAAAGAGATCTATTTATGGTTGCTCCTTGATCTGTTAATAATGCAAACATCTTCTTGAATGCCCTCGATAGTGTACAGATAGTCAAAATAATCTGTAACGAAAGGTATAAGTTTACCTTTTACATTTTCTTGATGCAAACCTTCATTCTATGGGTTAACAACACCACGGGTGAATCACTCATTAGGGAGTTTAAGATCGATATTGTAACGACTCGATTCCCGAGTCCCTACGAGACACGAAAATCGGACCGACTCGACTAATCCCAAGACCTGGTCGTCCAACGAGGAAGTAACCAAAAGAGCAGTAAAATAAACCACATTCAGCATGAATATAACTAACAGTAAGAAAATACAGCAGTAAGGAAAGAAACCACTACAGTATATACCACCACAACAGTAGAACAACATTCATAACATACTATGAAACTGCAGGTAAAGAAAAGTACAACGGTAACAAGAACTACTCACTACAGTGGAACCAAAAAGAGGTACAAGAGAACAGTGGTAACTCTACTGGACCCTACTCGGCCCAGCGTCCTCTGCAGCCGCTGACCCTGGCTGCTCAACACCTGGTCTTGAAAGGTAACGAGTGTAACATGTCAGCAAAACGCTGAGTAGAGTGGCAACTAAAACAAAAGAAACAGTAGAGTGTACAGTAGCTGTTATGTTCTGTTACTTTCTTTAATTACGTCTTTCTATTGTCTCACAATTTATCTATTTCTCAGATCCTTCACTTGATCTCGAATGTTCCTCGTGGGAACGATCTTGATTGCAGTCTTTTCCGAACAGTAGAAGTAGCACGTGGTGCTCTCCTGGCCGGGAGAGTCCCCCGTGGTGATCCTACTCTCAGTCAACCACCCCAAGGTCACGGACAGGTGTAACAGTGACTACGGCACGCACGATAAACGCACAGGTAGCTAACCCGCACTGGCACGCGGTCAATCGTTTCCGTTAACGGGTGCGCCCAAAGCACAGCACGGAACCAATACAGGGCAGAGCCCTCTCAGTAACAGGGGTCCAACCCCTCCACAGTAACCAAATAGGGGCCTTGCCCCTCCACAGTCCTCGCACCCTCGCCTGACTACCCTGGTTTGCCCAGTGGGCCTAACAAGTCGGTGTAGGAGGCTAGCAGAACCCCAGGGCCCGTGGGGTAGCTAGTACCTCCCTACACTAGTAGCTCTCCTCGGTACTACGAACACGAGGGCCAGAAAGTCAGTACAAAGTGGCCAGTCCTAACCCCGGGTCCCTGGGGCGGCTGGCTCCGCCCTGCACTAAACAGGTACAGGTACTTCCCTTGGTACTATGTACCCAAGAGACAGCACACTACCACGTCTTTCTTTCTCAGTTCCATTCCTTTCTCTTTCCAGGAGTTCCACTCCTAATTCCCCGTAGGGTTCCAACTCTTTTAACTCAGAACATCCAGGTTTCACTTTCCAGTTTCACGTTCTTACAATCCATGTTCTCAATCACGTTTATTTATTCATAGCAGGCAACTGTTAATTCAATTCACAGGCAGCTATTATTTCCTTTCCACATTTTCCAAGACTGCAGTATTCATACATTCCACTAGTTTTCCCATCCTAGGATTCATGCCATATCCTAGGATCTATCATACAATCTAGTTTTCCAACCCTAGGATTCATGCAACACCCTAGGATCTACCATTCAATCTATTTCTCATTCCTAGGATTCATGCAATGTCCTAGGTTCTATTTATGGTTTCATAATTTAACAGATTATACTTAAAGCCACTCTACCGGTTACAACAGGCGTACTGGGGGCGTGGTCGGGAATCCCGCGTGCCTCCGCAACCCCCGAGGCTGCAACGGAATGGGGTCCTATCACAAGGATCAAACACAAGGAATTTCTCAAAACAGTATACAGCTACTGTAGACAGGTAGAGGATGTAATTCCGAAAAGCACGCAACTCGAAACGCAGAAAACGGACTCCGAACGGGCCCAAAACGGGTCGAAAACGACGAAACAGTACAAAATCAGACGTCTGGAACCTCTTCCAGACGTCTTAAAAAGTGGATCAGAGGTTACCTTTGCTCTGCGTGGTCTCTCAGACGTCCAGAAGACTGTGGGGGCGTCTGGCCTAGTTCCCAGATGTCCGATGGTCACCCCGGACGTCTGGAAGTCGTTCCCGTCGTCTGGCACTGCAGCCAGACGTCTGATTCACGTTGGATGCGAATCTCAGACCCTGCGAGTACCCATTTCCTCTCTCTCTTAGTACAGTCAGTCAAAGAAAACGAAGAAGACAGAAATAACTCACCTTTCAGACGTCTGGACAGTCCTCCAGACGTCGTCCCCGCCGTCTGGTTGTTATCCCAGACGTCTGATCCTGGAGAAAATTCTAGAACCAGGGCGCCACTCGCCCTCCGCTCGAGACGCTCACCCGCGCCGCGACCTCGTCCGCCTGCTGCTCGAGCTGCAGCAGGCCTCTCGCGTCGCTCCGCGCCCGCTGCGCCCCCGCCGGCCGGCCCTAGCAGCCCCGGCGAGCTCGCCCTCACGGCTGAGCGCCTCTTCCACGCACAGCACCTCCTCCCACTCTCACTGCGGCTGTCGCTGCCGCCGCTCACTCGCGCTCGCTCTCGCGCACTGGCTGGAAGGAGAAGAGGAAGGGGGCTAAGGTGACGGGAGTGAGGGAGAGGGCATGGCCTTTTAAGGCCGCGCGAGGAGAGAGAGAGCGGACAGGGTGGGTCTGCGGCTGCAGGAGAGAGGGAAAAAGAGAGGAAGAGAGAGCGTACGCAGGTCCGCGCGCTCAGGCGCGCAAACGAAACACGCGTGCCAAAAATAACCGATTCCCAGACGTCTGGAAGTGGTTCCAGACGTCTGGTCAGACGTCTGGGCCACCTCCAAGACGTCTTAAAAGACGTCTGAAGCGCGCTTTCGTAACAGATATCTAGGTTAGTTATGTTCAGTTTTAGGTTTAATCTTAGGTCTTAGTTTAGGTTAGTGATTACTTGAAAAATACCAAAGAAATTAGAAAATGAAAAAAGAAATAAAAAGGAGAGTTTCAACAAATGAATCTTACAATGAAGAATCAACGAACAACTGGAATTTCCAATAGCCTCCCTGTGTTCGACTGGGACTCACGTTTGTAAATGAGAAATCAAGTTGCATTTTGTAAAAAAATTCATTGTTTGGGTGATTTTGCACAAATTAATACTACAATGCTTGATTTTACCAGCGTAATTTTTTACTCCGAATAGTGGGAAATAAAGAAAGCAAATTATGGCACACTTGACCTAACCAATGATGATCGGAAAGGTCAAGTAGATGAACATTTGATTACTTTGAAAATTATATGTTTGACCAGGCAATTAGAATTTAAGGCACTTGAAAAATCTACTAAGGAAGATATTGAAGAATTAGAAAATTTGTTTCGAATAATTCTGAACAAACTAGGCTAGATTTGGATTCAATTATGATCCAACAGCAAATTAAAGATAGATTCTCTAGAAGGTAGTTGGTTTAGCTAATTTCTGAAATTTAAGGGTTAGTGTAACCCAATTGTGCTTCGAGGTGCCAGATTAGGTATAATTAGGATTTACACTTTAAGGATTACCTTGATTGCTTGTATTGTGAGGGTGGGTGTTCACTCATCTACTTAAATTCTTCCTAGTGCATGAACAGTAGAAGATCACTTAATCCTAAATTGGTGCCACCTTTAGAGAGAAACCCTAGGAGAAGACTTGATTTTTCTAAAGCTAAACCTATTCCCATAGCCAGTCACCATGAGGAAGAATTGATTGGGGAGGAGGAGCAGAACCTTGATCCAATTGCCAACCTTCATATACAAATTGAGAGGTAGGGCCAGCATCATGATCGTCAGATTGAGAGTCTAGTACAAGCCTTGAACCAAATCCAAAATTCAAGAAGAAATTGACCTCTCAGAGATTTTTACAACCCTCCTAATGATCAACCTAACCCTTACATTAGGGTACCTAATCTTGGGAATGATTATGAACTTAAACCTTAAATCATCAACCTAATTCCCCACTTTCATGGCCACAACTCTATGATCCTTTCCAACACCTTCAAGAGCTTCTACACAGAGGAAGGACCTTTGGCCCTAGGAATATGGATAAGGATACCTTAATGATGAAAATATTCTTGTTCTCCTTGAAAGATAAAGCAGCACAGTGGTTGAGGACAATTGCTAGACCTATCCTGACTTGGGAAGTTTTGAGATGCGCCTTTATTAAAAAATTCTTTCCCATAGGTAAAACTAATGCCCTTAGATGTGCCAGAACCACTTCTAAGCAGAACCCTGGGGAGCAACTTCATGAGGCATGAGAGGGGTTCAATGACCTTACTAGGAAATGCCCTCACCATGGTATTCGTAAGTAGCATTTAGCCCATATATTCTATTATAGGTTAAATGACAATCTTAAGAATTTTGTAGACGTAGCATGTGGGGATAATTTTCTTAGTAAAGATGATGTTACGACCCGGTTCCTGAATCCCTACAGGATCCAAGACCGGCTCGACTCGACTAATCTCAAAACCCAGTCGTCCAACAAGAAAGTAACCAAAAAGCAGGAAAGTAAACCACATTCACTATGCCAAGTAATTAACAGTAACAAGGTACAGCAGTAAAGAAGTAAAAATTGTACAGTATTTGTCACCACCATAACAGTAGAAAAGTAACAAGATACAGGAATATAAAGTACAAAACGTAAAATACAGAACATAAAGGTACAAGAGTCCAACTCACTACTACAAAGGAGTACAACAAAAGAAGCTACAGCTACTGGGCTCTACTAGGCTCAGCACCCTCTGCAGCCGTAGACTCGGGCTGCTCAACACCTGGACCTAAAAAGGGTTATGAGTACACAAAGTTAGTGAACGCTGAGTAGAGTGGCAACCAACTAAAACAGTAAAGCTAACAGCTAATAGGAAAACTAGCTATTCCAATTTCTTTAGTTTACAATTTATTTCATTGGGTTATATGTTTCCAAATCTCTTTCTTGATCTCGAATGTTCCTCGTGAAAGCGATCCTGATTGCAATTTTTTCTGAATAGTAGAAGGCACATGTGGTGCTCTCCTGGCCGAGAGAGTCCCCCATGGTGATCCTACACCCAGTCAACCACCCCAAGGTCAAGGACAAACATAACGGCGACTACGGCACACGCGATAAGCGCACGGGTAGCTACCTCGCACTGGCACACGGTCAGTCGTTTCCGCTAACGGGTGTGCCCAAAGTACAGCACGGAACAGTATAGGGCCTAGCCCTCTCAGTAACAGGGGTCTAGCCCCTAAGAACCAAACAGGGGTCTCGCCCCTCCACAGTCCACGCACCCTCGTCTGACTACCCTGGTTTGCCCAGTGGGCCTAATAAGTCAGTGTAGGGTGGCTAGCTCTCCCCCTACACTAGCAGCTCTCCCCGATACCGTGTACGCGAGGGCCAAGAAGTCAGTACAGAGTGGCCAATCCTAACCCCGGGTCCCAACCTAAGGGCGGGTAGCTCCGCTCTGCACTAAACAAGGGACAGTCGCTTTCCTTGGTACTACGTACTCAAGGGCCAACTCACTTCCCCACTCACATTTCCAAATCCATTCCATTTAATTCCAGGAGCTCTACTCCTAATTCCCCATAGGGTTCATGCTCATATTCCTCATGCCATGCCATACCAGGTTTCATCATTTCTATTTCCATTCTCAGGTTATACACATGCAGCTTGTATTGCTATCGTTCACATTCCCATACTCATGTTATATATAGGTAGCTCGTATTTCCATCATTCACATTACCATTCTCAAATTATATACATGCAGCTCGTGTTATGTCATTTAACGTATACAACAAAAAAGTAACATGCAATAGTTAACTAGCACAAGTACTTCATATTTCACAGGCAGCTGTTATCATTTCTATCTACTCATTCAAGACTGCAGTTCAATCATCCAATACAGACATTTTCAGTATTTCTCTTCCTAGGATTCATGCCATATCCTAGGTTCTAATCATTCATTCCACACATGCATTCAGGTTTGTAATTAAATTAGGGGAAACCACTATACTAGTAAACCCAGGAGTATTGGGGGCTTGAACGACAGGCTCACGTGCCTCAACAAGCCCCAAACCCACAACGGAACGAAGTCCTATAATAAGGAACAATCACAATGGAACATTTAGAATGGTATAGAAAGCCTTCTAACAAGTAGAGGAACCCACAAGGAAAGCATCAGCATCTTGTTTGCGTAAAACGGACCCTAAACGAGTCAAAAATAGGGTTTCTGACCCAAATCAGACGTCAGAAACAACTTCCAGACGTCTTAAAAGTGTCCAATAATGTACCTCAAGCTCTGCGTCAACCTCAGATGTCCAGGAACTCTTCTAAACCATCTGGACCCAGCTCCAGACGTCCGACCACCTCTCTGGACGTCTGGAAGTGCTTCCAGTCGTCTGGTAAGCATCCCAGATGTCTGAAATGCGTGGGCGGGCATGCCCCGCGCCTTCCCAAAGCAAATTCTACATGAAATCCACCAAATCTCCTCAAAAAGACCATGCGAAGAGTAGCTGCTGTAACGACCCGGTTCCCGAGTCCCTACGAGACACGAGAACCGGACCGACTCGACTAATCCCAAGACCCAGTCGTCCAACGAGGAAGTAACCAAAAGACAGTAAAATAAACCACATTCAGCATGAATATAACTAACAGTAAAAAGTACAGCAGTAAGGAAAGAAACTACTACAGTAGGTACCACCACAACAGTAAAACAACATTTATCATATAACAAAAACTGCAGGTAAAGAAGGTACAGCGGAAACAAAACTACTCACTAGACAGAAACAAAAGAAGGTACAAAGCTGTGGCAACTCTACTGGACCCTACTCGGCCCAGCGTCCTCTGCAGCCGCCGACCCTGGCTGCTCAACACCTGGTCCTGAAAAAGGTAACGAGTGTAACACGTCAGCAAAACGCTGAGTAGAGTGGCAAACTAACTAAAGGCAACAGTAGAGTGTACAGTAGCTGTTATGTTCTATTACTTCCTTTATTTACATCTTTCAATTTTTCTCACTATTTCATTTACTTCTCAGATCCTTTACTTGATCTCGAATGTCCTCGTGGGACGATCTTGATTGCAGTCTTTTCCAACAGTAGAAGTAGCACGTGGTGCTCTCCTGGCCGGGAGAGTCCCCCGTGGTGATCCTACCCTCAGTCAACCACCCCAAGGTCACTGACAGACGTAACGGTGACTACGGCACGCGCGATAAACGCACAGGTAGCTAGCCCGTACTGGCACGCGGTCAGTCGTTTCCGTTAACGGGTGCGCCCAAAGCACAGCACGGAACCAGGGCAGAGCCCTCTCAGTAACAGGGGTCCAACCCCTCCACAGTAACCAAACCGGGGCCTTGCCCCTCCACAGTCCGCGCACCCTCGCCTGACTACCCTGGTTTGCCCTAGTGGGCCTAACAAGTCGGTGAAGGAGGCTAGCAGAACCCCGGGGCCCGTGGGGTAGCTAGTACTCTCCTAACACTACTAGCTCTCCTCGGTACTACGTACACGAGGGCCAACAAGTCGGTACAGAGCGGCCAAGCCTAACCCCGAGTCCCTGGGGCGGCTGGCCCCACTCTGCACTAAAACAGGTACAGGTACTTCCCTTGGTACTGCGTACCCAAGAGACAGTACAACTACATCTCAGTTCCATTCCTTTTCTTTCCAGGAGTTCCACTCCTAATTCCCCGTAGGGTTCCAGCTCTTTATCTCAGAACATCATATGTTTCACTTTCCAGATTCACGTTCTCACATTCCATGATCTCAACATGTTTCCTTGTTCATAACAGGCAGCTGTTAATTAATTTCACAGGCAGCTTATATATTCCTTTCCATTTTTCCAAGACTGCAGTAATATACATTCCACTAGTTTTTCCATCCTAGGATTCATGCCATATCCTAGGATCTATCATACAATCTAGTTTTCCGGGCCTAGGATTCATGCAACACCTAGGAGCTATCATTCCATACATTTCTCATTCCTAGGGTTCATGCAATGCCCTAGGTTCTAGTTATGGTTCCATACTTTAACAGATTTTATTAATGCTTAAAACCACTCTACCAGGTACAACGGAAGTAATGGGGGCGTGGTCGGGAATCCCGCGTGCCTCCGCGACTCTCAAGACGGCAACCGAACGAGGTCCTATCACAAGGATCAAACACACGGAGTGTCTCAAAACAGTGTATAGCTACTGTAGGCGGGTAGAGGAATAAATTCTGAATCGAACGCAACTCGAATCGCGGAAAACGGAGCCCAAACGGGCCCTAAACGGGTCGAGAAAGACAATACTGTGCAAAATCAGACGTCTGGAACTCCTTCCAGACGTCTTAAACGGTGGATCAGAGAATTACCTGTTCGGCTTGGTTCCCCGGACGTCCAGAAGTCTGTGGCGACGTCTCTCCTAGATCCCAGACGTCCGATGGTCTCTCCGGACGTCTGGAGGTCACTCCCGCCGTCTGGTACAACTTCCAGACGTCGGATTCGCAAAGGATGACGAATCCGAACACCTGCGCACAGCCAACCCTCCTCCTTCAGTACGGTCAGTCGACAAAAGAAGAAGGAGAAAGCGGAACTCACCTTTCAGACGTCTGTATGATCACACAGACGTCGACCTTGCCGTCTGGATATCAGTCCAGACGTCTGATTCTGGAGATTTTTCCAGAATCAGAACCTCGCTCGGCCTCCGCTCGCGACGCCGCCCGCGTCGCACCTCGCGCGTCCGCTGCTCCGCCCGCAGCAGGTCCCTCTTCGCGACGCTCTGCGCCCCCTGCGCCCTCCGCCGGCCGGCCAAGCCGCTCCCGGCGAGCTCGCCCTCACGGCAGAGCCCCGCCCTCGCACGCCGCAGCTCCTCCGCGCCTTCTGCTGCGCCGCTGCCGCTGCGCCCTTGCGTCCGCTCGCTCCGCCCGCAGCAGGAGAGGAGGAAGATGGTGGAGACGGGAGGGGAGGCGCGCCCCCTCCCCCTTTTAACGCCGCGCGGAGAGGAGGAGAGAGACGGCCGCAGTCGCCTGCAGCCGCAGAGAAGATGCGGATCGCAGGTCTGCGCGCACAGGCGCGCAGACGAATATCCCGTGCGAGTATAACTGTTCGTCAGACGTCTGTAAACTATCCTGGACGTCTGGTCAGACGTCTGGATGTGATCCCAGACGTCTTTACAGACGTCTGGGCCACCTCCCAGACGTCTTAAAAGACGTCTGGGGCACGAGCTCGTTACAGCTGCGGAGCGACCTGCATGGCCGTATCCACAAAGGGAATGTACCTTTGCGAAGCTCTCTCCTCAGACATCTGGAACTACCTCAGGCGTTCGCTCCGTCGTCTGGGGGTCACTCCAAAGGTCTGATTCTAGGAAAAACCCAAAACCAAAACTTGCTTCCGCTCTCTCTCGTAGCGCGTGATCGCGCCTCGCCTCCTCGCTTGCAGCTCTGGCTGCAGCAGTGTCGGGGAGGACTCCCCCGACGCACTCCTCTTCGCGTACGCGTCGCTCCGGCCGTGCGCTCCCACACGAGCTCGCGAGCTCACTCTCCTCCTCTCCTCACACCGCTCCTCCTCGACGCCACTCTCGAGCTCTCTCGCTCGCGTTAGCTCTCTCACTGGAGTGGAGAAGAAGAGAGGGAGGTGGCTGGTGTAGGGAGAACGAGAGAGGGGGAAGGGGTTTATAAGGTTGGTGGGTTGGGGTTTGCTAGAGGCGGGGAGAGAGAGAAGGGAAGGAAAATGAGAGTACTGTTTACGCGCAGCCCGCACGCAAACGCGAGCTCGTACTCAAAATTTTTGATTTCTAGACGTCTGGGAAGGCGTCCAGACGCTTGACCTGACATCTGGCCGACAGTCCAGACGTCTTAAAAGGCTCAAACAGCACGAGTCTTAACAGATGAGGAGGGAGCCTTTGAATTATTTGAGAATATGAGCGAAAACTCCCTCAAGAATGCCTCTATGACCACCTTTTGCAGATCCAATCAGCCGAAAAGTGGGGTTTATGAAATCCAAGATAATTCAAACTCGGTTGATTTAGAAATCATTGATAAACAGTTGGATAAGGTGGAATTGGTTGGAAAGAATGTCGAAAACTTGGATAAGAAATTGAATAAGTTTGATAACCTCCTGAAAGGTGGGAACCCCTTAGGTACAACCTCCTATGTAAATTCTATTGATATTCTATATATATTTACATTAATTATGCCTAACTAATGCTAATCTAAGGGTTGATTAAGATAGAAAGTGTTTAGTTATGTCAATTTAGTCATATAGGTGCATTTTGTAAATATTGCATAATGTTGGGTCTTTCTACAATTGTTCCCAAACTTATATCCGGTACCTTGATGTCATTGTTATATTATGTGTAGGTACCACGTTTGGAGTAATTTTGAGCCTTAGAGACTACATTTCCAGATTTGAGCTCACTTATGCTAGAGGATGAGCCTATTTTTATGGACCCTAACCTATTTAGCAACTAAGCTAAACCTATTTAGAAACCTAATTTTTCCAACCTAGGACCCACTCACCTAGTCTAATTATCAACCTAATTTGGTCAACATAGATCCTATTTGAAGATCTATTTATGTTGGCTAAATGCACCTATTTAGATCCTAAAATCCCGAAACAACCTTATTTTATCCTTTCCTTAACACCTAACAAAAACCCTTTAGGACCCTTAGATTACTATCCTATGGTCTCCCTTAAAGATCTTATCCCAAACCCTTCCTAATTCACAAAAGTGCATATCCTTTCCCTCCTTTAAATCCAACCATCCATCATCTTTCCAAAATAATCCTAGCCTTCCATCCTATTCCAACTAAAATAACCTACTAGATTATATCCTAACCCTTGATCCCAACCTAATTAGATCCTAGTCCTCCATCTAAAACCTACGAAACTCTATAAATAGGAGTCTACCCTCCTCCCTCCCCTTCATTAAGTCTCCTTAACATAGAATAATACCAACTCCTCACCACCTTCTACATAGCCCTCCTATTTAGATTAACTTCTCAACTCCTTCACCTTCTTCCTCATGCCCAAGACCTCTGCTACATCTCCTAGTGGTCATCCTCCTCATCCTTTGCCTCTGTTTCATCTCCATCTCACCTTCAAGGCAGCTGCATCAACGGACCACGCTCCATCTCATCTCTTTCTCTCTTTCTAGTTCTTTTCTAGTAGTAGTTCTAGTTGTTATCCTTGTGATTTTTCTAGTTCCTATTTTAGTTAGCTCTAGTTGTAACATTGACACTTATTCCAGTTGCAATAAAAGTTTGATTTCTAGTTCTATTATTTGCAAGTCCTGCTTCTCACCCCCTTCTATATATTTGCTTGATCTGATTTCCTTCTTCTCGTCTCCTTCTATATAGTGATTAGTTCATATTTGCTTGGTGTTTTGCATTTAGTTAGATAGATTATACGCCTCCTCATGTTCGACTCAGGACTCACCAAGGACTTGGTTATATTATTTCTATCTTCGAAAAAATTATGCTACAACGAACACTTTTTATCTTTGCAGTTTTCTTTGGATCAGATTTTGGCGTCATTGCCAGGAAAACAACAAATTCTAGTATTTCTACTTTTACATTTGCATTCTAGATTTCTAACTTGCTTTCTCTCTTTCTCTATTTGTGTGCAGGAATCTGCGCAGAAGCACGGAATAAGGTCATAAAGTGGGAGGAGAAAAATGTAGTTAGAGACCGAGGTTAGTTTCTGCATACTTGGACTTAGGATTTGCTTCTGAACCTTAGGTTAGTTTAGATTAGTTTTTACATTATCTCTACAAAATAAGAAATAAAAAACAAAAATCTCTTATCCTGTTCTATTTGTGATCTAAAGATCTTATCCCTTTGTAGCAGAATTCATATTAGATTTTCACACTGATTTAAAAATTCTATTTTGAAAAATTGGTGCAACCAAAAGTGTTAAACTTTTTTCTGTGAGATCCTTACTAAATCAGAAACCAACCCACCAATTTCCACATAAAAATTCATTTTGACCTATCTTAGAAAAATCATTTACTGTCAGTGGATTTTTCTAAAATTTGACTACTAAAGATATGGGTTCCCAAATTTTTCCTAAATTTTATACAACTCTAAATTGGTTTTTTGTTCAAATGTAGTTTCTTGAAAAATGGTGGCATAATTTTCTTAAAGTGGCATCGTTACTGTTTCTGAAGATTACTCATTAGGGGTTTGTTTGAGTTGAATTGTTATCTTGATTTGAAAATTCTTCATAGAATATTTTTGGACCCCTAAAAGTTATGAAAAAAATTATAGTCTGTCCCAAGCAGCTGATGTTTGTGAAGCCATAGTTGTAATTTTTGGGCCACACCACTTAAATTAAAATTGATTCATCTAGAAGCTGCATGCTTAGAGTGTCATACTAGGGTTGCTAGATTCGCACTTAATTTCTAAAGAAAATAGATCAAGGTCCCATGCTTTCAAAAACTTCTATCTATCCACTTGAACTTGTTTCAAAAGACCTTGAAATTGGAACCCTAAAATTTGTGATATAATTACATGAACATTAAAAACCACATCACTAATTAAACATTGTTTGTGGACCCTTGTTTGGCATGCACACACATTAAACTGATCTAATTAGGCAACCACCACCCTCACGCCTATCATCTAATCTTGTGCACGCTAGATCCCAAGTCCTAATTAAACTGATAGACACGCCAACAAGGTTGGATTCTATTTCCAAAGTTGAGCTAGACTTAGTTAATTGAATATGAGACCTGTCTATTTGGACCAACTGGTGACAAGAAAGGTCTGTGTGGTAACCACATTAACCTCTAATGGTGTCTTGCTGTGCAGGGTGTCCTAGGGGGTCCCATCCTTCTAGCCAACTAAGTAATTCAAGGGTAAGATAAGTTGGCTAGGTCTAGTGAAATTTGGACTAGGTCCAATACATGCAACATTTCTAGGGCTAGATTTGATTTCTTGATTGTGCATGCTCATGTCTCTCTCCTATGCTGAACCTTAATTTCTTCCATCTGTATCCATGGACTTCAATTGTTATTCTTTGTATTCCTTTTATTCCCAATCTGATTTTTATCCCAATTCGACACATTATCCTTCTTCTAATTGGGATAACTCTGCTCTTAACTAGGGATATAACCCGGGATACCAATATCTAGGATATGATTCTAATCCCCATAATGATCTCAATCCTTATCCCAATTCGACTTTTACTTCAACTTCTTTAAATTGGGATTGACCTCTTTCTAATCGAGGATATGATTCCCATCCTAGATATAAAAATCCATGCCCTCATCCTAACCAAGATAACTCTCAATATGGGTTAACCAATCCAAATGATTACTCTTACTTGACCCACAACTTGGAAGGGCTAACCAAAGTTAGTCATCCTCAACCTTGGTTCCCTGATGAAGAATCTGATTAGGTGGATGACTTAGAACTTGAATTATTTTTGAGTAGAACTAAAGAAAAGATGGTGCCACGAGAAGAATTAGATCCAGAATATGATATGATAGAGGACCCACCTACAAACTTTACCTCCAACATTGATCCTCTTCATTCTGATCCTTAGCAGATTGACCCACGCCAATTTGACTCATCTAGTCTTGGGTTCAATCAAGATCGATCTCCAAATCAACATCGTGGCCTCTCAATCAACACCTACAAATAATCAATATGAGAAATGGGTGGAAAAGTTACGCTAGCTAGATAACATGAGGGATGAACTTTTGCAACAGATGAAACACATGGATAATTGGGCTCAAAAGAGCCAAGCTAAGACAATGCATCAAGAGATTATCAAAATGAAATCTCAAATGGTGATGTAATGTTACAGATACCCTGCTTTGTTGCTTGGATAAAGGATCAACCACTTGAAATAGGAGTCGAGGAGCTCGATAAAGAACCCCTATCATAAATCCAACTCATGACTCTTCCTATGAACCAACAAAAAATGATTTGATTAAACTTGAAGGTGTGGTTGATGAGACTTTGGAAGATGAACCTAATTTCACGGAATCAAAGAATGGGGACACTGAGGCAGATGTCTTAACTGATATTGAAGGAGAATTCGATTCAAAGAATCCGATTTTAAAAAAAAAAAAGGACAAAGGATTACTACCAAGCATAGTAGTAATCCAAATTTTTTATTCAATGAACTTCAAATTACAAGATGCTCTGCCACTGTTTCACCTAACACATAACATCATTACATATGTTCTCAACCCAGACTCTAGACCCCCTGAAGAGAGCCTTGCTTCTAGCATGCCAAACATTCCAAAGAATAACTCCCATCAATGGCCTTGTAGAAGAAGCACGACCAAGCTCACTCCATAATGTATCCCATGTAGGGAAGAGCATAGGGCAGCACCTAAGCCAAACCTCATGGGTCACAACACAAGAACTGAAGAGGTGTCGTACATCATCATTTCCAAATGAACACAGGGGGCATGCTGCATCAGGGGTTGCCATAATGCAGTGTCTTCGAGAACTAGTAACAAGTCCATCACATCTAGCGAGCCAAAGAAAAACTTGGACTTCCAAGGGAATTTTGATCTTCCAAATGGCTTTGCAAACGTGAGCACGAGCAACATCCTCCATGGCAGGAAGCATCTTGTGATAGGCTCTGTTAGGGGAGTATAGGCCATCACACTACACATAGCCATCTACCTCCTCAAATGGGTGAAAAGCCTACAAGGTGTCCATCATACGATTATAGTCCTCCATGGAGCGACTTTCATATGCACCGAGGGGTTGGGGGGGAATCCAATGGTGATCTAAGAGGGCCCAATAATATTCCACCCAGTCACCTTTATTGGCTGCAGCATCATATAGCCATTGATAAATAGAGGTGAAGGTGCCTAGACCAAACCAATCATCCTTCCCAAAGCAAAATTGTTCACCATTTCCCAGTCTCGGGGTAAAGAGAGTCCATCTTTCATCCATGGCGTGTGTCAAAGAACTCCAAAAGGGGAGGGGTTCAGTGGGTTGAGTCTATTGGAATGCGCATTTGATGCCCCATTTGAATCAACAATCAAGTCTTGCCACAAGCCTTTATCGCCCCTCAGAATAATAACACCCCACTTCAATAGCAAGGAGTTGCCAAACTCTTGTAGGGATCAAATGCCCATTCCTCCATTTTTTTTGGTAAACACATTTTGTTTCACTTAACAGGATGAAGAAAGTCACCTTCATGAGAAGCTCCCTTCCAGAAGACTCTCTTTCTAATCACATCTAGCTTCTTCAAGACCATGTTAGAAGGTCTAAACATGGAAATATAAAAAACTAGAATGGCCAAGATTACCAAGTAGAACCAATCTTCCCTCCTTCGACAGATATTGGCCACACCATCCTACAGGCCAAACAGAAATCTTCTCATAAAGGACCGTCCAATCACCATTCATCTTCTTTCCACCAAAAGGGAGACCTAAATATCTAACCAGTAAACTGGCAACAGGTCCGTAAAGTTTTGGAAATATGTGTGCGCATGGCTTCGAACCAACCAAAACAAATCAAAGTGGATTTCATAGCATTTACTGCAAGACCAGAAATACTATCAAAAATCCTCACCACCTAACTCACATGTTGTGCTGCTTTACGTCCTCCCTCAACAAAGAAAGTCGTATCATTTGCATATTGTAATATTGGAGTGAGGGCTCACTGTATGGAGAGAGAGTATCCATGGAAGAGACCAGCCGCACAAGCCTTGAAGGAGAAGTGAGCTAGTGTGTCCACAGCTAAGATGAAGATCAAAGGAGCAACAAGGCATCCTTGCCTAACACCCTTCTCAGGCTGGATCCAAGCACCGGTGGGATGGCCATTAATGAGGGGGGAGAAAGCTGTGGTGGTGATGCATCTCTTCATCCATTGGATCCAAACTTCAGGAAAGCCACGCCTTTTAAAAATCTCCCATATATAAGGCCAAGAAGTAAAGTCATATGCCTTAGAAAAATCTGCTTTCCACAAGAACCCCTTTGTCTTCTTTCTAATCCATCCCGAGACCATCTCCTTTGCCAAAATGAACAACTCCTACAAGGATCTTCCCTGTAGGAAAGCAAACTGCACGAGGCTAATTAACTTCCTACACACTACCCTTACACAGTTCGCAAGTATCTTGCCAACAATCAAATAGATGGAATTTGACAAAGCTATGGGCCTAAAATTAGATAGACATTTTGTGCCCACTTTCTTTGGGAGGAGGAAAAGGAAGGACCTATTCAGACATTCAAACCCTAGATTGCCACGCTAAAACTCCTCAACTACTCCCATAACATCATCCTCCACAAGTTGCTAGAACTCCTTGTAAAAAAACACCTAAAAGCCATCTAGCTGTGGGGATCCCTCCACTTTTAACCCATTAAAGGCCTTCGACACTTCATCCTCATCAATAGCTATGGTCCATGTCAGAAGAGGCAATGCATCAATCCCCCTTGCCCCTTGCATGGTAACTTAGTGGAAATAAGAGTTTGTTTCGCTGCGAATCTGTTCATTTGACATGATAGTGGAGTCCCCAAAACACAGAGAAGCAATATGACTAATGCGTCTTCTATTACTGGCTGCAGCATGAAAAACTTTGGTATTAGCATCCCCCTCTCTCAACCATAGCTATCTGGACTTCCCATGCCAATCAATCTCATTCTGGAGGTCCTCTTTAGCCACCGTAGCTTAGCACTCCCTCAAAACACGGTCCCCCTTAGATAAAGGCCCCTAATCTTCCTTGGCATCTAAGGATGCAATGGTCTCCATTTCATACAACCTATGCTCCTCTTTTGCATCCTTAAGTTTTTTTTATACTCCATAAGAATCAGATGCAGACCTTTCAATTTAGCAGCAAGAACTTGGGTGGCTAACCCTGAGTAATTCTGCGCACACCACCAAGAAGAGACTAAGTCACTGAACCCAGCCTCACCAAGCCAAGAGTGTTGGAACTTGAAATAGGAGCTAGTTCGGTGCCACTCCCCACTATCCCACACCAGGGGAACTTGGTAACAAAAAGGCCATCCCATAGTTATAACATGGGCCAGGTGGAAGGAGCCCATCATCTCCATGTTGCACATAAACCTATCAATTTTTGACATGAGCCCATTACCATTTCTCCAGGTGTAAGTCATCCCTAAGGTTGGTAGGTCAATAAGCTCTAGTTCAGCAACCGTATTCTGGAATCCATACATCGAAGGGTCCATACGGCAATCTGGCCTATCATCATATGAGAGAGTGGCATTGAAATCCCCACCAATTAGCCATGCACCACCCTGCAAAAAGGAGAAATGCTATATAAGTTCCCTTCAAAAATCTGGCCTGTAACCATGCGCACACAGCCCATACACACAAGTCACATAGACTGAGATGCCCCCCGTGCATCTAACAAACTTGCAGGTAATACAAAATCTGTCCTGGATAACATCTTTGAGCTGTAGAGTATTTTTCTTCCACCAAACTGATAATCCCCCTGCACGCCCAATGGTATTGATATGCCTAAGATCAACCGACCGACCCCTGGAGCTGAAGTTGTTGCCACATCTCAACATTCTCCTGATCAACATGGGTTTCTTGTAGAAGAGTGCAATCCACCTTCCAATCACATAGGCAATTTACAAGCATCCCTCGCCTATTATGGTCACGCAGACCCCTCACATTCAATGATAGCACCCTCATGGATTAGTAGATGAAGAAGCCCCGTTGTTTGGAACCACACGTTCCACACTGAGAATCTTTGAATTCAACAATTCATCATCAACTTTTTGTAATTTGTGAGGCAACTAACTGCGAAGCTTGTATTTGTCCCTAGTGCTCTTCACTCCCCTATTGCTTGAGGACGTACCAGAGTTATAGAACCCCACCTCCATGCATTGATTACTTGTGTTGAAGGTTGCCTATCTGGCCGTCCCACAAGTTCACCCACTAGTGCCATAAGTTGGCACCCTATAGTAACACGCAGCATCCACAAAGAACCACCACATATGAGAATAATCTTCTCGAGGAAAGGACCCCCGTGCCTGAGATCAACATCCACTTTGGCATGCCTTCCATCCCCTTCTCCTAGACCAACCATGACGTCCTCCTTGAGACTTGCAAACCCAGCAAGAACTTGACGAACCACGGCAGTGGATCTGAGGTGCAAGGGGAGACCTGAAATATAGGCAACGCCTCTTCTCAAGAGGACTCGTTGTGGTGCATGTTCTGGAAGCGCACCATCGAAGGAGGAAACCATTCACCACATCACAGAAACATCAACCCACACGGATGTACGAAATTTAAGAGCATTGACATCACCATCACAAATACCATACAGTTGAAAACGTGACACATTCAAACTCAAGAATATCCACATGGGAGAGGAGAGAGAGTGTGTGTGCTTACATCCCTTCTCAAGTTATCAAGAGAAGGCGATCCCACCATGATTTCTTCGATCAACGCACCTTGCAACATCGATTCTAACATCAAGACCTCTAAGGAGAGAGGAACCTAGACATCGAGAGGAGGGATTGGCAATAATCGCGACCTTTCATCATGCACACGGCGTCCATCAGCCTTTCCACCCTTGAACACTCACCTAGGATTTAAGGGTTCTTACACCTTTGTGGATCCTGGATCTCCACCTTGAGGATAGTTCATACACGTATCCCTCATATACCTTAAACCTCTACATGCAAGGCACATGACGGGATTCCTACATGTAGCGGCCATGTGTCCCCTCTCACAGCAGCAGAAACAAACAACATCTCAGTTCCACCCACAAGGTCGTCGCCCTGACATCTCCTATCTCCATCCCCTCCTCACGCCTTCCCCCTATGTAGGGTTTCTTCTTGCATCGCCTTGGACCGACCACCACCTGTTGTCACCCCTCCGCCGCCTCTCCACCTTCACCCACTCACTCCTCTCTTCTCCCTCTCCATCAACCTCTCTATACCTCCAAGAAGGTATTTTGAAATACCTAATTTTTTCCTCTCTCTTTCTCTCCCTCTCACTAGCCTTGAACTCGTGACTTCTACAAGGAGATGTTTGATGCCTTGCTACGAACGAAGCCATGGAGAATTGATCTTTTCTTCTCTCTTTCTCTTAGGTTTTTGGAGGTCCTAGGGATTCCAGAGACATCTGATTTTGAACAAGGGCTAACTGAGGAACCCAATTTTGAGGATGTTGACTTTGATGGCCCTTGTCTTGATTTAGGTGAGGTGGCACATGAGGAATTGATTTTTGGATCCAAAGAGGAACTGATCAATAATCCCACCTCCCAATCAACCCCTGAAGAGCCTAAATGTGAATCAATTGGACTTAAATCTGATGAACCTACATCTGGATTAATTTCTAATGATTTTATAGATTTGGATCCTGCAACAGGGGTTGATGCAATTCAGAATATCCCAGATAACAATATGAATGATTTGGAGGATATGAAAAAAGAAGTCATCATTTCAGAAGAAAATTTAAAGAGGGATTTATACCATAATTTTAAGTTTCCTTATGATTTTAATCTTCCTACCTTCTATAAGGACCCTTATGATCCTCCTGATTTACCTAAGACTCTTGAACTTGAGTGCACCTATTTCATGAATCATGTTCTTAAACTTCATTGTCAATGGACACAAGCTTCTTATTCTGATTATCTCTTGTGTGTTTGAATCTTTAGACTTGGGTTGCATGGGACCAAACTGAAGATCGCACCCCATTACTGACTACTTGAAAATAGTTGGATGCAGTCATTTTTTATTTTGCATCTATCGAGTATTCAACCCTTAAGTGTGGGGTTGCATAAGCAGCTCATTTGCATTTGCGAACATTGATGCAAGAAATACGCGGTTTGCTAAAGATGCGAAATAGTGTCGTTGTAACACGTATCTCTGCAATCAACTTTTACAATTTATATTCCTAGATAGTGGTGGTATCTAGGGTTGTCCAAGGAGGCCAATTTGTTAGTCAAATAAGTGATTCTTTTTCTCTCTTTCGTCTCTCAAATTAACTCTTCTCTTTTTGTATTTTGATTTTTGTAAATTTTTATGTTTGGAAATAAGCGAGATACAAATGCAAAGATAGAACTACGCTAAAGAAACTTGCCTAACAACTAGAACCTAAGTGACAAGAGAAGTCTTCTCTTCTAAGCTCACCTTAGGCAAATGCGCCTAGGGTAATTAGAAGAGAGATGTGATGCACTAAAATAAATAAAGTTGCTACTTGAAATTGAAAATTCAAGAATGAAGAAAGGCACTTTACTATTAAGAAGAAATGTTTACAAAGTACCCCAGGAGCTCAACTAAGTAGAGGTTCCACTTAGTTAATCCCTAGGTAGATGAATGCTTAACAGGAATTAAAATGTAATAAAATAAAAGGCAGAAAATTCTCCCGAGTAGCTGAGGCAGCCTTCACTCCAAGAATGGTGGCTCCCAGACTTGAAGAAGACTTCCTTCTAGCTCCTTGAGTTTCTCCTCTCAAGTGTGGACGTCCTCCACCCTTCTTTCCTCTTGCCTGGCTGTCCTCCCTAAATGGAAGCTTACTCCTTGGCGTGGAACAAGGAAGGAGAGAGAAGAGGAAGAAGGCACCAAGGGAGCAGGTAGGTTACTCCCTTAATCTTCTTCTCTCCTCCCTTCTTGGGCATGGGATGTAGGGTGGCTATAGGTGTTTGATAGGAGGAAGAATTGTCGCTTGTGAAGGATGGTTTGAATGGTAGGATGGGGGGCCTTTTTATATGATAGTATAGATCGTGGTTAGGAAGCTTCCTTGGCACTATGTGAAAGGGTGCCAAGGAGGGTGGTTAGGTAGCTTCCTTGGTGCCATGTGAAAGGGTGCCAAGGAGGATGGTTAGGAAGCTTCCTATGTGCCATGTGAAAGGGTGCCAAGGAGTGTATTTTAGGCACCAATGGTTGGTGGTTTTAATGTAGGTGGACGGCCATTAAGGTGGAGAGGGAGTAGGGTAGGAGTTGGATTTGAGTTGGATCCAGCTGAGTTGAGCTTCTGTCTTCACAAATGTTCCAAGTGCCTTCCATTATGCCAGGGTTTCTCTGATTTCCAATGCATTCATCCCTTGCAATCAAACAGAAACTACATGAGATAATGTGAAATGAATGCTAATGTATGCTCTAAACCCTAAATGCACATGCATGCTAAATGCAACGATATAATGAAATGTAGTGGACAAAATCTTAGGAACTAGATGTGAATGGATGCTAAGGATGATGATAAACTGGCGTTTATCAAACATCTGATTCTAGACCTCCTTGATCTATCTATTAATCTACTCTTGACCCTCTCCTCCTTATTGATTGATTCATCTTTTTAGGGTCTAGGCCCAGCTAAAGGCACAAAAAGTCAACGCTTTTTGGGAGGCAACCCAACACCTTTGGTTGTATATATTAGGATTTAGTTATCTTATATATAATCTAGTTTGGTTTGCAGATTTGGAGCTAGTCGAGGCACATTGTTCCAACTTGGGCCTTTCAGGTGATTTCTACCCTTTTCTTGTGCTTATAGCATACAATGAAGACATTGCATGAAATAGGCATGGGGGAGTGGATATATATTTTTTTGGTTGAGTTGCTTTTATACCTAGTCTTTAATTTCGTGTTTTCCCATGCTTTCATCCATTGTTTTTCAAAAAAAAAGGTATACATTTGTCTAGAAAAAAAAGAAAAAAAATTAGTGTTTTCAAAGTTTGAGCTACCGAAAAAATTGAAAATTTCAATTTTGAGGATTTACCGATCTTAGGAAAAGTATGAACAACATCTTTTCGCTTAGGCTCTTTAGGCCATTTTCTGACTTAATAAATTATGGATTTGTGTCCCGAGTCTTTGGCGAGATTTAAAAAGGTTGAAGTATTAAGTCAATAGGGTGATAAGTATGTGACTCATGTTCCCACCCTCTAGTTTGAAAAGTTTGAGAAGATTAAGTCCTCTACATTTGCACACACGCATTGACTAGTCTTTTGGTTGACGTACCATTGAAATCCAAGTAGTCAATAGGACGTAGATTGAGGCATGACTGGCATGTTGTAGTAGGAGAGCCTCCCCATTGTTGGATGTCCAGATTGCAGCCTTGCATTTTTAGCCTTTTGTGCTTTTGTTTAGGAGATGTTCGTGAACAAGACTAGTGAAGCCACCTACCTAGAAAAATGAGTGTGAAAAAGAAGAAAAGCCCAAGAAAATAAAGTAGCATGAGGAAGTTTGTGAAAAAACAAGCTCAAAAAAATGTGCATAAAAAATCCCATAAAACCCAAAAATAGTAAGGTAGCCAATAAGAAACCTTTTCAGGTTCAACCAGGGAGATATACCTTAAAGGTTGACCTTGGGATATAAAAGGGTAGGGAGAAAGCTACCAGTTCTTAGTAAGGCAAACGTAGAGACTTAGGCCAATAAGGAGAAGAGATGGTCTTACTCTCATTGAAAACTTGAAGTTCAATAAGGTTTCCAATTTGACGAGTCATATATCTATTTGCACACACAAAGGCTTAAAATTTGAGTTCAATTCAAACCTTGGGTGGGTTGACAAAGCCATAAAATATTGCTCTTGAGACCTAAGTCCTAAGCTAATAGAGTCTCTAATTTGACTTAGGCGGTTCGTATTTGAGTCGGTACTTTAGAACCGCTGAGTCTTTGACGTTAAGATTTTGCATACGTTTCCTTTGTTGTGGTGAAAAACCAAGATTGATGATTTCGATTTACCTTAACTCAAAACTCGCAAGATGGTTTCCCATGTAAATACTATTTTCCCGTATGATTTTCGCTTAGTGTTTTGCTCGAGGACTAGCAAAAGATAGGCATAAGGGTGTGATATTTCTATATATATTTACATTAATTATGCTTAACTAATGCTAACCTGAGGGTTGATTAGGATAGAAAGCATTTAGTTAGGTCTGTTTAGTCATATAGGTGCATTTTGTAAATATTGCATAATGTTGAGTTTTTCTGCAACTTTCCAAAACTTATATCTGGTACCTTGATGTTCTTGTTATATTTTGTGAGGGTACTAGGTTTGGAGCAATTTTGAGCCTTGGAGACTGCATTTCTAGGTTTGAGCTCACTTATGTTGGAGGATGAGCCTATTTTTATGGACCCTAACCTATTTAGCAACTAGGCTAGCCTATTTAGAAACCCAATTTCGCCAACCTAGAATCCACCCACCTAGTCCAATTAGCAACCTAATTTGGTCAACATAGAGCCTATTTGAAGATCTATTTATGTTGGCTAAATGCAACTATTTAGATCCTAAAATCCCAAAACAACCTTATCATATCCTTTCCTTAACACTTAACAAAAACCCTTTAGGACCCTTAGATTACTACCCTATGGTCTCCTTTAAAGATCTTATCCCAAACCCTTCCTAAGGTGCAAAAGTGCATATCCTTTCCTTCTTTTAAATCCAACCATCCATCATCTTTCCAAAATAATCCTAGCCTTCCATCCTATTCCAACTAAAACAACCTACTAGATTAGATCTTAACCCTTGATCCCAAGCTAATTAGATCCTAGCCCTCTATCTAAAACCTAGGAAACTCTATAAATAAGAGCCTACCCCCTCCCTTCCCTTCATTAAGTCTCCTTAGCATAGAATAATACCAACTCCTCACCACCTTCTACATAGCCTTCCTATTTAGATTAACCTCTCAACTCCTTCACCTTCTTCCTCACACCCAAGACCTCTACTGCATCTCCTAGTGATCATCCTCCTCATCCTCTGCCCCTGCTTCATGTTCATCTCACCTTCAAGGCGACTGT
Source organism: Thalassia testudinum (assembly GCA_037157565.1). Taxonomy (NCBI): domain Eukaryota; kingdom Viridiplantae; phylum Streptophyta; class Magnoliopsida; order Alismatales; family Hydrocharitaceae; genus Thalassia; species Thalassia testudinum. Next base: position 124,361,875 of record JAZHRO010000055.1, read on the forward strand.
ATCAACGGGCAATGCTCCATCTTATCTCTTTCTCTCTTTCTAGTTCTTTTCTAGTAGTAGTTCTAGTGATTTTTCTAGTTCCTATTTTAGTTAGTTCTAGTTGTAACTTTGACATTTATTCTAGTTGCAATAAAAGTTTAATTTTTAGTTCTATTATTTGCAAGTCCTGCTTCTCACTCCCTTCTATATATATTTTCCTGATCTGATTTCTTTCTTTTCATCTCCTTAATAGTGATTAGTTCATATTTGCTTCGTGTTTTGCATTTAGTTAGATAGATCATGCGCCTCCCTATGTTCAACCTAGGACTCACCAAGGTCTCAGTTATGTTATTTCTACTTTCGAAAAATTATGGTACAACGAACACTCTTTTTATCTTCGCAATTTTCTTCGGATCACCTATGATTAACCAAGGGACCTCTATTCTGACCTGCACCCAACCCCTACCCCAAACAAGTCAGGAATTAATGCATAACATTAGTGACCTGCCCTTGACTCAACCCATGAGTCAACTATAGTTGGACCATACTCTTTCTGGATACCAAGGAGGGACCATGATTCCCTTAAATCCAGAATTTGGTATCTCGATGCCTAATTATGTTGAGGATGCTAACGCTATCCAAGGTTATAGTAGGAGTGACTTGTACTTGAACACCTACAACCCTGAGTGGCGCAACCATCCAATTTTTTCTTGGTCAAGTCAGAAACTCGCCTAGGGTACTAACTCAACTAGGCAAACTAATTCCTATGGGCAACGTGGTAGGTACACCACAACCACACACTTATAAAGCTCAACCTACTCAAGAAACTCAATGTATTGATCTGGCTTTGGTTCTCAAGGAAATGCGAGAAATGAATTTGAGACATAAAGAGGAAATGAATTAGTTGAGGATCGAATTAACGAAACGAATGGTCCAACTTGTATACTTTAGATAGCATGGGATGTTGCCATCCCAACCAGTCCCTAATCCTAGGAATTATTCTAGGAATTTGAACCAAAATACATAGCCACAACCTTAAGCCCATGTGATTAACCCTGTTCCCCTACTCATCCTAGATTTACCCAAATTTTGATTCTAGTTAACCAAGCCCAACCTATTTTCCAAAACCCATCTCAAGGATCAGCCCCTGATTATAATGCCTCCGCTAATGTTGTCACCCTGAGAAGTGGAACTAAAACCCAAGATCCAATTTGACCCACACCTAATGATCATAAGGACCCTGGTGAACCCAACTTGGTCAACCAATCTGAAGATGATTTTGGTAAGGCTTAGGTACCTATTACTGTTAACTTTGAATATGTCCCTTATCTTGAAGCCTTGGAGAAATCCAAGAAGAAGAAGCCACTTGCTAGTAATGAGGAGTTGTTGGATATCTTTAAACAGGTTGAGATTAATATCCCACTCCTTGAGGTTGTCAAGCATATCCCTGCCTATGCCAAGTTCCTCAAAGATCACTGCACTCAGAAGCATAGGTCTAAATCTCACGCACCTAGGAAGGTTGTTCTATCTGAGCAAGCTAGTTGCGTTATCCTAGAGAACCTTCCTTCTAAAAGAAGTGACCCTGGAGCACCCTTGATTTCTTTCACAATTGGAGATTTTACCTTTGATTAGGTGCTCCTTGACTTAGGTGCTTCAATAAACCTAATCCTAACCAACCTGTATGAGAAATTTGGATTAGGTGAACTCAAACCCACCTTTGTGACTCTTCAACTTGCTAACAAATCTATCACCAAACCTAAGGGAGTCTTAGAGGATGTTATTGTTAAGGTTAGAGATTTTTATTTTCCGACGGATTTTCTAGTCCTTGACATGAATATTCCTGAGGAGGTTAAGAATGCCCTAATTATTCTTGGGAGACCATTTCTTGCTACATCCAAGGTGCATATTGATTGTAAGAATGGATGTATGGAAATATGCTTTGGTGACAGAAAATTACAATTAGATATCTTCTAGGCCAGCAAAAAATTTAAGGATTGTGGGTGCATTGATTATTAGGATGACATAGATGATTTGATGGCCATAAATCTGATTGAAAACCCCTTAGAAGCCAACCTGACTGAATCAGCTCAGGAGGTTGATGATTTGTTCTGTATCTCTTCCTTTATACAACCTCTTGAGACTGATTAAGTGATTGAACCTGCTCCACCAACTAATCCTGACTCCATCCAACTTAACTTGAAGCCTTTGCCTTCCAATCTGAAGTACAACTTTCTAGGTCCAAATCAACACTACCTATGATCACTAGTGCATATTTAACTCAAGAACAAGAAGATAAATTGATTTGGGTCCTAAAGAAGAATAAGGAGGCAATTGGTTGGACCATTAAGGATTTAAAAGGAATTAATCCTGCTTATTGCAGTCATATTTTGGAAGAAGGATCTAAGACTTCTCACGAGTTGCAAAGAAGGTTGAATCTTAATGTGCAAGAAGTCGTAAAGAAGGAAATAATTAAATGCCTGGACGCTGGAACAATTTATCCAATCTTTAATAGTCCTTGGGTTAGTCCAATCCAGATCGTTCCAAAGAAAGCATGATTAAATGTAGTGGCTAATGAAAAGGGAGAATTAGTGCCTACAAGGGTACCTTCCTCATGGAGAGTGTGCATTGATTATAGGAAGCTTAATACAACCACCAAGAAAGATCACTTTCCTCTCCCTTTTATCGATCAGATCTTAGAGAGATTGGCAGGGCAATCTTAATATTTCTTTTTGGATGGATAGTCTGGTTATAATTAAGTAGGAATCCACCCCGAGGATTAGGAGAAGGCCACTTTCACCTACCCCTATGAAACCTTTGCATTTCGTAGGATGCCCTTTGGTTTATGTAATGCATTAGCTACATTCCAGAGATGTATGCTAGCTATGTTCTCTGAGATGGTAGGTGATTTTATGGAGATATTTATGGATGATTTTTCAATCTTCGAGAAATCTTTTGATTCTTGCCTATCTAATGTAGACAAGATCCTAAGGTGTAGAAAAGTTAATCTAGTCCTTAGTTGGGGGAAGAGCCACTTTATGATCACTAAAGGAATTGTATTTGGCCATGTGGTCTCTCAAAAAGGAATTGAAGTGGATAAAGCTAAGGTGGATACTATCCCTAAATTACCTCCTCCAACATCAGTCAAATAAGTAAGATCCTATTTAGGTCATGTTGGATTCCATAAGAGGTTTATTATGAATTTCTCCCAAATTGCCAGGCCTTTCAGAAATCTCCTATCTAAGGATCAAGATTTTGATTTCAATGATTCATGTCTCAAGGCCTTTGACCTTTTGAAAATTGTAATCACATGTGCTCCAATCTTGCAACCACCTAACTGTGAGGCTCCTTTTGAGATAATGCGTTATGCTTCTGATTTTGCCATAGGAGCCATCTTGGGTTAGAAATTAGACAAAAGCCCACAATGATTTATTATGCTAGTAAAACACTTGATGAGGCATAAAGAAATTATACTATATTGAGAAAGAATTACTGGATGTGATATTTACATTGGAAAAATTTTGAGCTTATCTACTAGGATCAAATGCAACTATCTACTCATACCACACTTCACTTAGGCACCTGTTAGCTAAAAAGGATACTAAACCTTAGCTTACTCGATGGATATTATTATTACAAGAATTTGATTTAGAGATAAAAGATAAAGCTGGTTCTCAGAATGTGGTGGCTAATCATTTGTCTAGAATCCTAGTCAAAGATCCTCACCCAGATTTACCTATTTCTGATTCTTTTCTAGATGAGTCAAGTCTGAACATCTCAAGAGTTAAACTCCCTTGGTTTGTAGATATTGTAAATTATTTGGCCTTAGAGAGGGTACCCAATGATTGGTCTAAACAACAGAGAGACAGATTTTATGCTAAGAGCAAATATTACTTTTGGGATGATCCCGACCTCTTTAGGATCTATTCTAACCAGATCATGAGAAGATGTGTTCTTGAAAGTGAGCATTATAACATCTTGACCTTTTGTCATACTTCTGCATGTGGTGGTCACTTTTAGGAAATAAAATAGCTACAAAAATTTTGCAATCCAGATTTTATTGGTCGTCCATCTTCAAAGATGGCTATCATTTCTCGTGGGCATGTACACGTTGTCAATCAATTGGAAACATGACCCGCAGAGATATGATGCCCCTAAGCCCAACCTTAGTGGTTGAAATCTTTGATGTTTGGGAGATTGATGTTATGGGATCTTTCATAGCTTCATTTGGATATTAGCACATCTTAGTAGTTGTTGATTATGTATCCAAATGGATAGAGGCAATCCCGACCTGAACCAATGATCATAAAGTTGTGATTGATTTCATCAAAAAGAACATCTTTAGTAGGTTTGGGATGCCTAGTGTCAATATTAGTGATGTAGGTTCCCATTTTACCCATACCCACTTCAAAAACTTACTAGCTAAATATTGGGTCACACACAAGATTTCCACACCTTACCATCCACAAACCAATGATCAGGTTGAAGTGTCCAATAGAGAGATTAAGACTATCCTATAGAAAATGATTAGGCCAGATATGAAAGATTGGGCTATTAAGTTAGATGATGTACTTTGGGCCTACTATACAGCTTTTAAGACTCCTATAGGCACATCACCTTACCATCTTGTGTTTTGAAAGGCATGTCATTTACCCTTAGAACTTAAGCACATGGCTTATTGGCTATTAGGCAATTTAATATGAATCTTGGTCAAGCCAGGAAGCTTCCCAAATTCCAACTGACTAAGTTGGAGGAAATTAGGAATGATGCGTATGAAAATGCCAGGATTTATAAGAATAGGGCTAAGGCTCTACATGACAGATCTATATCCCGAAAGAGCTTTGAGCCTAATCAAAGAGTCTAGCTTTTTGATGCTAGATTGCGACTCTTTCCAGGTTCCAGATTTGTTGCTAGTCAAATTATATCATGTCTACATTAATTTTTTCAGGTGATTTCTACCTTTTTTATATTTATAGCATACAATGAGGACATTGCATAAAATAGGCATGGGTGGGTGGATTTATATTGTGACTGAGTTGCTTTTATACTAGTCTCCAAAATTGTTGTGTTTACCATCTCGCGTGTTTTCATCTGTTGTATATTTCGGAAACAAAATGAAAAAAAAATTGAGTGTTTTGAGTTAAGAAAGAACAAAAGTTTTTGTATCGACAAATTACCAGTCTTTAGAAAAGTATTTTAAAAATATTTTTACCTAGACTCTTCAGGTTGTTGTCGACTTAATTAGTTGAAGTATTTACGTAAATAAGGATTTGGTTCTTGAATCCTTGAAAGGGATTTTTAAAGCCAAAGTATTAAGTCTAAGGAGTGATAAGTATATGACTTATCTTTCCACCCTCGTTTGGAAAGTTTGAGAAGATTAAGCAATTTACATTGACTCTTTCTTTGGGCAACCTACCATTGAAATCTTAGTAGTCAATAGGACCTAGATTGAGGTATGATTGACATGTTGCACTGGGTATGCTCCCCAAAAGTAGGGTGTCCAAAGCCCAACCTTGCATTTTTAGCTTTTCATGCCTTTGTTTAGGTGATGTTCTTGAATGGGATTACAGAAGCCACCTACCTAAAAAAATGAGTGTAGAAAAGGAAGAAAAGCCAAAAAAAAAAAAAAGTATGAGGAAGTTCTATTCGAAAAAATAAAAAAAATAAAAAGTGTGCGTCAAAACCCCAAAAATAGTGAGGTATCCAATAAAGAAATCTTTTTAGTTCGACTTGGGAGGTATACCTTCGAGTTTGACCTCGGAAAAGAAAAGGGTAGGGACAAAGCTACCAATTCTTAGTAAGACGAAACCGAAGACTTAGGCTAATATTGCGAAGAGATGATCTCAGTCCCATTGAAAACTTAGAGTTTAATAAGGTAGCTCAATTGAGGAGTCACATTCTTTATTTGCACACATAGAAAGCTTATGATTCAAGTTCACTTCAAACCTTGAGTGGGTTCACAGAGCCATAAAAAGTTGCTCTTACAACCCAAAATCAAAGCTGATAGAATCTCTGATTGGGTTTGAGCGGTCCTTATTTGGGTTGGTACTTGAAAACTATTGAGTCATTGTATAAAAGGTTTTGATTTACAAACTTCTTTTGATTGGTAGAAACTTATTTTCAGAATTTCTAATATGTTTTTGCTCAGAACCCGTTCTTCTAGTTTTTCCTACATGTTTCCTGTTCTCGGTTCTGTTCAAGGACTAGCAAAAGATAGGCATGGGGTGTGATATATGTATATATGTTTACATTAATTATGCCTAACTATGACCATTATGTATTCATCAGGAAAATGATCTTGCATAAATAGTGCAGGTCCAATGTGATCTGGATCACATCTAGAAAGATGATCAGCCACAACATTTTGTGCCCCAGCTTTATCTTCTATTTCCAGGTCAAATTCTTATAACAATAGAATCCATCTAACTAACCTGGGCTTTGCATCTTTTTTAGCTAATAAATACTAAAGGGTAGAGTGGCCAATGTAAATGACCACATAGGATCCAAGTAAATAAGATCTAAACTTTTCATGCCCAAATACAATAGCTATCAATTCTTTTTTAGTAGTTGTACAATTCCTTTGTGCGTCATCTAATGTTTTGCTAGACCCAAATCGACTTCATGTAATCTAGCAACTTGATTGATGGAATCTTAATAAAAAATCGCCAAACTTGGCGAAATTGATCCCAAGATCAATCCCAATCATTTAAGACCACTCATGTGGCCAATCTCCTCCAATTTCGCTGCCAGTGATCCCAAAACCCCCAAGCTCTGAAACCAACTTGAAACCTGCTCAAATTGGCTCCTAAGGGGCGTTCAAGGCTCTACATAAACTTCCCTACTTCCCAACTTTCGAGTTAGTCCGATTTGGCCTAAAAAAAAGCTCTTCCTCCTCTTCTCCGGCCAGCTCCAACCACGACTCCGGCGACCTCCTCGCTCCCCATTGTTAGAGCCTCCAATGGCCAAATTGGAGGCACTAAGGCCTTCCTCTCTTCTTTGTGACCAGAACCCATCAAAGTTCAGCCACCTTCGACCCTTTCCTCGCCACCACTCTCCCACTGGAGTCTTCGTCTCCTCTAGTGGCAGCCAATCAAAGCCGACGCAAAGCTCCCTCCTTTTCGTCTGTAGATAAGCTCTCCTTCTCTCTTTCTCTCTAGCGTCTCCCTAACCTTCTGTCTTTCTAAATTGACCACTGAATCACGCTTTCCCCCTTGTCTTCTCCGCCTCCGGCGACACCTCTAGTGAAGCCATTACACCACCTCTGACCACCAATTGCCATGTCGCCACCACCACAACCTTCCTTGCACCGCAGAGAACAAATGCCCTAAGAAAATTGGGGGGTTTGATCTCTGTAAATCCCCACCGAACACCACACCTTCTGCTCACCTTCTCCGATTTCGCCACTTCACCACACACATCCTCACATCCAATTTCCACCATCGTCACCTTCACCGGATATTGGCGAAGCTTTTAAGTGTATTTGATTGGGCCGCAAGGCCGTCTTTCTTGTTTCAAATTCTTCGCCAGAGCTCCGCCGCTTCGTTCATCTTCTCTAACTTCGTCAGCCGCTACCCAGTCATCACCCTCGCCGCTTCAACATCCAAGCAGTGCGAACTGAAGACAAGAGTCCACCTAGGGCTTCAATTGAGCAAAGCAACCCCCGCAACAACTCTAATTTACCTGAAGATCCATTTGCTACTGCACGAAAAAGAAAGGTGGGACATTTAGTCCCACCTCTTGAAGAGAAGGGATGAGAACAGCGTATAAAGTGAAATTGTGACAAGGGCTTATCGCCTTAGTCACACGGGGGTGAGGTCTCCTCGCCCATGTGCTATCCCACACTCCTCCTTACACCCCACCCACGACCCACATGCATGCAGGTTTGGTCCCTATACTTGATTACCTGACTATCCTATCCTGATTCTAGAATAGAGAAGAGGAGAAATTGTGAGCAGAAGAGGGGAGGGTTTTGCACTGTTGAACTTGGGATTCGTGCCTCTCCTCTCCTTGCTCAATACTTAGCCATTCTCTTCTTGGGTTGAGGTGTTGACTCTCTATGCTTGCTCTTGCTGTTCCTTGTGATCACTTCAGGAGTTTGAGCCTTACGTGCGATGTCTGACTGAGGATTACTGTAGAAAAATTTGAGTTCTTGTCTAACATATGATTCGAAGTACTGTCGAAATATTTAGTTGAATTGAATGCTAGGGTTATGCTTTGATTGAAAGGAATAACCAGTGATTAAAATCACCGTTGTTTTGAGCTTTTATTATTTTTATCCCATGACTTCTTGAGATTCAATTTAGGTTGATATTACATATATTTTTTATTATTAATTCTTATTGCATTTCTCTATGATTATGCTCATTATTTCTAAATGCAATTAGTGTTGTGAATTCCATATTTACTCCCTACGAACGACCTCAGACTGATATTCTGTTTTTGAGCACTCTTTATAAATTTAAATGTTGTAGTGATTTTGTCGACTATACTACAATGCGCATCTCTTAACACTCAACGAATCCCTAACAACAACTACCTAGAATTCTGGGAGTTCTAAAAAAAATCAAGATTCGATTATGTATATACCTGAATGATAAATTTCAAAGCATTTAACAGAGTTATCTACAAATGTTTGGTTGCCTCTCAACAAGTGCTAAATTTTACATCTACAGCTACACGTCAGATATTTTGTGGGACTAGTATTTCAGTAAAGAGATATTAATCAAATGATTCCCACACATACAAGTTGTGAAAATGATATAGCCTTGTAGCTTATGTATGAAGTGTCCCCAAAGTTGAATCAATTGGTGATGCAGCCCCATGCCAGAAGGTTAGGTACAAGATAAGTAAATCAAAAGAAGTTGTATCCAGTGGCATTTAGTGCGAAGGACATGTGGTGCATTGGGACTGAAGGTAGGTAATCCAAGTATAAAAGATGTGTGATTTATAAAGTGTTGAGCCCAATGGAAATGAGATTTAAAGTGAGGGTGAAGATTTTAGGCTATCTTAGGTTTACAGAAATCAGATTTGATTATGTCATAAGGTCCTTATAAAGATTTGAATGCTTTAAGAATATAGGCACCCTTAGATCCTTGGTATTATTTCCCCAAAAATTTTCTCTTAGTTCCACCACCTCCTTTTCTTCCTTGAAGTCCAAGTCTTTTAAGTGAACAATAATGAAATCAAACTTGGTTACATCAGATATGCAATCAAACTCCATAGAAAATGATTCAAGTTCAAGTTCATCTAGATTTGATGTAAAGGTGAAGCTCGTCATTGAAGGTTCACCAAGTTCAATTTGAAATCTTTGAGCTTCACCTACTTCAGGTGAGAAATTCTCCTCTAGATCAAATATGAATCCTTCTATTTCAGACTTATCAGAAATCTCCTCAAACAGAAAGGTCTCATATTCAAAATTATTGGATTCCTTAGATTTTATCTCAAAATTGAATGCAAAGCTTTTAATTTCAGGAATATCAGAAATTTGATCCTCAAAGAAAAATGTCCCATATTCAAATTCATCTATATATTCATCTAATTTTGAGTCTTTCAAAGAGACATTTTTAATTAGACCCTCAAGCTGCTTAAGCTCTTTAATAAGCCCACAACTTTCATTACATTCCTCAATAGCCTTAAAATGTTTTAATGTCATCTTGTCATCCCCGAAGGTTATTTGTATATTCCCATTTTTACAATCAATCAGGGCTTCCGTGATTGCTAAACATGGTTTTCCAAGAATAATCGGGATTCGTCTCAAAACCTCAGGAATGTTAATATCCAAGATAATGAAATCCATGGGGTAGTAGAAATTATCAATTCGAACAATTACATCCTTTAAAATCCCACATGAACATCTTGTGGATTGGTCGACCAACTAGATTTGAATTTCAGTAGGATCAAGGTCCCTAAATCCAATCATCTCATAGATCTTAGTGGGCATTAGGTTGATGGAAGCCTCCAAATCAATTAAAGCCCTATCAAAGGCTAGATCATTAATTTTGCATGAAGTCAAGGGGGTTCCTAGGTTACTTTTCTTGATAGGTAAATCCTTTAAAAGAATAGAGCTAGTTTGTTTAGAAGGGATTATCTTCTCATGATTACTTGATTTCGGCTTGCGCTTTGTAGTCATCAATTCCTTTAAAAACTTGGCACAAGCCGATATGTGTTCAATAGCTTCCAAAAGCGGGATATTAATCTATACTTGTTTGAACACAACCAACCAAGCCTCATTCTTAGGCTCAGGCATCTTTCTCCTAGGCTTATTCAGGGCCTCAGGAAAAGGGATGTGGATCTTTGGTTCCTCAAAATCATGAGCCTAGATCCCGTCCTCCACCTTGGGTGTATTTATCAGAGTTGGTTTGTCAGGATCTTGGTGAGTTGTTTGATTTCAGTGCATGGGGTTTTGAGTAGTCTTACCACTTCTCAGGGTAATGGAGTTAGTAGTGGTAGGTGGGTATTGATTCCCCTTAGCATGAGGAGTAGGAAGGATAGGTGCAGAAGGATATGGAATTTGAGGAGGATTGAAACCAGGAGGAGGCAAAGGAGCTGGTTGAATCACATGTGCTTGGTTGAACCCTTGAGGATTGTGTCCTTGATTAGGCATGCTTTAGGGTTCGGAATAGGTTGGGATGGGAGGGCACCAATAGGTCTCTCATCAGGCTTAGGCCCTATTTGGTTCTTCAGATCCGTGATGCACTGGGTCAATTGTTGCATAGCTTGCAACATAGAAGTGTTTGTGTCCATCAGTTGCTAGTTCTGGTTCGAGATAGCCAGCTCAGTTTGGCTAGGTTGGTCCAGGGTCAAGGGTTGATAGGTCCAACCTTAGTTATAGGTATTAGGCAAGCTAGGGTTTATATGATAGGGTTTAGGTTGTGCAATCTGTTGGTTTCCTTGACCCTAGCTTTTCTAAGAGAAATTCGGATGGTTTCTCCAATCAATATTATAGGTGTTGGAGAAAGGATAGTTTCTACTATTCCCTTCGATAGCGGACACATTCTCATATCTAGATTATGATGAGGACAAGAGTGTGGAGTCAGGATAGCAAGGATCAAAGGTCCCTGCTTGGGTCTCAGGAGAAGGATCCTGGGTCAGTTGGCTCACATCTTAAGCCAAGTGTAATTTGTTCACAAAGTCCCTCCCCGAGGGAGCTTGGATAGCAAGTGATAGGAAGGTTGCTCCCTTCCTATTTTGGTTCATCAGTTCATCCAATTTTTTAGATACAACCTCAACTTTGTCCAGTTTTTCATAGATCAAAATCATGTCCACATTACTGGAGCTCTCTTGCACTTCATAAATCCCACCTCTAGGTTGCATGGATCTTCCATAAGTTTCCATGGAGGCATTATTCAAGGAATTTTCACTAACATTCTCAAATAAATCAAAAGCATTATTTTTGTCCTTACTCATAAAGTTGCCTCCACAGGCTGCATCCACAAGGCTCCTTATATGATCATTAAGCACCTGATAAAAGATCTACACTAGTTGCCATATAGGAACCACATGATGCGAGCATTTTCTAATTAAATCCATGAACCTCTCCCAAGCCTCATGCAATGATTCTTTAGGGTATTGGGAGAAGGTGGTGATAGCTCTTCTAAGTGCATTGGTTTTTCCAATTGGGAAAAATTTATTTAGGAAGGCGCTTCTTAGCTCCTCCCATGTGTTAATGGGCCTTCCTATAGATTTAAACCAATGACTAGCTTTTTCTTTTAGGGAAAAAGGGAAGAATTTCATTTTTAACACATCATCATGTAGATTAGGAATTCTATTTGTCTCACTAATGGCTATGAACTCTTATAAGAATTGAAAGGGGTCTTCATCATTATTGCCCTTAAAATGAGGTAGGAGTTGTATGGTGGAATACTTAATCTCAAATTGAGCTTTTACAAGTGGGACCCTCACATAAGATTGGTGTTGATACTGGGCAAGGTTGTAAAAATCCCTCAAGGGTATTCCCAGTTGGATTTGTAAAATCTCAAGTAGCTCCTGCATTTAAGTCAGACGGTTATGTTGAAATTGATTCAACTGGAGTTGGAGGTTTTAAATCTGGGCCTAAGGGTCCATCTGATTCGATGGTTAATTTGGGTTGGCTAGGTTAGCCATCAAATCAAGATCAGAGTTTGAGTCAGAAGAGGACCTGGATTCACCAATAATCAGTCTCCTCCTTGGTTCTCTTTGCAGTGGTGGTACCAAGTGTGGATTTTGTGATCTAGTTCCGTGCATACACTTGGAAGAATATTATAGATGCAAAGAGAATAGGAGAAAGAAATATGCATCCATAATACAAAATAATCAATTCTAGCCCTAGAAGGTTGAACCTATTGGACCTAGTCCAAATTTCACTAACCCTAGCTAACTGACCTGACCCTTGAATTACTTGGCTAGGTAGAAAGGTGAGACCCCCTAGGTCACCCCACACGGTGGGACACTATTAGAGGTTAACACGATTACCGCACTGACTTTCTTGTCACCAGTTGGTATAAATAAATAAGGCCTCAGATACAATCAACTAAGTCTTAGCTCAAGTTTGGAAATAAAATCCAACGTAGTTGCCGCATCTATCAAATTAATTAGGGCTTGGTATTTAGAGTGCGCAAGATTAGATGATGGCCGTGAGGGGGGTGGTTGCCCAATTAGATCAATTGAATAGCGTATGTGCATGCCAAATAAAGGGTTCTCAATACAAACTTAATTTATCAGGTGTCTTTTAGGGTTCAATTCTTGTATTAGTGTATTTTAGGGTTCACTTGGTTAGATAAATTCAAACAAAGTTCTATTGAGGCATACAAGAAGTTTTGCAAGTTCTAATTGTTTGATAAATTTCCTTTAAGTATGAAAACATAAGTGTGCTTATCTTAAAGTGAGAACCCTAAGGACAGACAGTTCTAAATGACGAAATTTAAGTCCAACAAATCAAATATAGTGTGACACAATCCAAGAAATAAATGGTCCTAGTGTACCACTAAGTAGGTCAATCTAAAAAAAACTTTTAGTTTTAATGCACATTTTATATTTTTTTTCATATTTAATAGTGCATTAAGGTTTTCAGGTATGTTTTGATCCCTAGTCAGTGATAGAATTTTACGTGTAATCAAACATTCTCAAAATAATTTTTTCATATTTTTACAAGATTCTCAATTATCACAGGAATCCAACACCATAAAGTTTAGATCAATCGGATTTGTATAAAAATTACCATGATTTTTCAAATATCGCAAAATCAAGTAGAAAAATCAGATTCAGTGCAGTTCACAAATTTTTAAAAATTTAATATAAATCAAATGAGTGCAAGATGTGGACACAATCTTCCTTACTTCAATACCTACGTCCAAGAGCAATTTTAGAATTTTTGGACGTGTGAAATTCACAAAATGATTTTTGGAAAATGAATTTGGTTGCAATTTGAATTTAAAGGAGGTGGTTTTGTTGATTTTAAAGGGATAATGTCTACCAAAAAGTTTTTTTTCTTCTTCTTTGTTTTCTAATAAGAAATCAAACAAACTAAAGAAAACTACTAACCTAAGGATCAAATAAAGTACCATTTTTTTTTTGGATTTTTTTTAATGTAGAAAGTAAATCTAACATAATCTAAGATAGATGTGCTTACCTTTAAATCATCGAATCCCACTTGTTTTACTTCACCATTTTCTTTGGATTTTCTGATTCCTGTACACAAATCGACAAACACAAGGCAAGATGGATTAGTAACTTAGAGACAAATATGGAAACGAAAGGCGAAAATAAATCCGTGTCTCCTCGATAATGGCACCAAAAAGTGTTCTGAATGCGGATGTGATTTCAAAAAATTGCTTTTCGTCATAGTAAATGCATACAGAAACTCTTGAATTTATAAATCAGATCAAACTCGAGAATATTAAAATCATAGATTAAAAGCGAAGTCTAAGTTGTTCGCAGTGAAACAAATGAATTAAAATTGCTTTCCAAATTAGAACTAGAATCGAAGATCAAGTAGGATGATTATTAGAACTATAACTAATCTAATAGCATGCAACTTCTAACCAGAAAGCATACAACTTGAAAACAAGTTGAAAAATAAATACTAAATCTTTATTGAATAAAATAAGAATTTGGCACAAGTAGCACTAGTATTACAAATAGAGGAATGCTTTTAGAGGAAGAAAAGTACAACTAGAACTAAATTACTACAACTATAACTAGGCTAGAAAAATTTAAAGTAAGGGCTTTGAAGGTGAAGTCTGAAGCATCAGCGTAGATTTGGATGCGAAGGCACACCCACAATCTCCAAGGGCAGAAGGAAGAAGTAGAGGACTAGTTCTAGTTGGTGGATCTATTTGGGAGTGGAAAGGAATGGTCCTAAGGTAGGGTGGCTAGAGTTTTTATATAGAGGTCAAGAAGGCTTCTAATTGGTTGATCCAAGTTGCCTTGGATGATCAAAATAAAGGGATAAGATTAGGAGTTTAAGAATCAAGGGGTAGGTGATAAACGCCAGTTTATCATCATTCTTATGCCCTAAAACAAATCTAGCTCTTAAGTTTTTAACTCCGCAAATGGGTTTTCAGGTTGCATTTAGGCATAATCTAGGTTAAGCATGCATTGCATTCTTTTTGTGTCTTTGATATATTTACTTGAGTGTTAAAGATAAGCAGATGATCAAACCTTTAAGCACTCAAGAAGGCAGAAAGTGAAGAAGAAGATCATTTCAATTGAACCCTAGCTGGATCCAGCTCATCTCAGTTGGTTATTAGCTCACATGAGTTAGGTTTAGCTCCCTTAAGCTTCATGCAGCTCATCTTAGCGGGATAGTAGCTCAAGGTAGCTCAACTTAGTTCAACTCACCTCAACTTAGCTTAGATCCAGCTCAACTTAGTTGAGTCTAGCTCATCCTAGCTCTAATCAGTTCACTGGGAGCTTTAGCTAGCTCAACTTAGTTGATAGAAGTTCACCTCAGCTACTCAGCTCCACTTAGCTCACGGCAGCTGAACTCCCTCCAACTTAACAACTACTTGCCTACTTAGTAGCTAAGCTAGCTTGGGAATTCTCATCAGAGGCAGTTCCAACTCAACCTAGCTTTGGTTAGGTTGAAACTAGCTCAACTTAGCTAAACTATTCAAGCCTAGCTACTAGCACAAGAACTAGCTAGCTAAGCTAAGTAGTTGAGCTCCTACGAAGACCTCTTCAACTATCATTAGCTCTGAGAGAAGTAATTCAGCTCCAGATCTACTTTAGGCAACTCCTGGTTACCTCCTCTCAGCTAAACCCTAGCTCATCCACTATTACCCTACTAGCTAAGCTAGCTTAGCTAAGCTCAACACTAACTCCACCTAGATGGCCTTCCAACCTACCTAGCTAACTCCACCAAAAAGGCCTAAACCTAGTCCACCTAGCTCCTACTCCTAAACCCTTTTGGCACCAACCCTAATGCACCTTTTCAACCCACCACCACCACCAAGGGGCACCACAAAAGTGGTGCCACTTTTCCCTCCAAAAGTCCCCCTTATCACCACCATCCATCTAAGCCTCCACCCATCTAAACCCTACACCTAATCACCATCTAGAAACCACATGGATTGGCGCCAAACCAAAGCATCCCTTCATGGTTGGCACCACCCATAACTACCCCCCTTACACCTATTCATGTGGCGCCAAACCTCCCTAACCCTAGGATCCCTAACTACCCACCTGTAACAAATCCTACCCATCCATTTTGGTGCCAACTACTAAACCCAAAAGATGGTGCCAACTCTAGCCTAATCAACCTTAATCATACACCTACAAACCCTTCCACATGGCGCCAATCATCCATGACCATAGATCCCACAACTACCCCTCCAACAACCCATCCTAACCATCCATGCCGCTCCACTCCAACCCTCCTAACCCAACCTAAATTGGCGCCAACCCCATCTAACCACACCTTAAGTTGGTGCCAACTCTCCCTACACATCCCTACACATGGCGCCAACCTATCCAAGCCTTCCATCCATTAACCACCACCCTAAATCCTCATCCTAACTCTACATCACCTTCCACGCCACTTAACCCAACCACTAACACCCTTAGCTTATATAATGACCCATAACCACCACCAAAAAGGGTATCCTTGGTTACTATTTTCTTCTACCTAGATCCACCATTATCAACGTCCAAGGAAGGAAGGAAAGGAGGAAGAAGATCAAGGAGACACTTCATCTCCTTGGTGGCTCCAACTTCTTCTTCTTCCTTGTGTCATCACCTAACCAAGGAGGAAGGCTAGGCAAAGAGGATGTCCAGAGGAGGAGCAAGGAGGGTGGTCCACGCCACCCTAAGGAGAAGTTTTGGAGTGGAAATCTTCCACTTTAGGAGGAGCCAAGCGAGCCCCACCTAGGGTTTACCAAAAGTTAGGAGCTAGAAGCTAGGAGCAAGCTTCCTTCAATTCAAGGGCAACCTGAGTTGGAGAGGGAGTTTGTAACAACATCATCTTCTCCTAAGCTTTCCTCTACACTCTTTTTATATTTCTTTTGTATGGTAGTGTAGTGTTTTGTTGGAGATTACAAGTGAGACCCCTCTCACTTGGGAGTTCTCTAACCCGTTGTAAAAATAATTTTTTCAATTCAAAAAGCATTCCTCTATCTTCTGTTAGTTAGCTTGTGATTGTTGTCACTTGTTCTCCATTATTCCAAGTATCCCTTGCTTGGAGTGAGTTGGAGAATCAAGGCACTTGTTGCTTTGATTTCTCGTAATTTCAAATTTTCATTTAATCCGCAATTGTTTTGCCCTCATTTCAAAACCCTAAAAATATATATTTTTTTTAAAATGCAAAAAAAAAAGTTGACTTCCAAATTTCAAGCAAGTGATTTCAAGTAGCATTCCTACTTCCCTTGGGATGACCTGAAAACTTATCGAGTACTCGGTTCTTTATAAATTCAAAAGCGGTCAAATTGCGTGTTGCAACAATTTAATTCTCGAACAATTTAATTCTCAACTTTTACAAATCACACATTTTTTGACATTAGTAGGATGAAGGAATAGGTGGATAGAATGGGTTAGGAGTTGGAATTGATGGAGGGCTAGGATGGCTTTGAGGGGATGATGGAGGGCTATGATTCTCTCAAATTTTGGGCCTTTTTTGTTCTAAATTTCAAATTGCACGTAAAAAAAAAAGTTGTAGCCTTCGAAATAATCTTTCCAATGCAACTTAAATCACTCAATTTGGATTTGAAATGAAAAGGTTACGGCCAAAATACTAAAGGTGTGTCATTCTGTTAGGAATTTCGAGATTAAGTTTAGGATTAGGAATATAATTTAGTTTTAAGTTTTAAGATAGGAATTTAGGTAAGCAATTTAGGACCCTAGGATTTAGATCTCGTGGTGTATTTTGACCATCTAAAATAGCATTTATTGAAGGATAAAAGGGATGGCCAAATAAGATTTGTTGGCATTACAAAAAAATAACCTTTAGCAGCGAATTAGAAAGTAACATATAATGCATTTGCTACTACTTTCATTCATTTAGCAGTAATTTTTTTGTATATGCCATTATAATATTTTTTTAAACAATAATAATTATTGATGGCAAATATATTTATCACTATTACCTTTGATTTAGTGACAATTGATCCTTATGTCACTATAATATTTTTGTCAAATAATAATTAATATTAGTGATAAATATATTTGTTATTATAATATATGATTTAGTGATAATTGTTACTTATGTTATTATAATATTTTTGTTGAGTGACAGTATTAATGGCAAATGTAGTTGTTGCAATATGTCACTACTAAAAAAAATACATCTGGCAATGATCTTTGATGATAATTTTTAAATCGTCACTAAAACTAATATTCACGATAATTCTACATAAAATATTGCTAATAAATATTTTAGCTGATCCTATTAGATAAGCTAGTCATCACCAAAATATTTTTGCAATAATTTTATAGAAACGATTGCTAAAAACAATCACATCTGAGATTATTCCAAAAAAAGCACTACTTATTTTTCAGTGAGGCATGTTCTCCCGCTCCCTCGCAAAATCTATTCGTCCTTTTCCCCAGAAACCTATCCGCCCTCTCCCTTCTCTCAACCCCCTCCCTAATCCCCTCCTATTAGGTAAAAACGCTGATGCCCTACTCTTGGCCCCCGTCGTCGATCCCCTCCCCTTCCATCGAAACCCTCCTTCCAAACCTTTCCCATCCTTCTCCTTCCATCCGTTCCCTCCTTCGATGGAGAAATGCCTCGTCAGTCCCTTCCCCTTCCACAGAAAAAAAGCCCACACCAATCCACAAGTACCCGCCCTCCCCCCTCTCTCCTCATCCATCCATTCTCCTCTTCTTCCTCTCCCTCCCAACTCGACCCCCTTCACTGGCTACTGTTGGTCTGGTTACTACTACTATTACTATTGGGGTTATTGTTGTTGGGGGGTAAGTGTAATTGTTCTTGTTGTTGTTCTTATTTGGGAGCGAAGGCGGCGGGCGAGGTCGAGAGCATCGTAGTTGGACGGCTTGAGGTGGAGGAGGGCGTCAGTGTTGGAGAGGGCGGAGAGGTGGTCGTCAAGGGCGTTCAAGGCGCATGCGCGGCAGAGGAGGGCGTGGGGATAGTTGGGCTGGGAGAGGAGGGTGAGGGAGCACTCGTGGGCAACGGCGTGGCCTTCTACTGTAACTGAAGGCATCACCAATGGGACTGGAGCACACCATATTTGGACAAGCACACCGTAATGCTCATGTGGAAGTCGAAAGCGTTGAGAATGGTGTTGGCATTGTAAAGCTTATGGGTCGTTACAGTGGTATGACATAAACCTTGTCTGTTGCTTACCCATCTGCTAGCATCTTTATTTTTTCTGTTCTTATTATTCTATCTTCATGCCAAGTTCTACTCAGATGATTATAGATACATAGTATTCAATGTTTTTTTTCATTTGCTGCAACATTTATTGCAATGTGTGCTACATTGGCATGCTACATTTGCAGTTTTCTTATGAATACGTCTACGAAAATTTCAGGAAAAGGATAGAATTACTGTAATTATTTTTTAGCTATAACAATGTGTTTTAATATGTATGCAGACAATTTTTGTAATGACTCTTTGACTAGCTTAGCAGACTTTTTTAAGTTCTTGATGCTATCATGGAATAATTTGCCATTGCCATTATACCATAGCTTTTGGAGATGCAATGTATCATAGAATAGATCATATTCTGAAATTTAAATGTGATGCCAGGATTGCTACTTGATCCCAGGATACCCTTCTTCCTAGAAGGGAATAGAGGACTTTTTGAGTTCATTGAACATCAACTCAATGAAAATGGACATATGGTCATTGTTTTAGATGAAGCTAGCCAGGAACTTGATAAACCATTAAGGTATGATGACATGCTTAATCTAACTTTGTCAATCAACATTTATATGGTTGGGGCAAACCTATGATAAACTTTGTTGGCATAGTTGATGTACCTTAAGTAATGATATGCCTTATAAAGACACTCCCACTATGAGAACAGGCTATTTTAAATTAATATGCGGGGCAACATTTGCCATCTCCCACATTTGTTTCTGATATCGACCCTATTAGTCTTGACTTATTGAAATCCTTAGTTATGGAAGGGGATCTTGGATTTGCCAATTATCACCAATAATTACAAGTATTTCTTGCAAAGCTAGCCTTTGATATTGCTAATTTTCTTTTGAAGTGTCATTGTTTTTGGTGGCTTTGAAGTTGAGGCCCATCCAGATTGCAATGATGTAACTTGATGCTAATGGAATTCTCTTTCTTGCAAGTGATACCAATGTTTGAATATGATGTGATTTATGACTTGATTTTCCCTTTTTCTCTTTTAAATTAAGTTATTTCGTGGCCCACCCGTAAGCTAAGTAGATCTAGTGGGTTGATGTCAACGTAGTCTTCACCAACACAGACTTCAAGCTTCCCTATTTTTTGTTTGTTTCCTGGAAATGGATTTTTGTAAAAATTTATAAATGTGGGAACATATATGTCAACTCCTTGTTCATCCTCAACAACCTCTCCTAATTGCATTAAGAGCATTCGGGTCTTCCTGCGACACCTACATCATGAGCATGCTTTTCATCTACATCAAGATCCCGACTACATGGGCGATCCCCATTGTTTGCGCAGCAGTCATAGGAGCTAATCAACCTAAATTAAGTCAAGTCCTAGCTTAACTTAGGAATAATACATGCATGAGCTGCATAGTTACATCTTAGTTGAGTTATTTAGCTGTATAGAAAATAATGTTATTTTAATGTACTAATTGATAGGTAATAATATTTGCAGATGAATTGGGGCTGTGGATGATAAATCCGACCTTACGAATGGACTAAGAGCGATGATCGCAGTCCAACGATGCAAGAATCGCCTTGATCGGAGCCCTGTAGCATCATCTACAAAGGTAGGAAGATGGACGGTCAAGATGATGTCATGTGGCACCATCCCAAATGCCCACCACCGCCCCCTCATCCTCTGAAGGAAGATCCACACACTCGCCATCCAACAGCCACAGAGGCGTCACATTGCTGTCCTCTACGCACTTCATCAAAGTAGCCTTCATCTCAACCATTGGATCTTTATCTAACGGCTGGGAGCACGTGCACACAAAATCAAAAGCGTGACTCAAATGCGTGAGTAGCGCATTAGTCAAGTGCCTTATGGATTATGACAGACGCCTAATCGAGTCGCACAGAGGGGGCGCAATTGCTCTCGGAGCTCAACACGCGAAGTTCGCACATCAAATTGAGATCGAGCAGCGGGCAGCGAGCCGCATGGCGCAGCGGATGATTGAGCTTAGCATGCGCATGATTACGCGTGGTTGCACACGAGTTGTGAGCCTTCAGCGTGCATGAGCGTGCCATTTGATGAAATCTCATCCGTTTGATCACAATCAAAAGGCCATGATTGAGGGCGCACGTTAAGCGTGTGATGGAGCAGGCAGCAACGACCTTGACTCAATCTGGACCGCATGATGAAGATTCGATGCACTTGAAGCCACGTGGTGGACGCACGTTGAGCGCACGATGAAGCACGATCTGATCGTGATTTTGACGTAATCTGAGCCCTTTATTAGCAGATGGACGACCCTCTTTCACTCCAGTTGGGTGGTGCGGTTAGGAGCCCTAAAATACCCATTTTGCCTATACAAAGGGTTAAGGACCCCCCATATTCATTGATCCATCCACAGATTTCTCTCCCCCTCCATTTCCATCTCAAAAAATTCTTCTACTCCAAGCTCCTAACCATCCCCTTACCACCAAAGGGGTTGGTCTTTCTACTCCCTCTGACGCAATCTAAGGCTGTCGAAGCACTCCTCGCCGGAGCACCATCAACACTCTCTTCTCTCTACTCTTATCTCTCTACTTTTCCTTCTCTACTCTTCTTCCTTTATGCATTCATAGTATAGTTGCAAGCATGTCTCTAGAAACACTCCTTTATATATGATATATTGTTTGGTTCTGTTTTTCTCTATTCAAAAATTACAAAAAAAATTAACATACTGAAAGTAATGGCATGCATAAATGAGTTAGCATTAGATGTAAATACTGTTGGTAGTCTTTGCATTGTTGAGATCGTGCGTACGGATACATGCACATTCATGTTTATTATTTTTCTTACGCATGCGCACATCATTCGTATCAACAACACTACCGGTGCAATGTATTTGCGTAACTTGGAAACCAGGCTATGTTTTTAGGAGCAAGTGAAATCAGAATCAATTCACCACATTTGCCTCCTTGAGATCAATCAGGACTCACTACGAGTTTTGTTATAAATTGTTGTTTAGGTTTGTTACGCAACTATACTACAACGAAACCTAATATATTTCGCGTAACTCAACCAAACAAATGGCATCGTTGCTAGTGAGGCAAGGCGAATATGATTTTTTGATTAGTGATATCATTTCTCATTTCTTTGCATTTGCTCATCTTTGGTGTCTAGGAAATCAAGTGGGAATCTGCGCACGCATCAAGCACAGGTGAAGATCTACTCAGGTGCACGCTCTCTATCTTAGATTTTAGAATTTTTACTTGAATCTTAGGTTAGTTGTTTTTGAAAAAAAAAAGAAATCTAAAAATTTGAAAAAATGAGTAAAAAGGCTTGTTCCCTTTCAAAACCTCTTGAAAAGGCTTTTTGCTATATTTTTAAATTCAACCAGCAATTTTTCAACATTTTGAAAATTATTTTACCAAATATCTACTAATCCAAAAATTTCAAAGTTTGGGATGAACGTAGATTTTTGAACTAGGCCATCTTTTATTTTGAAAAATTCACACTATGAAATTTTAAAAATTCGTGAAGTGCATAGGTGTCAAAACTGATTGAGAATTGATCTTGTCAAGTTTCAAAGATTTATTTTGAATAACATATACATTTGATTGCTTGATTTTTGTGGGGTTTAAAAGATGTTGAAATAATCTTTAATTTGAATATTTTTCCTGAATTTTTGGATCTGGTTTGTTACTATTTCAAAGGAAAAAACAAATAAGGGGTCAATCTACCTTATCTGACTCCCTATCAGTTTAAAAAATATAAAATCACTTGAAATAGTAAAATCCAATAAAAATATTCTTTGAAAAGAAAATTTGAAAAGAAATCTACTTGTCAATTTTCATTCAATTTGGGTTTTGAATCTATTAAAGAGAATATTTCTAAGTTGTTGTGTGGTCTGATTTTTGTTCTTAGAAGTTGCATAAACCTTAGGTTGGAAACATTAGGGTTTTCATTTAGAGACCCACTTGATCTGATTGGGACTTGATTGGGTCCATTGCCTAGTAGGTGAGGGTTGATCGCTTGATTTGCCACCTCACCTACCTTGATTGGAATTGATATATTCAAAACTTAGGCAATCCATTAGGTCCATTGGTAGAATTAGGGTTAAGAAAATCATGAATAAAACTTGATTTTACAACAAATACACTTCAAGAATTTGAACGTGAACAAAAAATCTGGTTATCTGACTTGAAGGACTATCTGATTGCAAGGCCTTAGCCTTGCTGGCTTGACTGCACCAATTGCTGTGGTTGGTGTATGCAAGGGAGAAGGTCGTTAAGACCTAACTTGATTGGACCTTGGGAACCTAACCCAAGGCAGCGTAGGCGACTCTTTGCATCGCCTCGTTCTTCCTTTTCCCTCCCTTCTACTCGATTAGCCGAAATGGCTAATCCTATTCCAAACCCTAGTCCTGAGGACAAGGATCCAATGGCCCGTCTGGAGGCCCGCGTCGCTGCATCTGAGGAGCGACACCAGCAGAGCATAGATCGGATATTAAACACCTTGGATAGAATGCAGCATCTACTACGCATAGAACAACTGCGGGATTTTTATGATCCAGCTACATTGATTATAACACCTTAGGTTTGGATTCCTGTAGGGGGAGATACATTCGAGCTCAAGCCGAACGTAATAAGTTTGAAAAGATTCAGACTTATTTCCATGGTCACTTGAATGAGGATCCCTTCTAGCATATAGACGATTTGAGTCGAATCACTGAAACGGTTTGACCTAGAAATGTCGATTTAGGGATTGTTCTCATGAAGCTTTTCCTGTTCTCGCTGAGGGATAAATCTTCATATTGGTTCAAGACCATTGGGAGACCAATTGGAACCTGGGGGAATTATGTCAAGAATTCCTCCAAAAGTTCTTCCCAATCGATTGGACAAATGCAATGAGGCAGACGATCACGACTTTTTCCCAGGGACTGGGGGAAAAGTTAAATAACGCATGGGATCGATTTCATGATCTTCTTCAGAAGTGTCCCCACCATGGTGTGCCCAGATGGCATCTTGCTCATATCTTTTACCATGGTCTAAATGACACACATCGGTATTTGGTTGATGTATTTAGTGGCATGAACTTCCTCGCTAAAGATGGGAACAATGCCTTTGAGTTGTTTGAGTCTTTAGCAGAGAATTCCATGAATGTTACCTCCATGAATCAATTCCAGCGACCTGGGCAGCAACGAGTTAATGTCAATGAGGCTCATGTAGATTCAACCCGAGCCAACATGGATATTATCACTTGGAAGGTGGATAAGGTGGACCTGCTGGACAAGAAGATTGACGAATTAATTCGTTCTTGTCCAAGATGTCTAGGAAATGCTGCTGCATCCCACCTTTTTTTTGCATCCCGAGCCCCTCTTGCTCGAGTACATATGCTCACTCGGGATGCATCCTCCCATCTATTTTTTTGTAGGACCCTGCATATCAGGAACCCGTGAACAATTTGAATTTGGCACCCTAAGATCAGGGTTACACACCTCACGATAATTATGGTGCGTCTTCCCTTGATGAATATACATCTCAAACATCTTTAGCCTACGAAGATGTTAGCGCTATCCAAGGATACGGGCGTAATAACCCGTACTCCGAGACATATAACCTTGGTTGGTGCCAGCATCCGAACTTCTCTTGGTCTGGTAATGCACAGAGGCCAAATCAAGATCCACAGCACTAGACCAGGAAATACGGGAATGCGCAGAATGCGTACCATAGGTAGCAGCTATTCCCGTCTCTACAGCAGTCACGGTCTATTTACCAGCCACTACATAATGCTGCCACTCACCCTCCAAGGTGGCCCGACCCTTTGGAGGAGTTAAAAGAATCTGTACAGCAATCAAATCATGACAATATGAAGATCATGAAAGCAATGCTGATGGGATACAAAACATCCAAAGGACGTAGAACTAGCTAGCTTTGCCCTCCCAGCCCATCCCGAACCCGAGATATGTGCAGAACCAAGGCACACTGCTTAGGTTCTAAGCACGACAGGGACAGGCACATGCAATACTCCAAGCACCTCTTGTATCACCTGGTTACGTGCAAGGGAAGCCTGCTTTGTTGCTGAACCCAACCTATTCTGCCCCTTTCGCTCCTCCACCTTAGGGATAGTATGCTGATACAAAGGCTGTCACCTTGAGGAGTGGGAAGACTATACATGATCCACCATGTAGGTAGGTGGGTCATGATTCTTCTTGTCCACCGTATGATGGCTCATCCTCTTCCTCTCAGGAGTTGCCTAAGGTGGACAAGGGCAAATGACCCCTGATAGACCTTGAGCTTCCCATCCCTTTTCCTGAAGCTCTTACACGGGATTTAGCGAAGAAAAAGGGATCATTGATTTTTGAGCACCTAAAAGCGATGTTCAAGGAAGTCCATATTCAAGTCCCCCTCCTTGAAGCAATAGATTACATTCCTGCTGTTGCCATGTTCTTTAAGGACTATTGTATCCCGAAGCGATAATAGAAAATAACATGACAGGTGGTACTGTTAAAAGAGGCCAGCGTTGTTATTCCGACTGACTTACCACCAAAGAAGAAAGACCTTGGGACACTACTCATTTCTTACTTTTTGCAGGATTCTCCATTTAACCAGGCCCTTTCAGATCTGGGTTCGTCCATCAACCTGACTCCCACTACTGTATTTGATTAATTTCAATTTGGGGAGTTAAAGCCCAACTCGGTAACCATTCAGTTGGTTGATCGATTGACGAAAATGCCGAGGGGGGTGGTTGAAAACGTCATCGTGAGAGTTCGTGGATTCCGCTTTCCAACGGACTTTTTCATTTTAGACATGAAGGTTCCTCTTAACCTCCGTGATGCACCAATCATTTTGGGTCGCCCATTCTTGCCGGCAGCTCGAGCGAAAATAGATTGTGCATCCGGATGTATGGAGATTGCCCTAGGTACTGAAAGACTTAGATTGAAAATCTTCAGGGCATCGAAAAATTTCGACTGTGATCTAATTGAGGAGGATGGTGAAGATGAGAACCTGACTTAAAGTGGAAACATTGGGCTTCTTTGCAATGACCCAATGTCGCATTTTTCACTATCAGGGTTTTTGGGCATTGATCTACATGGGACTGAGACTAATGTAGTACACATTTCATCCCCAGGATCTAATTATTTGGGGTGTCTTTTCGACCTTAACACCCCAGATTTTGATTTTTCCGATATATCATTTCCTGATTCGTCCCTACTGGTGCAGGATGGCGTGATTGCTCCGGATGGATTTGGGTCACTTAAGAGACACGTGGATGGATCCTCAATCCATGTCTCGCCTTGATGGCATATTAATTGCACAGCAATCATACGACCTAGTCTACCTGAATTAAGTTAGATCCTAGCTTAACTTAAGAATAATGCATGCATAAGCAACATATTTTGCATCATAGTTGATTTGTAAGCTCTGTAAATAATAATGCTATTTTATGCTTTAAGTGAGAGGCAATATCAATTGCAGATGATTCAGGGTTGTGGATGATAAATCCAACTGTACGAACTTGATCAGGACGACAATTGGAGTTTGACGCTTTCGGAATCGTCTTGATCGAACTTCCGTAGCATCACATTCAATCTGCAGAAGATCAAAGGTCAAGGGGCAAGATATCACAAATCCAAACCTCAGATGCCAAATCCGACCACATAGATGGATCCAGATCAACGATTGTAGTTCAATGATGCAAAAATCAATTCAATCGGAGCCCTGTAGCACCAACTACAAAGGCGGAAAGATGGACAGTAATGATGGCACCACATGACGCCATCCCAACGGTTCCCTACCGAGCCCTCAATCATTGAAGAGTGAATCAGGGTCATTAGATTGTCAACCAACGACCACTGACGAGCCATGTTGCCCACCTCTCCACGCTTCATTAAGGGAACCAACCTCAGCTGTGCGATGGTGATCGAACGGCTGAGAGCAGCCGCGCTCAAAACCATAATTACAGCACAAACGTGACCACAACGCAGCGGTCACTGCTTTCACGCAAAAGATAAGTGCGCGAGTTCGAGGCGTGATCAGCGTAAAGTCGATGAGGCAATGCACATGGATGCAATTGGGTCGTAAGATGGCGATCGAAGGGTCCGTGATGAGCCGTGTGGCATGCGATGGAGCACTAGATGAGGCGGTGTAGCGGATGCACGGATAGACCCGCGGTTGGACGTGCTAATATACTAGATAGATCAGGCGGTGCGGCGTGCGTTTTAAGCCATCCAACCATAAGATCGGACAACTGAAATAAAACGCGCGTGCACACGCGAGGAGCGGCGAGGCGGCAGATTGAGTGACCATGGAGGCCCTACGTGGCACATTCTAGTGTGAGTCGTGCGATGAAGGCATGATGGAAGGTCTTTTGAGGCACGTTCTGAACTGTTGATCTCTCGATCGAAGGATATGATCAATCTAAAGGTGTTGCATGATTTTGGGCCCAAAATACTTACTTTGCTCTTCATTTTTTGCTATAAAAAGTACCCCAAAGCCTCATTTGAGAGGCAATTCCTCCTGCACACATCTCCGACTCCTCTCTTTGCGGCATCTCTCTCTAGCCTTCTTCTTGGTGTCCTGGATCTGAAGCTCTACTGAGTTTCCTACAAGCATCCCTCAAGCGGCTCTGCTCTTCATCTATCTCTATATATCTCTTTCTCTACTCTTTAGTATATTTGCTTTGATTCATAGTTTATAACTTTCTGCAAGTAGTAATAAAAAGTTGATTCAATGAATATCTTCTCTCTTTATATGCTTTCATTAGGTTAGATTAGTTAGTATGAAAGGATTTAAGAATCTCGTTTTGCCTCCCTGTGAACGACTCAAGACTTATCATTTCTGATTTATAAATTTATTTTGCTTCGATGTGATTCGCAACTACAACGATAACGTAGAAATCTTTTTTATGCGAAAAGCGACGAACAAATTGGCACCATTGTTGAGGAGGCAACGAAGTTATTCTTGAAGCTTTTCTCCTTAGTGCTTATTTGAGATTTTTAACCTTTATTTCCATTGATTTCGTGTGTGCAAGAAGTACGGAAATTCGAGAAGAAATGCATCAACGGAAAGATTACAGGTTTTTAATCTTAGGTAAGTACTTGTATCTTAGATTAGGTTAGATTTCCTTTCGAAGAAAAAAATTAAGTGCTTTGCTTGATCTTTAGGTTAGTAGTTGCTTGCTTTTAAAATAAACATATCTCGTTGATGATTATTATCTTTTGAGAATCAATAATACCACCTACATTTTGGGCTGTAACAAATGTTTATTTACAAAATTCAATTCTTAAAATTTTACATATTCAAAAGTTTTGAAATTTCTACTGGACATGGGTATTGAAGTCATGAATAACATATCTAAATTTTGTACCATTTTGATATACGTAAAAATTTTAAAAATTTGTGAACTGAACTATTATCAAGTCTATTGTTCTTGATTTTTCAAAATTTAAAAAATCACAGGAATTTTTATATAACTCCGATTTATTTGAAATTTATTGTGTTGGATTCCAGTGAATCACAGAGAAATATGAAAAAAGTATTTGGTGCATGGTTGATTACACGGAATACTCTTACTAACTGGGGGGTTAAAACAGACTACAGAGCCCCCAGTACACTTTAAATTTGGAAAAAATAGAAAATGTGTATTCAAATTCTTGAAAATGTATTTTCTGAGTGCTTAGTTGTTCAATAGGATCAATTGATTGCATTGATTTGGTCGCACTACCTTACTTGTTTTGGACTTAAATTCCATCATTTTGTACTATCTGCTCTTAGGGTTTCACATTAAGGTAGAGCACACTTGCATCTCCATACTTAAAGGAAATCTATCAAACAATTAAGACTTGCAAAACCTCTTGTGTGCCTCAACAGAACCATTGTTTGAAGATATTTACCCAAGTGAATCCTAAAATTCACTAATACAAGCATTTGAACCTTAAAAGCAACCACATCAACTAAGCTTGTGTTGTAATCCCTTTGATTGTGCACTTCATTTTTTGAAATCAATTTTAAGGGCAATACCCTTAACACCCATCATTTTTCAAAAGCATTTCAAGCCTAAGCCTAAAATTGAGTAGACGTGTCCTACGTAGGACTAATCTACTTTGTAACTTGAAGTTAGATTGAGCTAAGGTTAAGATCTTATCTACTTGGATCCGCTGATGACAAGAAAGGTCGGTGTGGTAACCACGTTAACCCTTAGTGGTGTCCCGCTGTGTGAGGTGTCCTAGGGGATCCTACCCTTTTGGTCAGCCAAGTAATTCAAGGGTTGATCTAATCTAGTCGTATTTTGGGGAGGTAGGATTAGGTCTAATTAGGGTTTACATTTTAAGGATTAGCTTGACTGCTTGTATTGTGAGGGTGTGTATTCTTGCATCTATCTTCTCTCTCAGTTATGGATATTCTTCTGGTGCATGCAAGGTAGAAGATCTCTAAACCCTGATTTGCTACCACCTTTAGAGAGAAATCCTAGGAGAAGACCTGATTTTCCAAGATTTGAATCTAAATTTTCTTCAATGACTGGTCACCATGAGGAAGATGATGTTGAGGATGAGGTAGAAAATCTAGATCCAATGGCTCTTTTACAGAGGTAGATTGAGGCAGGGTTGGCATCCTGACAGACAGATGCAAGTCATAGTATAGGCCATTACCCGACTCCAAATGGGAGAATAGATTGCCCTCTCAGAGACTTTTACAATTCTCCTGATGCCCAACCTGAACCTTTTGTGATGGGGATGACTTTAAGCTTAAACCACAAATCATTAATATGATTCTCCACTTCCATGGCCACAATTTTGACGACCCCTTCCACCACCTTCAAGAAGTTCTACACATAGGAAGGACTTTTGACTCTAGGAACATGGATGAAGATACCTTGATGATGAAAATGTTTCCATTTCCTTTAAAAGATATAGCTGCTCAATGGTTGAGGACTATTAGTAGACCAATCCTAACTGGGGAAGATTTGAGAAGCACTTTTCTGAAGAAATTCTTTCACATAGGAAAAATAAATGCCCTTAGATGTGTCATTACAACCTTCAAGCAGAACCGTAGAGAACAATTCCATGAGGCTCGGGAGAGACTTAATGACTTAGCTAGGAAATGCCCTTATCATTGGATTCTCAAGTGACACTTGGCCCATATTTTCTATCATGGGTTAAGTGAACTTGAAGAATTTTGTTGATACAGCATGTTGGGGATAATTTCCTAAGTAAAGATGGTGAGGGAGCCTTTAAATTATTTGAGAATGAGTGAATATTCCTTCAACAATGCCTCGATATCCGCCTTCAACAGATCAAATCAACCAAGGAGCGGAATCTATGAAATTAAGGATGATTCAAATTCGATTGATTTAGAACTAATTGCATAACGATTGGATAAGGTGGAACTTAGAAAAAATGTAGAGAATTTGGATAAGAAATTGGACAACCTTTTGAAGGGTGGGAATTCTTTAGATACACATTCCAAAGTAAACCCTATGCCTACCCAAGGAACTTCTATGCTAACCCGTACTCAACTCCCCAACCATCTAAGTCAGGAATTAGTGTACAATATTAATGACCTAACGATGGCTCCACCTATGAGCCAACTTTACATGAACCCATCTCTTTCTAGGTACCAAGGAGGGACCTTGATGCTCTCAAATTCTGAATTAGGCATCCCGATGCCTAATTATCTTGAGGATGTTAATGCACTCTAGGGATACACTAGAAATGATCTCTATTCGAACACTTACAATCCTGGATGGTGTAACCATCCTAATTTTGCCTAGTCAAGTCAGAAACCTACCTAGGGTCCTAACTTGATTAGGCAGAATAATTATAGGTAACCTAGTAGGTACACACAACCACGAACTTACCAACCTCAGTCACCTAGGAAACCCACCCATCTGATCTGAGTTTAGTCTTCAAGGAAATGCAGGAAATGAATTTGAGACATAAAGAAGAAATGAATCATTTGAGGACATAATTGATGGGACTATTTGACTAATTAGTTGATGCTAGATAACACGGGATGCTACCATCCCAACCTGTCCCCAACCCTAGAAACTTTAATAGGGTTAACCAAAACAACATACGGGAGCAACAAGCACATATAATTCAACTTGCTCCCTAGCACCCACCTGGCTTTGTTAACCCTAATCCTAACCAGGCTCAACTTAGTTTGCAAAATCTACCTCTACCTTCTAACTACAATGTCTTTGCCGATGTTGTAACTTTGAGAAGTGGGAAATAAATCCAAGATCCTCTAAATCTAAATCTAATCAAGATCTTGAGGAGCCCGAATCTGACCTGGGAGACCTAGCTAATCTAGAAGGCAAGGATCATGACCCAAACACTCATGATTTCTCTGAAGCACCCTTTCCTGAAGCCTTGAACAAACCTAGGAAAAAGAAAACCAATCCATCCGAGTGGCTCGATATTTTAAAACAAGTTTAGGTGAATATATCACTCCTTGAAGCAATTGAGAATATCCCAGCCTGTGCAAAATTTTTGAAAGAAATGTACACAACTAAACGCCAGGCCAAATCATCTAAAAAGGTAGTATCATCTGAACAAGCTAGTGCAGTTATTCTTAAAAACCTACCCCGAAAACAAAAAGATCCTGGAGCCCTTCTAATTTCTTGTGTTATTAGAGATACTGCCTTTGATAGGGCTCTTTTAGATTTAGGTGTCTCCATCAGTTTGATCCCTACGATGTTATATGAAAAATTTAACTTTGGACAGGTAAAACCTACTGAGGTCATAATACAATTGGCTGATCGATCTGTGATCACATCACGGGAATTATTGAGGATATAATTATCAAGGTTAGCGATTTTTTTCCCTGTAGATTTCTTGGTCCTTGACATGGAGGTACTAGAAAATTTGAAGAACACTTCAATAATTTTGGGAAGACCATTTTTAGCTACTGCCAAGGCAAATATTGATTGTGAATCTGGCAGGGGACAAGAAGACAAGGATTAATATTTTTAAGGTCATCAAACAATTTGAGGATTGTGGAAATGATAGAAGATTCTGAGGATGTGGACCATAATGTTGAATACTGTATGAACTTAGGAGTTTCCCAATCCGACCTTACAGGCCTTGATCCCCAAACCAATCAAGAGGTCAGTCACCCAATCACTGACTTAATTCCAGGACCTCTTGAGGATAACTATGGTGCACCATTGGACTCTTGATACCAAGGACCCAAACCTAAATTAAAACCTCTTCCTAATTATCTAAAGTATGTTTTCTTGGAATCTGATTAGACTTATCCAGAGATCATTAGCTCTCGTCTAACTCAAACTCAAGAAAATCAACTAATTCAGGTTTTGGGAAGAAACAATAAGGCAATTGGTTGGACATTGGATGATCTGAAGGGAATCAGTCTTACTACACCCATAAAATATATGTTGAGGGTAGATCTAAACCCTCACAGGAAATGCAGAGACGATTGAATCCCAATATGCAGGAGGTTGCGAAAAAGGAGATGATTAAGTGGTTAGATACGGGAATAATCTATCCAATCTCGGACAACCCGTGGATTAGTTATGTACAAGTGGTTCCCAAGAAAGCTGGGCTGACTATGATTACCAATGTAATGGGGAGTTGATTCCAACCCGTGCAGCTTCCTCTTGGAGAGTCTGTATTGATTACAAGAAGCTGAATAATGCAACTACGAAAGACCACTTTCCACTTTCCACTTTCCTTCATTGATTAGATTCTTGAAAGACTAGTCGGCCAAAAGTTTTTCTGTTTCTTGGATGGCTACTCGTATTACAATCAAGTAGCTATCCACCTCGACGATCAAGAGAACCACATTCACATGTCCGTACGAAACATTCACATTTTGTAGGATGCCTTTTGGATTATGTAATACGCCAGCGACTTTTCAAAGGTGCATGCTTGCAATCTTTTCAGACATGGTGGGTGATTTTATGGAAATCTTTATGGATGCTTTTTCTGTGTTCGGGAACTCTTTTGAATCTTGTCTGATCAATCTAGAGAAAACTTTACAAAAGTGCATAGAGGTAAATCTTGTCCTATCTTGGGAAAAGAGCCACTTCATGGTTAAGGAAGGCATAGACATTGGCCATGTTGTGTCTGAAAGAGGAATTGAAGTGGATAAAGCCAAGGTGGACACTATCATAAAACTCCCGCCACCTTCGATGGTTAAACAAGTGAGATCATTTCTCGGACATGTGGGATTTTACTGTCAATTCATTAAGGATTTTTTACTAAGGTGGCAAGGCCCGATCAAACCTTTGATTTTGATTCAAGTTGCTTAAGGGCTTTTAATCTATTAAAGGAGACCATTACACAATCACCCATCCTATAACCTCCTAATTGGGATCACTTGTTCGAAATCATGACCGCGCTTCTAATTTTGCTATTGGTGCGGTCTTAGGACAAAAGATTGATAAGAAACTCTCCGTGATTTACTACGCTAGTAAAACTCTTGATGAGGCTCAAAAGAATTATACCACTACAAAAAAGCTTAGACCCTATATACTCGGATCTCATGTTACAATTTTCACAGATTATAATGCATTAAGGCACTTGATGTCTAAGAAGGATGCAAAACTCAGATTAATCAAATAGATCCTTCTACTATAAGAATTTGATTTAGAAATCAAAATCCTTGTAGAATCTGCAACTCAATTTTCTGTTTCATTCTCTAATGAGACTCTTTTAACTATTCATAAACTACCTTGGTTTACAGACATTGTTAACTATTTGGCAATCGAAAAATTACTTATGGATTGGCCTAAGCATAGGCGTGATAAGTTAATTTTCCAATACCAAATACTACTTTTGGGGAGACCCAGAATTATTTAGAATATGCGCGTATCAGGTTATCCGCTGTTGTGTTCCGGATGAGATCACAAGTGTGTTAGAATTTTGCCATACTTTTGCTTGTAGAGGTCACTTCTCAGGAAAAAAGACGGTAACCAAAGTGCTGCAAAGTGGATTATATTGGCCGTCTTTATTCCACAACTCTTACAATTTTTGTAGGTCATGTATTAATTGTTAAATATTAGGAAACATGACCAGGAAGGATATGATGCCCCTAAATCTAATCCTTGAAGTTGAGATCTTTGATGTTTGGGGCATTGATTTTATGTGACCTTTTACCATTTCCTTTGGGTACCTGTATGTACTGGTTGCAGTCAACTACATATCCAAATGGATTGAGGCTATTTCGACGTGAATCAATGACCATAAAGTGGTAATGGACTTTGTTAAGAAAAACATTTTTAGCCGATTCGGTCTACCAAAGGCTCTGATCGGTGATGGCAGGTCCCATTTCACTCAATCAATTTAGGACCTTACTGATTAAGTATGGAGTCACTCATAAAACCTCTACTCTATACCATCCTTAGACCAATGGCTAAGCTGAAATTTCCAATTGGGAAATTAAGAAAATCCTTTAAAAGACCGTTTGCCCGGATCGAAAGGATTGGTCTCCTAAATTGGATGACACTATGGCCCAATCGGATTGTGTACAAGACTCCAATTGGAATGCCTCCATTCCGTTTGGTCTACAAAAAATTGTCATTTACCAGTTGAACTTGAACATAAAGCTTATTGGGCAATTAGGACTTTTAATCTAAATCTTGATCAATTTGGACGACAATGAAAACTCCAATTGACTGAATTGGAGGAAATCCGGAATGACGCTCATGATAGTGTGAGAATTTATAAGAATAGGATAAAAGCTTTACATGATATGTATATTTCTCGAAAAAACTCTCTAACCAAAAGGTTTGGTTATTTGATGTACGCTTAAAGCTTTTTCCGGGAAAATTAAGATCAAAATGGGCAGGTCCTTTTATTATAAGAAAAATTTTCCCTCATGGAGCTGTTCTAATTCTAGATCCTAAGACTGGCCAGGAAACTAAAGTCAACAGTCAAAGGCTGAAACCATATATTACTCAGTATCTTAATCCTGTTCCTTATAATCATATTAACCTCCTGGAATTATCTTAGAGCTGAACTAAGTTCGGCAAATGACGTTAAACTAGTGCTGGCTGGGAGGCAACTCAGTACTCTGTATAGGTATTTTTCTGTCCAAGCTGACCTGGATTAACAAGCTCAATCAGGTGATATTCCCTCCTCTCACTTATTGCATTTTGATTTTCTTGCATACATTTCAATGAGGACATTGTAATGAATAGGCATGGGGGGGTGGACATTACATGTCTTATTTTATGTCAGAACTTAATAAAAAAAAGGAAAAAAATTATACATATTGCATTCATGCATAAAGTACTTTTATCAAGAAAGTTTTATTAGGGATTTATTCTTGAGTTGATTTCTGAATTAGAATCAATTACAATTTCACACTTGCACGTAGAATTTGCAATGGATCCAGTTTAAAGATCGATAGACATCTTTAGTTTGTCGAAAAGCACTGTTTCGTTTCCTGAACCCTTGGACAGTAATTAAGTAGTCAGGTAAATCATCTTCTAGTAAATCCATCAAATAATTGCGAGGTAAGAGTAGAAAGTCTACTGGTACTCTAAGTCTAGTATAATGAATCTTAATTTACGGATAATTGGATAATGATACTTAGAGTTAGGTATAGTTTTCGCTCTTGGTTCCTGCATACAAATTTTTTGTGTTAATTGAGAGTCACTAAATAAGGTAAATACACAGAGAGTGAGTTCTAATAAAATTAGGACTAAGGTGGATGGTTATGACCATCTTTTATAAGAATTCTCAGCTGAAGGAGGGTATTAATATCAAGATCATAAATTCGCTTTCCCATCCATTCCTTTCTTGGTGTTAAGAATAGGTATTTCCACTGAATAAGTCACTCGATATCCTCTTGAACATCACCAATCTCGAATAATGAATCGTGAATAAAAATGTACTCGTGTGCTACGTTGTGTTGTATTGTTAGATAGAAATATATAAAAAAAAGGAAAAGAGAGAAGAAAAAATGAAAAAAAGTTCTTGTGAAATGAAAAAAAAGTGGTTGAGTTGTGTTTATTTCATTTTATGATAAGCACATTGAGGCAACAATACCCACTACCATTACGATCCACCAAATATAGTCTTGACATACTTTTCTGTATTTTTGACCACCCGAACACTTGCCGAGGATTTCTGATTTAGTTGGAGGGTTATCAGAATTTAATTAAAGTGTTAATGTCATAGAAGATCACCAAATATATTTACAAATTTGGTAAGATTGTGAGCTCGAAAAGAATAAGAAAAGAGAAGAAAAGAGAAAGAAAAAAGAGAATGAGTACAAAGGAACTAAAGAGAGAATAGTTTCTCAACCTCTCTCTGAGTTGATTTATTTGATAGTCTGGAAATCTAGGTTATGTAGTACTAGTCTATATATAGCATCAGAAGAATGTGAGCCACCAAATACAAACCTACTTGACTCAGACATCTACCTAAGCTAAAAGCCAGGGTTAAAATTACAAATTATTTTGTAACCCTGAGGGAAGAAGTTTGCTTATCCCATTTGAGTTTTACTAAGGGTCAGGTACGAGCTTTAAATGTGAATTGACTTTTCATTTAGATCCGTTGCATAGGCTATAACACTACACTTTCACGATTATCTGAATTTCTAAATTTTTTGATGAAAATAGGAGAATTAAATCTTTAGTTAAACTCTTGATAAAAATTAGTCATTTAAGATCACTTTGCATTTAGTTTTGCATTTGCTAAGGATTAGTAAGATTTAGGCATGGGGGTGTGATTGCGCAACAATCATAGGACTTGAATTAAGCTAGATCCTAGCTTAACTTAGGAATAATGCATTCATGAGCAGCATATTTTGCAACATAGTTGATTTGTTAGCTTTGTAAATAATAATGCTATTTTATGCTCTAAGTGAGAAGCGATATCAATTGCAGATGATTCGAGGCCACGGATGATAAATTCAATCGTACGGACCAGATCAGGACGACGATTGGAGTCTGATGCTTCCGGAATCGTCTTGATCGGACTTCCATAGCATCACATTTAGTTCGTGAAAGATCAATGGCTAAGGGGCAAGATAACACAAATTTAAACCTCAGATGCTAAATTCGATCGTACGGATGGATCTAGATCAACGATCGCAGTCAAATGGTGCAAAAATCAATTCAATCGGAGCCCTGTAGCATAAACTACAAAGGTGGGAAGATGAATGGTTAGGATGGCACCATGTGGCACCATCCCAACGGTCCCCTACCGAGCCCTCAACCACTGAAGAGTGAAGCAGGATCGTTGGATCGCCATCCAACAGCCACCGATGAGCCACGTTCCTCGTCCTCCACGCTTCATCAAGGGAATCAACCTCAGTCGTGCGATGGCGATCAAACGGCTGAGAGTGGCTGCACTCAAAACCATAATCGCAACACAAACGCGATCGCAGCGCAGCGGTCACCACCTTCACGCAAAAGAGAAGCGCACTAGTTCGAGGCGCAATCAGCGAAAATTTGATGAGGCAGTGTGCACGGATGCAATTGGGTCGTACGATGGCGATTGAAGGGTGCATGATAAGCTGCGTGGCGCGCGATGGAGCGTTAGTCGAGGTGGTGTAGCGGATGCACGGATGGACGTGCGGTTGGACGCGTTGATATACGTGGATAGATCAGGCGGTGTGGCGTGCGTTTTAAGTCGTCCGATTGTAAGATGGATGGCTGAAATCAAACACGCTCGCGCGTGTGCGAGGAGCGGCGAGGTGGTCGATCAAGCGGTCGTGGAGGCACTTCGTGGTGCGTTTTGGTGCGAGCCGCGCGATGAAGGGATGATGGAAGGTTCTTTTGAGGTGCAATCTGAGCTGTTGATTTCTCGATCGACGGATCTGATCAATTCAAAGGTGTTGCACGGTTTTGGGGTCCAAAATACTTGCTTTGCCCCTTATTTTTTGCCATAAAAAGAAACTTAGAGCCCCCATTTGAGAGGCAATTCCTCTTGCACACATCTCCGGCTCCTCTCTCTACAACATCTCTCTCTGGCCTTCTTCTTGGTGCCCTGGAATTGAAGCTTTGTCGAGTTTCCAACAAGCATCCCTTGAGTGGCTCCGCTCGTCCTCTATCTTTCTCTCTCTATTCTTTAGTATATTTGCTTTGATTCATAATTTAGAACTTTCTACGAGTAGCAATAAAAAGTTGATTTAATGAATATTTTGTCTTTCTTTATATGCTTTCATTAGGTTAAATTAGTTAGTATGAAAGGCTTCAAGAATCTCATTTTGCTTCCCTGCGAATGACTTAGGACTTATCATTTCTGATTTATAAATTTATTTTGCTTCGACGCGATTCGTAGCTATAACGATAATGTAGAAATCTTTTTTACACGAAAAGCGACGAACACATCCAAATCATAGTGTAGGAGCACGAGGTCAGTTTTCGTCGCCTTTGCACAGGGGGAAGATATTGGACACTTGGTGAGACTTGGGCACCAACCTATGGTTATGTTCACCCTCACTGGGACCTCATGGTCATAATGGTGCAGGATCTGAACTCTGGTTCGTTACTGATTGAGTCACTACTGACCTCCTTTCAGGTGTAGAATCAGTGGATGGTAACACCTATCGGGATTATCAGATTTATGCTGCTGATTCTTCTCCCTTGCGGGAATCTTCCCCTACAGGCAATTCTGTACCCTCCCCACCCGTGATCGAACTCAAGCCCTTACCTGATTCATTGAAATGTGTTCTTAGGCAGTAGTGAGACATATTCGATTATTATCAGTTCTCACTTAACCCAAGAACATGAGCAACAATTGATTTGTATACTTCAAGCACAAAGAGCTGCTATTGGGTGGAGTATTCCTGATTTCCATGGTATTTGCCCCTCTTATTGCACTCATCATATATATACGGATAAGGGGGTAAAACCATCTCGACAACCTCAAAGACGAATAAACCTAAATATGCTAAAGGTTATCAAGAAGGAGATCATCAAATGGCTAGGTGCTGATATTGTATATCCTATATCCGATAGCTAGTGGGTGAGCCCCATTTAGATTGTACCTAAAAAGGCGGGACTCACCATAATCAAGAACGAAAAAGGTGAATCCATCATGACCCACACCGCGACCTCATGGCAGGTCTCCATCGATTATCGTAAGCTAAACACGACTACTAAAAGGGATCATTTTCCTTTACCTTTCATTGATCGGATCTTGGAAAGGTTAGTCGAGCGAAGCTTCTTTTGTTTCTTGGATGGATACTTCGGGTATAATTAGGTTACGATTAACTCGAAAGATCAAGATAAGACAACTTTCACATGCCCCTTTGGTACATTTGCCTTCAAGCGAATGCCCTTTGGCCTCTGCAACGCACCTGCAACTTTTTAGCGTTGTATGATGGCCAAATTCTCCGACGTGATTAGGGATTTTGTGGAAGTATTCATGGATGACTTCTCCGTTTTCAAAGATGATTTTCAGCCATGTCTTGATAACCTCACTAAGATCTTAAGGAGGTGTATTGAAGTTAACCTAGTACTTTCATAGGAGAAAAGCCATTTCATGGTAAGGGATGGCATAGTATTAGGTCACAGGATCTCTGTAAACGAACTTGAGGTCAACTGAGCTAAATCAAAACTTATTTCCCGACTATCTCCACTTAGCTCAGTCAAACAGATTAGATCTTTCTTGGGTTACGTTGGATTTTACAGGAGATTTATTCGAGATTTATTAAAAATCGTTCGTCTTTTGACGAATCTTCTTGTAGCCGACGTCTCATTCAATTTTTGATTCCTCGTGTCCCATTGCTTTTGAGACTTTACAAAGTGTTATTTCTGATTTTCTAATTCTCCAGCCACTCGACTGGTCTTTCGATTTTGAGATGATGTGTGATGCCTCTGATTTCGCTGTCAGAGCTATTCTAGGCCGACGTTGGGAGTGCCATCCCTTCGTCATATATTATGTTAGCAAAACATTGAATGAGGCTCAATGTAATTACACTGTTACTAAAAATGAGCTACTAGCTGGAGTATTCGGGTTAGAGAAATTCCACTCTTATCTTCTTGGGTCAAAAGTCATCGTATTTACTTATCACTATGCCTTCCAGCATTTGTTGGCAAAGAAGGATGCTAAACCTCACTTGATCAGATGGATACTTTATAAGTACCTCTGTTTTGATGCACCAAAATTATGCTATTTGCAAGATTAATATTTTAGAACTCTCTCGTAGATCAAAGCTAGAAGAATGGAGACCTGAGTCTCAGTGTCCTTTTTATCTTTATTGAGTCTAGAATATTTTTTAAGGAACGCCAAAATAAGTTTCAAATGATTTTTCACACTTCATATTAAAAATAAGTTTTTAGGGTTATTGATTGACCAACTAAATTAATTGATCGATTAAAGTTATTGATCGACCAATCAACTTAATTAATCGATCAAATTAGCTCATTTTAAGAAGATAAATACGCTTTTGATCTATCATTTAAGTTAATTAATTGACCAATCATTGATCGATCAAATAACTAGTTTGATCGACCAAACTTTTTTTTGATCGACCAAACTACCTTAATTGATCGACTAATTTGATTTCCTTTTTAGGTCGATTTGCTAGTCTAAATAGATGTTGTAGGCAGTCCTTTTAAACACAATAAAAAGTCGAAAATCCATTCCAAAGCAAAGAGCTCGTGCTTCTCTAAGTGTTTCTGCACTCTTGTTTTCATGCCTTCCAAAGTACGACGATTCAAACCTCCGCTGAAATTCTAGTTTGACTTTTATTGTGGTTCCATAGGTCTTTATTGTTCATTATATTATTGCTTTTGATTAATGGATCCAAAGTTGTCGGGAGAAATCCGTTGTTGCTTCTCTTCACGATAGTAAGAGAAGGGATTGTTGTAACGAGGTTGTACCACCCTCGTTTAAGTGGTACATTAGTGGATTGACTAGCTTCGCCTAGTCAGAAAAATCCTAAGCTGAGAGGTTTAGGAAGTGGTTTTCACCTGATTTGGGTTTCTACTATAAATCCAGTTATTATCTGTGCTTGATACTTTTATGGATTGATCTGTGTACATTTAATTTGAATTTTTAAGTGATACTATTCACCCCTCCCCTCTAGTATATTATTATGATCTGCAGGTACTCTCATCCTTCTGTTGTAAGAATTTGATATCGAAATCTGCAATAAAATCAGAGCACATAATGTAGTGGCGGATCACTTATCTCGACTTGACCCAATGCACATTTTGTATTCCTCGCCTATTTTTGACAATTTTTCGGATGGATCTTTGTTAGTTGTAGATTCATTGGAGTTTCCCTGGTACACAAATATCGCGAATTATCTTGTCTCAGGTAAGATCCTGTAGGACTATCCAAGGACCAGAAACTCAGATTCTTATTAGAAGCCAAATTCTATTTCTGGGATCACCCGCTGCTTTTTCACATTGGATCTGATCAGATAATTAAGAGGTGCGTTCCCGACTCTGAGATCTTGAGTGTGTTATCTTTTTGCAACAGTGATGCATGTGGTGGTCATTTTTCTAGCAGAAAAACTACTGCAAAGATTTTGCTGGCTGACCATTTTTAAAGATACACACGAATTTGCCAAATGCTGTAAGCGATGCCAGTCAATCGGTTTTATGACCAGAAGAGACATGTGCCTCTCCAACCTCTCTTGGTTGTAGAAGTGTTCGATGTTTGGGGCATCGATTTTATGGGCCCATTCCCAAACTCGCATGGCTTCCAATACATTGTTTTCGTAGTTGATTATATCTCAAAGTGGGTTGAGGCTATCCCAGCAAGGCGAGTTGATCATGAAATCGTCATATCTTTCGTTCGGGAATTCATTTTTGCGAGATTTGGAGCCCCTCGTGCTCTAATTAGCGACGGGGGAAGTCATTTCATCCATGCCCATTTTCAGTCATTATTAAAGAAATATGGGATACATCACCTCATTGCCACCCCATATCATCCACAGACCAATGGTTAAGCTGAAGTGTTTAACTGTCAGATCAAACTCATCCTTCAAATGATAGTTAGACCTGACTAGAAGGATTGGTTCGATCGATTGATCGATGCATTATAGGTATATCGGATCGCGTACAAGGCCCCACTTGAAATGTTGACATACCGCATGGTGTATGGAAATGTCTATCACCTTTCGGTTGAGCTGGAACACCACACCTTTTGGGCGATGAAGAAATGTAATTTTAACCTTGATGTAGGAGGTTATGAAAGGAAGCTCCAGCTCAACGAATTGGAAGAAATCCGGGAGGCCTATGAGAATGCGAAGATCTATAAGGATAAGACTAAGGTGTTTCATGATCGCCACATCTGGAGAAAATCTTTCACGCCTAACCAGTAAGTCTGGTAATTTGACTCCAAGCTCAAATTCTTTGCAGGTAAGTTGAAGTCCAAGTGGACTGGCCCTTTCATTGTGATTCACCCATATCCTAATGGGGTGGTTCAGATCATGGACCTAAAAATTGGGCATGTTTTTGTTGGTGCAAAGGCACCTCGATCGATTAATTTTGATGATAACAAAATACGTGTATTTTGACATTTGCTTTTTAGTGATTAAGTTTCGTGATT
Organism: Thalassia testudinum; assembly: GCA_037157565.1. Classification (NCBI taxonomy): domain Eukaryota; kingdom Viridiplantae; phylum Streptophyta; class Magnoliopsida; order Alismatales; family Hydrocharitaceae; genus Thalassia; species Thalassia testudinum. Next base: position 124,404,063 of record JAZHRO010000055.1, read on the forward strand.
AATGCAATGGAAGCAAGCTTCAGGAGCTTGCACTTGAATAAAAGCATCAAGGAACATGGAGAAGATGGAGCTTTACTTGGAAGTGAAAGCTTGAGGAGATGAAGAATATGATAATTTTTTTCAATGTATTTGTACTCTTTGTTCTTGCTCTTTATTTTTCCTTATATATATTGTAAAGAACCCAATTGTATATCACCTTTAGTCCTAGGAACACTTACATATCTTTATGACACAATCAAACCTTAGAATAGACTTAGAAAATCAAACTAGGCTTCAGACAGACTTATCAGACGTCCAACATGATCATCAGACGTCTGATATATGATTTTAAGTCATCTGATATTATTCCCAGACGTCCAAATACCTAGGCTAGAAAATCATAGTCTGTGCCTTTCCAGTTAGACGTCCTAACCATAGTTTAGACGTCCAATAAGACGTCTGAGAGAATTGCTAAACGTCTTGAAAGAGGACCGTTGGCTTTTCGTAGTGAGCCAAGCTAGTGTAGCCTAGCATGTATTTCCAAACGTCCATAGAGATTATTAGACGTCTAATAAGTAAATGTTAGGTTAAGTCAGACCCAAATTAAGATTTGTCAGACCCAAATGACTGTTGCCTTCTTGGGAAATCAATTCCCATAGAGCACCTTTTGTATCAGACGTCTAGACCATCTGTCAGGCGTCTAGACCATCGTTTGACCCTTAAAATCTAGAACCATGTTTAGATTTGGTTGAAAATAGGAACAAACCCGCACAAAGTTAGATGGCTAATTTTTTGTCTAGACGTCCTAAAATAGTATCCCAGATATCTGACATAGAACCCTATTTTCGTCCAACAAAATCAGGAACTTTAACCCTTGCATCAGATGACTAAAACATTGATCAGTCGTCTGACCCAAAAGTTGAACATATGATTTTGCTGTAAGAGTCATTATGACCCTGATTTTGGCCTGATTTGCCTTGGATTTTATCCCAACGATTAGGAGCCTTCTCTCAAGCCTTATTGAAGGTTCTTAAGGCCTCTATAAATAGAAGACTCCTCTTTGGTTAAAAACACCTTGAGAAAATACTTTCCACCATTTGAGTGTTTAAGGGATAGAGATCATCTAGAAGAGAAATGCCCTTGCTCTCAAAGCTTACATAAGAGAGAATCGAAACTCTGTTGCAATCCACGCCTACTTTCTTCCATCTTAGGGAAGTCACTTTGCCTATAGTAGCATAGTCTAAATTATACTTTGTGGCTCTATAGGTTTTATTGTATTTTTGTTTTCTTTGGTTGGGTATTCTCGTGGCGAATTTTCGTCTCCTTCGTGAGACAAAATACTCTTTGTTAAGAAAAGTGGTTTGAGTTACGTTACCCTTGGGTTAAAGTAGCGTGATTGTAATTGAGGTTGTATTACCCTCGTTCAAGTAGTACATAGTGGATTTGGTCGACTCGGTCGACCGAGAAATCTTAAGTCGAGAGACTTAGGTGATGGTTTTTATCCTTGAGGTTTTCACCTAAACATTTGGTCTCTTGTGATGAATAAGCTTGTGTGATTGATTTTATTTCTGCATATTTTTTATATTACACTATTCACCTCTTCTCTAGTGCAATTTTAGTTTCTACGATAAATGACTAACGCCTCAAGCCATTTATGGCCCAGGAACCCCCTCTCGTTGATGAAGTCATCAGCCTTCTTGAGGATGTGTGATTGAGTTTTCGCCCAACTAGAGGTGTTAAACTTAGCATTTATACATATGTAAATATCCTCTTATATATAGCATATTTGTTCTGACCCTTGTCATAGGTGTTGGAATAGGCTGAACAAAAATTCAGGTGCCATTCTAGGTGATTTCTACCCTTTTATACCTCTTGTCTTGCATTTGTTTTCGTTATATTCATGCATGAGGATGTGCAAGAATTTAGGCATGGTGGGTAGTACACATATATTGAATAATTTCTACCAACACCTAGGATTTTCGTGAATGAAAAAAAAGTTTTCAATGTTTTGAAAATTAAGTTCGAAGGAATTGAGAATTCTCGATTTTGAGGATTTACTGACTTTAAGAAATGCGGAACAAAGTCTTTCTGCTAGACTCTTCAGGTCCTAATGGACTTAATTTTTGGAGTATTTACCTAAATTTGAATTGATTTGCCTGAGTTTTTGAGGGGACCTAAAAAAGGTTAAAGTATTAAATCAAAAGGGCGATAAGTGAATGTCTTATCTTCCTACCCATTGACTTGGATGGCCTGTGAGCCCCAAGCATCTTCAATTGCACTATACATTGACTCATCTTCTGGATGATTTTATCGAGTCTGTAGTGGTAAATAAGATTTAGTCTAGGCTTGCAGATCTAGTGACGTTGCTGGGTTTCTAGCTCTTAGGACTATTCTTGTTTGTAGGGGATGCATTTAAAACAAATGAAGGAGAGCCACTCACCTAGAAAAATGATTTGGAGAAAAAAAAAGTATTTTTAGCCAAAAAATCAGGAGAAAAAAGTATCTATATGTAGAATTTTTTTTTCACATCCCACCCAATAAAAGCATCTCACTACATATGATGCTATTCCTTTCCATTCCCGAATAAAAACATTTTGCTACAAATGGGTGTTTATCCCATAGAAAAAAAGAGAAAAAACACGGAGAAAAAAAATAGAAATAAAAGACCAATAGGTTCGGCCAGGGAGATATACACCTAGTGTATTGACCTCGAGGTAGAAAAGTGATGAGGAGAAAGCTGTCAAATCCTAACATGCCTTAATTGAGGACAGAATTGTCCAGATGAGAGCTTAGAAATATTCTAAGTTTTATTGAATGCTAAGAGTCGATTTAGTTGTCCTCTATGGCAAGTCAAACTTTTACACACAAGATGCTAGTTTTTCACATTCACTTGAAATCTTGGGCAAGTCGACTTAAGTTAAAGTTACCCTCGCGACCCAAGTCTGCAGACTAATAAGGTTGATTTGATTTGGGTGGTTCGAATTTGAGTCGGTACTCAAGAGCTGTTGAAGTCTCTACTGATAAGGATTTGCTTGTAATTTCTTTTCATCGATGAAGAATTGTATTGAGGTTTTTGATTTCGTAACAACTCGCGTTAAATAAAAGTAGTGTAAATAAATAAGGACTTGCGTTAAATAAAAGTAGTGTAAATAAATAAGGAAGTCTTTCCACTTTGCTTTTGTAAGTAAATAAAAGAAAGATTTCTGCGTATTTGATTTTCACATTTCGTCTTGCAGGATTTTCATATGTTGGTTTTTTTAGGGACTAGCAAAATTTATGCATGGAGGTTTGATTGCACAACATAGGACCTAATCAACGTAAATTAAGTCAGGTCTTAGCTTAACTTAGGAATAATACATGCATGAGCTGCATATTTACATCTTAGTTGAGTTATGTAGCTGTGTAGAAAATAATTCTATTTTAATGTACTAATTGATAGATAATAATATTTGCAGATGAATTAGGGTGGTGGATGATAAATCTGATCGTACGGATGGACTCAGAGTGACGATCATAGTATAACAACGCAAGAATCGCCTCAATCGGAGCCATGTAGCACCATTTACAAAGGTAGGAAGATGGACGGTCAGGATGGTGTCATGTGGCACCATCCCAATGACCCACCACCGCCCCCTTCATCCTTCGAAGGAAGATTCACACGCTTTGTAGGCTGTTGGATCATCATTCAACGACCATAGAGGCATCATGGCGCCAGCCTCTACGCACTTCATCAAAGCAGCCTTCATCATAGCTGTTGGATTTTCATCCAATGGCTAAGAGCACGCAAGCACAAAATCAAAAGCGTGACTCAAATGCGTGAGTAGCACGCTGGTCAAGCACCTTATGGAGAGCGGTGGACGCCCAATCGAGTCGTACGGAGGGGGTGCAATTGTGCTTGGAGCTTAGCATGCGAAATTCGTGCATCAGATCAAGATCAAGTAGCAGGCAGCGAGCCATGTGGCGTAGTGGATGATCAAAGCTCAGCATGTGCATGATGACGTGTGGTTGCACATAGGTCGCGAACCTTCAGCGTGCGTGAGCATGCAATTTGACAAAATCTCAACCGACTGATCACAATCAGAAGACCATGATCAAGGGAGCGCATTAAGCATGCCCACGATGGAGATTCGACACGCCTGATGAAGCCACGTGGTGGACGCACGTTGAGCGCACGATGAAGCGTGATTTTGACGTGATCTAAGCCCTTTATCAGCAGATGGATGACCCTCATTCACTCTAGTTTGGTGGCGCGGTTAGGAGCCCTAAAATACCCATTTTGCGCCCCCCACATTTTGCCTATATAAAGGGCCAAGGACCCCCCATATTCATCGATCCATCCATTGAGATCTCTCCCCCTCCATTTCCACCTCAAAAAATTCATCTACTCCAAGCTCCTGACCGTCCCCTTTCCACTAAAGGGGTCGGTCTTTCTGCTCCCTCTGACACACTCCAAGGCTACCGAAGCACTCCTCGCCGGAGCACCATCAGTGCCCTCTTCTCTCTACTCCCATCTCTCTACTCTTCTTTTATGCATTCATAGTATAGTTGCAAGCATGGCTCTAGAAACACTCCTTTATATATGATATATCATTTGGTTCTGATTTTCTCTTCAAAAATTACAAAAAAAATATGACATCATGACTGAATCGGCACGCATAAATAAGTTAGTATTAGATGTAAATGCCGTTGGTAGTCTCTGCATTGTCGAGATCATGCTTACTGATACACACATTCATGTTTATTATTTTCCTTACACATGCGCACGTCGTTCGTATCAACAACACTACTGGAGCAATGTATTTGCGTAACTTGGAAATCGGGTTGTGTTTTTAAGAGCAAGTGAAGTCAGAACTAATTCGCCAAAATTGCATCCTTGAGATCGATCGGGACTCACTACGAGTTTCGTTATAAATTGTTGTTTAGGTTTGTTACGCAACTATACCACAACAAAACCTAATGTATTTCGCGTAACTCAACCAAACACCCGCATCCTCCTCTTAGGTAAGACCTTCAATCGAAATCCCTTGTTAATCCCACCTGTCTTTTTCTTATTGTTTTTGAATGTCCGTGCTCAACATAAGTCTTTTGCTAATTTGCATTTTTCCCCAATTTGATGCATTATTCCTGGTTAGAAAGGACTTGATGAATTCATGATTTGGTGATTGTTCCTTGCGATGGTTGAAGTTCATGGTCCAAAGCAAAAGGCAGTTTTTCTTTTGTTTGATCTGTTACCCTATCCAATATTTCTATTATTTGCCACTATCCGTGGAGTATGGGCATATAACTTTATATATTTATCTAGGAAAGCAGATACAAGTTTTAATACCATCCATATTGTACGTATGCATGTAGCTTTAGTAATGTTCTCTCTTTCATTAACTCCTAAAACCTTTCCAAAAAAAAATCATACTATAGCCAACATCTTTTATGGATAAATTTGGTGGCAGTCTCTGGAACTTGTATGTTTTGATTTGATGCCACATCAATCTATGCATGGTACGTAGGTTTTGTTTTTAGCACCAAAATGAGTCTGTCGCTATAACATGTCATTTAGTGTTCTATGTCCATCTGCATATTTACCTATATAGATGGCTCACAGGGCTCTTACAGGTAGTTTTTTAGATAATTTTCATCTTTGGCCATGCTCGATCAATATATTTTTACCAAATGGCATCATAATTAGATATTTCTATTCTGCTATTATGAGTAATGGCAACTTTGCTTACTAGTTGGTATAATTTTTTCGACAAGTATTTGCAGATTCTTTAGTCAAGAAGGCATATAATAACTGGATGCATGTCCTAGAATATGATGGCAAGGCTCTATTGGAAACTAAGCAGAGTAAAAAGACAAGCAACTCTAAAATGGATTCTGCAATTGCTCAAGGAAGCTATGGTTCTTATGATCAACAAGTTTCCTTGCCTCACCTACCAAGTTCCACTGCTTCAGATATGTCTTCCGTAGAATCAGGCTTGGTTAATATATGCCTATTCTAACCCTGAAATACCCTTTTTCATGGTGGAATGTGAATTAAGACTGCTCAATTGAGCCATTTTACATCAATTTCAAGAACCAGCAAACCATTACATGATGATAGTATTAGCTCAATTGTTGCCTTTTGGTTTTGAAAGCTTCAGCTCAAGTTACTTGGAACTGCTTGTTTAGAACATAGGAGCATAGGCAAGAATGCATTTCTTTAGCTACTATGCCATTACTTTTTTCTGGAAGGGAATTTCAGCATCAAGTTTGATTTTTAGTAAATAGTTTATTCATTTGCATGATGGAAATTTTGTTTTTGATGCATCCGTTACCCTTTAGAATAACCCCTTCAAAAAAAGAAGTTACCCTTTAGAATAATTTGATATTTATTTTGGACTAAATATCAATGCTTCTCTGTCAAAAAACCATTCATATGCCAAATTCAAATTCAAGTGCCAATCTGTGAGAAAGAATATCTTGGTTGCTAAATGCACTTTATGTGCAGATGTTTTTGGATAGAGGATAGTTCAACTTTGGGGATTATGATGTTTGTTATGGCACATGGATCACAGATGGGCATAGTTCACCTGATGTGTTTTTAATGAGATAAGTCACATCATATAATTTGATTGCCTCTCCTTTGTGTTTCTTATTTCATCGAGCCTGCCAACTAGGGTACAAGATTGTATACCCTCTGAACAATATTAGATCATTGTCCGTTAAGCTTCTCAGATGCTGAAAGTAAACCGAATAATCGTAACTGCTCTTTCATTGACTTTAACTCTGGATGAGAACCATAATGCTCTGGTGAAGTTGCAGTCTGCAAACAAATGTTCCAGCATCTCATCAACCTTGCTGCACATCACATAAATTTGTTCAATGGCTAGAATTTTTCTTCCAATAGCATCTGCTAGGGGTAGTGCTGAGTTGATGACCCTCCACATAAAGACGTTGATTCGTGGGATTAAATCTTTACATCTCCAAATTCTTTCATTAAGCCTTCTGATTTTTGGATTTGACTCTGTATCATCATGATTTAGCTCTCTTTTAACCGATTCTATAGTAAGAGTTCCTTTAGCATGTGGCCTCCACATAAGTATATTTGATTTGGTATGTTTAGCTTCAAATTTCAAAATTAGCTCCCTATACCTCTCAGTTCTGAAATGATTTTTAATCTCCATCTAACTTATTATACATGAGATCAACTATCGAGAAAGGAGTGCTACTCAATAATTTTTTAGGGGTATGACGTAGACGACTCTCTTGTATCCAAGGATTGTCTTGGGCTTTTAGTACATTTTTTATTGCAGAAAATTCTCACTGTAAAAGGATCCTAGTTACAAGTGAAGGAGTGTGCTTGCTTAGAAATTATTGAGTTGATGTCCTACTGAAGGCATTTGGGATGGTTTTTCTGTCACATTACCGTCACTGACTACTTTAATTAACCACCTGCCCATTTTGGTTCATCCATCTTGAAGTGTTTCAATCAAAGCCCAACTTTTTCTGTGGACAAGGAAACATGTCCACCTACGCACATTCTTTGGTGATTTAGATCCCTAGTGGGATGAGTTGGCTTGAGGCTCATGGCATTGACAGTTAAGCCTCAAAAGCTAGCCGTTGGTGTCATTTAAATCACTTAAAAGCCAAGGTAGAAGGTAGAAAGGATAATAGTGCTTGCCTCAGATGGCTTATGGAGTGTGTAGGAGGAGTTGATGTCCCTACACAAATGAGAACCCCCACTTTTCTCCACTTTCCTACACTAGTAGAGAAACAACTCCAACAACAAAAATAAAGGATAATTGGTATAGAGTACTGGGTTCCATGTTGTTACACCTTGAACTTATTATGGATAGAGGATCCATTAAAAAATGTTGTCAAAATATCATCTTTTTGGATGGGGATGGGAAGGGGGGGAAAATCAAAGAAGGCCTTTTAGGTTAGCAGAAAAAAGCAAGGGTATTATTGAACATAATTCAAGAAGTCTCTGGTGGAGAGGAAGTATCGTAACTGAAGCAAAACCTGTACTAATATCACCGTGATCTTCCAGGAAAGGAAAGGATTCAATCCCACTGGCAACATCCGTACTAGCAATGGCAGCTTGAGAGCCTTGAAAGACCAACATCCCAAGAACCAATGCAAATTTTACGGCATCATATATATCTGAACCAGGACTGACACCAGTGCCAAAAATCTTGATCTGGCATTTTTCCTTTGCTGTACTGCCTTCAAAAGGCATTTCATCCATGGGGCAAGAATCATGATGACATGCCAGGTCCAAGTTGCTCCCTTTGCCATGAAGTGCAAGGATCTACATTCAAAATTACAACAAAACAACCCAAACCAATTCCTAAATTTGGCTTATCTTAGATACCAACAGAAATTTATACCCCATGCAAAACTAGTACATTGTGAGAATGACATTCAAATTTCGCAAACGAAATTGCCCATGCAACCATGCAAAAGATTCCAATCTTTGTAAACTAAGCATGTGGAAATCAACACTAGTCATTGAAAGACCAAGCTCTCAAAGGTGGAGATGCTGTTTTGTGTGGAGCCAAAAGCTGCTTCTGCAGCCAATCAAAATGGAGATGCTGAAATTGATTCAGATAACCATTCACCACCTTGTCTACGTGTCTGATGTAGTTGTTTATGTTGGCTTTTGATATTTATTATGTTAGTAACACACTAATCTGCTCTTTGAAAGCAGAATATTCCTTATTTTGAGGATCTCTCAGCATATGATGGTTTAGTGCTTAGAGTTAAAGGTGATGATCAGTGTTACAAGCTTATCATGCATACCAGCGTTGATTGGAATACAATGGGATATACCGTAGGGTTCGTCACAAGTAAATTGAATTGCTTTCTTTTTTGTTTCTCCTCAGGAATCTAGGAATCTGATAGCAAACAACTTCATTTTTTATGATTCTAACAGGTGAACACAAGTACTTCTGGTTGATATTTAGAACTCATATTTTCCTTTCATTTATTTTTTTCACTGCTCAGTCATTTTGAATTTGTTCTTCAGTGAGTTGGTTGGCCTCAGGTGCCTACAAAGCAATTTTCCTTTGCTTCCTTGGTTCTCTGGCATGTGAGTTACAAGAAGATGTTTGGCAGTCATGATCCATTACTTGAAAAAGCTTCTATCAAATTTAATAATTTTAGTGTGCTTACAAATCAATGCAGTTTTTCCTACTAAAGCCTTTGTTTTGAAGACTTTAACCTGTTCTTTTAGTAATTGTTTCTTTCTCTTGCTTTTCCTTATTGTATTATTTTGTATTTTTGATCATCTTGTCATCATCATATCATCTCTACCTCTTCTTTTTTATTAGTATGAAATAAGATGGAATGATTATTTGGATTTAAGCACAAGACTAGCTTGTGAATGATTGTGTTTTGTGATACCTGAATTGTATGGAATGAATGAGATCCTACATTAGTAAAGAAATGCATATTGAGATCAGCTGGGGCATGGGACAATGCATTTTATTTATTCCCCTGTGATAAACTGCAATAGGTGTATTGGAACACGATAACAAATTAAGATCTGACATAATGTGAGCTATCAAATCATTATCATAGAATTTGCCTGAGGATTGCTGGAAGCATTGCTTATATGGTCTTTTCATTGTGAGATCATGCAAATGAATCAAGAGACTCGACTCATTCTATTTTTATTCGGATCTTTTGATTTCTCTTCTTTTGATTGTTATGAGATCACTTAAATATCATTAGAAGACTAAGATCACTTACATATCACAAGCTCTTAGAGCGGATTGTTAACCAGTAATAACAAACTAATCAAAAGATCACATATAGCTTCCATGCTTCCATGCAATATTGGGCACTAATGAACATATCACCTGGAATGATGACATTGACAAAATTGATTAGTTGACTGGCAAGAGCCAAGTGCTTAAGAGTGATGGAATTTAAACCAGACACTTGAAAAATAAGAACATCAGTTAGCGTTAAATTATTTAAAAGGCACATTTAGTGAGACAAGATAAGTTCTGAATCATTCATGTATGGATTGCAGGTGGGTGTATGGATTTTTGGGGGCAAATTGAACATTGATGCTGTGACTGTTGCTATTCTTGGATTATGAGTTCTTACTAAACTGTGGTGAAGGTATCCTTTCTTTTTGATTTTTTCTTCTTACTATCTTTTTCACTGCTTGGCATTTTTATTGTCCTCTACATGAAACCTCTTTTGACCCCCGAGTCTTTTCTTAGCTGGACCCCAATATGAAGAGAATAGTTTAGGTAGTTTACTAAGGCCCGTTAGCAATCACTCAAAGTTGCTATTTTCCCCTCATTACTTTCCTTGGATTTCTTTTAATCATCAAATTGCTATTTTTTCTTATAAGAAGTTGCTAATTTTTCTTTTAAGTTGAAATATGGCTACTGGAGCTGAGAATGGTACTAATGAAAGCTTTGTTCATGTCCTAGGTTTTATCCTTAAATGTTATGTTGCTCAACGAAGCAACTTGCAAAAACCTCTAATCCAATTTAGAAACTGTTTTCAAGTTATTCTAATAGTTATTATGTTCTAATAGTTAGAGTTGTCGGTGTTGCTTCTGATTTGATCATGAAACTCTGAGGATGGGATGAAAGTCGAGTAGGAAGTTGATATGTTGTTGCTGTTGAAGTTTCAAAAGATGCTATTTGTTGCTGTCGCAATCATTAATCCTAAAGTTTTGAAGGACTTTTTTGGAATTTTCAGATGATTGGAGATATCCTCTGATGCTTGGAATTTTGTTTTTTCATTGTATTTTTTATTGTTTTATTGTATTTTTATTTTCTTTTCTTTTGTGTTGCCCTTGAGAGGGAGATTTGTATTTTGATGATTTGAGGTCAATAAAAAAGGTTGTTATTGTATTTTATTATTTGAGGATCAATAAATTTAAGGTTGCTCGAATGTTTGAGGCTTGTTAAAAAAATTTCTCAATAAAGAATATCAATAGTGGAAATTAAATAATATAACTAGGCATCATTATAGTGAATCGACAGTGGTAATTAAATGGTAAAAGAAAGTGTCATTAAAGTAAATAATTAGTGATGATTTAATGATATAAAAAAGTATCATTAAAGTAAATCTTAAGTGACAATTTAGAGATAATTACTATTAAATAAAATCAAGAGAGGCAATTAAATTGTAAAATAAAATGTCACTAAAGTAAATCAATAATGACAATTTAGTGACATAAAAAAAGTTATTAAATAATATAGCGACATTAATAGCGTCAATCAAATTGTTACTAATATAAATTAATAGTGATGAAATAGTGGTAAGGAAATTGTCATTAAAGATCATTAGCGATATTATTTGCGGTAATTAAAGTGTCGCTAATATCACTAATTTAGTGGTGATTATACGATTGTTGCTAACCTTTTAGTAGCACCAACAAAGGTGACAAGTATTTTAAGTGTTGCTAATTACATATAGCGGCAAATAAAAGACTTATAGTAGCAAATATAAAATTAATGTCGCTAAAGGCTTATAATGAGGTCAAGAAGGCATGTGATTGGTTGATCCAAGTTGCCTTGAATGACTAAAATAAAAAGGTTAGGATTAATAGTCTAGGAAGCAAGGGGTTGGATGAAGGAATGGGTGGATAGAATAGGTTAGCAGTTGGAATTGATAGAGGACTAGGATGGTTTTGACAGGATAATGGAGGGTTATGATTCTCTAGAATTTTGGGCCTCTTTTTGTTCTGTATTTCAAGTTGTACATAAAAGAAAAGTTTTAACCTTTGAAATAATCTTTCCGCAACTTGAATCTCTCAATTTGAATTTGAAATGAAAAAGTTATGGCTAAAATACTAAAGGTGTGCCATGCTGTTACGAATTTTGAGATTAAGTTTAGGATTAGGAACATGATTTGGTTTTGAGTTTTAAGATAGGGATATAGGTAAGAAATTTAGGACCCTAGGATTTAGATCTATTGGTGGATAAATTGTGGTATATTTTGACCATCCAAAATAGTATTTATTGGAGGATAAAAGAGATTGCCAAATAAGATTTGTTGGGTTAGGATTTAGGACTAGGTTAGGTAGAAAATTAAGGTTGGTTTAGTCAATAATAGCTAACCAATGAGGTTAGAAATTGAGGTGTGGTGGCTTGCCATTATATAGGGAAATTAAGCTAGGTTGGGTGGCATATTAGGTGTGGGGAATTAGGCTCCTAATTAGGCTAGGTCTAATGGCTAATTGGGTTAGGAAATAGGTTCATCGAATTAGGTCTAGCACTCTTCCAAGTGAGCTTAGATCAAACAGTCCCTTAAGCCATGCTCTAATCATCCTGAAATTTGGTATCTGTACATATAAAAATAAACAAATCAATGTACCGATATAATTGTAGGAAAAATTGCATAAAAGTTCAAAAGTATGCATTATTTACAGAATGACTTAAAATGCCTATTCTAACCTAATTAAATGCAATTTAACCTAAATTGCCCTTAGACCAACATTAGTTAGGCATTAATTAATATAAATAAATATGGAAATATCTCCATGGTAGAAAATTTAGGCTAGGTGCCACCTAGGAACCTCATGGTGTGGACACTTTCTTAATAAATCATTGAATCGCTCCCAAGACTCATGGAGTTGTTCCCCAACCTCATGGAGTTGTTCCCTTGGTTTTTCTGAAAATGTGGTCATGACTCTCCTAAGGGCATTAGTCCTGCTTATTAGGAAGAATTTCTTAAGGAAGGAGCTTCTTAGCTCCTCTCAAGTAACAATAGGTTTGCCTATAGTTTTGAACTAGTGTGCTGCCTTATCCCTTAAGGAGAAAGGAACATCTTCATTATGACAATATCTAGGCTCACATTTCTATGTTTAATGGTCTCAGCAACTCTACCTAGGTCTTCTAGGTGTTGGAAGGGGTTTTCATTGGAATTCCCATGAAAAGGATTTTGGATTAGGCTAATCACGTTGGGTTTCAATTCAAAATTATCTCCTTCACGGACCCTAATAAAAGGTTCTACATTAGTTGTAGAAGGGTCATAAAGGTCTCCAAGGGACTTGGGTGGTGGTGATTAAGGTTGTGGTTCTTGGATCTGCTTCAAAGTTTGCATAATCAATTAGACTTGTTGTTGGCGCTTATGATTAGCATTGATCTAAGCTTGGATTAGAGCAAGATGGTCAAGATTTTGATTCTCAAGATTTTCAGGGATCTTGGGTTGCTCAGGCATCTCAAGAATCTTAAGCATCTCACCCTTGCTAGAGTCAGCGATGTTAGCAGAATAAAAAAGAAGCAAGTCTCCTTCTAGGGTTCCTCTAAAGTGGTTCAACCAACTCATGATTAAGTAACCCCTACCAAGCATAAATAGAAGAAATGTAGGAGATGCAAAGGGAATAGGAGAGAAAAAATTGTGTGCTTAATACAATTAATCAAATTCTAAGCCTTAATGGATAGCCCAAATTGACCTAAGCCTCTAGAATATATCTCTCACAACAAGATAAATTGATGTTGTGCTTAAACCAGGAGCTGTATAAGTTGGGCTGTTAGAGCAAGGGGAGTGTGTCCCGAGGGTTGCTAGTTATGCCAAACCCCTGCTCACCTTAAGTCATTTGACAATCAGACCTCCCAACTTAAATGCTAACGGAAAATGTACTTCACTAATTAACCTTACGGTATGAGTGGATATCCTAAGACACTCAATTGAATCCTTAGGACCAACGTTTAATTGATTTTAATTAGGCTTAAGATTGTGACGTGCCTTGGAATGTGATGGGGTGTTGATTAATGTGTTGATGTCCCTTAGAAGTTGATTTAGAAGTGTAGTGCACACAATGAGGTTCTCAAACAAGATTTGTAATGAAGTATCTTTTAGGTTTGATCTTGTTTTAAAGATGAATTATAGGGTTTCAATGATATAGATTCAAACAAGATTCTTGTGAAGGCACACAAATAGTTTTGCAACCTTAAGTGATAGTATATTTCCTTTGAAGCTCAAAAAAATATGAGTACCTAATTGAAAATCCTAGAATTGGGACCTAGGCGAGTAGCTTCTAGATTATGGATTCGTTTTAATTAGGTCAAGTGGTACAACCCAATATAAAGCAACTATGTCTTCTCAAACACCACTAAATAGGGAATCCAAGAAATATTTTTTCAACAATTTTTAGTCCCTAAAAATATTTTTTTCTAATTTTTTTGTCTACTAGGGTCCAAAAGTTAGAAAAGACCCCCAGGTGTTTTCTTTTTGCGTGAATTAGGAAATGCCATGCCTAAATAATTTTTCAAAATTTTTTTAGAGATAGGTGTTTTGATAAAAAAAACTATTGCAAGAAATTTCACTTAATTCTTATTTATAGAAAAAATATAAAATTCAACTATTGTGCAAAATCGAGAATATATTATATTTCTGATAGGGATCTAATCCACAAATTTTTAAGTTTTATCTAATAAAAGTTGGGTCGTGAAATTTTAAGGGTTGATTCCTAATTTCAAAACACAAGGCCAGGAGTAATTTTGTAATTTTTGGATTAATGAAAAATTTAAGAATTAATTTTTGAAAATTGAGTATGTTAGCTACCCAAATTTCAGGATGGTGGTTTTTATGATTTCAAAACGATAACTCCCACTAAAAGAGAATTATATATATATATATATATATATATATATATATAGGCCTATCTGAAGAGCATTGTGTTGGAAAATATCAAAAAAAGCGTTACATAATGGACATTCGATTTTAATCTTGTGGATGATAGAAATACTACCAACAAAATCATTTATAGTTTTGCAGGGACGTGGACCTAACGGATGTTACAAAAAAAAAAAAGCTTTTCATACCTTCATGAAATTCATTCTTAAAAAGGTGTAACTAATCAAATCAATTAGTATTAATATATACTATAAATAGAAAGCGAATACAATTGCTTTCATAATATTAATCACACATAACATGTAAATTTATGCTTAAATTTAACGTATAATATGTATTAAAATCATAATAAAAACATTGCAACGATAATGGTATACGATTTGTAATAACACTTGAGTATGATTGTAACAAATAAGCTTTATCATTGTAATAGAAAAAACATATATTGTTACAAATGTGTGATCGAGTTGTAACAGATTAAACAAAGTTGTAATACAAAATTAGAAATTAGACGTTAGGTAATTTATTGTATATTGTATTTAATGATGTAATACTGATAGTACAACATGTTTAAAGTTGTAATATAATTGGGGTTATGCAATAAATGTATGTCATAATGGATTTTGATTAAATTAATTCATTTAATAGATACAAAATGACGTAACGTATACAAAGAATGCCAACAAAACATTGCAATAACTTAGATAATCCATTGTAATATAAGTTGATTTTAGTTGTAACAAAAAAATGTTAACAATGTAATAGTATCAACGTAAGTTGTAATAAATGTATGCACAAGGTGTAACATTATCATAGTAAATCATGTTGTAATATAATCTAAATAATAAGTCGGGCGGTTATTTATGATATATTGTAATTAATGTATATTACGGAAAATATAAATTGACTACTAGAATTATTCTAACAAGTAGATTAAACCTGAAGGTGAGGAATAAAAATAAAGAGGAAGGATATGGTGATCCGAAGTTGAATAACGATGGTGGAGAGATTCGTCGATGACGTCGGAGTAGATGCAGAGATCCGAAAGAGAACTAGAGAGGGCATGGGAATGTAGAGGAATGATTAGTAGAATTTCTACTGAGGACCTAAGGGGATGACTAGGTTTCTTTATTCTAATTAGGAAGGCTTGGAGGTGGTGGAAGAATGCAAGGTAGAGATGGTAGTGGAGGAATTAATTCTAATGTGTAGGTGTAGGAGTCTTTTTATAGGAATGGTAGTTTATTTGTGGCCATAGGATCTAGATCTAAGGACTTATAAAAGACCAACCAATCAAGGGAAATGTAGACCCTTGGACGTGCATCCAAGGGGTGTAAGGGGGCAAGAGAGTGGTCGGCCATGTAGCTTCCTAGAGAAGCTATGTATGGCCAGCCAAGTGTCTAGTTGTAGGGCCTTAGGATGGGTTTTGGAAGGTCAGGATTAGGGCTTAGAGGACATATGATTTAATTTAGGGTTTTTAGGAGAGGATATGTTCTTGGTTTTTAGAGTCCTAAAGAAGCTACCTAAGGGTAGGCTAGGAGGGATTAAATGGGACCCTAAGATCTGGTTTAGATGGTGGATGAGGGAGGCTAAGGGTGGTCGGCCACCTTTCTTAGGTTTTAAGTAACATGGCCAGCCACCATAGTTTGGATATGTTCTATGTGGCCAGCCAACAAGTGTAGAGATAGGTTCTTAAGGTTTCTAAAATAAGGAAGGGGTTTTGAGCTTGAGGATCTTAGATCTAAGATGTAGATTTAATGGTGGTTTTCCAAGGGATAGATTTAGGACATAAAGTTGGAGAAAAGGTTGTCTTAGATTAGGTTTTAGGTAGAGAATTGAGAGCATGCCACTTGTCTTCTTGTCCCCTCTCCTTTCTTGTCTTTATTTCTTCATCACTCCAGGCTTTATTAACTTCCTAGCTTTATTCCAAGCTAGTTTAACTTCACCACTCACTCCTGAATTATTCAAGACACTCTAATTAGACACTAATTAAACATAAAATATTTATCTGACCTAAGTATGCATGCATAATTAAAATGCAATATGTACAACCTATATGCACCTAGTTAACTAGGAACTTAGCATAAAATAGACAAGTTATTGATATAAATTATGTATCATCACCCTCCACCTCTGTTTCAACGATCCCCAGCTATATCTTTAGCTCTGTTTGTTTGTCTCTATCTCTCTCCCTAGTGGAGCACCGAGAAGCACATGCCTCCCCCAAGATGTAGTGCCCACTTCAAGGGCATGAACTTGGTCATTAAACCTCCTACTTACGTTGTTTGTGACTGCTCCATTTCTTCTCATCTCCTTCTCTCTTGCTCGAGATCGCTCAAGCTTGAGAGTTGCATTTCCCTAAGGGAAGGTTCCCTTGAACCCCTTCTTTGGTGACGGGTTCGTGACCCAGATTGAGCTAACAGTCTAGCTGAATCAATTACATCCGCCTCAGAAGACCCACCACATGTGATTTAGACATGACACTTGAAGAATTTTCCTTCATCACCAATTACTGGGCTTGACAGAGAAAGACATTATGGTTGGAAGGGGGAGGTTGCTCTCAGATAGATATTGATGTAACATAAGGAGTCATAGGGTAGAAAAGAATGATATCTCGGCTTCGCCATGTGAATTGGCATGAGTAGAAGTTAGGAAATCATTTGACTCATGCTCCAATTCCACTTTCTTTGGGATGAAAAACCTTCATCAACATAATCTTGTATCCAAATTCTATTCAACATCTAATTGAAGTAAATAATGAAAGCATCTTTAATCTACACCTTTTCATCTTTCCCTATTAAACAACAAGTTTGGTGCATCAAGACTCCTCACATGGTGCACAAACTTGAATGAAAGGGAAGCATGGTTGAGACATGGTGGTAGGAGCTTATAAGTTTATGGAGTAGTGAGAATCCTTTAACTTGCATGCCACTAGGGTCCTAGATTAGCCTCTCAACACCATCCATGACCCCCTCCAACTCCATCTCTCTATCTCCTCCCACCTCCTTCCTGATGCAAGGAGTTGTCCTCCCTCCCCAAGCTTGTAATCTCCATACATCCTTTACCCACCCCCTACCCTCTCATTATTTTTTGTGGTTCATCTTTAATGAGTTCCATTATCACCTCTCGAGTGGGAGACTACCATGTGGGTTCCCTCCTTCGTCCTTAGGCCTAACCCATTTTATGTGATCTTTTCCTCTCATGCCTTCTTAGTTTAGAACTTCGTTGAACAGTCCTTCCTATCTCTATTGTTTGCCTCATGTTGCATTGGTTTGGTTGTGTGTGGCGGGCAATCTCGTCTTGGTTAGCTTCCCCATTGTTAGACCTACTTTGTCAAGTTGAACTCCTTCTTGCCTTGGTATGGTCCACAAGGGATGATCTAATGGAGATGGTTGATTTCGAACTTGACCAACATAGAGGCTTGTCATGATCATGAGATTGGGCTTTGGTTTCTATATTTGGGGAGGCCCCCATGAGAGGAGCTCACGATTCAAAGACAAGAGTTGGTTCTTGAGTTTCGATTGAGGATTGATGGCCTAAAATGATTAAGTTCTACCTTCCATAACTATAGCATCATTTTTTCCTACACATCATCTTAGGGCCAATCTCACCTACTAGCTATCTTGCCTTGTGCAAATCATTGATGTCATTTCTATGGCACAAATTGTCATACAAGTGTAGAGTTTGGTTGAGAGCCAAATAAGCCAGGAGCTTGTTTTTTGGTTTTATCTTGTGTTCTTAATTTTCATGTTTCTTATTTTACCTTTTATTATTTTGTTTTCCCCATTTGACACGTTAAGTCCCTCAATTTTGGAGTATCTATCATATTCTTCTCATTTAAGACATGGTATTTTCTCTTCCTTTTTCGTACCATCTAAGCTACGTTTGGCAGTGGGATTGGAGAGAGGATATCCTACCTACAAGGGATTGTGGTACTGTAACGGATAGAATTAAGCGTAAAGGAGGGATTAAGAAAAATAGGTCACTCTAATTAACATCGATATCAAATTATCTTATTATATCACATAAATATATATTACAATATACTCACCTCAATCTAATATACCAATTAAAATATGATTACTATATCATATTAACCTTCTCAGACATATATCTTAATATTAAATAAATATTAACTAACATTACGTCGATATGTTTGATATAACACATATGCTGTTATCTAACCCAGCCTCAGTGTACTCTCGATTTCTTTCTTAGTGTATCGAGTGGACCACGTCAGGAGAAAAAGTTTAGAGAGACTGTACAGGTCAACTGTAAACGAACCGCCACATCTAACATCCTTTAAAGAAGGTTCTTATTCGTTTAAAAACCTGTCCCATCAATTCATCCAACAAAGTTCGATAAACTGGAACCCAAAAAGTAAAGTAAAAGGCAGACAAGGAAGGAAGATGGTGGGATTCTACTTCTGCCCAGAGTCAGCCTGTTGCTCTGCAGTGCAGACTGCGTCTCCGACTCCTGTGTGGTAACCCAAGTCCGCGACCAACCTTTCGACGGCTGAACTGGAGGACCCGCCAGCTACCACGGCGCGCCTACTCGTGTCCCTGATGGCCTTTACCACCTCGCTCACCTTCCTCCCCTCCTCGTCCTCCCCCATGAGACACCTCACCCCCCTCTCCACCTCAACGCTCCCCACCAGAACCCCCTCCTCCTGCTGTCGGATCCTCCTCACCTCCACTGCCACGCCCATGTCCTTCACCATCTCGCTAGCGTTCAGCCTCTGCTCAGCGTAGAGCGGCCACGCCAGCATAGGCACCCCCGCCCTCACCCCTTCCAGGCACGAGTTCCACCCACAGTGGGTAACGAAACCCCCCACCGCCCCGTGCAACAGCACCTCCAGTTGTGGCGCCCACGTTGGCCACACCATCCCCTTCCCCCTTGTCCTCTCCTGGAACCCCTCCGGCAGGTCCTCCTCCAGGACCGCATCCGTCGGCGGGCTGCTGGGTCCCTCCCCTTTCCGCCGCAGCGTCCACAGGAACCGGTACCCACTCCGCTCGAGGCCCAGCGCTATCTCTCTCACCTGCTCGGCTTCGAAGCACCCCATGCTCCCGAAGCAGAGGAACACCACGGAGCGTGGAGGTTGCTGGTCGAGCCACCTGAAGATGCACTCGTACTGCTGCTGCTGCTGCTGACTACTTTCATCCGCCACCGCCGGCGGCAGGGAGAGGAGGGGACCCACCGTGTATATAGGCGGCAGGTTGGATTCGCTGATCAGCGCGTCAAGGACGAGAGGTTCGAGCTCCCGGAACGTGTTGATGATGACCCCCTTGGCCTCGCGGAACCGGCGCGCGTGGTACGTGAAGGTCTCGTACCCGTCGGGGACGGCCATGGCTCCGGGAAGGGCGGCCCTCGGGACAGGAGATATCCCTGCGACGTGGACGAGCTCGTCGGTTTCGGAAATCAAGGGCAAGGGAGGGGGGAAGATGACGGTGCTCAGGCTGGCCGCGCTGGAGGGGAAGTAGACGAAGGCGGGGAGACCGAGCTCGTTGGCGGCGTCGACCATGGAGGTGACGAACTCGGTGACGACGCCAGCGATTCGCGTGCGGAGGGATAGGTCGGAGAGGTAGTCCTTGATGTAGGTCTTGTGTGCGGAGATGAAGTTGGCCATTGTGGTGACGCCATGGGCCGAGGGGTCGGGTGTGAAGTTGACGGGTGGGAGCCGAAGGAGTCGTATGGGGAGTGAGGAGGACTGGAGCCGGCGGAGGAAGGCGGAGGAAGGGGAGGACCAGATTGGGAGGGGTGCGCTGTGGGTGGTGAGCAAGGTGATGGAAAAGGAGGGGGAAAGGCGCTTGGCGAGCTCCACCATGGAGACGAGGTGACCCACGAGGGGAAGTGGGAGGAAGACCAGCGTGGGGGAGCCCGCTGAGGCTGAGCTCTGGTGGTGCCTGTCGTCCGCCGCCATGGTTTCTTCTACGAGTCCTCTGTTGCGTGCTGGTTTATCTTAGAGTTGACAACTGCCACGCTCTTCCAACTGGATAGTTTTTGAAGAAAAAAATTAGGGGAAGGAATTGTGCTGCTGCTTCTCCCACGGGGAATTGTTGTTGCATTGCATTGCACTCCTAGAATGAGAGATTTTACGCGTACATCGCATTTTTGTCAAATCTCCTTTACCGGATCTTCTTTTGTTTTTTTCTTTAAAAAAGGGTCCTTTACCGGATCTTTCATTCCCCTCAGATGGTATTGTTGAGAAACCGCAAAAAGAAAAGAAAGCACGATGAGTGTTTGACAGTTGACACCTAATACGAGTTTATACTTTGGGTGAAAACACAGGTAACAAAGACAAAAATGAGCAGCACGCATCAAATCATTTGAATTGTAGAATGGTGAGATCTCTGCGTCGAACTTTGAAGAAAACAACTTAAACTATGTAATAGCACAAATTGTCAAGTACTAGTTTACGATTTGGGTTAGTTAACTTGTACATTATTCTTGCAATAGGGGATAATCTTTATTTATGTTTACTTAAGAAGGGGGGTTAACTTCTGTCTATGTTTACTAAATGAAGGTTAAGAATGCATGTTAATCTATGATATGAAATCGAGGTATTTACTTGATTTTGGGATTTAGAATAAAAGTTAATGTGGAAAATGATATGTTTACCCTTAAGATGACATGTATATTAATTAGTGAATTATTTTTTATGTTAAATAAATGTAATGTGAGAAATTACATGCTAATTTGAAGTAATTGCATTAATTTTATTTTTAATATGCGTAAATGTAATTAGGTAAGCATAATTTCTTTTATATGTTAACTAATTGTTTATTATGTTAGATAATATTTACATTTTGTTAATTAATTCATTGTGATGGTAATTATTATGTAACTGTTGCATAATTATTATATAAAGGAATAATTATTAGTTTTTGTCAATAATTAATTATCATCATGACTACATAATAATTATAATGGTAAGACGAGAATAATAATATTTTATGAAGTAATTGATTATTTTAATAGTTATTTATTTATGATTGCATATTTTTTAAGCTATGAATCATGATCAATGATTGAAGGGCTTATCATGTCTTTGGGTTGGGGGGGTTAGGGGTAGGTGATTTTTGCCCTCTCCTCCCTTTATTGAAGGGTGTTAAGTGGTTTGGTTGGTTAGGGGTTGCATGCTTGCCCCCTTTCTCTTTGGGTTGGGGGTTGTTGTTGTTTGCAGACTAGTTATTTGCTTAGCCAAGTGGTGTCTCCTTGCCCCTTCTCTCATCTTGGTAAGGGGACTTGTTGCACAGGTGGACTACCATGAACCGAGTGGTGCCTCCTTACCCCCTTTCGTCTATTGGGTGGGGGGGCTTGTTGTATTGGTAGACTACCAGCTTGGTGAACCAGGTGGTGCCTCCTTACCTCCTCTCTCCTCTGGGGGGCTTGTTACACTAGTAGGTGACGTGCGCGGGATGCAGTTGTTTAATTGTGTCGTTATAGCATGCGTTCGCGATGTCGGTTTTAGTTTAGAATGTGGATTTGGTGAGTCCAAATCTCGAACACAAGAAGGTGTAAAATCAGATTACTTGTTGCTTTTAGTTGTCACATGAAGTTTGGCTTGCTTGCAAGAAAATGAGAGAGAGAGAGAGTAGGGTTAGAATTTTTTCTTTGAATCACGACATTCATTCGAACAAAATGAGAACATTAACATTTAGCATGCAACTTGAGTTTATTTGCAAATACAACAATAGCTAAAAGCTTAAACAAAAGCAATATGAAACTAGGGTAAAGAGAGAGAAAGAGAAGGTAAGGTGGCCACGGCGGTGGAGGACTTCGTCGGCGACTTGACAACTCCGGCGAGTGTGAAGTATGCTTAATAAAGCTACTAGTAGGGTGGAAGGTGTGTGTGTATTCAATGGGGTGGTTGAAGGGGGTTTAAATAGAAGAAAAGGATTTCTAATTGAGGTAAGGGGGTTTAGCAACGTCCAGGACGTCGCTAAACCCTCCGCCTGCCGGTCCAAGCGTGCGCACGTTCTTCCTTCGCCTGCGCGATCTGTGTACTCACGCTGTGGGCTGTCCGATCGAAGATCGGACGGTTGAGATTTCGCATGAGTGTGTGCTATGGATCGTGCTTGCGTAACGCGTGTCTCGCGTGTGTGATAATCCGTGCGCATCCGCTGCGCTGTGTGGCCTCCATCCGCACTGCTCGGCGACGATCGGACGACTTGAATTAGCCGCAGTGCACGCTGGGTCGCGAATTGAAGCGCGGTGCAATTTGAACGCTCACCTCTCATCGTGAGGGCGAGGCGTGGACTGCTGTGCTGCTTTCTCAATTGGCCGTGGAGACGAGATCGGGCATGGGGCCGTGTCGACCGTTGGATTAGGATTTGATGCTGAGGCTGCGAGGGCGCACGGGTGAGGGATGCGTGCGAGCGAACGTAAGCTCTCAGCCATCCGATCGGAGGATTGGATGGCTTAAAGCGCTGCTTCGTGAGGCTGCGCGGGTGAGGGGTGTGGTGGATGCGGTGACGTGGCTGCTTGTGGGCCGTTGATTTGATGATCAATGGCCAGAACTTTTTGGGTTAATCGAGGGAGCTCCGGATGTCGGATTTGAGTGATTTCGAGTCTGTTGAACTTGATTTGTCGATTTGAGTTCATCCGTGCGGTCCGATTGCTCATCTGAGGCCTGTTTTAATATGCACTTGTACATACGACTATTAAACATTGATTATAAGCAATTTTAATTTGTCATGCATGCAATGCTCCCAAGTCCAGTATGGTATATCATTAACGCACATATCCTCAAAACTGACATCGGTTGATGGAATTATCATCCTTAGGTGTAAAGTTATCATACCCCCATGCTCATCCCTTGCTAGTCCCTAGCAAGGTTTATCCTAGCCGTTATTTCCATTCAGGATTATGAATTGATTACTTAGACATTTGTTGCTTGTCAATAGGAGGAAATATACTAAGAGCCTGATCTACAGAAACTAAACAACACTCGTGTCTGCTAAAATGCGAACTGCCCAAATCCTCGCTTTAAAGCATATATGCATATATATATTTTCATCTTTTCTCATTTTTTTTGGATTTTTGGAGTTGAGAGTGTGTTGGTAACATTTTACGGCTACCCAACCCACCCATAACTAGGAAAAGACTCTAAGTGCTAAGCATCTTGGTGTAAATGTTGTGATAGACTCATTCAACAGTAATTAGAACAGACTTCAGGTTTCTACACTCCTAGGTGATTGGAAAAGGAAGTGCTTGCCTGAAGGTGTATTTGTCCGATCGGTAGCTTTCTCCCTACTCTTATTTTATTTGGGGTTAACACAAGGGTGTTTCTAGTGTATATCTCCCTAGATTGCTCTACTTCCTCTCTTCTTCCTTAGGTGTTTTGGACTTTTTGTGCATTTAGTGAGCTG
Source organism: Thalassia testudinum (assembly GCA_037157565.1). Taxonomy (NCBI): domain Eukaryota; kingdom Viridiplantae; phylum Streptophyta; class Magnoliopsida; order Alismatales; family Hydrocharitaceae; genus Thalassia; species Thalassia testudinum. The sequence continues at coordinate 124,427,999 of JAZHRO010000055.1, forward strand.
GGTTCTGGACAACTGGCCAATGGGCTGTTATCTACGACCACTTGCCAGCCATACTCGTACGGTGAAGTGTGGCTTATTTATTTTTTTCTTTTTCTTCTTTTTCTATTTTTCTATTTCTCCCTTTTTCTCTTTTTTCTTTTCTTTTCTTTTTCTTTTGTTGTTTAGTAGGTGGCTTCCCTGATCTTAGATTTACCTAGAGGTAATAAAAGAAAGTGGTCCTGTGGCTGGACTCTGGACAACCGACCAATGGGCTGTTACCTACGACAACTTGCCAGCCATACCACCCTAGAAAGTTCATTAGCTATCCAATTTCTATTAGAATCTTTGAGTGAGTCAGTGCAAAAATGTGTGCAGATGCTTAGACCGAGGTTCGAAATGCCGATTTCGATGCCGTGCCGATGAATTCCAAGTGTGCATTTCATGGGCATGCCGAGGGCATGTCGGGGAAATGCCCGTTTTCGATTGGCATGCCGATGAGCATGCCGTGGGCATGCTGTGGGCATGCCGATGCATACCAACAAAAATAGCAAAAGTAATTAAAAAAACCAATAGCAACCTAGACATGGGCACCAATTTCGCCAGCATGCCGAGGGCATGCCGACGAAATCCCTGTAAATCGACGCTTTCTTCATGTCGGCACGACCGTTGCTCGGAAATGCCCTTGCCGTCGGCATTTAAATCAATGGCTTAGACTAAAAGTCCCTTCGAGTCAGAGGGCGGGTTGATAAGTCGTATACTTATCACCCTTGGCGAATTACAGTAAATTAAGGTTGCGAGGATTCAAGGCTAAATCCATATTTTAGTAGACACCTGGCTGATTAAGCTTGAAGGCCTGAAAAGTCTAAGTGTTCAGGTTCTTCTCGTATTATTTCCCACCGTTGACAAGTTTCTAATGCCTAAATTCTCCTTCCTAATTTTTTTTCTTTTTTAATTTTTTTATTATATAATTCAGGTTGATAATATAAACTCAGAGAATGCGAATTATCACCCCTATGCTTAAGTTGGACAATGCCCTCATTGGCAAATAAATGGATGCAAAGGGGGTACAGAAAGAAATAAGCTGAGTGTTGCCGTGTTCCTAATCAGTCTGAATCTTTTGGGTTGCCTCTTAGGAAGCGTTGAGTTTATTGCCTCCAGCTGGGCGAGGCTCTGTGTCAACCCTTAATGAGGGTGACAACTTCCTTTGGGGGAACTTGGGCAAGAAAATGTTTTAATCTTTGCCCGTTTATTGTGAAGGTTTACCCAATGTTAGGATCTGCAATTTCAACCGCCCCATTGGGATAAGGTTTGACCACCTGATATAGTTCTGTCCACTTTGATCTCAGCTTCCCGAGGAAAAGTCTAAGTCGGGCATCAAAAAGCCAGACTTGTTGGTTGGGCTCGAAGGTTTTCCTATGGATGTGTCAGTCGTGGACGGCTTTCATTTCTTCTTTGTAAAGTTGACTGTTCTCATATGCGTCTCGACGGATTCCCTCAAGCTCGGAGAGTTTGAGTGTCCTTTGTGCCCCGGCTAACTAAAAATCCATGTTGCACTGCTTAATAGCCCAATAAGCTCGGTTTTCCAACTAGACCGGAAGGTGGCAAGCCTTGCCAAAGGCCAGGCGATAAGGCAACATGCCTATCGGGGTCTTAAAAGTGGTCCTGTATGCCCAAAGGGCATCATCCAATCGCGTGGACCAATCCTTCCGGTCAGGTCTCATTCTAAAGAATATTCTTGATCTGCCTATTGGAGATCTCAGTTTGCCCATTTGTTTGTGGGTGATACGGGGTGGCAATGCGGTGAGTAACCCCATATTTTCTAAATAAGGTATGGAATTGGGCATGAATAAAATGACTCCCACCATCACTGATCATGGTCTTCGGTATCCCAAACTGAGAGAAGATGTTTTGCTTAACAAAGTCCATGACAGCCTTATGATCACATCTTTGGGTGGCGACGGCTTCAATCCATTTCGAGACATAGTCTACTGAGACTAAGTATGTATTCAAAGCCGTTGGATGGTGGGAAGGGACCCATAAAATCGATACCCCAAATATCGAAGATTTCGACAATAAGAATGGGCTGGAGGGGCATCATATCCTTTCTAGTCATAGTCCCTAATGTCTGGCAGCGAGAGCAAGTCTTAGAGAAGTTGTGCGCATCCTTGAATAGGGAGGGCTAGTAAAATCCAGACTGTAAAACATTTGCAGCCGTTTGGACTTCTTTATCAGGAATACACCTCCTAATGATCTGGTCGGCACAGAGTTTAAACTGCATGGGATCATCCCAGACATAGTGCTTGGCTTCAGCCAAGAACCTATCCTGTTGCTATCTAGACTAGCCGTGTGGAGTCTGTCCCACTAAATAGTTGACGAAGTCTGCATACCAGGGTAGCTTTCTTCCTTGCATAGCTAGAAGTTGTTCATCAGGAAAGGTGTCAGTCAAGGGTAGTGATGGTCCGATGTGGTCTGGGTGGAGTCTGGACAGGTGATCGGCTACGACGTTCTTGGACCCAGCTTTGTCATGTATTTTCAAGTCAAATTCCTGCAAGAGTAGGATCCATTTGATGAGCCTGGGTTTAACGTCCTTTTTGGTCAACAAATGCCGGATAGCCGAGTGGTTAGTGTAAATCGTCACGTGGGATCCCAGATGATATGATCGGAACTTTTCTAATCCAAAGGCTACAACGAGTAGTTCTTTTTTTGTAACAGTATAATTCCGTTGAGCCTCATCCAACGTCTTGCTTGCGTAGTGGATTACCACGGGTTTTTTTTCTCTTCTTTGTCCTAGGACAGCGCTGATGGCAAAATTTGATACATTGCACATAAGCTCAAAGTCTTGGGACCAGTCCGGGGGTTGTAATACAGGCGCAATGGAGACTGTTTCCCTGAGAGTATTGTAAACCTGGATGTAATCAGGTGTCATGTAAAAAAGGGCGTCGTTGGCTAAAAGGTCAGTCAAGGGTTTAGAGTGTTTGGAAAAATCTTTAATGAACCTTCTATAGAAGCCAATATGTCCTCGGAAAGATCGGATTTGCCGGACCGAGCTAGAAGGTGGAAGTTTGGAAATTAGATCAACCTTAGCTCGATCTACTTCAATGCCCCTATGCGAGACGATGTGACCGAGGTCAATCCTTTCCTGAACCATGAAATGGCTCTTTTCTCAGCTTAAAACCAGGTTGACCTTGATACATCGCTTTAGGATCTTCTCCAAATGGCTAAGGCAATGGTTGAATGAATTCCCAAACACGGAGAAATCATTCATAAAGACCTCCAGGTATTCACCCACCATCTCTGAAAAGATGGCTAGCATGCAACGTTGAAAGGTAGTGGGTGCGTTGCATAACTCGAATGGCATACGTCGGAATGCGAATGTGCCAGACGGACAAGTGAATGTGGTCTTCTCTTGATCTTCTGGTGCAATAGCAACTTGGTTGTATCCTGAATATCCATCTAGGAAGTAAAAATATTTCTGCCCTGCTAATTGCTTGAGAATCTGGTCAATGAATGGTAGAGGGAAATGGCCTTTCTTGGTAGCCTCATTAAGCTTCCTATAGCCGATGCACACCTGCCATGCAGTAGTGGTGCGGGTGGGGATGGATTCGCCCTGATCATTGGTGACAATGGTGAGCCCAGTTTTCTTGGGCACCACTTGAGTGGGGCTCACCCAAGGGCTATCAGAGATTGGGTAAATGATATCAGCTTCAAGCCACTTGATTATCCCCTTTTTAACGACCTCTCGCATATTCAGGTTCAATTGTCTTTACATCTGGTGAGAAGGTCAAGCCCCATCTTCCAAATAAATCTTGTAAGTGCAATAGGTGGGGCTAATTCCCCTCAAGTCAGAAATTATCCATCCAATGGCTGCCTGATGTATAGAGAGGGTTGTAGTCAACCTAAGCTCTTGTTCCCTAGTTAAATGGGCTTTAATAATTACAGGGAAGGTTTGGTCAGGTTCAAGGAAGACATACTTGAGATTATTGGGCAAAGGCTTTAGGTCGGGTGTAGGTGGGACAACATTCGACGGGTAAGGGAAAGGTGGGAGTTGATCAACATCAATCTCCTTAAATGGTGGTTGTGGAAGGTAATCAGCTTTGCAAATGTCAATCTCCACAGGCTGGGATGGGTCAGGATAGTCATTGGCCGATTGAGTCAGATGGTCAGCTGAAGAGCTGAGAGTGAGGCATTCTTCAACCAGAGGTTCCATGGGATCGTGCTCCTCGATCCAGTCACAATCAAAAGACTTGGCCACCCTAAAGACATCCAATTGCATCTTCTTGTCTCCAAAGGTGATTTCCATACATCCCCTGTCGCAACCAAGTAGCTAAGAAGGGTCTGCCCAGGATGATGGGTGTGTTTTGTAGTTGTTCAGGAACTTCTATGTCGAGAACCAAGAAGTTGACCGAGAAGTTGACCGGGAAGTAGAAGTTCTTGACTCGAACAATTACATCCTTGACTACCCCCTTTGGGGTTTTCACAGATCTATTAGCCAATTGGATGGTTACAGGTGTGGGTTTCAATTCTCCAAATCTAAACTGGTGATACAGGGTCGTCGGGATGAGGTTGATCGAAACACCTAAGTCCAAGAGTGCTCAATTAAATGTCATGTCCCCGATATTACAAGAAATCAGGGGCGCTCCTGGGTCAGTTCGTTTGGGAGGCAGGCTGCTTAATATCACTGAACTAGCTTATTCTGAGAGCACTACCTTCCTAGGTGCTTGGTTTTTGGCTTACGCTTCGACGTACAGACATCCTTCAAGAACTTAGCGTAAGTCGGGATATGTTTAATTGCTTCGAGGAGCGAAATATTAATCTGGAATTGTTTGAAAATCTCTAACAGCTCATTCTCAACTACAACTTTCTTTTTCTTCCTTTTCTCCAAGGCCTCAAGGTATGGTGTTTGGGTTTGAATCGGGTCAGTCTCCATGTCCTTGGGTTCCTCCTGCTCACGCTTAGACTCGGGTATCTCAGGAAGTGAGGTTACGGGAGGGGTTGGTCATTTGGAGTCCTGGGTTTTAGTTCCACTTCTCAAGGTAACCACGTTGGCAGTGGTGTTGGGACCATGGGTAGATCCTTGAGAAGAAGAGGAAGAAGGGACACCGAAACCAGGGGGTGTTTGTGGGGCTTACTGGACCATGTGGGCATGTCCCGGATTGGCTTGGAACCTGCGAATTGGGGCCTCTGTTAATCACATTTCGCGGGTTTGGTTGTGGCTGAGAAGGAAAGGATCCCTGTTGTTTATAATCCAACAGCTGGCTCAACTGTCCCTTCACTAAGGCCATTTCTTCCTGGTGTTTTTGATTCCTGTCAGCCATCATTTTTATCAATGTGTCCATTTGGTTTTGAGGGGGAGGGGTTGCCCTATTATGATTATAGGGTGGTTTAACCAGTGGTCCTTGTTGATAGGAGGGGGGATTTGGCTTGGGTTGGTTCTGGAATTGGTTCGATTTTTGGTTCATCCAGGTGAAATTGGGGTGATTACGCCATCCGGCATTATAGGTGTTGGAGAAGGGGTCAGGTTTGGAGTAACCCTGGATAGCTTGGACATCTTCAAAGATAGAAGGTGCCGAGCGGGAGGGAAGTGAGTGATCAGGGGTTGAGGGAGCAAAGGTCCCTCCCTGGAACATGGTCAGGGGTTGTTCCAGGTGCATTTGGCTCATTGGTTGCACTAAGTCTACATTGTGAGCTCCCTTTGCTAGGGAGAGGGTCTGTAGCGAGTTTCTGGTCTGGTTTAGCAGGTCATCGATCTTTTTGTCCATCAATTCAACTTGATCCAACTTTTTGGCTATAATGTCCATGTCAATCATTCCAGAATTTGCTTGCATCTCATAGATTCCACCACGAGGTTGACTGGATCGATAACTGGGTCATGGAGGCATTGTTGAGCGAATTCTCACTCATGGACTCAAAGAGTTCGAATGCGCTCTCCTCATTTTTGTTCAAAGAGTTGCCCCCACATGAGGCATCAACAAAGTTCCTAAGGTTGTCGTCCAGACCATGGTAGAAGATCTGGGTTAATTGCCCACCTTGGAACCTCATGGTGTGGGCATTTCCTCAATAATTCGTTAAATCGTTCCAACGCCTCATGGAATTGTTCCCCACTTTGGAGTGTAAATGTGGTGATGGCTCTCCTGAGGGCATTGGTTTTACCTATGGGGAAGAATATTTTCAAAAATGCATGCCTTAGTTCCTCTTAGGTGGAGATGGGTCTCCCTAAGGTTCTAAGCCAGTGAGATGCTCTGTCTTTTAGGGAGAAAGGAAACATTTTAATCAAAATAATGTCTAAGCTGATGTTCTTGGGTTTCACAGTTCTGGCGATCTGGTCAAGGTCCTCTAGGTGTTGGAAGGGATCCTCATTTGAGCTCCCATGAAAGTGGCTCTGAATTAAGCTCAGGACATTAGGTTTCAGCTCAAAATCATCTCCCCCTTTGGGGACCCTAAGATGGGGTTCGATCTGAATAACAGACGGATTGTAAAAGTCGCGGAGGGGCCTAGGTTGGTCCTCCGGAGGTTGTGGTGGGTTAGGTGGGTTCAATGGGGGTTGCCCTTGAGGGTTTTGCAATCTGTGTATGGCCTGCATGATGGTTTGGATTTGTTGTTGTTGTAGTTGGTGGTTGGCCGAAATCTGGGCCTGAATGATGGCCATAGCATTGGGTGGGGGTTGGTCCTCAACCTCATCAATTCTTGGTTTGGCCATTTCTTGTGTAAAATTAAGTCTCCTCCTGATTTCCTTATCCAAAACAAACAACTTGGGATGCAGTGATCGTCTCCTGTGCATGCACTAGTGAAGAACGGAGAGGGATGAGGAGAGAAATAGATGCGAGAAGTATGTGCACAAACAAGTAGATAAGTCTAGTCCTTACAGTGTATACCTTAGGTGACCTAGAAGCCTTAGAGGAAATGATCAAGCCTGTAAGCACTTAACCGCCCTTCCCAATGTTAATCTGGCCAGGTTGATTACGAGAGGATTGAAGGGAAGGTTCTTCCTTTGGCTTTTGCCGTCAGTTCTGTAGACTCCACAACCGTGGTCGTTTGACACTTCCCCTCAGGCTAGACACCAGATTCTACAAAGGGAATAAAGGTTAAATGCCCAGCAAACCAAATCACACCTCCAAGACTTAAACTAGTCCTGCCTAGGGCACGTCTACTCCATTTTAATGAGGGACAAGGCTAGTGCTTGTGCTCAAGATATGTGCTGAGGCGTTGATTGGGGTTGTGTCTCTTAGTTAATCTATTTGAGCGTGTGTGCACTTAACAAGACATGGTTCTCAAGCAATGATTTTAAGATGTGTCTTTTAATGTTTGTCCTTACTTTAGTGCCATTTAGGGTTAGAGTGCCTTAGTGTTTTCAGACAAGGTTCAAGTGGGCACACAAAGTTTTGCATGCAACGGGTGAAAATTGATTTCCTTTAGAGTAATGTGGCCCTAGAAAAGCAACTCTAATGAGTTCACCATAGTGTTCATGCAGTTCTAGTAGGTGAATTGATTTTAGTTATGATGAATGGTGCGACCCAGGTCAAATCACAGCGGCTTCGCAAACACCACTCAAAAGAAAGAAGAACACTCAAAAAGATTATCTCCTTAAGAATGTTAGGGTGTATTTTTTTTTGTTGGGTGATGAGTTTGGAATGTGGGTCATGTAGTCATTCACCACGCCAAATTTTTATTTCTATTTTTTTGTATTTTTCTTTTTTTCAAGCACGGAAACAACCAAAGGGTGGAGAGATACTCACAACTAGTCTTCGCTGCACTTTATTCCATCTCTATCATTGCGAATCGTGCTCTTTTGCTGCCCATGCGTCGAGTTCCTGCAATCAATCAAGTAGGGGGAGAAAATGAGTTAGACGATGTGAATACGAATGCGGAATGAAAGCAACAAAAGAAATCCGTTGCCTCCCTGGCAACGGCGCCAAAAACTGACGGCGTGGGATGCGGTTGTTTAATTGTGTCGTTATAGCATGCGTTCGCGACGTCGGTTTTAATTTAGAATGTGGATTTGGGGAGTCCAAGTGTTGAACACAAGGAGGCATAAATCGAATTACTTTGTTGCTTTTAGTTGTCACATGAAGTTTGGCTTACTTGCGAGAAAACGAGAAAGAGAGAGAGAGGGAGAGAGAGTAGGGTTGGAATTTTTTCTTTGAATCATGACATTCATTTGAATAAAATGAGAGCTATATAAGAAACAACATTAACATTAACATTTAGCATGCAACTTGAGTTTGTTTTCAAATACAACAATAGCTAAAAGCTTAAACAAAAGCAATATGAAACTAGGGTAAAGAGAGAGAGGAGAAGGCAAGGTGGCCACGGCGGTGGATGAGGGCTCCGTCGATGGCTTAACAACTCTGGCGAGTGTGAAGTATGCTTGATAAAACTAGGAAGGAGCTAGGAGTAGGGTGGAAGGTGTGTGTATTCAATGGGGTGGTTGAAGGGGGTTTAAATAGGAGAAAAGGGCTTCTAATTGAGGTAAGGGGGTTTAGCAACGTTTAGGACATCGCTAAACCCCTTCCAAAAACATCGCTGAAACCCTCTGCCTGCCAGTCTAAGCGCGTGCGCATTCTTCCTTCGCTCGCGTGATTTGTGTGCTCGCGCTGTGGGCCGTCCGATCGAAGATTGGATGGTTGAGATTTTACGTGAGCGCGCGCTGTGGATCGCGCTTGCGTAGCACGCGCCTCGCACGTTATCGCGTGTGTGATCATCCGTGCGCATTCGCTGCGCCGCGTGGCCTCCATCCGCACCGCTCGACGATGATTGGATGGCTCGAATTAGCCGCGGTGTGCGCTGGGCCGCGAATTGAAGCGTGGCGCTATTCGAACGCTCGCCTCTCATCGCTAGGGCGAGGCGTGGACCGCTGCGCTGCTTTCTCAGTTGGTCGCAGAGATGAGATCGGGCGCGGGGACGTGTCGATCATTAGATGGAAATCAGACGGTCAAGATCTGACGTTGAGGTTGCGAGGGTGCGCGGGTGAGGGATGCATGTGGGCGAACGTGAGCTCTCAGCCGTCTGATCGGAGGATCAAACTGCTTAAAGCGCTGCTTTGTATGCCTACGTGGGTGAGGGGCACTGTAACGAGCGCGTGCCCCAGACGTCTTTTAAGACGTCTGGGAGGTGGCCCAGACGTCTGTAAAGACGTCTGGGATCACATCCAGATGTCTGACCAGACGTCCGGGATAGTTTACAGACGTCTGGCGAACAGTTATGCTCGCACGGGATATTCGTCTGCGCGCCTGTGCGCGCAGACCTGCGATCCTGCATCTTTCTCTGCAGCTGCAGGCGACTGCGACCGTCTCTCTCTCCTCTCCGCGCGGCGTTAAAAGGGGGGGGGGGGGCGCCTCCCCTCCCGTCTCCACCATCTTCCTCCTTCTCTCCTGCCTGTGCGCGAGAGCGAGCGGACGCGAGGGCGCAGCGGCAGCGGCAGCCGCAGTAGGCGCGGAGGAGCTGCGGCGTGCGAGGGCGGGGCTCTGCCGTGAGGGCGAGCTCGCCGGGAGCGGCTTGGCCGGCCGGCGGAGGGCGCAGGGGGCGCAGAGCGTCGCGGAGAGGGACCTGCTGCGGGCGGAGCAGCGGACGCGCGAGGTGCGACGCGGGCGGCGTCGCGAGCGGAGGCCGAGCAAGGTTCTGATTCTGGAAAAATTTCCAGAATCAGACGTCTGGACTGATATCCAGACGGCAAGGTCGACGTCTGAGAGAACATACAGACGTCTGAAAGGTGAGTTTCCGCTTTCTTCTTCTTTGTCGACTGACCGTACTGAGGGAGGGGGGTTGGCTGTGCGCAGGTGTTCTGATTCGTCATCCTTTGCGAATCAGACGTCTGGAAGTTGTACCAGACGGCGGGAGTGACCTCCAGACGTCCGTAGTGACCATCGGACGTCTGGGATCTAGGAGAGACGTCCCCACAGACTTCTGGACGTCCGGGGAACCAAGCCGAACAGGTAATTCTCTGATCCACCGTTTAAGACGTCTGGAAGGAGTTCCAGACGTCTGATTTTGCACAGTATTGTCTTTCTCGACCCGTTTAGGGCCAGTTTGGACTCCGTTTTCCGCGATTCGAGTTGCGTTCGTTTCAGAATTTATTCCTCTACCCGCCTACAGTAGCTATACACTGTTTTGAGACACTCCTTGTGTTTGATCCTTGTGATAGGACCTCGTTCGGTTGCAGTCTTGAGAGTCGCGGAGGCGCGCGGGATTCCCGACCACGCCCCCATTACTCCCGTTGTACCTGGTAGAGTGGTTTTAAGTATTAATAAAATCTGTTAAAGTATGGAACCATAACTAGAACCTAGGGCATTGCATGAATCCTAGGAACGAGAAATATATGGAATGATAGCTACTAGGTGTTGCATGAATCCTAGGGCCGGAAAACTAGATTGTATGATAGATCCTAGGATATGGCATGAATCCTAGGATGGAAAAACTAGTGGAATGTATATTACTGCAGTCTTGGAAAAATGGAAAGGAATATATATAAAGCTGCCTGTAAATTTAATTAACAGCTGCCTGTTATGCATAAAGAATCATGGTGAGATCATGGAATGTGAGAACGTGAATCTGGAAAGTGAAACATATGATGTTCTGAGATAAAGAGCCGGAACCCTACGGGGAATTAGGAGTGGAACTCCTGGAAAGAAAAGGAATGGAACTGAGATGTAGTTTGTACTGTCTCTTGGGTACGCAGTACCAAGGGAAGTACCTGTACCTGTTTTAGTGCAGAGTGGGGCCAGCCGCCCCAGGGACCCGGGGTTAGGCTTGGCCGCTCTGTACCGACTTGTTGGCCCTCGTGTACGTAGTACCGAGGAGAGCTAGTAGTGTTAGGTGAGTACTAGCTACCCCACGGGCCCCGGGGTTCTGCTAGCCTCCTTCACCGACTTGTTAGGCCCACTAGGGCAAACCAGGGTAGTCAGGCGAGGGTGCGCGGACTGTGGAGGGGCAAGGCCCCGGTTTGGTTACTGTGGAGGGGTTGGACCCCTGTTACTGAGAGGGCTCTGCCCTGGTTCCGTGCTGTGCTTTGGGCGCACCCGTTAACGGAAACGACTGACCGCGTGCCAGTGCGGGCTAGCTACCTGTGCGTTTATTGCGCGTGCCGTAGTCACCGTTACGTCTGTCAGTGACCCTGGGGTGGTTGACTGAGGGTAGGATCACCACGGGGGACTCTCCCGGCCAGGAGAGCACCACGTGCTACTTCTACTTTTGGAAAAGGCTGCAATCAAGATCGTCCCACGAGGACATTCGAGATCAAGTAAAGGATCTGAGAAGTAAATGAAATAGTGAGAAAAATTGAAAGATGTAAATAAAGGAAGTAATAGAACATAACAGCTACTGTACACTCTACTGTTGCCTTTAGTTAGTTTGCCACTCTACTCAGCGTTTTGCTGACGTGTTACACTCGTTACCCTTTCAGGACCAGGTGTTGAGCAGCCAGGGTCGGCGGCTGCAGAGGACGCTGGGCCGAGTAGGGTCCAGTAGAGTTACCACAGCTTTGTACCTTCTTTTGTTTCTGTTCTAGTGAGTAGTTTTGTTTCCACTGTACCTTCTTTACCTGCAGTTTTTGTTATATGATAAATGTTGCTTTACTGTTGTGGTGGTACCTACTGTAGTAGTTTCTTTCCTTACTGCTGTACTTTCTTACTGTTAGTTATATTCATGCTGAATGTGGTTTATTTTACTGTCTTTTGGTTACTTCCTCGTTGGACGACTGGGTCTTGGGATTAGTCGAGTCGGTCTGGTTCTCGTGTCTCGTAGGGACTCGGGAATCGGGTCGTTACAGGCACGATGGATGCGGTGACGTGGCTGTTTGTGGGCAGTTGATCTGATGATCAACGACCATAACTTCTTGGGCCAATCGAGGGAGCTCCGGATGTCGGATTTGAGTGATTTCGAGTTCGTTGGACTCGATTCGTTAATCCGAGTCCATCCGTGCGATCCGATTGTTCATCTGAGGCCTGTTTCAATATGCACTTGTACATACGATTATTAAACATTGATTATAAGTAATTTAAATGTCATGCATGCAATGCTCCCAAGCCCAGTATGGTATATCATTAATGCACATATATCCTCAAAACTGACCCTAGTTGATGGAATTATCATCCTTAGGTGTAGATTTATCAGTAGGCTACCCACTTGGTGAACTCGGTGGTGCCTTGATATTTTCATATTTATTTATGTTAATGAATGGCTAACTAATGTTAGTTTTAAGACAATTTGGGTTAGATTGCATTCAATTAGGTTCGATTAGTCATTTTTGGGCATTGTGTAAATAATGCATATTTTTGGGTATTTATGCAATTTTTCCTGTAGCTATATTTGGTACCTTGATGTGTTTGTTCTCATATGTGCAAGTACGAAATTGCAGGTTGATTGGAGCATGGCTCAATGGAGTTTTTGATCTGAACTCACTTGGAAGAGGGTTAGACCTAGTTTGGTGAACCTATTTGCTAACCTAATTAACCTCAAACCTAACCCAATTTAGGAACCTAATTAACCTTAGCCTAGAACCTAATTACTTAGTCTAATTAGCCAATCCAATTGGCTAGCCATGAGACTTGATTTTAGACCTATTTAGGCTAACCAAGTTAGGGTCATACCTTACAAAAAAAATCCAACACTTAAACATAATCTTAAATCCTAACCTAACAATCCTTATTTGGCCATCCCTTTTATCCTTAAATAAAAACTATTTTGGATGATCAAAATACATCATAATTTATCCACCATTAGATCTAAATCCTAGGGCCCTAAATTGCTTACCTAAATCCCTATCTTAAACCTCTAAACAAAATCCTATTCCTAATCCTAAACTTTTCATAATGACACATCTTTAATATTTTGGCCATAATTCTTTCATTTCAAATACAAATTGAGTGATTCAAATTGTGTTGGAAAGTTGATTTCGAGGGCTACACTGTTGCTTTTATGTGGAACTCGAAATTCGAAATAAAAAGTGGCCAAAAATTCGAGAGAATCATAGCCCTCCATCATCCTCTCAAAACCATCCTAGCCCTTCATCAATTCCAACAACACCTAACCTATTCTATCCACCTATTCCTTCATCCTATGCCTTGATTCCTAGACTCCTAATCTTAGCCCTTTATTTTTGTGATCCAAGGCAACTTAGATCAACCAATCACAAGCCTTCTTGACATTTATATAAACACACTAACCCTCCCCTTAGGATCAACTTTTCCTACCTAGTTTCCTACCTCCAAATGGATCCACCAACGAGAACTAGTCCTCTACATCTTCTCCTTGGAGATATTGGGTGCACCTTCGCATCTACTTCTATGCCGCTGCTTTGGACTTTGTCTTTAAATCCCTTAGTCTTCTTTTCCATTGATTGTAGTTAGAACTTTCTTCTAGTTGTAATTTCTTTCTTCTAGTTATAAATAGATTTGTTTTTAAGCATTCTTCTACTTGTTACAAACTTCTATATTTCTTAATAAAAGTTATAGTAATTCTTCAAACTAACGTTTGAGTTATTTATCCAGTGCTTTAGTTTGCATGTTATTAGATTTCCATTTTGTTTTCTAGTTCTAGAAATATTCTGCCTACTTATGATTCAATTTCTTAGCTATCAGGAAAGTAATTTTAATTCGACTGCCTTCCTGCGAATGACTCGGACTTCATATTTTAAACTTCAATTTTATATTCATAAGTCTGATTTGAAATAAATTTAAGAGCTTCTACATGCTTATACTACAATGAAAGCGTATTTTTGTGATCATATCCATGTGTAGAACACATTTTGGCGTCGTTGGGGTGGCACGGCGATTATTTCACTTTCAGTAGTTGCATTTGATTTGCATTCATTTGATCTTACTTGCCTTTCTCTGTTGATTGTTTTGTGTGCAGGAAACATGTGTTCGCACGGGTTCGAATTACGAGGCAATCTCAGAATAAAGTGCAGGTGAAGATCATTTGGTTAGTACCTTGCATCTTAGTATTAGAATTTGATTTTGACTCTTAGGAATATTTACATTTAGTTTAGTCGCATAAAAAAAAAATCTCTTATCCTATCCTTTTGTGCTTCAAAAGATCTTATCCTGTCCCTTTTTGCGTCAAAAGATCATATCCTCTTTTAACAAAGTTCGAATTGGATTTGCACCTTGATTCAAAAATTTTATTTCAAAAAATGTGACCAAAAATTTTGAAATTTTTACAAATTTATCCTCTTGAAATCAGCAACCAACCTACCAATTTTCATGCAATTTTTTTTTTGTGTTATCTTAGAAAAATCATTTTCTATCGATGGATTTTTCTTAAATTTCTCTGCCAAAGAATTTGATTCCCAGAATTTACCTGAATTTTATATAATTGTAAATTTTGTGAAATTTGTTGCATTTGTTTTCTTATCAAAGCTAGTTTCTTGAAAAAACTTGGCAAAATTTTCTAAAGGTCGTGCCCTTACTATTTCATGAAATTACTCATTAGGGGTTTGATTGAGCTAATTTATTATCTTGACTTGAAACTTCTTGAAAAATTATTTCTGATCCCCTAAAAATTGAAAAAAGAAAATTGTGTGTGCCTGATCAATTGGTGTTTAGGAAGCCATAGTTGCATAGTTTGGGTCGCACCACTTGAACTAAAATTGATTCATCTAGAAGTTGCCTGCTAGGGTTAAAGGAAATTGATTAAGGTCCAGTACTTGCAAAATGCTATCTGTCCACTCAAACTTGTTTAAAAAGACCTTGAAAGTGGAATTCTAAATTTGTGAATTAATTATTTGAACATTACAAGTCACATCACCAATTAAAAGTTATTTACGAACCCTTATTTGGTACGCACACATTTAACTGATTTTAAGGGGCATCGACCCACTAATCAATGCCCCTATCACATTCCAAGTGTACACTTCAATCCTAAACCTAATTAAAAGCAATTACAGGTTGGCCCTTAAGGAATCATTTGAGTCCAAGCTTTTGGAACCTAAGTGGGAAAACTTGTGAATAATCTAAATTTCCCTCGTGAAACTTGGTGTCTAGACTGTGGGGCAGTGCTAAATGGTCGTGTCTAAGGAGTACAAAGGAGCCTAGTACTAAGCTAGGTTGGACCTTCCCCTTAGTCCCCTCGTACTCAGCCTGGCCAAATTAAGTTGGGAAAGGTGGATTTTATTCACTTTGTCTTCCTAACTTAGACTCTCTAGAGGCTTAGGTCAATTAGAGCTACACGTTAAGACTTAGAATCTGTTTGCTTGTATTGTGCACACTCATGTCTCTCTCCTATTCTTAGACTTGATTTCTTAATTCTGTATCCATGGACTTCAATTCTTATCCTTCACATTCCTTTTATCTCGAATCTGATTTTTATCCAAATTGAACCCAACATTATTCATCTTCTAATTGGGATTACTCTGTTTCTAATTGGGGATCTAACTAGGGATGTCGATATCGAAGATATGATTCTAATCCCCATAATGATCTCAATCCTTATCCCAATCCGAATTTTACTTCCACATCTTCAAATTAGGTTAGACCTCTTTCTAATTAGGGATTTGATTCTAATCTTGGATATCAGCATTTGAACCCTAATCCTCCTCGAGCTCAATTCCTATCCAGGTTGTTGTCCCAAAATGATTATCTCAATATGACTTGGAATCAAGGAGAAAATCTCCAAAGTGATTCTAACTCTAATCCTACTTTAACCCAATCCTATTCATCTTCCGATTGGGATACTACTGCAACTAAGTGGGGATATCATGATTAGGCCTCTTATCTTCCTAATCTTAACTTCTAATCTAGGTCAGTAGATTCAAATGATTTTCCTATCATGACCCGCAACCTAGGGGGATGTTTAGATCCTCTATATTCTGATCCTCAGCTGATTGGTCCATGCGAAATTGACTTAGCTACATCTAAGGTTGGGTTCAATCAAGATCAAGCTCAAGATCAACCTATAGCTTCTTAGTCCACACTTCCAAGAAGTCAATTTGAGCAAATGATGGAAAGATTACATGAGTTGGATGACATGAGCGATAAATTTTCACAACAAATAGACCAATTGGATAATCAGGCTCAACCGAGGCAAGCTAGGCTATTATTCCAAAAGATGAAAAACATGAGGTTCTAGATTACAAAAGAAATGCTACAGATTCCCGACTTTATTAATTGGTTAAATGATGAACCACCAAAAATAAAAGCTGAGGAGCTTGATGAAGACCACCTTGTCATAAATTTGACTCATGACTCTTTTACTAAACCAATAACGAAAGATTCAATTGAACTTGGCAGTGTTAATGAGGAGACCATTAATGATAAGCATGATCTAGAGGATTTAGAAGAGGTCTATGATCTTATGAACAATAAGGAAGATGTCTCATTGCACAATTTGGATTCCAAAGAACTTTTGATTGGACCATAATTGGAATATTAAACATTTTATTTTGAGGACCAAATTCAGGTAGAAGCTGATTATGAAAATTTCATCTTTGAAATCGAGGATAGCCCCTTTTTGGAGATAAGTGAAGCTAAAGTAAATGAATCGGAATTTGATGATAATCTAATGACTAGCTTCACCATCACTTCTACTTTTGAGGGTCTTGAATTTAAGACATTCCATGCTCATGATGATTTTGATTCAGATATAGATAACATAAAATATGGAGGGGTTGAGAAAGCAAACATAGGAAGTATTTCGGGTAAATATTTGAATGCTATGGAAGTTATGAATAAAGGAATAATCATTTTGGAAGAAAATATAGAGAGAGAATTATACCAGAGTTTGAGGGTTCCTTATGATTTTAAACCCCCGACCTTTTGTAAGGACCCTTATGATCCTCTTAGTTTACCTAAGGCATGTGAATTTGAGTGCAGTTATTTCTTGAATCATCTTTTCAATTTTCATCAGTAAGGGACACAAGATTCTTAGTCTGATTATCCCTTGTGTGTCCAGATCTTTAGACTCAGGTTACATGGGCCCAAAATGAAGACTGCACCCCATTACCAACTTCTATAAAATAGGTGAATGTGATCATTTCTGATTTTGCATCTATTGAGTATTCAACTCTTAGGAATGGGGCTACATCATCAACTGGTCTGCATTTGTATACATCTGATTTTGATCTTCCTTGATCTATCTGTTATTCAACTCTTGACCTTCTCTTTATTAATTGATTCACCCCTTTGAGGGTTTAGGTCTAGCTATAGATGTAAAATTCAGCGCTTGTTGGGAGGCAACTCAATGAATTAGGTAACCTTGTTATGTGCTTTGAAATTTTCATTCAGGTTTGGAGGTGATTGAGTCTCAATTTTTCATAGCTCCCAAGTTTTAGGTAATATCTATTTTTCGCTATGTTTAATGCATGCATTGAGGACATTGCATGAAATAAGCATGAGGGGTAGATAATATTTTAGAGTCATTCTTATTTATCTCCATATTTTTAGGCATTAGTTGTTTTCTCGAATTATTAGTCTTCTCAAAAAGTGTGTTTTCAAAAAAGAAGGAAAAAGAAAAAAAGTGTTTTTAGAGTTTGAGCTATGAAAAAATTTGAAAATTCAAATTTGAGGATTTACCGATCTTAAAAAGAGTACAAACAAAGTCTTTTCGCATAGATTCTTTAGGTCATATGTCGACTTAATTATCTCGAGTATTTATTAAAATATGGACTTATTTGCTGAGTTGTTGACAAGATTTGAAAAAGCCAAAGTATTAAGTTGATGGGGTGATAAGTAACTTATCTTCCTATCCTCTAGTTTGAAAAGTTTGAGAAGATTAGGTCTTCTACACTTGCACGTATGCACTGACTCATCTTTTAGTTGACCTACCATTGAAATCCAAGTAGTCAATAGGACCTAGATTGAGGCATGGCTGGCATGTTGTAGTGGGAGTGCCTCCCCATTGTCGGATGTCCAGATACCAGCCTTTCGTTTTTAGCTTTTCGTGCCTTTGTTTAGGAAATGCTCTTAAACGAGATTAGGGAAGTCACCTACCTAGAAAAACAAGTGTGGCAAAGAGAGAAGTCCAGAAAAATGAGTAGTTGGAGGAAGTTTATAAATTAAAAAGAAAGAAAAAAAAGAAAAAAAAATCCCTTTTGTCTCTTAGATATATGAGTGCATTCCACCAATCCCAAAAACAATGAGATAGCCAACAAGAAACCTTTTTAGGTTCATTTGGGGAGATATCTTAGAGGTTATCTTGGGATAGAAAAGGGTAGGGAGAAA
This sequence comes from Thalassia testudinum, assembly GCA_037157565.1. Classification (NCBI taxonomy): domain Eukaryota; kingdom Viridiplantae; phylum Streptophyta; class Magnoliopsida; order Alismatales; family Hydrocharitaceae; genus Thalassia; species Thalassia testudinum. The sequence continues at coordinate 124,446,127 of JAZHRO010000055.1, forward strand.
GCTACTAGTTCTTAGTAAGGCAAATTCGAAGACCTAGGCCAATAGGGCAAAGAGACAGTCTTAGTCCAGTTGAAAACTTGAAGTTTAGTAAGGTTTACCATCTGACGAGTCAATTATCTGATTACACACACTGAGGGTTAAAATTCAAGTTCAATTTGAACTTGGGTGGGTTGACAGAGCCACAAAACATTGCTCCTGGGAAACAAATCCTAAGCTAATAGTCTCTGATTTGACTTAGGTAGTCTGTATTTGAGTCGATACTCTAGAATTGTTGAGTTTTCGATGATAAGGTTTTGTGTATAATTCCTTCGTTTTTATGAAGAATCGAGATTGGGGGATTTTGATTTGACAACTCAAAACTATCAATCTGGTTTCCCGTGTAAATACTATTTTCTCGCCAGGTTTTTTACTTAGAGTTTTGCTTGAGGACTAACAAAAGATAAGCATGGGAGTGTGATATTTCCATATTTATTTATGTTAAGTAATGCCTAACTAATATTAGCTTGAAGGCAATTTGGGTTAGATTGCATTCAATTAGGTTAGATTAGTCATTTTAGGGCATTCAATAAATAATGCATATTTTTGAGTTTTTATGCAATTTTTCCGGTAGCTATATGGTACCTTGATGTGTTTGTTCTTATATGTGTAGGTACCCAATTGCAGGTTGATTGGGGTATGGCTCAAGGGACTTTTTGATCTGAGCTCACTCGGAAGAGGGCTAAACCTAGTTTGGTGAGCCTATTTGCTGACCTAATTAACCTAGAACCTAACCCAATTTATGAACCTAATTAACCCTAGCATAGAACATAATTACTTAGCTTAATTAGCCAACTCAATTGGCTGGTCATGATCCTTGATTTTAGACCTATCAGGGCCAGCCAAGTTAGGGTCATACCTTATAAAAAAACCCAATACCTAAACCTAATCTTAAATCCTAACCCAAAAAATCTTATTTGGTCATCCCTTTTATCCTTAAATAAGAATTATTTTGGATGGTCAACACACACCATAATTTATTTACCACTAGATCTAAATTCTAGGGTTCTAAATTACCTACCAAAATCCCTAAACCAAATCCTATTCCTAATCCTAAACTTAATCTCGAAATTTGTAACAACATGACACATCTTTAGTATTTTGGCTATAACTTTTTCATTTCAAATCCAAATAAGTGATTCAAGTTGCTTTGGAAAGCTGATTTCGATAAATACAACTTTGCTTTTATGTGAAACATGAAATTCGAAATAAAAGGAGGCCAAAAATTTGAGAGAATCATAGCCCTCCATCATCCTCTCGAAGCCATCCTAGCTCTCCATCAATTCCAACAACACCTAACCTATTCTATCAACCTATTCCTTCATCCTACCCCTTGATTCCTAAACTCGTAATCCTAGCACTTTATTTTGGTGATCCATGGCAACATGGATCAACCGATCACAAGCCTTCTTAACCTCTATATAAACACCTTAGCCCCTTAGGATCAACCTTTCCTATTTAGTTTCCTACCTTCAAATAGATCCACCAACTAGAGCTAATCCTCCACTTCTTCTCCTTGGAGATTGTGGGTATGCCTTCGCATCTACTTCAACCTCGTCGCTTCAGACTTCGTCTTCGAAGCCTTTAGTCTTCTTTTTCATTTACTTTAGTTCTAGTTGTAGTTAGAACTTTCTTCTAGTTGTAATTTCTTTCTTTTAGTTGTAATTAGATTTGTTTTCAAGCATTCTTCTAATTGTTCCAAACTTCTATTTTTCTCAATAAAGGTTCTAGTATAGTAGTTCATCTTCAAACTCGCCTTCGAGTTATTCATCTAGTGCTTTAGTTTGCATGTTATTAGATTTCTATTTTGTTTTCTCGTTCTAGAAATATTCTGCCTACTTGTGATTCTATTTCTTAGATCTTAGGAAAGCGATTTTAATTGGACCTCCTCCTAGTGAATGACTCAGACTTTGTATTTTGAACTTCAGTTTTATATTCACGAGCTCGATTTGAAATAAATTTAAGAGTTTCTACTCTTATAGTACGATGAAAGCGTATTTTCATGATCATATCCATAATCCAATAGCCCACAGCTGACCCCACTTGACGTACCACAATGGAGAGCACACCACTCTCAAACTCGTGAGGCTAGTTCGAATCCTAAGGTGTAGAGCTCTTCAGTGTGGGTGAAATTGAAATATGACTGCTCAATCGTGAATGGATGGCACAGATTGTGCCACATCAACTAGCAGCCACGCTTCACAATCTTAAAGGGGGCTCTTCGAATGAGATCATCTGCGCAATTCAAATCAGATGGTGTCGGTGTGGCCACGTGGCTCCACTGATATCGTGAAGCGTCGAACGAGCGATCCCACACGTGATATGCGCGATTTGAGTGTGCGACAAGCGCAAAGTCTGGAGTTTGCTATTCTTATTAGACAGTGATGAATTGGCCATGTCAACGTGCATATCAGATGAGGAGCGCTACAGATGCTATCAAATGCTTGCTATGCACTCAATCATTAGCTACTGATCACGCCATCAACGGCTGTCGCGTGGTGTTCCCAACGTGCTTGAGCATGCGTTAGATGCTGTACACGATTTGAGCCCACTTGGGCATCAATTTGGTTGAATCAAACCCATTTCCACCACTTATAAAGCCCTCCTACCCCTTCATTTTCTATCATCCCTTCCTACATCTTTCTTCACCTCCCTAGAGTTAAGAAACCATTTCTAAGCTCAATTCTAGTGTCCCAAGCTCTTGGAAAGCTCCACTAGATAAAAAATAATTTTTTTAGCCCCTCCTCTCACCCCTATTCATGGAGTTCCCGTTGGTCATCCTTTCACCCCTATTCAAGGAAGTCAATCACCGTGATGCTGCCCTACCTCCCGTCTTCCTTCTCTACCTCCGTTCTCCTTCCTCTGCCTCTGTTCTCCATTATTCGGGCGTTGTGTAAGCATTCGTCTTGCAAGCAGCTGTTAAGGAGGATTCTCTTTCTCTATCTTTTCTTACATTCTAGTATAGCTTTATTTTTCGCAATAGATATTTATTTTGTAACAAACACTTTCCCTCTTTCAATATATTTGTTTCATCTCTCTCTCTCTCTCAGTTTATTATTTCGCTTAGTCATTCTCTATGTAGTTTAGACTCGTCCTTTATTTTGCTTGTTGATGAGGTGTGGCTTATCATAACTAAAATGCCTAAGTTAAGCTAGAAACTACGTTAAACAATACACTATTAACATAATAAATGAGTTAAGTGTTGGAATAGCAGAATGGCCTAAAACAACAAATTGATGTTAAAAACGTACAATTAGGTCAATTAATGATATATTCTATTCAAAAGTGTAATTTGATGATCTAATTGCCAATTGAACGCATGCTTGAGTTCAAAAGTACAAATCATGGGTTGAATTAACTTCTTAAATGTTCAATTAAGCTCTAATAAAAATCTCATTGCATTTGGACATCAATAGGACCTTGAAACCATTACATTACATATAGGTCCTCCATTCCCTTACATTTTATGCATACAAAATGCTCAGGGACTTTTCTGAAAAGCTGCCAAGGACCTTTGTGCAAGACTCCAAGGACCGCTTTGCAAACTCTTAACCACTTATAGGTTTCTGAACACTTTTTCCATTGTTTCACTTATAAGGGCTTTCGTGAAAATGTTCGAACACACTTGCTGCGTGCCCACCACTATAGCATATGTAGAACAGAAGAAGCAACAGCTGTCCATCCTGTGCGCCTTCCATCCTATGGTCGATCTTAATCCAATCTATGCACGCCTCCGCACAAAGGATCATAGCCTTACATGGATTTGATCTAGTGGTTGATATTTTGTTTGAGCTTCTTGCGCACACATCCCTCACATCACCACCATCCATGCCCTACCCACCTAAGCTCACCTAGCCAGTGCTTTGATCCACTACCTCAGCTACTTAAGCACCATCCCAGACCTCGTGCGAGGTTATCAGCTCCTCTCCTACATCTCTTGAGCTGAGCATTTCATCCACTCTAGTCTGCTCTCCTCACTCTGCCTCCAGCTTCGTTGTTGCGGCGATCAAGCTCTGCTTCTTCGACTCTCCTCACCGTTGAGAATCACATAGCACCTGAGGGCGACCCAGAGTCCCATTAGTGGACTTTCCCCTCCACCGGAGTCCTCTCCCTTTGTTCCTCCTCTCCATCTACCGGGTGGAGATCCTCAGGTCCCGTTCTTCCTTTTAGTGTAGGATTTCCAGCTTTCTAGAGTAGTCTAGAGTAGTAATTAGCATACTGTAGCTTAGTTAGAGTATATTAGATGATGAATTCTGTTGATGGCGGAAAACTACACGTTCGTAGTTGGATTTGAAAATCCGTTATAGTTCGAGTCGCGAAGAGATCCGTTCAACAAATAAAATTTATACCGAAAAGTCATAAAGAAGTTCCAGGTCGAACATAGGGAGGCGGACGTCGATCTCACAATCCGCAATTATATATTTTTTTGTATTTGTTTGTTTAAAGGGCAAAATAATCATGATGGAAGCAATATAAACAATAAAAGAGAGAGAGACAAAGAACAATCACTTGATATTGAATAATACTTTTTACAACTAAGAAAGCAAGAAATGATTACACTAGCAAGCGGGAAATTGTTACAACTAGAAAGCAGGAAATTCTACTCTAGAAAGCGGAAAAAGAAGGGCGAGAGAAGTTATCCTCGACGATCGCTTGGAGGACGAGCCGGACGGGACAACGCCTTGAAGACGAAGAACGGAGTAGGAAGGAGGACGAAGCAGAAGGAACGGGAACGAAGCAGCACGTCGTCGTCGTCGCGGGATCCACTTCCGGAACGGGGGTGAAAACTTGGTTTTAGTTCTTGAGGAGCATCCCGGGTGTGAGACAAACTTCTCTTAAGCTTTGGAAAGGGAGAGAGAAGGGATGAGAAATTCGTAGGGTAGGGATCTCTTTTTATAGTTGCGAGGAGTGGGGGCATTTTGGATATTTCAATATCAAAAACATTAATTCAGGACCTTTAGTGATGGATAAATCCGTCACTAAAGGCCTAAACGTGGCTGACGTGCGCACACCACGCGCGCGCCCCCTCGACTTCGCGCTCTTAACGCATGCGCACGTTCACGCACGCTCAGCCGTCCGATCAAGAGATTAGAAGGCTTAAACCACTCCTTGTCAGCGCCGCGTGCTCGCGTGCGAGTGGGTGTTTGCGCTATGCGTCTGATGGCGCGTGGGCGCTATCGGATGATTCGTACTGCTTGATGCCAATCGCACGGCTGCGATGGCGTGCCTGCACGTGAGGAGGGGACGCTGCGCTTGCGAATCGAACCCTCGCCTCCTGCCTTTGCAGCACCTTAACCACTGCGCTACGCGTGCAGTTGAGGCGTGTTGATGATTTTGTGCACGGGTGCGTGCGATCATTAGATGAGATCCTACGGTGTAGATGCGTTGAGCGGTTGAAGAGAAGAACTGCGGCCGGTGTTGGGCGACTATGATGGCGCCACGTGGTGTCATCTAGGCCGTCCATCTTTTGAGTGTTGTAGATGGTGCCACGGGTGTCGGATTGGATCGATTTTCGCGCCATTAGATTGCGATCGTCGATCCGAACCCATCTATGCGGTCGGATTTGTCGTCTGAGGTGTGGATTAACACCATCTTGGCCCTTGATCTATAGGGTTCCTCGATCTCTATCTGGTGCTACGGATGTCCGATTAGGGCGATCTTGGAGACATTGAACTCCAATCGTCGCCCTGATCAGATCTGTACGGTTGGATCTTCGATCCGAGGCCTCGGTTAACAAGTTTCTCTGTCCCTGGTCATAAAAGGAGACAATTAACCTACATTTTATTTAGACTAATCTAAATGTAAGATGATGCATGCTATGCAATATTTATAGTATGTAATGCAATTCTATGCTGAAGAACACGCATAAATAGACAGTTTATGTGATATAAATATGTTTACATCACACCCCCATGCTTATCTTTTGCTAGTCCCTAGCAAAACTATATGCTATTTATAAGAGAATTAAGTTAGATTTTTTGGGCAATAGTTATTTTCAACACTTAGGGATTTCAACTAGGACCTGAACTATAGAGACACAACAACACCTGGGTATCTGCCAAAATGTAGACTGCCTCAAGTTCTCGCCTTTATTCAAAGAGAGATCTCTTTTTCTCTTTTTCTTCTTTTCTATTTTTTTTTTTTTGGATTTTTGAGTTCAGGGTTATAGAGTGGCTTTCTACGACCACTCAACCCGCCCAAGACTTGATGAGAACCTTAAGTTCTAAGCATCTTTTTGTGAAAGTGATAGACTCGTTGATCGGCAATCAGAATGGACTTCGGGTTTTTGCGCCCCTTGGTGACCTTAGAAAGAAATTTGCTTGAAGATGTATCTATACGACCGGTAGCTTTCTCCCTACTTTTATTTTTATGGGGTCAACACAAGGGTGAATCCAGTGTATATCTCCCCGGCTTATTCTACTTTTCTGCTTCTTCTTAAGTGTTTTTAAAATTTTTAGTGCATTTCTTGAGCTGGGTTTTGGACAACCGGTCGATGAGCTATTACCATCGATAACTTGCCAACCATACTTGTGCGGCGAAGTGTGGCTTATTTCTTTTTTTTTAGTTTCTTTCTTTTCTCCTTTTCTTTTTCTTTTTTTCTTTTTCTTTTAAAGTAGGTGGCTTTCTTGGCCTAAGATTTACCTAAAGCCAGCAAGAAGAGAGTGGTCCAGTGACTGGGCTTTGGACTACCTACCTATGGGTTGTTATCCACGATAACTTGCCAGCCATATTACCCTAGAAGGTTCATTAGCTACCCAATTTCCGTTAAGACCGCCGAACAATGAGTCAGTGACGAATAGTGTGTAGATGCTTAGACTTAAAAGTTCCCTTAAATCAGAGCGCGAGTTGATAAGTCGTGTACTTATCACCCCAACTTATTTAATCAAATTGAAATCAAATTCAGGATGGCAAGGACTCGATAAACAAATCCACATTTTAGTGGATACCCAGGCTGATTAAGTCTGAAGACTTGAAGAGTTTTCGTGTTCAAATCATACAGTTTTATTTCCTAAGATTGAAAATTTTCTAAAGCCCAAGTTCTCTTTCCTAATTCAATAATTTTTTTTATATATAAATGAAAGAAAATAAAACGAATCTACGGAGCTACCGAAATAATTTAGAGATGAATATCCACCCCCATGCCTATCTAATGCAGTGTCCTCATTGTATTAAAAAGACATGAAACAGAGTCGAGTAGAGTAGAAAGCACTTGAATTGCGTGAATAACGGGTCCGCTTCAAGATAAACAGAAACTGTATACGTGTTGAATTTAGTGCCTTCAGCTAGGCACACTATATAAAGAAGAGAAATAAAGAATTCACAGGTACAGGTCAGAATCAGAATAACAGGATTCAACCTAAGACCTACAGCAGATGTCCACAGATGTGAACCAGATTGTGATGCAGACCCATACCCCATGGTCGAGAGTATCTAAGGTTCTGGATAAAAATTACTCAAAACCTAAAATCAGTATGCAAGCGGGATCGGGCTTGCGATTTATGAGGATGCAACCCAAGACCAAAAAGTCGGATTATAGAGAAATTAAGCTTAAAAGGATAATCAATGGATGTGTGCTTGGGTTGGTCATCCTCAGAACAAATGTGGTAAGGGTTCTGATTTGATGGTTTCAACTTAATTGGAACCCTTAGACTCGATTTTCTACTTCCTCCGGAGTTTGCTTCCCAAATCAAAATCCCTCATTCAGAATGTTAGATTCCGGGACCTCTTGCATATTAATCACCCCATCTGAAATTTTCAAGTCTAAAAGATGTGACTGAATCGGAATTGACTTAGGTTTAGTTATCTCAAAAATAGAATCGTCACTAAGCTCAATGGGGTGTAACTGACAATCGGGGCATTGAATTGAATCATTTAGAAATTGCGATTCTGAATTCATCATGTGAGCCCCAATAAGATCAGTTTCCTCAGTTATTGGGCCATCATATGATCTATCGGATTCCTCAGGCCTAGTTGTCTCACAGAAATCGTGTTCTGTAAACTCACGTGAGACTTCGCAAATTGATTCTTCACCTTCAGACTCAGAGAAATCTAAATCCGTATTAATGTACGTCCCAAAATCATCCATCACTTTCTGGTCCATGGAGACATACGTTTCCTCATACCCCAGCTCAGGGATCTCAGGTGAAGAAATCAGATCATCCTTAATTGGTTGCTCTAAATCAATCTAGTCAGCCTCGTAACACGTGTCCCCCCCAATAGGTGCCTGAGCAGGTTCTGACATTGGCTCTCCTGAAGGGGGTTCATCCTGGGAATCATCCCATGATTGAACTAAAGCAACCACAAATCTCATTCTCAATTTCGCTAACTTTCCAAGTAGAAACTCACCTGGGTTATTATCCTTAACATCCTGGAGCCAATCTAACAAATACTTGTTCAGATTATCAATCATTTCAATCAGGGGCTCCAATTCTTTAGTACAAGGTATGGCCTGAGTTTCTAAAGATTGTATAGTATTCCTCAACGGCGCCAAAATGTTGATGGCGGAAAACTACGCGTTCGCAATTGGATTTGAAAACCTGCTGGTGTAGTTCGAGTCGTGAAGAGATCCGTTCAACAAATAAAATTTATACCGAAAAGTCGTAAAGAAGTTCCGGGTCGAACATAGGAGGCGGATGTCGATCTCAAAATTCGCAATTATATTTTTTTTGTATTTTTTTGTTTAAAGAGCGAAATAATCACAATGGAAGTAATATAAACAATAAAAGAGAGAGAGGGAAAGAACAATCACTTGATATTGAATAATACTTTTTACAACTAAGAAAGTGAGAAATGATTACACTAGAAAATGGGAAATTGTTACAACTAGAAAGCAGGAAATTCTACTCTAGAAAGCAGAAAAAGAAGGGAGAGAAGTTATCCTCCTTGATGATCGCTTGGAGGATGAGCCGGACGGGACAACATGCCTGGAAGACGAGGAACGGAGTAGGAAGGAGGACGAAGCAGGAGGAATGGGAACGAAGTAGCACATCGTCGTCGCGGGATCCGCTTTCGGAACAGGGGCGAAAACTTGGTTTTAGCTCTTGAGGAGCATCCCGGGTGTGGGACAAGCTTCTCTTAAGCTTTGGAGAGGGAGAGAGAAGGAAGGGATGAGAAATTTGTAGGGTAGGGGTCTCCTTTTATAGTTGCAAGGAGTGGGGGCATTTTGGACATTTCAACATTGAAAACATTAATTCAGGACCTTTAGTGACGGATAAATCTGTCACTAAAGGCTTGAACGTGGTCAACGTGCGCGCGCCGCACGTGCGCCCCCTCGCCTTCGCGCTCTTAATGCATGAGCATGTTTGTGCACGCTCAGTCGTCCGAACAAGAGATCGGACGGCTTAAACCGCTCCTCGCCAACGCCGCACTCCCGCGTGCGATCGGGCGTTCGCGCTACGCGTCTGATCGCGTGTGGGCGCTATCGGCTGATCTGCGTCGCTCGATGCCAATCACATAGCTGTGATGGCGCGCTCGCATTCGAGGAGGGGACGCTGTGCTTGCGAATCGAACCCTCTCCTCTTGCCTTTGCAGTGCCATAATCGCTGCGCTACGCGTGCGATTGAGGCGTGTTGATGATTTTGTGCACGGGTGAGTGCGATTGTTGGATGAGCATCCAATGGTGTAGATGCGTCAAGCGGTTGAAGAAGAGGAGCTGCGGCCGGTGCTGGGTGGCTATGGTGGCACCATGTGGCGCCATGTAGGCCGTCCATCTTCTGAGTGTTGTAGATGGTTCCAAAGGTGTCGGATTTGACCGATTTTCGAGCCGTTAGGCTGCAATCGTCGATCTGAACCTATCCGTGTGGTTGGATTTGTCGTCTGAGGTGTGGATTAACACCATCTTGGCCCTTAATCTTTAGGGTTCCTCGATCTCTTTCTGGTGCTACGGATGTTCGATCAGGGCGATCTTGGAGTCGTTGAACTCCAATCGTCGCGCTGATTAGATCCGTACGGTTGGATCTTTTGATCCAAGGCCCCGATTAACAAGTTGCTTTGTCCCTGGCTATAAAAGGAGACAATTAGCCTACATTTTATTCAGACTAACTTAAATGTAAGATGATGCATGTTATGTAATATTTATAGTATGTGATGCAATTCTATACTTAAGAACACGCATAAATAGACAGTTTATGTGATATAAACATGTTTACATCAAATTCAGTGATAGATTAGTGTTAGAATAAGAGTAGAATAGATTAAATCCAATCCACCTCTTCTGATCAGTTCAGATTAGATGAGAAGTTTTCACATCCATCCTTCGATCATATAGCTTCCTATTCATTTCACAATCATTTCTATGATGTTTTTAATTCACAATACACCCCTCCATTGAGGCCATTAGCAGGTTTGGAGCTCTCTAGCTCTTAGACCTGTTAATGCACCAATCCCACCTATGGGGTTTCCCATTCACTCCATCTATTCACAAAGAACTCCCCTTGTGCATTGATTGCCACAATTTGCTCGATTAATGCAAAATTGATTTTCATGTACGGATCGTGAATTCTAGATCTAATTGGGTTTAACTTGGTTTTAATCGAGTGAATGGATTTGATAAAAGTCTAATTGAGCCCGTTGCGATGAATTGGAGCTCTTTAATTTTGGTTTCAATTGTTTGGATTGCTCGTGCCCAAATTTGATTTGTATTACTGTTTCATTCTATGCCTGAGGTAGCTGAAGCTTGGGATTTTCGATGCATTGAAATGAGGCTTTGGCGATGACCTAATGTGCTTTAAAGGATTGCGATAGATCCCTGAACACCAATCAATGGTGTGTAGGGATCTTACATGATCAAATCATTTGGGTGATCCAAGAGCAAAGGCCTAACTGGGCAACATTTGATTTTCACTCCAAAATGATTTTCTGAGTTCAAACAGGGTATTAATTTGATCTATAGGAGTCTATTGATGTTTGGAATGTTTAATGAGTGTGTGAAGTTGTCTTCAAATTGATTTGAACACCTAAGTTAATCCATTTTCTTTATGTTATCTATAATATAAGAGAATGGATTAATTAAGGTTTCATATATTTTCTTTAGATCTCAGATTTGATTGGTGATGTTTTTCAAGCTTTCTGACAAAGATTTGAGACAGTTGAAATTGGAACTGAATGCGTTGATTTAATCTGATGGGAGTTGGACAAGTAGATGTGTGAGTTGATTTTTCAGTAGGAGATTGAATTTTTGATTTCAAGTGGATTTATAAGGAGATATTGTTTTGAGTTACATAGCCTACGGATCCAATTTTCTTTTCAGATCTGAAGGGTTCTTTTGGAACATTAGATCAGGCCTTAGAACCTGATTCAATAGCAGTAGCTACTGCTGCTGAATTTTAGCAGTAGTTGTTTAGTTGGTCTGGATGAGATGACTTCAGCTGAGTTTGTAAAGGTTTAAAGTACCTAATATGTTGTATAGTGCTAAAAGTTAATGTAGAAGCATTCATGTATCTGAAACAGATTGAAATTTAATTTGAATTGCTTGTAAGTTGCTTTTGAAATACATTGTCAGCTATTCTTGAATGATTTAACTCTCTAAAAGTAAAATGTGAATGAAATTGAGTTGGAAATCATGTTTAAATGATCAAACATATTTCAGATTGTGTGATAAGTGTATGAGTATTTAAACTGCAATTTCAGCTAGTTGAACTGAATTTTAAGGCTTTGGTTGTTTGTTGAAAACCTATTCCAAGCCATATTTGGATGAGATTGAGAAAACATAAAAAAAAAAAATTGTAAATTAATAAAATAAAGGTGTCTTGAGTAGGATTAGGTAATTGTTTAGGTGTATGCTAAGTTTCAAAGTATTTTGAACCCCTGGCTTGGTAGAACATTTCAATCGACCGATCAGTCTACTTTGGAATTTAATAAAAGAATCAAACTAAAAATACCAAAAAGAATCTCTTCTTCCCTTAACTCACCCTTTCTCTCTCATCTCCTACCTCTATCATACATATAAAAATCATAAAATGCGTAAAAACGACCAAAAATACCGTGTATAGTATATTTATACTTGTAAATATGAGTTAATATTAAGCTATATGTATATATTGTAAAATATGTACATAATGTACATAATTAGCTTATACTTGTATTCTATATATTTAATTAAGTATTTAAGATGATTTATTATATATATAACTTTATTGTATAATTATATATTAATTTATATTAACTTAAATGTATATGATACTAAGTAATTTAAAAAACCTATGTATATACCTATAACCATCAGTAATACTGTACATACGTATTTAACTAAGTATTATATACTGTATAATACCTATAAATTAATTGAATTATGTAAATATAGTAAATAATTAAGTTATTAAGTTAATTAAGTTATTAACTTAAAATAAAATAAACTAGTAAATTAAGTTAATACTGAAGTTGTTTATCATGTACACTTGTATAGTATTATTTTACGTATGTTTGACTTATTTGTACCATATTTGTATTATATTACAGCATTTATAACTTAAATATGTACATGTCTATTTAAAACGTGTATTTAAATGTAAATAAATTAAAATATAGACTCCAAAATAAATTAAAAATGTATAATAAATACCTTAACATATAAATTAACTATTTATAAAGTCAATTTCATAATTAGTTTATCAATTTGTACAGGAATTAACAAGTTAAACCTTAATATAACGTGCATAATTTCCTAACTTTAACTAATTTTAATATATATAAATAACATATTTTTGTAAATTAATTATACAATTATGTAGACCTATATTAGGGCTTTATAAATATATAATTTATTTGTATTTTAGAATTAATTATGTCCCTCAAATCAGGGGCCAAAATCAAGAAATCAATACGTGTGAGTGCGTTGCACAGGGCCTGATTGCGCACAAACCTTGTGCCACATCGGTGGCGACGGAGCTGTTGAAGCAATATAAAATGAATTCGGTAAGGGGGCTACCCAGTCGTCAGTGCTGGGCGCACCCTCACTATATTACCCTATACCTCTTGTCTCTTCGAGCATGATGTATGAGCATATTTGTGTACAGTGTTGGGCTAGGGGTCGTGCACTGTGCTAGGCTGAAATTAGGCCTGGACCAAATTGAAATGAAAATGCACCCTAATTAAACTAGGGCTTGCCTAGTAGTAGTCTGATCCCACCCCGATGGGGTGTTGTGTATCCTACGAAAGGCCTGCCCGCCCATCAACCCAATTTTTGGGTGAGTGAATAGTAACATGAGTGTGTTTGTGAGAGAGAGATGCCTAAAAATGACTAAGTGTTGGAGAAGAGAAGGGAGAAACATGTTTGAAAATGCGGCTAGGTGTTAGAATGTTGTGTGCTTGTGCGTACAGGGTTGTGTATATATGTATAATGTGTGTGTATATGTATATGTATACATATATGTACAGTATAATATAATAGTAAATGTATATGTATAATAAATAAAATATATAAATAATGTATACATATCTATATAATATGTATATATAAATATAATTAGAATAATAGAGTAGTAAACACTTGTTTAAGCCTTATGTATATATAAATAAACCTAAAGGCTTTAGTGACATATATATCCGTCACTGTATATATGTATATATGTTAGTAAACATAATCTGTTGACCTTATGTTGTGTGCATTTTTTACTAAGGTCTATACTGACACATATTTATTTTACTGTATATATAATATATGTTATTAAAGATATTAGTGTGAGTTAATATAACTTATATAGTACATATTAGTAGCTATTTTTATACCTATACTTAGGTACTATTTAGAGTAGTTGTAGAGAACTAACATAGAGTAATTACACAATTTTAATGCTTGTTTAGTTGTAAATTTGTTTGAGGCATTGTAGTGCTTATTAATTGATTCTTTTGTACATAATTAATCAATTCATTTATTAATTGATTCATTGATTCATGTTGTAAATAAAATTGATATTTTTGGAATAAAAGAACATTTTTGGAACATAGAGAGTGATGTATATCAATAACTGCCTTCCAGTGAACGACCTGGAATAAATCAATAAAAATTAAGTAAATAAATAAAATGACGTGACATCTGTCAGCATTGTGACAATATACGTTTATCTCCCTATGTTCAACCTGAGACACACCTAGTCTTGATTATTTTATCTGATCTTGAATTTTTGCAAATCTTACTACGTGGGTTTCTTGAACCCCTAATCTCTTTTATTCGCAAAAATTTTCTCTCATCATTTTGGCACTAGAGTCGAGGAGGCAATGGACTTTGATTTTTCCATGTTTTTTCTGCATTTACTTGTCTTTTAATATAATTTTCTTTAATCTATTATCTTGTAGGTACCCAATTAAGGTGAGCCAAAGGCGGTAGATTGGAGTAAAGTATTGTTAAGGGCCTGTAAGTGCTTTACCCCCTCCCCACTCATTAGATTTCATTTATTCACCTAAATAACTCAAAGCTGAATTAACCTAGGAGCTTTTATAAACCCTATGATAGATTTGGTTGTCTGTTTGTCACCTCCACTCACCTTACCCATAAATATATAAAAAAATACAAAAAATAAATTCTTTCTGATTGTGGGACAAGATTATCTGGACACTTTAAACACAAACAAACTTAAGGTGCACTATTTCTTTGATTGAGTCATTAACTGGGATTCTGACTTGTGGACTTAGTAACTTGAACCGACTACACACATAAGTGACTAGAAATTTGATCATTTTCTGTGTACCTTGATCAGTGGTATGAAAGGCCAATTGTTTGATCTGTTTGCTCTGCATCACCTAATTTAAAACTGATTCATCCAATAGCTTGCTTCATAAGACTTAATTTTTTGGGCTGAACCAGATACTCCATATTCTTTTTTATTTTTAAAGGAATATATCCACACCTGTGATTTCAAAACTTAGTTTGCCTCGCTGAACCTTGATTGAATACACCTGAAATTTGAATCCTAAAAGTTACTAAGAAAGATTTGAACACTAAAATACACCGCATCTATAAAAATCTTGCTTCAAAACCTTGGTTGTGCACGCACACACTCTTATTAATTGATTTTCAAGGGCATAACCCATTTAAAGGCCCATCACATTCTAGGGCACTATTATCCCAAGCCTAATTAAAATTGAGCAGACGTTGGCCCTAGGATTTCACTGAGTTTGTTTCAGGGTGCAATTCATACCATGATTCAAATTAATGACGTCTACTTTTTCTAAAAGATGCTAAGTTAGGAGGTTTGATTGTCAAACGACTTAAGCGAGATTAGGTTTGGCATAATTAGTGGCCTTCGGGACACACTCCCCTTGCTACACCGGCTCAACTTAAATGGCTTTTGGATTAAGGACAATACGAAATTCGATTTGTGGTTAGGGTTACAATCTTGAAGCATAGGTCCTTAGGCTGCCCAATTTAAGGACATGCTTGTATTTTTTTGTGCTACAGGACTTCTCTTTCTGTCCTTTCGAGTTCCTTCTAGTGCGTGCTTGGAAGGAGGTCATTAAACCCTAGATTGGAAGGACCACTAGACCATTCTAGGAGGCAAAGATTAAGTTATAGCCAAGCAGATCCCATGGTTAATAACCAACCACCACCACCACCACCTCCTCTGAACCGACAGGAACTGAGTCAAAGGCTGCTGGAACAGTTGCAGCAGATGCAAGCATGGTTCTAGCATATGAATGGTTAGTGCACTTGTCCCTTAAAGGATTTTTATGATCCTTCAAATTACGGGGATCATCCCGGTGTAATGATTCTTGCTGGTGATGTTGAGATCAAGCCCCAAGTCTTGAGTTTGATTAAACACTTTTATAGTCTTGGCTCCGAGGATCCATTCCAGCATTTGGAGGATCTACCACGTTGGTTGAGACCACCAAATCACGAAATGTAGATGAGGAGAAAATGATCATGAGGCTTTTCCCCCACTCAGTTAGGGATAAGGTCTCACATTGGTACTTCTCCATAGGAAGATCAATTGCTACCTGGACTAATCTAAATTAATAACCTTCCTAAAGAAATTCTTTCCTGTCGGGCGGACCAATGCTTTGCGACAGGCGATTACCACTTTTGTCCAACAACCGGGGGAATCGCTTCATGGTGCCTTAGAGCAATTCTAGGATCTATTGCGGAAGTGTCCATACCACGAGGTTCCTAAATGGCAACTTGTGCAAATCTTCTATCATGGGTTGACTGATCAACTTCATAATCACATGAACGCTTTCTGTGGAAGCAATTTCCTCAACAAAGACATAGATAGCACGTATGATTTGTTTGAGGAAATGAGTGAAAACTTAATAAACCATGCCTCCATGGACACTTTCAATCGATCCCAACAACCACAATCAAATGCCAATGAGGTTCAAACTGATTCTTAAAAATTTGATATGGAATTGAGCTGTAACAAATTAGATAAATTCGAAGGATGGAAGAGTGGATGGCTGGAACTTCTAGAAACACTTCTAGATCCACTCAATTCCAAAATTTGGGATTCCATTCTTCGCAAACTCCTACGGGACGGGAGTTTGTGAATCAACTTGAGTCGGCTCAACCTTCGAGCCAACACTTCTTTGAACCTTACAGGTTCCAAACTGTGGCCTTTGATCTTAGTTTTTCTGATCCTTCTTACTCTTCATCCCCACCTTACGAGGGTGTGCAGGCTATTCAGGAGAATGCTAGGTCCAACCCATACTCAAATATGTATAAGCTGGGTTGGAGGAACCCCCATAAATTCTTCTGGAAAAATCAGGGGCATAGACCCAGTTTCAACCCAACAACTATATACCGTAAAAGCCTATGGGTCAAGGTCATATATACACTCAGCTAGCCCCGAACCAGGTCAATCAACCTATTTGGAATGCCCAACAGCTCGCAGGGTAGGCTGATTTGAACCATGAGATGGTAGAGATGCAAGGCTTTATTCTCCAGCTTATGTAGCAAATGAAAACCTTGCTGGACTACTTGTAATTCGGGCTTATTGCTAACAATCGATAGCTTAGATCTCTACCATCTCAACCTGTACCTAATCCGAGGAATGTCCAAAATCAAGGCAACAGGGCCTCGGGGTATGGGAATCAGAGGGATCCACACGCACATGCTCAGGTGGTTGAGCAGGGTCCCTCATCTTCTAATCCTGGATACCTAGCTAATCAAGCTCTTCCAATCTTTCTTAACCCTCCCAAAGCCTAAAACCCGTATGCTTATGCAAATTTTGTCACCTTGAGGAGTGGAAAGCAAACCTAGGACCTTGATAGATCATCTTCTAGCAAACAAGACTTTGGTGACCCTGAGGGAAAAGTGGAGAAAACTGAAGAGAGTGAGGCTTAGGAACCTGAAAAAGACGATCGAGCACACATTGCATTCCCTGAAGCTATACTTAAATCTAGGAAGAAGAAACGTATATATAGCAACGAGTAGCTCCTGAATATATTTAAAAGTGTAGAGATTAACATTTTACTCCTCAATGCTATAAAGCATATTCCAACTTATGTTAAGTTTTTGAAGGATTTAGTACTTGGAAGCGTAAGCCGAAGGAACCCACCCCGAGGAAGGTGATACTCTTTGAGCAGGTTAGTTCTATTATCCTGCATCACCCTCCTCAAAAGAAAAGAGATCTAGGTGCCCCCTTGATTTCATGTGTTATAGAGGATTACACTTTTGACCAGGAACTATTGGATTTAATGCATCCATTAACCTAATCTCGACCTCTCTATATGAGAAATTTGGGTGCCCACCTCAGTAATGCTCCAATTAGCAGATTGTTCGGTCACCACTTCGAGGGATGTTATTGAGGATGTGACTGTTAAGGTCAAGGACTTCTATTTTCCTGTAAATTTTCTAGTCCTTGATATGGATGTACCTGAGGAATTGAAAAACACACCCATTATTCTAGGGCACCCGTTCCTAGTTACGACTAAGGCTAATATAAATTGTGAGAACGGTAGCATGGAAATCACCTTTAGGGATAGGAAGGAGAAGCTTGATATTTTTAAGGCGATAAACAAATTCGAGGATTGTGAATATACTGATCACCTTGAGGATATTGATCAGAATGTTGAGACTTGCATGTTGATTAATGTACTTGGGGAATCTAGTAACACATGCAATCTCGAGCCATAACCCTTTGTAGCAGACCTGCCATACCCTGAAGAGGTTGCTGATTTTGTTCATTCCCAACCTCTTCCCTTAGATTAACCTGTTGAATCTTCACTTGCATCATCTTTTCCTTCCATTCTAAACCTGCCCCAGCTATAAATGAAACCATTGCCTAAGAATCTAAAATATGAGTTTTTAGGACCTAAAAAGATGCTCCTAGTAATTATAAGTGCTAAATTGACAAGGGAGTAAGAGATTAAATTGATTAAGGTCCTTAATGCAAATAAAGAGGCAACTAGTTAGACCATCCATGACCTAAGAGGGATTGAGCCTTCATACTATAATAATTGGATTTATTTGGAAGAAGGATCCCGCCCTTCTCGCGAGATGCAACAGAGACTTAACCCTAATATGCGAGAAGTGGTTAAGAAGGAAATTAT
Source organism: Thalassia testudinum (assembly GCA_037157565.1). Lineage (NCBI taxonomy): Eukaryota > Viridiplantae > Streptophyta > Magnoliopsida > Alismatales > Hydrocharitaceae > Thalassia > Thalassia testudinum. Next base: position 124,464,643 of record JAZHRO010000055.1, read on the forward strand.
CAAGTGGCTTGAGATTAGATTATTTACTCGATCTCTGATAGTCCCTGGGTTAGCCTCGTGTAGATTTTTCCCAAGAAGGTGGGGATAACTGTAGTTACTAACGAGAAAGGGGAATCTATAACTACCTGTTCAGCTTCCTCTTGAAGAGTTTGCATTGATTACAGGAAGCTAAACAATGCCAACGAAAAGGACAATTTCCCTTTGCCCTTTATTGACCAAACTCTTGAAAAGTTAGCTAGGTAGAAGTACTTTTATTTTCTAGACAATTATTTGGGATATAACCAAGTTGCTATCCACCTTGATGATCAAGAAAAGACAACCTTCACCTGTCCCTATGGAACCTTTGCATTACGTAGAATGCCCTTAGGGGTTTGCAATGCACCCGCGACTTTTCAAAGGTGAATGCTAGCCATCTTCGACATAGTAGGGGATTGTCTAGAGGCTTTTATGGATGATTTCTCTACCTTCGGAGATTCTTTTGATTCCTGCCTAGCTAACTTGGAATTGATCCTTAAGAGATGTATCAAAACCAGGTAGGTCTTGAGTTGGGAGAAGAGTCACTTCATGACACAAGAAGGTATTGTCTTGGATCATGTAGTCTCGAGTAGGGGATTGAAGTCGATAAAGACAAGGTTGATGACATAGCCAAACTTCCCTTGCCCACATCTGTTAAATAAATTTGATCTTTTCTTGGTCATGTGGCCTTTTATAGAAGATTCATCAATGACTTTTCGAAGGTTGCTCGGCCCATGAGCAATCTCCTGGCCAAAGACCAGCCATTTGAGTTCAATGATCATGCCAAAAGGCATTCAATTTATTAAAAATGGCATCACTTATGTCCCAGTGTTGCAACCATTGGTCTGGATAGCTCTCTTTGAGATCTACTGATGCTTGAAATTGTGGTCGGGGATGTCTTAGGTCAGAAAGTAGATAAGAAGCCCTCTGTCATCTACTATGCTAGCAAAACCATGGATGAGGTCCAAAGGAATTATACGGTCACTGAAAAGGAATTGCTAGCCGTAGTTTCTGCTTTAGAAAAATTTAGGGCTTATCTATTAGGTTCTCACGTTATTATCTACACAGACCACTTGACCTTGAAACACCTCTTGGTCAAAAAAGATGTGAAGCCTTGGCTAATTCGATGGATTCTATTATTACAAGAATTTAATTTGGAAATCAAGGTCAAAGTCGGGGTACAAAATGTAGTGGCTGATCATTTGTTGAGAATCCTAATTGATTCTCCTCGTTTGGATATCTCGATTTCTGATACTTTTTTGGATGAAACTATCCTTACAGTCTTGGGTGTTCAAACCCCCTGGTTCATAGATATAGTTAATTATTTAACTGTTAGTCACACTATAACAAAGGGTTTTGGTTATGGTTAAAAATTGTCATAATTGGTGTCATCAAAAGTTGCGTGACAAAAGGTTTTGGTCATGGTTTCACCCTAATTCTTGACGAAAACTTCCTACTTTTGGTCACGGTTTAAACACCATGACAAAAGGTTTTTAGTCATGGTTTCACCTATAACCGTGACTAAATCTCCCATCGTTGGTTGGGTTTAAGAGACTTTGGTCACGGTTTATAACCTTGACCAAAGACTTTGTAGCCGGAAATAGAAAAGATTAGGTCACGGTTCATAAACTATAACTGAAGACCTTTGGTGATGATTAATAAATCGTTACTAAAGACCTTTACTCACGGTTTATAAATCATGACGGAAACTCTTCAATGACGGTTTATAAACTATGACTAAAGCGCTTTGGTAATGGTTCATGAGTCATCACCAAAGGGTTTTGGTTATGGCTCATGAACTGTCACAAAAGACTTTGCGTGACGGTTTACGAACCGTAACCAAAACACTTTTTCATAAAAAAAGTATATATATTCATTTTTTTTGTATTTCAACAAGAAACTTGTATAACCTCCCATTTATGTTCACCCCACAAATGAAAACATATTGTATATATTTTTTTCCACATTCATGTACCATAGGACCATCATTCACTGCATACGTAATACTTATTCATCAAGAAAATACATGTAGAATAATTTACAAGCATACAAAACATACGTATGATTCATAAAATTTTTAATTAAGAGAACATGAATTATAAAAGCAAGAAGTGTGTACATGAGTAGATTACACATGTGAAAATAAAAATAAAGAATCTGCTATCTAATGGCTTCTATGTCACCCATATCCCATGAAGAATACGTCAACAGAAACACTCTGAAAAAAATTCTCATCAACAATGGCGACATACATGTTCCCTCATGGTATTTATCCTTTAAATACTACATAACTTCCAATGACTTGGCTCTTTCCTGAATATTTAAGTAGCACCATTGGACTAACATATCTTTTTCTTGGTGTCTAGGATGAAGACATCATCATGATTCAATGAAGGCCGTGCAAAGGGAACCTGGAAAATATAAAAGTAAACCTCACAACTGGTTTCTTAACAAATTATGTAAATCTCTTCAAAAGAACTCAGAAATTATTATAAGCGGAGATAGCATCATCTAGGAAAAACACGCAGGCAATGATAAAATTTTGCCAGGTCACATGAAAAGGGGTAAAAATATAAAGCAACATGGAGCCCAAAAAATAAATTAATTTTTTGATACATATTACTATAAGTATGATTCGATAATCAAAGCTCATCCCAATGCAACTAAAAATCAAATTTCTTCACCTACTTTATACTTTGACAGCCCATTTTCCTTTACGAACATACAACCATGTTTCACATTTTTCCTCCTTAAGCTTCTTAAAGCCAGAAGTTGCTCCACCATCTAATGGAATGATGCATTGTTTTAAGTACGACAAGAACTTGTCAGATTCAAATCCATGAAGCCCATTGTGCCGAACTATACGACCACCAAGAACAACATCAAGTTCAACACTCTTTATTGCTACAATACCAACCTCATCCAATCAATTTTCACAAACTCAAACAATAGTAGCAATCACATATGAGTTTGTACTTAATTATCAACAATATAAAACATACCTGGCTAGTGTCTTTCCCAAGCCAAAAATGAATGTCATACAAATATGCACCTCCTTGGCCTGCACTAGCCTGCACCAAGCATATACCACATCAAACTAGAATCCATGTCTTAAGCAGTCATCCTCTTTCACACAAAAAATATTAGCGTTAAATTCATAAAGAACTATGAAGTATGAGCTTCAAAAGGTTCTACCTAAATAATGGTAAGCTATGACATCTATATTGTGAATTTTAAGAAAACATTGAGATAGAATACATCTAAATATTCACATGCTAAGATCAAAAGTATATGAAAGAAACTGATAACTTCTTCAAGGGCATACTGGGATGACTCAATAAAAGTACTATTATGTAGGAATAGGTATAAACATACAGATACTATTTGTTACATTATCAATTTAAATCATGTTCATAATACTGTCTATGCATGTTTTAAGCTCTACTTCATGGTGAAAACTAAGGTATATCTTCATTAAACTAATTCTATAAGGAAACATCATCAGGCTTTGGTTGTTGTCAGTAGACCCATTGCTTTAGCGGTTCTAAAGGGCACATCTTCATTTGAGGCATGGTAGGGGCACGCATGATGCAGCTGCCAATATATGCAGTTGGGATTTTAAGTAGTAGGGTTAGAGGCTTGATGATTAAGATGGCCTCCAAAGCTTTCTACGGAAAAAGGGATCTTTTTTATAGATGATCATTTTGCATAGACATCAAACTTATGAACGGAGCAAAAACTCCTAACCGGATCCAACATTCTCCTAGTACCATATGGCATAGTTCATACTACCATCCATTAAATACTCCTATGTTCTAGAGAACTTTTGATGGGAACACCATCATGAGCCATAACTAACTCAATTTGGTCTTATAAAGTCAATAAAAGCTCCTACATATCAGTCAGGTCTCTAGAGTAGGGAGAGTTGTTTTGAGAAGAAAAGATGAAAATAGGGTTATTTATGTAATTTTACCATCTCTTCACAAATACAAAATAACCACGGGATATGTTAGGGGTTTGTTAAAGGTCATTTAGTCATTAATGTCTAATAAGTGGGTTCATGCAGACAGAAATGGGTTTTTCACGCATTTCAAGAATTAATGGACATCCAAGACCATAAAAATAGATCTACTTAATTAACTGAGGTTTTGATCAAGATAAAATTCACATAAACCTTCTAAAATTCATAGAAAAATATTTTCTAGGGTTTGGCATCCTTGAATTGACCATTTGAACTCGTTTTAACCCAAAGCAGAGTCACAGACAGATTATTGCCCTTATTTGAATTTTTACATAAATTATTCAGTCAAACTAGGTTAAAACCAAAATCCAACTTCACCATTGGATTCCTTAGGTCCAAATTAGGTTTGTATCAAAATTTGGACCTAATTAGAGATTGCCTTGACCTAGTTTGCAATTTAGTCCAAGTTTGACTCTTTATTCCAAATAGCCCCACATCTTTTGAATTCCTTACACAATGACCCCTATCTTTGTCGTCACTCTTTGCAAAAAGGTCCCTCTACCATTATCGAGTAAGAATCCTACTCTGACGAGCTTTGATTGGCAAGAACATGGCGATTACTTGATAAATCTCTCTCAAAATTGAAAGGGAGATTCGTCAAGTAATTGCCTTCAAATCAAACCTATTCGTGGGCTCCAATTCTTTCTCAATCTCTCATGCGAATGCATGAGAGATGTGGGTATCCTTTGTGGGCCAGCTTACCAAGCTTGGAAGCTTGGTCTTCAAGCCTTAAACCTCTTCCCATGGCCTATAAAAGGAGCAGGGGCAAGAACCCTAGCTCCTTAGCAAGTTTTGGCTTGAGAAACCCACTTCTTTCTCCTTCTTTGACCACCTCTGCACCTTGCTGTGGCATCCTCCACTCCCCTCGTCCGGCCGTCCAGCAATCAAATTAGACATCTTATTGCCTTCCTCTCCTCGTTGTGCACCTCTCCAATCAAAGAGAGGGCATTTCCCTACTTTCCTTGTCGCCGACTCGCTGCCCTCTTCAACTTCTTAAGCTCCGGTCAACCAAGGCCGGAGCCTTCCGCCCCTTATCTTTCCCTTTTAGGCTTGCTATCACTTCCCGTCTCCCTCTATTTTCCTTTTATTCTTCCACAACTCACCCAGGGCCTACGCACTGCCGACATCACCTCCATCTTCCTCAATGTCGGCACGCCTCCGACGACGCCTCCAGCTCGCCCCACGACATGAAACTCGTTGCCACCACCTCCGTTAGCTCCGCCTCAACTCCCACAACAAAAGCCCTCAACCAATTCCTCTCCACGACCACCTTAACCACCTACCGAACACCACCACCTTCGTAGCTCCACCCTGACCTCACCCTACGCACACACGCACTTCCATAGCACATCACCGCCACCACTACATTTGCCGTGCTGCAGCGGACCTTCTGAGTTATTCTGACGAGGCCGTGAGGCCATGTGCTTTTCAGGTGCTTCATCGAAGCTTTGCCACCGTGACGTCTTCTCCAGCTTTGTTCATCGTGTTCTAGCCATGTTCTTCATCGCCAACACTTCCAGGTGCTGCGATTTTGTTCCAGGTGTGTGCCCAGGTCTCCAATTAGGGGAGATCCCCTCAGCTACAGCTACAATTGATGAAGATTCCACCTGTGGAGCTCGCGCTAAAGTTTCGATGGGATAGTCCCACCTCGGATATCGCTAAAGCGACTGCGCGACATAAATTGAATTTCGCTCTCTACCTTGTTGCCTCAGTAAGCGCGGGGTGAGGTCCCCTCGCACGTGCCCGCTCACTCTCTTGGCTGCAGCCATGCCACGTGCGTTTGGGCTCTGAACGTTTACCTGTATACCCGGATTCGATTTGAGAAGAGAAAGGGAAAGGAAGAGGAAAAGAGAGAGGGGGGAGGGGGTTTTTCTCTGCTTACCACCTCTTGACACTTAGTGATTTCTGAGGGAGGACTTTACCTCTGCTGGTGTTGGTGCTGAGCACTGAGTTGTGCCTTCCCTTGAGCTTGAAGAAAGAAAGGAAAGGAAGGGGAAGGGTGCCCTCTTGGCACTGTAGCAGTTGGACGGTTAAGTCTTCTGGTTGAGAGCTCCATCGTCTGATCTTTGAAGGGAGTCCACTATGCATTTATCTTATGTGGATTAAACTTGGTTGATACTGTTGAGAGATTTGATATTATTGTAATTAAGGTAATTGGTGATTCAAATTACCATTTTTACCCTAATCTTTTTGCACCATTAACATTGGTTCCTATATACATATTATTGGAGTTTAGAAATTTTATCATATATTGGTATCTTGTGATAGAATTGCAATTTTTGATATTTATTGCAACACTTGCTTCCTGTGTTCGACCTCGGATTTTTTTTGAGCTATAAATTGTATTTGTTGACGAGCGATTTGGTCTGTACTATAACGTATCAATCTTAAATACCGATTTTGCATGTTAAACAACTTTCAAATAGATACAGGCTTGTCAACCAAAATCATATACCAGAAGTAAAGAAGCCACATCTAATCTATCCATATGGAGTTGTCGAACAAAGACAGTTGAAGACTTTGTATGAGAAATTCTACCAGATAATAATTTTCAAAAGCATTGTGCAAATAAATTTTGCGGAAAATGCTATTCTTATTTTTCACATATTTGAATCTAAGTCCACCTCATGCTTTCCAAACAAGTTGATTGCATCTACACTCAAAACTGTCCAAAAATGCAACAATACATGAGATCTACAATACAAAACACATGGAAAAAACTAGTGAGTCCATTGAAAAATTTCAGGACCAACCTAATGAGGTGTGACTCATCATAGCTAAAATGCCAAAGTTAAGCTAGAAACTAAGTTAAACACTATCAAATTAGCATATGTTATGAACGCGTGCCCCAGACGTCTTTTAAGACGTCTGGGAGGTGGCCCAGACGTCTGACTAGACGTCTGGGATCGTTTCCAGACGTCTGGAAAACAGTTATTTTTCGCACGAGAGATTCGTCTGCGCGCCTATGCGCGCAGACCCGCGATTCCTCTCTCTCTCTCTTTTTCCCTCTCTCTCTGCGGCTGCAGACCTGCCGCGCATTCTCTCCCTCCTCCTCGCGCGGCCTTAAAAGGCCACGCCTCCCCTCCTGTCGTCTCCACCGTCCCCTTCCTCTTCTCCTTCCTGTGCGCGAGAGCGAGCGAGCGCGAGGGCGGCAGCGGCGGCCGCAGTGAGCGCGGAGGAGGTGCGGCGTGCGAGGGCGGAGCTCTGCCGTGAGGGCGAGCTCGCCGGAGTGGCTTGGCCGGCCGGCGGAGGGCGCAGGGGGTGCGGAACGACGCGGGGAGGGACTGCTGCAGTCTGAGCAGCAAGTGCGCGAGGTGCGACGCGGGCGGCGTCACGAGCGGAGGCCGAGTGGTGCCCTGATTCTGGAAAAATTTGCAGAATCAGACGTCTGGGTTGATAGCCAGACGGCGAGGGAGACGTCTGGAATACAATACAGACGTCTGAAAGGTGAGTTTTCCGTCTTCTTCTTCCTTCCTGTCGACTGACCGTACTGAGGGAGGGAGTTGGGTGTGCGCAGGCTAGGTGTTTCGCCATCCTTTGCGAATCAGACGTCTGGCTGTTGTACCAGACGGCGGGAGCGACCTCCAGACGTCCTTGGTTACCATCGGACGTCTTGGAGATAGGCCAGACGTCCCCGCAGACTTCTGGACGTCTGGGAAACCACGCTGAACAGGTAATTCTCTGATCCACTTTTTAAGACGTCTGGAATAAGTTCCAGACGTCTGATTTTGCACAGTGTCGTCGTTTTTGACCCGTTTAGGGCCCGTTCGGGTTCCGTTTTCCGCGATTCAAGTTGCGCTCTTTTCAGAATTAATTCCTCTACCCGTCTACAGTAGCTATACACTATTTTGAGATACTCCTTGTGTTTGATCCTTGTGATAGGACCTCCTTCAGTTGCAGTCTTGGGAGTCGCGGAGGCACGCGGGATTCCCGATCACGCCCCCATTACTCCCGTTGTACCTGGTAGAGTGGCTTAAGTTTATTATTAAAATCTGTTAAAGTATGGAACCATAACTAGAATCTAGGACATTGCATGAATCCTAGGAATGAGAAATGTATGGAATGATAGCTCCTAGGTGATGCATGAATCCTAGGGCTGGAAAACTAGTTGTATGCTAGATCCTAGGATGTGGCATGAATCCTAGGATGGAAAAACTAGTGGAATGTATAATACTGCAGTCTTGGAAAAAAAATGGAAAGGAATATAAAGCTGCCTGTAAATTGAATTAACAGCTGCCTGTTACGAATAAAGAAACATGAATGAGATCATGGGTCGTAAGAACGTGAAACTGGGAAGTGACACCTGGATGTTTGAGTTAAAAGGATGGAACCCTACGGGGAATTAGGAGTGGAACTCCTGGAAAGGGGAAGGAATGGAACTGAGATGTAGTTTGTACTGTCTCTTGGGTACGCAGTACCAAGGGAAGTACCTGTACCTGTTTAGTGCAGAGTGGGGCCAGCCACCCCAGGGACCCGGGGTTAGGATTGGCCGCTCTGTACCGACTTGCTGGCCCTCGTGTACGTAGTACCGAGGAGAGCTACTAGTGTTAGGAGAGTACTAGCTACCCCACGGGCCCCGGGGTTCTGCTAGCCTCCTTCACCGACTTGTTAGGCCCACTAGGGCAAACCAGGGTAGTCAGGCAAGGGTGCGTGGACTGTGGAGGGGCAAGGCCCCGGTTTGGTTACTGTGGAGGGGTTGGACCCCTGTTACTGAGAGGGCTCTGCCCTGGTTCCGTGCTGTGCTTTGGGCGCACCCGTTAACGGAAACGACTGACCGCGTGCCAGTGCGGGTTAGCTACCTGTGCGTTTATCGCGCGTGCCGTAGTCACCGTTACGTCTGTCAGTGACCTTGGGGTGGTTGACTGAGGGTAGGATCACCACGGGGGACTCTCCCGGCCAGGAGAGCACCATGTGCTACTTCTACTTTTGGAAAAGACTGCAATCAAGATCGTTCCCACGAGGAACATTCGAGATCAAGTAAGGGATCTGAGAAATAAATGAAATAGTGAGAAAATTGAAAGATGTGAATAAAGGAAGTAATAGAACATAACAACTACTGTACACTCCACTGTTGTCTTTAGTTTAGTTTGCCACTCTACTCAGCGTTTTGCTGACGTGTTACACTCGTTACCTTTTTCAGGACCAGGTGTTGAGCAGCCAGGGTCAGCGGCTACAGAGGACGCTGGGCCGAGTAGGGTCCGGTAGAGTTACCACTGTCTTTTGTACCCCTTTTTGTTTCCATTATAGTGAGTAGTTCTTGTTTTCGCTGTACTTTTCTTTACCTGCAGTTCATGTTATATGATAAATGTTGTTCTACTGTTGTGGTGGTATACACTGTAGTAGTTTATTTCCTTACTTCTGTACTTTCTTACTGTTAGTTATATTCATGTTGAATGTGGTTTATTTTACTGCTCTTTTGGTTACTTCCTCGTTGGACGACTAGATCTTGGGATTAGTCGAGTCGGTCCGGTTCTCGTGTCTCGTAGGGACTCGGGAGTCGGGTCGTTACAGCATAATAAAAGGATTAAGTGTGGAGTTAAGGAAAATGACCTAAGACACCAAAATTGTGTCAAAAATGCATAATTAGGTCGCATTTAAGAGATTATGTACTTAACTATGTATATGGTTGAATTAAATGCCAATTGAACACAAATTTGAGCACAAATTCACAAATCAATGGTTGGATTATTTTCTAATATGTTCCATTAATATACCATAAAAATCTCATTGCATTCTAACATCATTTGGACCACAAAATCAATGTTTGTCATCTAGGTCCCTCCTATATCATTAATTCTTCACGTTCTATGCATAAGAATCTATCAGGGACCCGTCTACAAGCCTTCAGGGACCTTTCTATTATAAAACCTATCACTTGTGGGTCTATCCTGTAATTCTTACACCATTTCGCCATAAGGGCCTGGGCACAAAAGCACTAATAGACCTGGGTGTGTCCTCTTCTCCTCTCCTATTCTTAACTAAGAACTCAAGCCATCTCAACCATCGGTTCATCCGTAGCTTGATCCAATGGTGGATCTACATCCAACCTCTTATCGCCGGTGGCCCAATCTTTGCGCCGTCACCTAGATCACATCCTACAGTTCATTTTTATCCTAAAATCTTCTCTTGCACCCTAAGCCTCATCTCAACCGTTCCTACTCAATAGCCTCTACCCATCACTACCAGTCACCTCAGCTCCCATTGCCTATATAAGTACCTCCATAGAGTCCTACGTGACGGATCAACTCTCCCCTACACCTTTTGAACTCGATCACTTTGTCCCTTTCTAGTTTCCCTCCCTCCTTATCTGCCTTTGGTGAAAAAAATGGCATACTCCTCCCCCCCTTATCCCTCATTGCTAAGGGTCGCACAACACTTGAGAGTGAGCTATGGAGCTCCTCTAATTGAGCTCTTCGTTGCTGGAAGTGTCTCCCTCCCCTTCGTTGCCATAGCCACCATCTGTGGTCTCTTTTAGGTCCCTTTCGTCCAATTAGATTAGGATTTAATCGCTTTCTCTAGATTAGATTTGTTTGCTTTCCTAGTGTAGATTAGAGTAATTTAGATATTAGAATAGATTTTGATTCGAGATTTGGTTTAGAATTAGCTTAGATTAGTGTTAGAGTAGTTCCCTGCCATTCCACTCTTAATGATCAATTCAGATCAGAGAGGATGAATCCACAGATCCATTTCAAGTCACTGATCTCCCCGTACACTTCATGATCACGTTCTATTGTCCTCTTCAATGTTTTAATTCATTGATCACTCGCCCACCAGAGTTCATTTGGATCTGAAGCTCTCTAGCTTCCAGATTTAAATCGTGCTCAATCCTACTTGGAGTGTTTTTCACTCATTCCATTTGATCACAAAGGTCCTCCCCGTCCTTTGAATTGGATCAATTTGGTCGATTGAATCAAATTTGGTTTTCATGAATGATTGGACAATTTCTAAAGTAACTGAGTTTCAATCGATTTTAATTGACCAAATTGAGTTTATATCTATTTAATTAGTTTGATTGTGGTGGATCTGAACTGGTTTGATTGGATTTTATTTGTTTGGATTTGTTGCACCCAATTCTTATCTTCAATATTGTTTTCTGTTGTTGCCTGGGTAGCGAGGGCGTTTAATTTTTGATTCATTGTTTTGATGCCCTTGCAATGACCCAATTAATTTCAGAGGATCGCAATGGACCCTTGAACACCAATCAATGGTGTGCAAGGATCCTAGATGACCAAGTCATCATAGCGATTGCAGATTAAATGGTCAAGTTAGCAATAATGTGTTTTCAGATCAAATCAATTTTAATTCGCCATCTAGGGGTTAAATAATGTTTGATTGATCTTATTGAGGATTTGAAGATGGTTTCTAGTTGATTCTAATGCTTGATTTGATTCTTTCTTCCTAGTTGTCTATAGCAAAGGGAGAGAGATCAATTAAGGTTTTTGGAGGTTGTTGAGCTTTGATTTGATGTTTATAAACCTCTAGATCATTTGGTAAATGATTACTATGATTCAGATTGAAGATTCTTTGATTCGAGCATGATTTAAGGATTTTGAGTGGTCCCTTTGTTAGGTTCCTGGTTGATTTGGGTACTTAATTTTTCAATTTGAGTTTGAGTAACCTGGGCATAATTTGGAGGTAATTTTTGAAGTTGTGGGACTATGTTGAGTAATTGTTTTTGTGTCTTAAGCTGTAATAAAGATATGAAGTTATTTTGATCAGTTTAATGGTGGATGTTATCTTTTCTGACAGAGCTTTAGTGAATTTTTAATCATGAATTTTAATTGATTTGAAGATTGTAATGAGTTGTCTAAGAAGGATTAAGCTTTCATCTACATTCCAGATGTTCATAATAGTCTTGAATTACACCAGATCAAGCCTGAGAAGGTCTGATTCATTCTTTGACAGCAGCAACTGCTAATGTTCATGCTAGAATACACTCAGTCCTGCTAGAGGCTGAACCTGACCTAATCGTAGAGACTATTGAGTTTTCTGATGAAGTGTAATGTTGGAACTTGAGATGCGAAGCATTTATCTATTGATGTTGGTCTTGATTTAAATATCAAAGTTTGTAAAATTTGTTTAGAATTCTTTGTCAGTAAATTCATTAGCTGAAAACTGTCCAACATTGTTTTTAATGTTGAATTCATTGCTTATATCATGTTTTTAGTCAAATTCTGGTGCTTAGCAATTTCTGGAAGTTCAACTTGTCTAAAAATCCAATCTTTCCAACATTTTTATCTAAATTTCATGGCTTGGAATTCATTTTAGATCGTTAAATAGCCCATTGTAGCACTTTCATGTAACTGTCATGAAAAATACACATATAATGCAAATATATAAAAGAAATGTGTCTTGAGTTAGAGTAGAGTGTGTTTGAGTTGTTGTGAGTTTCGTTTTAGGTTTTGAGCCTATTTGTATATAGAGCATACTTGCAAAAGTTCTAGACTTCTTAAGTTAGAAATAAAGAAATCAAAAACAAAAACATCCAAAACCAGTTCTTTCCCCTCGTCTATAGCTTTCTCTCCTATTATAAAACTAAAAAAAAAAAAAAAATAAAAAAATCCAAAATCTCTAAAAACAATACTTGTAAATAGTGTTTATATATATACACTTAGTTTATATACATATGTACATATAACTTACTTTAGTTTATATATATATATATATATATATATATATATATAAACTAAAGTAAGTTATATGTACATATGTATGTAAACTATGTATGTAAACTAAGTGTATATATATATATATATATATAAACTAAAGTAAGTTATATGTACATATGTATGTAAACTAAGTATATAGATATATTATTGATATATAAGTAAAGTATCATGTATATAAGTAACTTAATTAAATTATAATACCTATTAATATATATATATAAATGTATAATAATATATATTATATATACTACCTATATATATATAATTATATTGAATATATGTATGTATATAAATTAATATATTGATTATAGTATTTATTATGTAAAATATCATATTTATGTTATATATACTTAATTAAGTAATATATATGTACATTAATGTAGGTTAAAAATGTATATTATTAAGTAAGCTAATATAAATTAGTAATTTAAGTAACTAATAAAGTAAATTATACTGGATTCTTATAAATTATATTTTAACTTATTTTAAATATATTTTTTACCTTATTTATAATGTATGATGCTATGCACATTGTATAATTTATATGTAAACTATACAATCGTGTAAATAAAATAGTTAAATACTTAAATAAATCTAATAAAATTATTTAAAAATATTAATTAATCATTTAATTATATAAATTAACTAAATTAAGTCTCAATTGAGTAATTAGTCCATTAATTTACACTTAATTTAAGTAATAAGTACTAATTATAACGTGTAAATAGCTTAAACTTTAACTAATTTAAAATATAATTATATATTTATTTAACGTAAAATAACTATACTAATAGGTAGCCTTATATATTAGCTACACAACTATGTAATTTAATTTTAAATTAAATCACTAATTAACACCTAAACTTTCCAATAAACCACGTTGAGTACGGTAGAAATCAGGTGCTGCTTTAGTCCCACATTAGTAGCGTATGTGCTGCTGCTATGACATTTAATGAATCTCCTTCGTAAGCCCCTCGACCAGCACGGGGGTCGGCTCTCCTATCCCATTTGATTCGAGCATGTGAGGGAGAGAGAGAAAGAAAGAGAAAAGGCTGTGTGGGCTTGTGGGTTTGTCCTGTGTTGGGCCTGATTTGGGCCTAAATTAAGCTGAAAATAAATGTGGCTTCGCCTCCCTCATAGGGCCCATCCTAGTAGTGGTACCGATCTGGCCCGATGGGCTGTTGATCCTGCGAAGAGATGGTCCATTCTTTTTAGGCCATGTTAAGTGTTTAAGTTAAAATGAAAACTAAGTGTTGAGTTGTGTTAGTGTGTTGTGTTGTTTGCATGCGTGGGTGTTAAGTGTCATATGTGTTAAGTGTTACAAATTGTTGAATTCGTAAAATGCGGATTTGATTAGGGAAACGTCGTAGTATAGCGCGAAATACGAGTCAAACAAAACATTTATAAAGTGATGGTGAGTGTCCCGATCGATCTTAGGGGGGTGTGATTGTGAAATTGATTTTTAATTTCTTTATTCTCTTTTTGCTTGCTTAAAACTGGACACTGATTTCAAGTTTGCCAATTTATGATTCACCAGTCGCGTTATTAACTCTTACAATGTGTGCATGCGTTAGGAAAATGATAAATGTGAAAGTGTTAGTACTTGTTTGCACGATTCTCACTTTGCGATGGCTATTGATAGAAAACACATCAATCGCTAGATCATTATATCTTTTGGAACTGACATCTTTTTATTATTACATTGAAATAGAAATATGAAGCAGGCAACTTTATTTTATTTCCTCAAAATTGTGATGTCATTACAAGGGCTATAGAGGAATGCTTGTATATTGGAAATGTAAATCTATGCTAACATAAAAGATATGCATGCATGGATCTTGGAGAGATTATGCGTGCATTCTTGGAGAGAGTAATACTACTACTACCTTGCAAGATAATAATGTAGGAAATTAAACTATGAAGAACAACTATGCTGTGAGAAATTGGGCACCAGAGGTGGTCTCCAATGGTCGTCTGGCTTGAAGTGGTAGGAGGGAAGAGAGGGATGACCAAGGTGGTGTGGCCAGCCTCTTGATGAAGGTGGAGGAGGAGCTTGCTCTTGGACGTGGAGACGGTGGTTGTGGAAGTGGTGATGGAGCTTGTGGATGGAAGAATGTATGGAGTCCAAGATGGGGGTGCATGGTCACCCACTTGGGCCTTTTTATAGACATGGGGGCAGGTCATCTAGAAAATTATAGAATTCTCTAGAAGACACAAGGTTGGTCGTCCACTTCATGGAGAGTGGGTCTCATGAGATCTACTTTCCAAGGGAGTGGTTGTGGACTTCCTTGAAGACTATTTTTAGTCTTCAAGGAAGACTAAGGTGGCACCACTTGGAAAACCACTCTAGAATACTCTAGAGTAGATGGCCAAGTGGTGGTGGTGGTGGTGTGTGTGTGTGTGTGTGTGTGTGTGTGTGTGTGTGTGTGTGTGTGTACGTGAGTGTGTGGTAGTCAAGTGGACCACTTGTTCTACCTCTAATTAGGTCTAGGTTGGTCTAGTTAGGTTTCTAAAAATAGGTTTATACAACCTATGGCTAAAGTGATTGAGCCAATTAAACTTAACGAAGTTTAATTAGGTCAATATGTGTGTAATTGGGTGAGAGAGTTTTGAATTAGATTAGGCTTGAGTCAATTGGGCTCTTACTGAGTCCAGTTAAACTTGTGCTAGTTGAGATTTGAGCTCAATTGGACTCTATGAGTCCAATTGACTAAGTGGAGTGTAATTGACTTGATCCAAGTCAATTGGAATTAGTGAGAACCTAATTAGGTTCTTAGGAGAGTCATAGGGTAGTGTACTAGGCTTAGGGTACCTTAAATTAGGTTTCCTAGGGTGTAGATTGGGTTTATAGGCCTTAGGAATCAAGATCTAGGCTTGATTCTGAAAATAGTAATAGGAGAAGGGTTCCAGATGTCTGATCTTAGGATCAGACGACTTATACTTCAAAATCAGAAGTCTAAGTCTTTATTCTGGACGTCCAATACTAAATCAGTATGGAGTTTAGGTTTTGCTTGGGTTTTTGCAGAAATTGGATGTCTGACACAATGTTTGGACATCCAATTTTGCATCAGTTTAGGTTTGAAGTCCTACGGGTGGAATCTATGGAGCTTGGACATCCAGCATCCTACCTGGATGTCCAGAGGTGGGCTGGAATGTGGGTTTTGAGGTGTTTTAGGCTATGGTAACCTAATACAAGGGTGGCTAAGGTTTGGGAAGGTGTCTAAGGCTATCCTAAGGCTAGGGATAGGTGTAGGGATGTCCTATGTTCTTCATAATTTAATCTAAGCATTAAAATCCTACAAGTAATGTAGTATACTTCTTCCGTACATTATGTCTTCAACTTGAGTGCAGCTTTATTCCATGGCTTCTGCTCTAGCTTTGATACAGCTTTAGCCCTTATCCTGCTTTAGATCTTGCTTCAGACCATCTCTTGAGCTCTTATTACCTGCAAACCAAGTAATACACTAATCAATACATTATTATGGCATTATTTTATGAATATTTAAATGAGCAAGGAAGATGCATGGTATTCTACTAATGCATGAATTATTCTACAATTATGCTAAGTTCTAACTTAATTTAGGTCATTTAAGTCCTATGATTGCTTCGCAATCACATATATAAGTTAAATTAAGGTTAGTTATATTATATATATGTGTGTGTGTGCACTGTGTATATTTATGTCATTTATATTAATTGTAGTATATGTGTGCTATGTAGTTGTGTTTATTTATATATTTGTATTATGTATAAACATAAGTAACTAAGTATATATATATATATATATATATATATATATATAGCTAACTAGTGTATATAATGTAAGTATAATTTAAGTTAATTAATTACTTAGTTATGTTAAGAGTAAAACTATATGCTTTTGTCTTGTCTTTGTGCATAATTTTTGAGGCAAGTGTTATTCTATTTGTATTTATTCATTCATAGATTTGTATATAATTCATTTAATCGTAAATAATTAGATACTCATATCTCCCTTAACTTGTGTATAGAGATGTAGAATGTAAACTAGACTTTCAATTTTGCCTTGTTTGTAGATATTGTTTGAGGCATTGTTTCACTAACTTTAACTAACTTGTTCTAACTTGTAAATAACTAACTCAAATTAATTAATTCTTTGATTCTTTTGCTTCTAACTCATTCTTTTGTAAATAAACTTAACATTTTTTGAAATAAAAGATGATTTTGGACATTAGAGAGACGTATGTTAATCAATAACTGCTTTTCAGTGAACGACCTAGAATAAAACTAGTAAAACTTGTATATAAATAAATTGACATTCGTCTAGATTGCAAACCATACTACTACGGTGATAATTAATCGTAATTAACAAGTGATTCAGATGGTACATCTTCACATGGCAACGAAGGAAATGTCATATTTATGTGAATTGGAAGTGTTTCACCTCATTTCAGATCTTCAGTCATCTACCAATAACAAGTAAATGGAATGAAAGATCCAACAAATTTAAATAACTCAACAACAATAATTGTTGTTTCCAAAAGGAAAACAGAGCCAAAAAAGACAAAAAAATAAGAGGAAAAAATGGTATGACTTCCACTTCTTTCCATTGAGACATTGCACAAAATATTATTTAGAAAGCAAACCTAATCCTAAAGCAATGCTACACTGATTACTTGAGTTCATCTGAGACTTTTGGATATCAGCTGCATGATTTTTCTTTTTTTTCTGAACAACACTTGCATGAGAATTTTACAAATACTAGATGGGGAGAGGAATAGGATCTAGGTATACCTCAATAAGTAGAAAGTTACCTCGGATTAACATACTTTTTCCACTTGGATGAAGAAAACCGTTAAACCATGGGATGTTTGAAAAGGATTTAAGATGATATTTTTTTAAGCAATAAGAGATAATTATGATTGATGGATCATACTTTTTCCCATTTTCTATTTGCCTATGAAATTCCTTGTCTAACCCTACCCTTCTCCATTGCAGCCTTAGGGCCTGTTTGGTTGGAGGAATAATTAGGAGGGATAAAAAATGATGTAAAAGAGTAGGAGGAATTAGGGGTTTTTATTCTGCCTAAGTGTTTGGTTGTGTTTGTTGTCACATCAAAGAATTAGAAGTATTTATTCCGCCTGAGGTGTTTGGTAGGAGGAATAAATGAATTTATGTGGTGAAGTTGAGAGAGGGAGATGAGAGAGGCGGAATAAAGAGTGGAATAAATGAATTCCACCTCTTTGGCGGAATTCGTTTATTCTGGAATCCACCCCTCAATTTTGGAATCCGCCGATGCTAGAATAAAAGTTGCCAAACGTGGAATTCAGCCCTAATTCCCCCTCTATTTTGCCAACCAAATAACCCCTTAATGTCCTAATGCCAATGCTTTGGATTGCCCCCCATCAGGAAGTAGATAAGTAGTATGAGCCAACCTGGCTAGAGACAGGTCCTGAGATGGAAACCATAGCTTTGGGGGTGTCACATTTTCAAGTAGAAATTAGAGGACAATGTTCCCTAGGGTTGTTACCAAGAAAATACACAACTAGATAATTATTCATCAATTATCTCGTTGGTCATGGTTCCAATGAGATAAAGAAGAAGAAAGCAAATAAGTACCTGGGCACAAGTTTTAAGAAATTATGCATGCCTTTTGCAGCATAAAACTTAGAAACCTACAAAGAAATCCATGTTTTAAAACTACTTGAAATTAGTCACTTTAAAACTACTTGAATTCGTTGAACACCTTGAAGGCTTCCCAGAGGTCCTCCTCCATCTCATCATCAACGTTGTCATAGAAGCCAAAGAGGGTGTCGTTGACGGAGCAGTGGAGGCGGTGGAAGTCCCCGAACTCGAGGCTGTTGTGATCGAGTTGAATGAAGGAGATGGTGGTGGAGATATTGGCGGGGTCGACGTCGAGGCTAAGGCAGTCGAGGGCTCAGCAGAGCTTATTGAAGGTGATCTCACTGTTGTGGTTGCTATCGAAGAGATTGAGAACGTGGCTGAGGTGAAGGGTGTTGAGGCTCGAGATTTACAGTTGTTAGGAGAGGGAAGGGGGTAGGGGTTGGTTGGCAATGGGGGAGTTGGGGTGATGGTCAGAGACTTGGAGATGGGGGAAGGCACCTCCTTCGTGGGGTGATAGGGGGAATTGAGAGAGGGAAAAGGGTTTCAAAGAGACGATCTTTTTTTTAAGTGCAGAAACCCTTTAGTCATGGTCTGAGAATCGTGACCAAATGCTTTGGTCGTGGTTTCACTTAAAATCGTGACCAAAGGCGAGGTCACGATTTTTGAAATAATGATCAAAAGCCTCATCATAAAAGAAATGTAATCAAGCTTATTAGTTATGGTTCTGGGTGGAACCGTGACCATAAGTTACAAAAAACTATGACCAAAATAATTTTTTTAGTAGTGTCAAGTCCCATAGGACTCAACCAAGCAACAATGGGATGGACTTATGTCTGAGGCCAAATATTATTTTTGGGACAACCCCGAGCTGTACTGCATCAGCTTTGATCAGATTATTCGTCGATGTGTTCCGAAAAATAAGTTCTAAAGCATGCTTGAGTTCTGCCATGCATTTGTTTGTGGTGGACATTTTTCTGGAAAGGAGACTGCCATAAAGATTCTATAGTTTGGATTTTATTGGCCATTTTTATTTAAGGGTGCCCAGGTGACGAGGTGTGGCTCATCATAGTTAAAATGCTAAAGTTAAGCTAGAATCTAGGTTAAACACTATCTTATTAACATAATAAATGGGCTAAGTGTGGGAATTAATGAAAATAACCTAAAACACTCAATTTGTATTAAAAGTGTATAGTTAGGTCAAATTTGAGATATTCTACACACAACACAATTTGATGATCCAAATGTCAATTGAACACATTTTTGAGCTCCAAAGTATAAATCAACGATTGAATTATATTATAACATGTTCAATTAAGTTTCAATAAAAATCTCATTGTATTTGGACATCATTACAACCTTGTATTTAAAGCTTTACACTTAGGTCCTTTGATCAACACATTTTCTTCACCATAAAAGCCACATGGGCCTTTTTGCAAGCCATGAAGGGCCTGTTGCTTATGCAAACTATCACTTATGGGCCTTTTCACAACTCTTACACCGTTTCACCTTAAGAGCTTACTTGTAAATTTCCTGATAGACCTGGGAACGACTCTCGGCATTGTTCACTTGTGAAGAACACGAAGAGTAGGTGCTGTCCGATCTTTGGACCTCTTGATCAATGGTCGATCTTTGACCGTAGACCTCGTGCCTTTGCGCACTCCTCCGTCATTGCTCTCAGATCTCATCCAATGACTAGTTTTTGGTGTAGAGCTTCCTGCGCTTCTCACTAACTCGTCACCACTGTCCGCAAACAATTCGTTTAACCTACAATTGTGGTGCCTAAATCTCTCCATTGCCTATAGAAGTAGCTTCCGTGAGCTCCCATGACTGCAATTGACTCCCTCCCCCTAAGCTGATTACTTCCCTCTATTCCCTTAGCTCCATTTTCCCCCTTGTCGCCTGTGGTGATAGAGCAGGTTCTTCCTCCTTCAATCGCCATTAGCTGACGACTGGTGGATCTGGGACACCTCCTTCCACGGAGGGCTCCTCCCTTTCTTCACCATCGGCCAACGACCGTTGGCTCCTGGACACCACCTTTGCCTGTAGAGTAGTTTTAATTGCTTTCATAGATAGATTTCAATCGTTTCGTAGTTAGATTTACTATTTTCTAGTTAGTTTAGATAGTTTAGATAGTAATTACATTGATTTATTGCTTAGAATAGTAGGTTAGTGGCAGTTTAGATTCTCCTCAATCGCACCTCTCTGATCAATTCAAATCAGAGAGGCAAATTCACTTTCAATCACATGTTCATACAGCTTCCTCTACGTTTCACGATTGCATTTACCTTCTTCCCTCATTGTTTTAATCCGCATTTCACTCCCTCCACTCGAACATATTTAGGTCCAAAGTTTTCCAACTTCTAGATCTAAATAGCGCTCAAATCCACCTGGGGGTCTCTCCATTCACTCCACCTGTTCACAAAGATCCCCTATTTGGATTTAATTGCATTGATTTGCTCGATTCATTTAGATTTGGATTTTATGCCCAATTGTAAGATTTGGAGTCAATTTGGTTTGAAACAGATTTAATCGAGTGAATTGAGCTTTAAATCATCTAATTGGGTGCAATGCGATGAATCTGAGGTGTTTTGATTTGGTTGTTACATTCAGATGAGCATATGCCCACTTTAAGCTCCATTTTGGGTAGTTTAGGCCTAGGAATCTCAGATTCATTGAGATAAAGCCTTACTCATGATCCATTTGGATTCTATAGGATTGCCTGAGGTCTTAAACAATGATTGATAGTGTTTAGGAGCTCCTAGTGATCAGATCACCTGGGAAATTCCTAAGCAAAACCCCAATTAGGGTGACGTTGATTTTTGATTCAAAAAGTTTTCAATATGATATTCAAGGTTAAAATGAGGTTTTTAAGGTGCAAATGAAGAATTAGAACCAGTTTTATAAGGATGTAGAGTTCTAAGTTTATTCTCAATGCTCTCGCTGTCTATGGCGTGATATGGGGATCAAATTAGGGTCCTAGACTTTGTTGACTCCTAATTAGGTTTCAATCGAGTTCTAGAACTTCTTGGGAAGATTTGTAATTGATTTCAAGTGGATTTTCAGTGTTTTGTTTCAGATCTGAGTAGTAGTAGCAATAGCTGCTCTGTTCTCTTATTTGAAGCACTGATTTAATGATGAAAGGTTTTTGATGGATTTTATCTCACTCAGATTTGTTTTCCAGATCTGAGGTCATTTTTCTTGAGCACCAGATCAGACCTATTTGGTTTGATTTTCAGCTGCAGCAAATCTGTTGTAAATGCAGCAGCAGCTACATCTCTGAACTGGGTGGAGTTTTGAAGGAATTCAAGTTGGGTTTGAATGTTACTTGAGCTATTGAGTTTGTAAAATGTTAGAACTTCAGGTTACAAGCATTCATGTACATTTCATTGCTTTAATTTGATTGGAATAGCATGAGATTTCAATTTGAAATTCCTTGTAATTGTTTGAACTGTCCAAATCTAAGTTTTAATGAATTTTGAGTTGAAAATCAAGTTGTAATGTTCAATCATGTTGTATGATGTTTGCTGGATGTTTCTGTGGCTTTACATCACATTTCTATCCCCCAAATTGAATTCTAAGGCCTTAGTTTCACTTTCCAACATCCAATTAGACCTTGATTGTGTGAATTTGTAAATATAAAAAATATAAAGAAATTGTAAATAAATAAAATAAATGTGGCTTGAGTAGGATTAGATATATTTCTAGGTGGGTGAAGTTTGAGTGGATTCTAAACCCTTTAATTCAATATTAGTAAACGGTTTAGACTACTCTAGTTTTAAATAAAGAAATTCAATATTAAACACACAAAAAGAGTCCTCTTTGCTCTCATCTCACCCTCTCTCTTTTCTCGTACTTCTACAAAATACAAAAATACCATAAAGACTCGAAAAAGCCAAAAATTCTACAAAAATACCATGTATATAGTATTTATACTTGTAAATATAATTTAAAAACTAAGTTAAATGTAAATAATAAAATATATAACTATAATGTACATAACTAACTTATATTTTATCATATTTATTTAAATAAATATTTATGTTGAGTTAAATTATATATATCATAATTATATAATTATATATTTATTTATTTTTTTTGAAACAGAAAGGAAAGCTATCGAATCACCGATAACAATCTAGGAGAGCTTTTATTTACTATAATCAAAGATAGCATTACAAGATCGATTCCCACATATGTATGAGAGACCAACAATTACTTACAATATGCTCCATGCACACAAGCCTCTCCTGAAATAAATGCTCATTTCTTTCACTCCACACACACCATAACACAGCCACCATAGACACATGTGGCTTGTTATATAATAAAAAAGAATCCCATAAGTTTTCCCAAGTGGGGATCGATTCCCTACAAACAGTCCTCTAGACATAATTTGTCACCATGTATAAGGAAAAAATGTGTCGGCTACTATCATTATATAATCCACATAGTTGGCAGAACTGGGTGGGAGTTCCCATCCTTCTATGGCGCAAGTCACCTGTTATCAAACCGTCTCTTCTACACAACCACAGAAAAATTTGTACCTTCAAGGGGACCTTCAAATTCCAAATTTTCCTTCTTATTGCATCCATTTCAGTTGATCGAGATAGTATTATAAGCTTTTCATATGCTACCGCTGGAGTAAAAATCCCCTTCCACTTATACGTACCTTGCTCCTCTGGTGTGGGCTTAAAAGCCTTCAGCTCTTGCAATAAGCGCTCCTTGTCTTCCCAAGTTTTTATTCCAGTTCGGCTAACTTCATATGTGCTGAGCTTCCATTGGCCAGATTCCACATCCCAATATTCACTCACAATCGCCTATTTGTCAATAGCATATGAGAACGCCAATGGGTGTTTGTCCTTTATCACCCCCATCGGGGTCTATTGCTCATGCCAAAATCGGAATTACTCCCGTCCCCCAAAGCTGGAATTAGCATATTCTAGTTCTCAGATAAGGCCTGTATCATTGAGGCCCAAAAGGGAGAGGGTCTAAATGGGTGCAATCTAGCCATCTCGTCATTTGAAGCCCCATAACCTTCTTTGATAATCTCTACCCAAGGCTTCTTCTCCGTCTGTAATAGCTTGATTGCCCATTTCAGGAGTAAAGCTTCGTTGAACTCTTTGAGTGACCGAATTCCCATACTGCCATAATCCTTGGGAGAGCACAATAGGTCCCATTTGACAGGTTGAAAAAAATGGCCATGATGAGAAGCACCCTTCCAAAAAAACCTCTTGCACATAATATCAAGTCTCTTCCAAATCGACTTTGGCACCTTGAAGACAAAAAAATAGAAGATCGGGATTGACATGATCACTGAATTTAATAAGATGAGTCTTCCCCCTTTCGACAAGTAGCAGCTACTCCAGCCTTCTAATTTGACTGATACTTTCTCAAATAATATGTTTCAGTCACTTTTCTTCAATTTAGTGCATGTCAAAGGTAGCCCCACATATTTGATTGGTAAAGCGACCAACGGGGTGCCTAAAAGAGATGAGATAGAATTTTGTTCGTTCCCGTTCATACCAAAACACACTAGAGATGATTTTCCTCCATTCAGCTTTAGGCCAAAGATTTCTCCAAAAATGTTGACCATATGATATAGAGCTTGGGATTCCCTTAAGCTACCTTCCACAAAAAAAATGATATCATCTGCATATTAGAGAATAGGTGCCATAGACTTCTATTGGATAACGAGTAACCCTTGATCAAACCATTCTTAGCATGTTTACACGTGTATCTGGCTAGTGTGTCCACTACAAGATTAAAGATCAAAGGAGCTAAGGGACACCCTTGTTGTACCCCACACTGTGGCTGTACCCAGGCTCTGCATGGTTTCCCATTAATTAGGGGGGAATAGGAGGCTGTTGTGATGCATCTCTTCATCCATTGGACCCACACTGGTGGGAACCTTCTCCTTTTAAAGATTTCCCATAAGTAAGATCACGAAATCGAGTCATAAGCTCTTCTAAAGTCTACCTTCCAAAGAAAAGCTTTGCATTTTTTCCTATGCCATCCCATCACCATTTCTTGGGCCACAATAAAAAATTCTTGCAAAGATCTCCCTGGCCAAAAAGTAGATTGGACTGGCATGATTAGATTTTGTAGAACACCACGCAACCTGTTGGCAAGAATTTTACTTACAATCAAGTATATAGAGTTCGACAAGGTGATTGGCCTGTAATCTGAGAAGCATTCAACCTCAAACTTCTTTGGCAACATAAATAAGTATGACTTATTTATCCATTCAAAACCAAAGTTCCCCTTTTGAAATTCATGTATAACTCCTATAACCTCCTCCCTTAGAATGCTCCACATTTCTTTATAGAAGAAAACTTGAATTCCATCTGGGCTCGGAGATCCTTCATTATTTAGCTCTTTAATTGCCTCCACAGCCTCTTATTCAGAGATGGGACCCACTAGCACTTTTGATTGTTCCTTATTCACATACGGAAAATCTATAGTAGCTATCTTCCATGTTCCCCTTCGAGTAGCCTTCGAAACCTCTTTGAAATAACGTGAGGCTTCTACTCTAATCTCCTGAATAGATGAGGTTCTTCTATCTCCAATTTTAATTGAAGAGATTAAGTTGCTTCTTCTTCTAGAACTTGCAGCAAGGTGAAAGTATTTTGTGTTGGAGTCCCCCTCCTTAAGCCATAGCTGCCTCGATTGCTCTCGCCAGTCCATTTCTTTTTTTAGGTCCTCCTCAGCAACTTCTTGCCAACATTTCCTCATTTCCTATTCTTGAACACTCAGGGCCATTGTAGCTTCTTTGGTATCTAACTGCTGCACAACTGGCAAAGCCTAAGCTCTTTTTTGTTCGCGAATGGTTTGCATTGCTTGTCCATACTCTTTCAACATCGCACGCATGTCCGAGAGCTTGGAAACCAGCCTCTGAGTCACTAATCCAACACCTGTCTTGGCCGTCCACTAGTTCGTTAGCATGCCTTTGAATCCAACCTCCCTGAACCAAGATCTCTTGAATTTAAAATAAGATCTCACATAAACATTTTCCCCACTATCCCATACAATTGGTGTGTGGTTTGAAAAAGGTTTTTCCATACCCATGATGGAAGATAGCTGAAATCTGTCAAGCTTGGATAGCAGCCCACTCCCATTTTGCTATGTGAATTCTAGCCCATTGGATGGGAATTCACTCAGACCTAGACTCTGTACAGTCAACTGAAATGTAGTAGCATCACTGTCAATGTTGCCATAAGGTCTGTCTCCACTTACCAAGGTGCAATTAAAATCGCCACCTATAAGCCATGGCCTCTCTTGCACCATCTAATGGGTTGCAATCAGATCTTCCCAAAGCTCCATTCTAGTAGATGCTGCACAAGGCCTATACACATAGGTAATGTACCACTCCAAATCCCCTTGATTGGTCTGGCACCTACATATGAACACATGCCTTGCCATAAGGACATCAACCACTTTAAGGCAAGATTTTCTCCACCAAAATGCCATCCCACTAGATTCTCCCATTTTTTGCCAGAGCAATGAGATCAGCTCTGCCATACTGCAAAAGTGCATTCCATGCACCATCAGTCCCCTCCTCTAAGTGTGTCTCTTGAATAAGAGCATAGTCAATCTCCCATTCCAACATATATCTTGAAAGAGAAGCTCTTCTCACACTGTTGTGCATTTTACGCACATTCCAAGATAGGATTCTCATCCCTTAAATTGCATTCCCCCTTGTGCCACCTTCTCGACACATTCCACCATGAGAGTCTTGGCAATGATACTTTCATCAATAGGACATTGATTTTCCTTTCTCCTCCTTTTGAGCATATAAGGGGATCTCCCAATCCCTTTCTTTAGGCATGTGCCTTTCCCAAAGTTAAGGTTTTCAGGAGTGCAAAAAGGTACTTGGTTGTGATCTCCCAGAATACTTCTTTCCTTATAGTTATCGATCAGCATAATCTCCTTATTAGAAGCCTTGTCAAGTGCCTCCCTCATTTGTTGATCGTCCACTCCAGAATTTTCCCCCTCCATGTTCTCTATCTAACCCCCATCTGTTACAACATGATGGTGATCTTTCCTCTTCTTTGGTTCTGGTGCCTCATCAGAGGATCTGCGGCCATCCTGCCCCAAAATCTGCTCATCACCTGCCACTTCCTCAGACGTCTTATCCTGCATTTGCTCTTGATGTATTATCTCAAAAGCACCAAGAGCCAGTCGAATAAGCCAAGAGCTTCCTTCGCATCTAAGTATAATCTTCTCTGGCACAGATCCACTTATGAAAACTTCAACGCCAACTTCAACACATGAGCATCACCTTCCCAGATGCCCACATCTGGACCATTAGATAATTTGGCGAACCCGGTGATCATTGAGGCTACTACACCTCTTGATCTCAAATGCAAAGGCAGACCTTTAATCTCGAGATTAACATGCCTAGTTCCTATTCTCTGAGGTGGTCGATCCGGCAGCGCACCATCAAATGGAGAGACTAGTCTCCACAGCACCATGATATTCTCAAAGCTACTTGATCGAAATCTAAGCCTTTCCACAATCATCCCCTAACCGAATACAAGAAAACGTGATGGAGATAAGGTAGCAATCTTCCAACCTGGCGAAGTGAGGGAGACAAAACTCACCAGTTGATGAAAGCATTCAAATGATGGGTTCCCCATCATCACCTCTCCTATCAAAGCACCTCGTAGCACCATCTTTGCCGATTGAATGTCTTCTGACACCAGAACCTCCACTCAACCGTATGGCCGAAGTTCGTAGGCGGCAAGGGGGGGTGGTGGTGCATCAAAACCCTTCGGCTTAGGCTGAGGTTGATTCTCCTTCACTGGATGCATACCGGCTTTAGCACATGAGTCACGTTTATGGCCATATCCTCCACATGCCAGACACACAAGAGCGGAATGGTAGATCGCAACCATGCATCCTCTTCTTCTACACCGGTAGCAAAGGATGTCGCCGTTAGTCCTCCAGACCTCTCTCATCCCACCCCTTACAGCCCTTCCTTGTGGGAAAAATTGTCTACTCTCCCTTCTCCATGATTTGCGTCTCCAAGTCCTCCATCCATCCTCCTCCCACTGCTTCCCAACTTTAGCTGCCTGGTCGCCATCGCCCCTTCCCTCCATCGCTCCTAGATTAAGTTAGTCTCTCTACCTATTTATATATTTATTCATATTAGATTATATGTACATATACTTATGTAAATATAAATAAATATGTATGCATGTACAATCGTATTTATAACTGTATATACTTATTAAAGTAATTATTCTATACTGTAATATATCTATGCCTTTATTTATTTAAGTGTTTATTGTATATAATTAAGTTATTAAATTAATTAGCTAAGTTATTAAGTTAAAATAAGTTAAATCAGTAAATTAATTTATTACCAACGTAAAATTTGTTGTATAGTTGTATATGATAATTTTAAGTATTTTCAACCTATTTATTATGTATTTATGCTATATAATAGTATTTATAATATAATCATGTATATATCTATTAAAATGGTGTACATAAATGAATATAAATTAAAATAAATAACCAAAAATAAATAAAAAATGTGTAATGAATACTTTATAATGTATATTAACTAAATTATAATTTAATTGAGTCATTAAGTTATTAATTTGGACATTAATTAAGTAATTAAGCATTAAATTAACATGTATAATTGCTAACTTTAACTAATTTTTAAATATAATTAAATAATTAATTATTGTAAATTAAAGGTACCAATAAGAAGTCCTATGTATAGGCTTCACAACCATGTAATTTATTTTGAGAATAAACATCAATTGAGTGCTCAAATCGAGGCTCGAAAGTAGCAATTCCGCACGTTTTTGTACAATGAACCCCTGCCTGATTTAGGTGGCACATAGTCCCACATCATGGGAAACAAAATTGTGGAGTGATATAAATTAAATAGCGTACCTATCCAGGTACGCTAAAATGAGAATTACCCATATGAACATATAGGTACCTTGTGCATGTGCATGTGTGTGTGCGAGTGCGCACGTGTAGTCATGTGTGAGCATTTAGGTGGGCCTATTGGGCTTGAAAGAGACAAAAATATACCCTATCAACAAACTAGGGCCTGATCTAGTAGTGGTCGGATCCGACTCGAAAGTGCTATTGATCCTATGAACAATTGGACTCGTTAACCATTAATAAGTTAAGTTATCATAAGTTAAAATGAAAAAATGACCAAGTGTTGAGTGTGTTAAGTTAAAATGTGCATGTTGAGTTGTAAGTATACGTAAGTATGTGTGTTGTAAGTTAGAATAGTATAAAAGTATAAAGTTAGTATATATGTGTGTATATATATATATATGTATGTATTTTTGCCTTGTTTTGGACACAGATTTTTATGAGGCTTTAGTGACACTTATATCTGTCATTGTACATATATTATACGTTAGTATAGGTAGTTATATATATGTTAGTATATATTTGCATATTATTTTTTTGTGCTAATACTTAGGCATTATTTAGTATAGTATACATAACTAAGGTAAAGTAGTTTAATTAGTTTTTCATGCCTTTATTTCTCTAAATATGTTTAAGGCATTGTAATTAATACTAATTGATTCATTTTGTATATAATTAACCTAATTAATTCATTCTTTGATTCATTTGTGAATAAATTTAACATTTTTTGGAATAAAAGAGCAATTTTGGATAATAAAGAGTGATGTATATCAATAAATATCTCCTAGTAAATGACCTCGAATAAACCAGTAAAAATTATATAATTAAATAAATGATATGACATCTGTTTGGATTGCATCTATACTATAACATAGCAACGACTAATTAACATGCGATCCAAAAGGTTCATCACCAGGACTTCTTGAGGTCGTGTTCCTAATGCCAAGTACTCGGGAGCATAGCCAAGAGAGATATGATGCATCTAAACCCGATTCTTTCTGTCGAAATATTTAACATTTGGGGAATGACTTCATGGGACCTTTTTTCCCTTCATTTGGACACCAGTATATTCTAGTTGGTGTTGATTATGTGTTTAAATGGATCGAGGCAATTCCCACCTGAACTAATGACCACAAGGTGGTCATCGACATTGTATGGAAGATATCTTCAGTTGATCTAGGCTTCCTAAGAACATTACTAGAGCTGGTGGCACGCACTTCACAATTTCCTAGTTTAGAAACTTACTGGCTACGTATGGGGTAAATCACCGGATTTCTACACCTTACCCCCCTCAGACGAATGGATAAGCCGAGGGAGATCAAGAATATTCTTCAGAAAATAGTTAGGCATGATAGGAAGGAATGAACTCAGAAACTTGATGATGTACTTTGGGCCTACCGTACGGCGTACAAGATGCCAATGGGCATGCCCTCGTATTGTCTGGTATTTAGTAAGGCATGTCATTTACCCATTGAGATTGAACACTGAGCATTCTGGGCAATTAAATAATGTAACCTGAACTTAGACTTAGCAGGCAAGATCGGAAAACTCCAACTATTTGAGTTGGAGAAGCTTAGAAATAATGCATACTAAAACTCTAAGATCTATAAGGTGAGGACCAAACCTTTACATGGTCAAATGATTTCCCATAAAAGATTTAAGCCAAACCAAAAGGTCTGGCTGTTCGATTCTCAACTTAAGCTCTTTCCTAGCAAGCTTATGTCTAAATGGAACGACCTATTGATGCTTGACAAATCTACACAATTAAAATATATGTGATCATTGTAGCATGTAAATAAAGCATTCAATTAAATTTTTAATACCGAACTACAAAGAGTTTGGGTTGAACACAGGGAGACATTTGATATTTTAAACTTTTTGCAATTATTATATGGCAAGACAAAACACAAATATCAAATGAGACACATATATCAAATGAATCCTGAATTTTATTGCTATCTTGAAGAGAGTCTTACAAATGAAATCTATAGCAAGATGACAACTATGAATCAAAGCAAATTAACTAAAGAAAGAGTTGAGAGAGAGAGTGGAGCCGCTTGAGGGATGCTTGTGCGAGGCTTCTTGCAGAGCTTTAGATCTAGGGGGCTGGCAGAAAGAAGAAGACCGAAGAACCTAGAGGTAGAGAGGGCATGGACTATGGTAGACTATTTCTCTAAGTGGCTAATTAGTCTCCTAAGTGGTAGAGGATAAGTGTTTTTACAGGATTGTAGGTTTAATGAGGGTCGTAGGATTTTGACCTAAGGGTTAGGTGTAGGCTAGCAAATCAAGGGAGTGGTTCACCCTTGGATGATGATCCAAGGGTGTGTGTGTGTGTGTTTGTTGGCTGTCCATATGGCTTCCTAAGGAGGCCATATGTGGTCGGCTATGGGTGTAGGAGGAGGGCCTTAGATGCTATGATCAAGGGTGCAGATTAAGTATTGGTGTCATCAAAAGATCTTATCTCTTTTGATCTTTCCATAAGAAAGATCAAAGAGATAAGATCTTTCTTATGTTGGGTGGCTAAGAGGATAGACCTCCTGCTTAGGATCTAAGGAATGATTTGCATGGGTATGTGTGTATTTGTGTGCGTGAACATGTGTGGGTGTGTGTGTGTGAGTTTTGTGGGCCTAGGTTGTGGATCTAAGTGGGTTTGGGTTGGTTCAACCTAGGTTCGGTTAGGTTCTAATCTAATTGGGTCAAATTAGATTAAGTGGTGTAGATGTGAACCTAATTGGATCTATGGTGACCTAATCTAGATAGGTGTAAACCCAATTGGGTGTAAGTATAGCCAATTGGATTTGGGTTAGGTCCAATTAGACTTAGTCTAATTAGGTTCCAACTGAACCTAATCAGAGTTGGTTGCATCCAATTAGGTTATATTGCACCTAATTGGATGTGGCTAGGTCTAATAGGTTTAGGTCAGGCATGATTGGACTCAATTGAGTCCAATCAACTTAGGTTTAGTCCAATTAGGTCCCATGGACCTCATTAACTCAAACTGAATCAATTAGGTATGGTATGGACCTAAATAGGTTTCTAGGTTAGGGACTGGGTATAGGATAGGTGGACTAGGGTAATGGATAGTAGGATAGGTCCATGGATAGGTACATGGATAATGTTATCCATGTTTTTGGCTTCTGAGCTCAAATATCTAGTTTTGAGCTGGTTTAGGGATAGCTATTGGGATAAGGTTATCCTAAAGTTTTAAGGATAGGGCATGGTTATCCTAGTCCCTCTATTTCCTTCTCAGTTCTTGTGTCTTCATTCCTTCTTTATTTAAGCTTTACTCTTCAATCAGCTCTTAACTTTGCTAAACTTCTTTTCCTATCTAGCTTTTATTCTTCAATGCTCTAGATTATTCTTAGTCCTTTACCTACATTATTCACAAATGGCTAAAATTAGATAATTATTGAGAAAATAAATACAAAGCTTAAATATGCATGCATGCTCTAAATGTAGCATTTCTAAACCTAATGTATGATTTTACTAAGGAATTAGCCCTAGATTAAGCCAATTAAGGTAATAAATTAGGTTGTTATTACCTGTATATTATTACTTAGATTTTTCAAAACTGAGCCATTGAGATTTTTGACTCAAAGATGGGTAACACTTTTAAGGTCAACGGACAATGCCTCAAACCTTATGTTGATTGGATCCTACCAGAACCTATCTCAGGCAAGGTTGCTTTAACCTTAGGCTGATTTCTGTTGGCCGAATTGTGCTTAGCTGATGGCATTAAACTAAGTACCTTGTATAAATTATATATATACTATGAGTTGACCGAATTTGTCATGAATTTCAGGTGCTATCTTGTTTATTCCCCTTTCTCTCATGCTATATTATATAATGAAGACATTGCATTAGTTAGGCATGTGGGGGTGGATATACTTATTTCTGAATTATTTTGTTAGTTCCTTAGACTCTTTCCATTTATTTTCTCTTTATTTTAAATTTTAAAAAAATTATATTTCAAAAAGACAAAAAAATAGAGAATTAGGAAATGAGAACTTAGGCATTAAAAGTTTTTCAACCTTAGGAAATAATACTGTAGGATTTGAACACTTAGACTCTTTAGGTCTACGGGCTTAATTGACTCGGGTGACCACTAAAATGTGAACATGTTTGTTGAAGCCTTGCCAATTTAGAATGCATTCTAAGTGTTTAAATAAGTTGGGGAGATAAGTATATGGCTTATCAATGCACCCTCTGATTTGAGGGGTCTTGAAGTCTAAGCATCTACACACCATTTGCACCAACTCATTTTATGGGTGATTTTAGGGAAAATTAGGTGGCTAATAAACATACTGGGGTGGTATGGCTGGAATGTTGTTGTGAGTAACTGCCCATAGTCAGGTGTCCAGAACCTGGCCACACGACCTAATCTCTTTGGCTATTGCCTTTAGTTACTTTTTAGATCAGGGAAGCCACCTACTTTGAGAAGAAGAGAAAGAAAAATAGAAAACATCCAAAAAAGAAAATAAAAATGAAAAATAGAGAAAAGGAGGAAAAAATAATAAACCACACTTCACGGCATGGGTATAATTGGTAAGTTGTCGTGGGTAACCCCTTATTGCTGTTGTCCAGAGGCCAACCCTCAAAATTCCACAAATAAATTCCTAAAGTTAGTAGCAGGGAAGTAGAATAAACATCGGGAGATATACACTGGGTTCGCCTTGTGTTGACCTCATCCAAAAATAAGAGTAGGGAGAAAGCTACCGATCGAAAAGATAAACCTTTAGGTAGAAATATTTTAACTTAGGGTCACCTAGGGTTTGTAGATGCCTAAGCTTCGTTTTGGTTGCCATTTAGTGAGCCAAGCACCTTCACACATAAAGGTACTTAGAACTTCTGGTCCCCTCGAGTCTTGGGTGGGTTGGGTAGCAGTAGAAAGCTTTCTCGAAACCTTAAATCAAAGTTCAAAAAAAAAAATAGAAAAGAAGATAAAGATTTTTTTTTTATATGTATGTATGTAATAAAAGGGCAAGGACTTGGGCGGTCTGCATTTTTGCAGGCACACTGGGTGCTATTGAGTCTTTGGAGTTTAGATCCAAAGTGTGAATTTCCCATCATTGATTAACAACTAACGCCTTAGTAATCGGATTTTAATTTTATCTCTATAAATAGCATTTAGTTTAGTTTTACTAGGGACTAGCAAAAGATAAGCATGGGGCTGTGATAGATATCCATTTATTTAGACTATTATGCGGGTTCTTAAGCAACCTAATTACATTTAGCATTATAAATATTGCATAATAGTCATCATCTCGCATTTAGATTAATTCATGTAAATGGTATAGTAATTTATCTTTTTTGATTCCACGGCGCAGGGCAACACACAAATAGACTTCAAACAACAAATCCAACTATACGGATGGAATCAGGGTGATGATTGGAGACCAACAACATGAAAATTGCCTCAATCGGACCTTTCTAGCATCCGCTATGAGGAAAAGTTGAACAACTCAAATTGTACCATGTGGCACCATCATAGCCGCCCCCCTCATGTAGCCCTTTCCTTCCCCATGCCATCAAGCTTGGCCATTGGATCTTCATCCAATAGCTAAGGGGGAGCCTATATCACGCTTCAGAATTTCAAAAGAGTCACCGTCATGAAATCTTGACTGTTGGATCGCCATTCAACATCAGGGCCTCTCCACGTCCACCACTGCCAGCATTCACTCATGGAGTTGGATTGCTATCCAACGGATATGAGTGAGCCATGTCGCCCTCATCATTTTCCAAAAGGCCCCTTCATGCATTCTTACCTATTGGATCCACGATGCAATGGCCCACAGTTGACCCCACTAGACATAGCGTAGTAGAGAGAGCTCTACACTCTCGAACTTGAGATGCGAGTTTGAATCCTAAAGTGAAGAGGTCTTCAGCGTAGGTAAAATTGAAATACATTTGCTTGATTGCGAGTAGATGGCATAGATTGCGCCATGTCAACCAGTGGCCGCGCTTCACAATCTCAAAGGGTTCTCTTTGAGTGATATCTTGCACACAATTCAAATCGGATGGCGGTAGTGCGGTCACGTGGCTCCACGAATATTGTGAAGCCCTGAATGCGCGATCCTATGCACACTATACGTGATTTGAGCGTAGATGAGCATGAAATTTGGAGCGTACGATTCTTATCGGATGGTGATGAATTGGTGACGTTGACGTGAGGATCAGATGAGGAGTGCTACACATGAGATTAGATGCTTGATGCGTGGGTGATCTTCAGTTGCTAATCATGTGATCAATGACTATCGCAAGGTGTTCCCAGCGTGCGTGCACATGCATTAGATGCTATGCTCGATTTGAGCCCTCTTGGGTGCCCATTTAGTTGAACAAAACCCATTTCCACCACCTATAAAAGCCCTCTAATCCCTCCATTTGCTGTCATCCCTTCCAACATCTTTCGTCACCTCCCTAGAGCTAAGAAACCATTTCTCAACTTAATTCTAGTGTCCCAAGCCCTTGGAAAGCTCCACTAGATAAAAAAATAATTTTTGTAGCCCCTCCTATTACCCCTTTAGTGGAGCTCCCACTAGCAGTCCTCTCACCCAATTCAAGGAAGTGGATCACCATGATGTCGCCCTATCTCCTGTCTTCCTCCTCCAGCTCAGTTCTCTGTCATCTAGTTGTCGTCCAAGCATTCGTCTTCCAAGAAGCTGTTGAGGGGGATTCTCTCTCTATCTTTTCTCGCTTTCTAGTATAGCTTTATTTTTTGCAATAGATATTTATTTTGTAACAACCAGTTTCCTACTTTCAATATATTTGTTTCATTTCTCTCTCTCTCTCATTCTATTATTTCACTTAGTCATTCTCTGTGTAGTTTAGACTCGTCCTTTATTTTGCTTATATAAAAAGACATAAAGAAGACAACCAAAAAATACAATAAATAAAAAAATGAAATGTGGCTTTTACAAATTAAACGCTTGCCTCCCATGTTCGACCCGGGACTCACCTAGTCTCGATTATTTTATTTGATCTTGGATTTTCAAAAATACTATGATGTGGGTTTCTTGAAACCCTAATCTCTTTTCTTCGCAAAAATTTTCCCTCATCACACACCTCCTTCCCTCTCCACCATCAGTCTGCTACACTTCTCGCCAATCGCCGCCACTGTTGCCAACGTTGGAGAATAAGATGTTGCAGCTACTATTGCTGCCAAAGCTACTGCTAGTGCTGCTGTTGTGTGTGGAAAAAGGAGGAGTTCATCTCTTGAGGTAGGGATTTTACTTTTGATTTCCATCCTCTTCTTTCCCTAGGTTTTGATGGGGAAAATTCATGTTGGCTTGTGGGTTTTGTGATGAGCCCTTTCCATGTTTGATCTTAAAGGATGGAGGGTTTCCATAGGTGTTAAAGTTGTAGATGAATGGAAGGGTGTTTTCCTTGTTTCTCTCTTGTTACATATGTTCATCTAAATGTGTGAAATTGCTTGGATTTGTGTTTTGAACATGTCAGTGCGGTGTAGTGATTGTGGATAATCGAGTGGAGGATTTAAAGTTCAGAACTAGGTGCTGGAGACACCTAGTACTGGTACTGATGACCAGTATTGGTACTACTTGGCTCAGCATGAGCAAAAATGGGCTTTAAGTTTGGTACTGATGGCACCTAGTATTGATACTGGTGACCAGTACTGGTACTAGATGAGTTCAGTAGCCATGACAGTGGATGTCCTGTACTAGCATCGGTGCTCAGTATCGATATTGGCTGGGTTACTTGGAAAGGTGTGATAGGTGCCTATTACCGGTACTAGCGTTCAGTACTGGTATTAGCAGGTATTGTGAATTGGTACCGGGGGTGCCTAGTATCAGTGCTAATGCTTAGTACCGATACTGGCTGGAGATGTGGAATTGTATTAGGGTTGCTCATGTTTAACTACCTTGCTTTATTAAGAATTGCCATTGTTGTGTCATAGTATAGTGAGCAAGATAGTCAATATATTTTATAATTTACATTGGTTAAGTTAAGGTGGTTCGCTGGGAGGCTTAATTAGTAAAAAATTCACCAATTATTCTTTAAATTATTTTTTATTCTTCTTAATTAATTTAATACTAAAGATCTATTTAATAAATTATACTACTTATAGTTAAATTATACTTACAATACATAACTAACTTAATTTATCTACTTAATTAACTTACTAACTTACATAACTTATTTCTACTCACTATTAAGTTAATTAATATTAACTATAATTTAACTACTTAACTTATTAATTAGGTTACTTATAAGTTAATATATAGATAGGAATAATAGCTTAGTCTAGCTTTTAACTTATCACTCTTTCCTCAGTTACTAAACTACTTAACTTATATAAATGTAAACATAACTTACTTAACTTATACTACTCTTTAATAAGTTATTATTTCTTAGCTTACCTACTTAATTAACTTAGTACACTTATCTTAAATAAGTAATTAAGTTATATACGTATGCTAATTACGTAAATAATCATATAATTAGAATATGTTAACTGCATGAATTAATTGCAAGAATTAAGCATTAAACATGTCAATCAATTCCAAAGAACATGCATAAAAAGAATAGCAAGAATTAATTCCATTGCATTAAAAATAATGTTGTTTTGAAACAACCAAAGTCTCTTTATTCACATTTAAGCACAACCCTTTACATTTTAATAAGTGTTAGAGAACACTTAGCCTTTTCTCCAAGCACAAAGGAATGCATACCCTTTACTCTAAAAAAAATTGGTTTTTGGGTGACACGTGGCACTTCGTATTGAATCTACACCTTAGATGAGTTGGACCATAGTAGCATCAATGTCACGTGTCACAATCACATAGCTCTAGGCTCGCAGGTCACCCCTCATGGGCCATCAGATATAGCATGGTCAATGCAAAGTTAAAGGTCAAATTAGGTGTGCTTGCTTATGCCGACCCGAAGGCTCACGAGAGGCTACAAGTGTGCTTGCTTTTATACCACACCAAGTGATTGTCAATAACTGAGGTGGGACTATCTATGTCCCTTTCTTTCTCAACGTCTATGCACAGCTGACTCTAACAATGATTTCACTCCAAATCTTCATCAATTAATGGCGATTCTTCCGTGATTGAAGGCTAAGATCTCCTCAGCAATATCTGAATCTTTGATTCATGCGATCAATTTCTTGATTTGCTAATCAAGTTTGCTTCACATTGGTTGATGAACATGGATGCTCGCCATGGCTATGTGCCAACAACAACTCAAAACACCTGCAAGCTTGCATCTAACACCTAATCTCTCTCTTTCTCCTATAGAATACTCACAGTGCTTACTATCATGTAAAACACTTGCGAAGCATAGACAAATGCTTCTTGAGTTCACCAACCTGGACAATGCCATTGCTTGCTTAATAGAATAGAGGATAGACTCAAAGGTTTAGATCAACTCAATTCTAGATTCAAAGTTCTTAGGCCTGTTCCTAACTCTCTCAGGAGATATGAACACCATTTTCTAGGCTAAAGGATGCTTTGAAACTCATCTAAAATCAAATGGACTCTTCTGCAATTACTTTGAACCCAACACCTGTAATAGATTATGACAGATACAAATCGACTTTAGAACATTGTCTAACTGATTCTAACAAGCTTCTAACCACTCAGACAACACTCTACATGTCACGCCCCAAAACCCGAGCCCCTAAATGAGGGTCGGAGTTCTGAGGAATGGCAACAGAAGAGGTGCTGGTTAATTTAATTGAGGTTATACCTATCTAAGTCGAGCTATAAAAGAGTTTCATTTAATACATAAAATGGAAGAAAGTACAGGAAGGATGGCACCTAATTGATAAAGAAAAGCAAAAATTAAACATGCGCTAAATAGGAAGTTAAATTGGAAACAAAGCATAAAAGATCACTTGCCATAAATCTTGGTAGAAACCCACGCAACGACAGATCTCGAGTGTCAACAACACACGATAATAAACACCTGAAATTAGGTCAGAAAGTAGGGATGAGCCAATCGGCTTAGTAAGGAACAACCAATTATAGCATTGTAATAAAAAACATAGGGAAGTGTACAGTTTCACTAACTGGCTAGATCTCTAGCCCAACTCAATACCCCAGGTTTCGACTGCCAAATCCTGGCTTAACTTAACCAGTCATCGTGGTCCAAAACCCATAAATCCAGTTGCCCCTCCTTGTTATTTAATAATATGAAATTGATTCTCTCACTCGCTTCAGTGATCAGGTTCGGGGAACATCCCTTTCTACTAGAGGAGATTGAGATGCATCCTTTCCTTTGGATTCCAGCTGATAGTCTCACCCTGGACAGGGGAGAGGCTGCCAAGTTTGTTGATCCTCGACAAAGGTGTGCCCGTTCTCAACATATCGAGTACATTGCTGACTTTAGCTAGAAGAGTCAGGCCTCTTGGGAGCTACCAAGGCCTATACCCTACGATCAAGAAGTGCAAGCTTGGTTCATGTCCAACAAGGACTAGTCACAGATAAAACTAGATTATCATTGTAGGATTAGACAGAACTGTTGAGCCACACCAATGCTCCCACTAGGGGCGACTCCTCGTAGGAGCATAGTCTATGGGTGTGCCCTCTCAATCCACCATTGGACAAGTGTTAGTCGCTCTGAATCGGATTTTAAAATCAAAGCATTGCAGTATAGATGGAATTAGCACGAAAAACAAATAGAATTTATACTGGAATGAAAGTCCATGGTCGAACACAGGGAGCAATTAGCAAAATGATTATCAAGATTGCAATTCAAGAAAATATATGAGCAGTTTATAATAGAATTCCAAGCAGTAATGAATGCGAATGACAAATAGTGCAAAAAGAATGGGGGTAAAATGGTGATTTGAATCACTAATTACCCCTCACAATAATATCAAATATTTCAATAGTATCAAGAAATCTAAATCCACGTAGGATAAGTGCACAGTGCACTTCAGTAGAATCTCAGCGTTCTGTTCAAAGGTACTGCTTCTTCTTCTTTCTCCTTCTTCAGCTCCTCTTCTCTTCTTCTTCTTCTGTGCTTTCTCTTCTTCTATGCCTTCTTCTCTTCTCTTTCTGTTTACGCACAAGGGGAAGGGTTCCTTTTTAAAACGGCTAAGTGTCAGCCATTGATTCTTAGAGCAAAACCCCTTGCCCCCGCGCACTCTCTCTCTTTCTCTCTCTGGGATCCATTCTCCCAAAGCCTTGGGTAATCGGATTCGGATCTAAGCGTACTTAGAACTAGGGCTGCGGGCGTGATATCACAGCCGAGGAGTGAAGGCGGGTTAGGTAGGTTGAGTCTATGACAAGCTCGCGGGGGACAGGTCACGGGCGAGGTGCAGGTGAAGGGTGAGTGGGGACCTCACCCCATATGTTCAGTTGAGGCGATATGCCCGTATGACAAAATCCTCTTATGCGGTGTCACACGTCTGTCAGCGCCTGATGTGGGACTAATCCCACAGGTCTCTTCTGTGTGTAGCTGCAGTGGATGA
Source organism: Thalassia testudinum (assembly GCA_037157565.1). Lineage (NCBI taxonomy): Eukaryota > Viridiplantae > Streptophyta > Magnoliopsida > Alismatales > Hydrocharitaceae > Thalassia > Thalassia testudinum. The sequence continues at coordinate 124,504,292 of JAZHRO010000055.1, forward strand.
TGCATCCAATTGAGGGAGCTGCAGCTATAGAGATCCTCAATTGAGGACCTGGAGGCCTCCTTGGAGATGTTCTACGTCACCTGGAGGCTTCACCTGGAACTTGCAACAGTTGGGGAAGGCTTCAAGCTTCGCTCGAAGTTACGTCCATGGCAGCGGAGGTGCGAACACCTGAAATCCAAAATACGACCTCTCGGCCCTGTTAAATAGGTTCAGGAGCTTCATCGTAGGGTGTGGAGTGCCTTGGAGGTGGTTGTGCGGTGGATGGTCGTGTGTGGTGGCCGGACGGTGACGGAGACGGCCGTGCGAAGGTGGGGTGTTCGGTGGCAATGAGGAGAGGCCAATAGCCTTAATAATCAGAGGGATTTTGCTCTCTGGGACACGACAGAGCTTTTGGCGTCGGTGGTGAAGTGGACGGAGGTATGGAGTGATGGAGGAGCTTCGCCAGAGATGTGGCTAGAGCATAAGAAGGTGAAGGTGGTCGGGGTGATGCGACAGTCGAAACGAAGTGTGTTGGTGTGTAAATGAAGTAGAGGAGTTAGGGAACTTATCTAGGTGGTTGGCAGACGAAGAGGGGCAGAGGCGACGTCGGTTGCGGTGTGGTCGGCACCGAAGAAGAAGGTGCTCCGGTGAGGGTAGGATGGCAAGGATGAAGGAGATAGGAGCACCCGCTGGTATGGCGTGAAATGGAGGAAGGCAGGGAAGGAGGATTTGCTGCTGGTATTGAGGTCAGATGAAGGAAGGAGTCGTAGGAGCTCGCAGGATGTCGAGGAGCTTCGGTCGGATGAGGGGTGATGAAATCATAGGGGAATCCAGCCGAACTCGAGCGTCGGATCTTCGGTCTGATCTGGAGAGTCTTTTTTAGGCCTTTGGAGGATGGTTTGAGCTTGGGAAGCAAGCTTCCCAAGCTAAGAAAGTTCACCAGAGATAGAAATTGAAATATACCCAAATCTCTCATGCGTTCGCATGAGAGATTGGGAAGGTTTTAGGGCTTAGGATCTGGCTCAAAAGGAAGGGAATTCCTTGATGAACTCCCCTTTTAAATTTGAGAGGGATTCATCAAGGAATCAAGGAGAACATGCCAAAACAAGCTCATCGGAGTTGTAGGATTAGGATTCATGGTGGAAGGGACCTATTTGAAGAAAATGATTACAAAGATAGGGGCCTTTTTCTAAGAAATTCAAAAGCTAAGGGGCCATGTGAAATAAAGAAAATCAGACTTGGAACAAAGTGTAAACTAGGTTGAAACAATCTCAGACTGGGCCCAAATTTCGGTATAAACCTAATTTGGAACTAAGAAATCCATTGGTGAAGTTGGATTTTGGTTTTGACCTAGTTTGACTGGGTAATTTGCATAATTACCCAGTCAAACTAGGGTAAATGTCTGTCTGAGGCTCTGTTTTAGGTCAAGATGGATTCCAATGGTCAAATTGAAAGTACCAAACCCTAGAGAATATTTTTCTATGATTTTCAGAGGGTTTAGGTGAATTTTATCTTGACCAAAACCTCAATAGATTAAGCGAGTCTATTTTAAGGATTTCATATGTCCATTAATTCCTGTAACGCATAAAAACCCTTTTCTGTTTGTTCTAACCCACTTATTAGACTCTTAAGACCGTTTGACCTTTGTTCCTCTCCTGAGAGAACCTGTGGTTATTCTATTTTTGTGATAGAATGGTAAATTTGCTGAAATAACCCAGTAATCTTATTTTCTTCTCAAATCAATGTTTTGTGCCCTTAAGACCTTCTAATGGATATGTAGGAGCTTTTATTGACTTAATCAGATCAAATTGAGCTAGTTATGGCTCATGATGGTGTTCCCATCAACGAGGTCTCAACCAATTCATCATAGTATCCTGGCACTTCCATAGTTGTGGGTTCCCAGTGAGCCTCTAGCTACGAGTGCCATGTTCCTCGGCGTCCCCGATTGCGCATAAGGGTGCTTATAGGGCCTAAGGTCACGAGTACCTTTGCATCGAGTTGGATTCGACTACATCCAAGTACCAAACACCGATGATAGCCTAAGCCCTGTCACCGAACTCGAGCACCTTCCGAGTTCCAAGGAAAAATTCCTTGGTAGCCTCTAGCTACCACGACAGGTTGGATTCTATACCTGAGCAGTGAACTCATGGTTCAACATGTCCAAGGGTGCATCCTTACGAGATCGCCTAGTTGACCTATTTTCATTTAATTTCATTAGGTTCAGTGTCCAGAACGAAGCCCTAGAGACCTAGTGGATTGCCTGGGATCTTATCCAAGAACATAGGATCCAAGCATTCCATTTATTAAATTCTAATCGAGTTAATACAGGTTCAACATTTTGGATTCATTCCTTTGTTTAGTCAGATTCCATCAACTTTTAATCAACTTTTAATCAACTTTTTAGAATTCAAGTAGGGTGGAACAAGTACTCCCATATTGATCCTAGTCCTGGGTGCCATTGTGGGCACCCATTGCCCCCACCAGGTCATAGTGGGCCAGTATCGAAAATTAGCACCTGTACTAGGCAGCCCAAACATTATACCCTAATACCACACCAAGGTCCCTGCTATCAAGTGGCTCGAGCTAGAGTTTGAGATCCTGTCAATTGGGTACATCATAGGACAATCGAATTTTAATAATTTATAAGGTCGAAACCTGCCAAGAATCCGACAGAGTTTCCCATGTTTATTGGATATTTTCCCAAAATCGGTACTTGCAACCTGGATTTGTACTACATACCACAAATTATACAGGTGGGTACTCCCCACCAGACCAGAATAGCAGAAAATAATGATAAACACAAGTGGGTTCCTCATGCGAAAATAGTAAAACACAAGAAATATAGTGAGAAACAAGGCCATGTTACCTCACGTATTCTTTTCTAGAAAAATCTAGCCATTTCATAGAAGTGCAACCAACTCAAATTTGGTTGGTAAGAATGCTTCCACATGAGTATCCTAATGAAAACTTCAGATACCAATAGAAATGGATGTTTACAATTATGAGAAGTATGTTTGGATATCCTGATGAAATAAGCCAACAATTGAAGATTATACCATCCAAAGGAACTGCAGCTATGATAGAAATATCAAAATGAATTGTTAAACTTTCCAAAAGAGATTTTATACAATCAAACAGGGCCTGAAGAAAAATCAAATAACATCATAACTACAAGTTGTGGTTTCCAAAAATTCAATCTACAGTTCCAAACATTCACAAGCTGCACTGACAATTCTTAAAGACACATGTAAAAGCATGGGATGAGGTTCCTTATCCATTTATCTAGCTACCAAAACAACATTCAACCTCAGTGATGCTAACATGTGTCATTTCTCCGTACGTATCTTCAAGAAGAAAACTCCTATTCGACACATTCAATAGTCTTTTTCCCCTCCTCGCACTTTGTGGTTGCCTGCACATTAGTTTAGCTCAAGCTACAGGCTATTGAATGATGGTTGTTGTTCGTCTCGTAGATTGTGTTAAAAGAATTACTTTGTCATAGTATAGTGCGAAACATATTGAAACAAATACAATTTTAACGAGAGGTGAGTCCCTGCCTTAGAAAGATTTAGATTACACTTCTGTACAGCCTAATAGGCTTTGTGCTCCAACTCGATGGGGAGGTGACATGCCTTCCCGTACACCAATCTAAAGAGAGATATACCCAATTGGGTCTTGTGGGAGATCCTATAAGCCCACAAGGCTTCTGGAAGTTGGGACGACCAATCTTTCCTGTCAGGTCAGACAGTGATCTGAAGGATTTTCTTGATCTCCCGATTTGATAGCTCAGCTAGACCATTGATTTAGGGGTGATAAGGAGTAGAGATTCGGTGTGACCTCCCGTACTTGGTCATCAGTGATCTGAACTAAGCATTCGTGTAATGGGTCTCTCCATCGGAGATAATGGCACGTGGGATATCGAACCATGAAAAGATGTTCTGATGAATGAATTTGATTACCACTTTATGATTGTTGGTTTGGGTTGGGATGGCTTCGATCCATTTGGATACGTAGTCAACAGCGAGAAGAATGTACTCGAAGCCATCCAAGATAGGGAAGGGTCTCATGAAATCAATCCCCCAGATATTGAAGATTTCGCATACGAGAATCGACTGTAATGGCATCATATCGCTGTGGCTCATGTTGCCCAAGGCCTGGCAACGAGTGCATGCCTTACAGTGATCGTATGCATCCTTGAAAATCATGGGCCAGTAAAAGCCGCATTGGAGGACTTTTGCTGCGATTTTATGTCCGAAAAAGTGTTTGCCGCAAGCCTGGTCATGGCAGATGGACAAAATGTCCTGAATTCTCGCTTCCAGGATGCACCGTCTGATGATCTGATCAGCACCAATGTGGAAGAGGTATGGGTCTCCCTAGATGTAGTACTTGGCATCGAAAAGCAATTTATCTTTCTTGGCCTTCGGCCAATCGGATGGGATCTGACGTGACGCTAAGTAGTTTACCAAATCAGCAAACCAAGGAAGTGCCGTACTAATAGTCAGGAGGTGCTCATCAGAAAAGTGTTCTGTGATGGGTCCGGAAGGGTTAATAATGTCAGAAGGATGGCGAGATAAGTGGTCAGCTACCACATTCTACTTTCCCGCTTTATCACGAATCTCGAGATCGAATTCTTGCTACAGCAAGATCGAGTGGATTAGTCGAGGTTTCGTGTCCTTTGCGAGGAGGTGCCTTACTGCAGTGTGATCCGAGTATATGATAATACAGGAACCCAAAAGATACAATTTGAATTTCTCCAGGGCAAATACTACGGCTAGCAGCTCTTTCTCAATAACTGTGTAGTTATGCTTAGCCTCATCAAGTGTCTTGCTAGTGTAGTAGATGACCACGGGTTTCCCATCTATTTTCTGCCTATGTATCGCACCCACAGCATAATCAGATGGATCACACATGATCTCAAAGGGTTGAGACCAATCAAGGGACTATAGGATAGGTGCTTGGGTAACTCGGTCATGTAGGATCTCAAATGCCTGAGTGCACTCCTTGGTGATTTCGAAGGGGACATCCTTGGAGAGAAGATTAGTCAGGGGGCACGCGATTTTCTAGAAATTGGGAATGAATCGACGGTAAAAATCGATGTACCCTAGAAAGGATCGGATGTCCTTAACCGAGCTAGGCATAGAGAGCTTGGAAATCAGATTCACCTTGGCTCAATCAACCTGGATGCCTTTTTCAGAGATGAGATGTCCTAGGACAATTCCCTTTGGTACCATGAAGTGGCTCTTTTCCTAGGAAAGAACCAAATTCACGTCAATGCACCGCTTGAGGATTTGGATGAAGTGCAGGAGGTAATCATTAAAAGATTCTCCAAATACCGAGAAGTCATCCATAAAGACCTCATGGTATTCACCTACCATTTCTGAGAATATGGCAAGCATGAATAGCTGAAAAGTAGCAGGTGCATTGCAGAGACCGAAGGGCATCCTCCGGAACGTGTATGTCCCGAAGGGGTAGGTGAAGGTGGTCTTCTCTTGGTCCTCAGGGTGGATTGCAACTTGGTTATAACCGGAGTACCCATCCAAAAAGTAGAAGAATCGATTTCCCGCTAGTTTCTTGAGTATCTAATCAATGAACGGTAGTGGGAAATGATCCTTCTTCGTAGAGGAATTATGTCTTCTGTAATAAATGCAGACTCTCCACGAGTTCGCTAATATGGGTCGGTATGGTTTCTTCGATTTTAGTCATGATCATGGTGAGTCCTACCTTCTTAGGCACAACTTGGATTGGACTCACCCACCGATTGTCGGAGATCAGGTAGATGATCCCTGCATCTAACCACTTGATGATTTCCTTTTTCACGACATCCTACAGATTTGGATTTAGGTATCTTTGCATTTCACGGGATGGTCGTGAGCCCTCTTCAGTATAGATGTGATGTGTGCTGTATGAGGGGCTGATGCCAGTCAGATCATCGAAAGTCAATCCAATGGCTCTCCGATGCTGCTGGAGGACAGTAATCAGGCATGTTTTCTGATCAGAAGTGAGTCGGAGTTGATAATCATAGGAAACGTCTGATTGGAACCCAAAAAGACGTATTTGAGATGGTCAGGGAGGGGTTTCAATTCCATAATAGGATTATCAGCAGCAGCAGGTGGTTCAAGGTAGGTGTCGGGAACAACAGGTGTTTAGGTTAGGTTCAGGCTCCTCTAATTGCTGGTTTTGATCTTCTTGTGGTTGATAAAAAATAATCGAGTTTTCCTTGATACATGGGTCATGAACCAAGGCCTCGATATCGTAAATTTGTTCTATAGCTCCACAATTAATTCCTTGCTGGGCCTCAAAGATGTCGATCTTCAGTGTCTTGCTCCCAAATTTTAACTCAATTTGGCCCTCCTCACAATTAATATTGGCCCTAGCTGTGGCCAGAAAGGGTCTCCCTAATATGATTGGTGTATTTTTCAAGTTCTTAGGAGCATTCATGTCTAAGACCATGAAATCCATGGGAAAATAGAAATCATGTACCCTAACTATGACATCCTCGAGTACTCCTTTTGGTGACTTAATAAGTCGATTGACTAACTGCAAAGCCATCTCTATCGGTTTAAGCTCGGATTCCTCAAAGTGGTCTAGTAGGGATGTAGGTATCAAATTGATGGAAGCTCCTAGGTCCAATAAGGCTCGGTCAAATTGTATATCACTGATAGCACAGAAGATCAGAGGGGTGCCTGGATCTTTTGCCTTAGGCGGGAGTTTGCTCAAAATGATGGAGCTGGCTTACTTAGACAGTACGATTGGGTTCTCGCCTTCGGTTCACGGCTTACGCTTAGGTGTACACGTCTTTTAGGAATCGTGCGTAAGCCGGTAAGTGGTGAATTGCATCCATCAAGGGGATGTTTATATGGACTTGCTCAAAGATCTTGACCAGGTCCTCCTCAGGTGCCACGGGTTTGTTTGTCTTCTTTCCCTTGGTCAAGGCCTCAGGAAATGGAACCTTAGATGGTTCCTCTAGAATTGGCTTAGGCTCTTTATCAAGGATGGGAGTGTCCTGAATGACCAATCTAGGGTTAGGGTCTACTGTCTCAGGTATGTTGTGGCTAGGAAGAGGTGGGTCTTGTGTTGCTTTGCCACTACAGGTGGTGACAGAATTTAATCCTGCTTGATTTTGGTTTGGGTTGGGTAAAATAGGTGTCTGTTGCTGAAATCTCGAGTATGAAGTTGAAGCATCCATCCTGTTAGGTAGTGGAGCAGAAGGGGCCTGATAATCACAATGCGCCTCTGGTTTAGCATGTTATTCTGGTTTGGAAGAGGATGACGACACCAAAATGTTAGTCTCTCTGAATCGGGTTGGGTATAACATGTCTGACCTTGGATTTGGTTTACAACGTGTTTTTGGGTCAACATGTTGTTAGGATTTGGCAGAGGTTGGGAAGTGTGGCAAGCTGGCGAGAATTTGCCAGCTGGGTCATTTGATTGTGAAGGTCAGTGATTTCTTCTTTGTGCTACTTTTGCATGTCAACCAAGGCTTGAAGAATTAAAGGTGTCTGATCTTCCTTAGGTGGTCCAGATTGGAAATTTTGAGTGGGCCTTGGTTGGGTGGGCTGATAAGGATGCGGAGCTGTGGTTGGGGTTGAAATTGAGTCTTGGATTTGGGTTATTTCCCGACCACGAAAAGTTAGGATGATTACGCCATCTAGAGTTGTAAGTGTTGGGGAATGGATTATTCTGGATGGTGTGGAGATCTTCGCAGGTCAGAGGGGATCCAAGATAATCAGGGTACGGGGGTTCAGAGTTCCCCCAACTGTGGTGGGCTAACTTGGAGTTGCCTCTGAAGTCATAATTAGACGGGGGTGGATATGCATCCATCACTGGGGAGTGGTAGATGTTGTGCGTAGCCTCCCTTCCCGTGGGCGGGTGCGTGTATGTGCTTCGAGGTGTAGAGGTGGATTTGTGTAGATGACGATTGATGTCGTCCACCTTCTTTTCGATAATGGAGACCTTATCCAATTGACTGGCTACCAACTCTAGATCAACGGATGCGGAAAGGCCTCAGGATTCATGTACCCCCAATTGTTTGTCAATGCGCGGGTGGACGTCCGATTGTACGCACCCAATGACTCATTGTTCAGGGAGCTCTCGCACATGTTCTCGAGAATTTCCCAGATCGTGTCCTCATGTTGACCCATGATGCTACCACCACAGGTTGCATTGACAAAGAGCTTGATGTCTTCACGGAGTCTGTGGTAAAAGGATTGGACTTGTTCCCACTTCGAAACTCCGTGATGGGGGCACTTACGCATGAGATCCAGAAAATGATCCCATGCCTCGTGTAGAGATTCTCCTGCTCCTTGGGAAAAGTGCGTGCTTTGGTGCCGCATCGTGTTTATACGACCAATGGGGTAGAATTCTTGTAGGAAGGCAGTTGGAAGCTCTCCCCATGTGTTGAGCGTGTGTGGTTGAGTTTGAAACCAGTGAGCAGCTTTGTCAGCCAGAGAGAATGAGAAGAGTTTCAAGAGTAATCCGCCCCTATTCTGTACATCTGCCCCAAAAGTGTTGGCCAGATGTTTTAGGTTTTTGATGTGCTGGAAAGGATCCTCAGAGTTCAAGCCATGAATTTTTTGGGTCATATGAAGCATGTTAGGCTTGAGATCCACCTCGGGTCCTCCTGTGGGAATGTTGACTCGGGGTTCGATCTCCACCGCTGTAGGATTATAGTGATCTTGCATATGAGGAAGCGGCGATGGGTTGATGATGGCATTGATTTGATTTCGGAAATCATTTAATTGTTGCTCAATGTTAGGTTGATCTTCTTGGTGATCCATAGCTGATATGGGGGAAGTAGGTTCTAAATCAGAGGATATGTCAATGTGATCATGTTGTTGTACAAACACGGAAGTCAAGGCTCGACCTCGACGAGAGTGGATAGCTAATGGAGGCCTCCAGGATGGTCTTAAAGACCTCATCCTGAACATGCACCAATGGAATAGATGAGGGATAGCAGGTGATGGACCCAGTCAAGACACCTAAAAATTTTGGATGACTATAGAGGTTCGGGGCGGATGATACCCCTTGGTCAGAAAGCCGTCCACCTGAGAATTACCTAGGCAACCAGAGAGGGAGAGTCCCACGAAGACTCCTACATGGTAGAGCACCCCCACGAGTTACAGGGTTTCCTCCACCCGACCTCTCTTGTCACTGAGGATCCAGGTAGACCAGAATGGGGACTTGACCTCTTAAGTCTGCCAGTTTTAAGTTAAGAGAAAAGGTGCTTATGATTTCACTTGAACTTTAAGATGTTTTTGTACAAGGTGACCTAATTTGAAGATTGGTTAACCCAATAAGGTGGGCCAACTTCACTTGTTTTGTTCTTTGAGAAATTTAGGTCCCTCTTTAAGTGTTCAAATGAGATTAAGAGCTTGATTTTAGGGTTTGCTTAAATAGATCAATTCAACCAAGGCTTAGACACACACTGTTTGGGAAGGTTAATTCTTGATTAAGCAAGTGTGTCTCTAAAATTCTAAACTGGAAATCCTAATTGGATCTTGATTGGTCCAATTTAATTCATCAAAATATGGTACCTAGGGCTAAAGCAAGAAGGTGATAGCCCTAGATACCTTAAACCCTAAGTAGGTGCACAAATCAGGGTTGTGTGTTTTCTAGAAATGAACCAGATTAGGCAACTTGTTTGTGATTGAATCTAAAAACAGAATGCAAGTTGGACCCAATTGATTTCTTCTTTTAGCTTTTCATAATAAGGGGCTTAGGAGAGATTGGATTTGTGTTTTACCTGCCCCTGGAGTGGCTGATGTGCGGCTGATCTTCCTTCAATGAATCCCTGAAATAGATCATAGTCAAAAGAGATAGAGCAAGTTAGTATCAAATCAGATATTGCAATCAAGAGATCAAATCGCTCGTTGCTTCCCGGCAACGACGCCAAAATGTTAAGCACTCTGAATTGGATTTTAAATCAATGTGTTGCAGTATAGATAGAATCAGTGCAAAAAACAAATAGAATTTATACTCGAATGGAAGTCCGAGGTCGAACACAAGGAGAAATTAGCAAAATGATTCTCAAGATTGCAATTCAAGCAAATATATGAGCAGTTTATAATAGAATTCCAAGCAGTAATGAATGCGAATGTCAAATAGTGCAAAAAGAATGGGGCAAAATGGTGATTTGAATCACCAATTATCCCTCACAATAATATCAAATATTTCAATAGTATCAAGCAATTTAAATCCACGTAGGATAAGTGCACAGTGCACTTTAGTAGAGTCTCAGCCTTCTGCTTAGAGGTACTACTTCTTCTTGTTTCTCCTTCAGCTCCTCTTCTCTTCTTCTTCTGTTCTTTCTTTTCTTCTTCTTCTGTGCCTTCTTCTCTTCTCCTTCTGTTCACGCACAAGGGGAAGGGTTCCTTATTCAAACGGCTAAGTGTCAGTTGTTGATTCTCAGAGCAAAACCCCCTGCCCCCGCGCTCTCTCTCTCTTTCTCTCTCTGGGATTTGCTCTCCTAGAGCCTTGGGTAATCGGATTCGGATCTAAGCGTACTTGGGACAAGGGCTGCAGGCATGATATTGTAGTCGAGGAGTGAAGGCGGGTTAGGCGGGTCGAGTCTGCACTAGGCTCGTAGGGGATAGGTCAAAGGCGAGGTGCAGGTGAAGGGTGAGTGGGGACCTCACCCCCTGTGTTCAGTTGAGGCGATAAGCCCGTATGACAAAATCCTCTTATGCGGTGTCGCATGTCTGTTAGCACCCAATGTCGGACTAATCCCACAGGGCTCTTCTACGTGCAACTGCAGTGGATGATGCATCCAATTGAGGGAGTTGTAGCTGTAGAGATCCTCAATTGAGGACTTGGAGACCTCCCTGGAGCTGTTCCACGTCACCTAGAGGCTTCACTTGGAGCTTGCAACAGCTGGAGAAGTCTTTAAACTTCGCTTGAAGCTACGTCCATGGCGGCAGAGGATTGAACACTTGAAATCCAAAATACGGCCTCTCGGCCCTGTTAAATAGGTAAAGGAGCTTTGCCGTAGGGTGTGGACTTCATTGGTGGTTGGTGGCGCACCTTCCTCTATAGTTTTATTATTTCGTCGTAGTATAGTATAGAGAGAGGTGATTACCAGTTTAATACAATTTGTTACTCGGAAAATAAAAGAGTTCCCGAGGTCGAACTCAGGGAGCAAGTTGTATTCTAGGGGTACAAGTTTCTTTTACAAAAATAAAGAAAGAGAGAGAGAGAATTTGTTGGCTTTTCTTCTTTTCTCTTTGCTTCTCCTCTTCTCCCTTCTCAGATCTTCTGCTCTCTTCCTTCGTTCTTCTTCTTTATCTGCAGTGGTGATGTTCTTCTTCTTTCAGCTGTTTCTGCTCTTCCTTTTTCTTCTGCAGAGCGGTCCTGTTCTTCTTCTTTTTCTTTCTTTCTTCTTTTCCTTTCTCCAGATCTTCTTCTCGTGCTCTTCTTCTTTCAGTTCTTCCCTTGGCCTCTCTGTGTTCTCCTCTGCCTCGCCTTCCTTCTCCTTCTTTGCCTTCAGGACGTCGTCTGATTTTCCAATCAGACGACTTAAACCGCCGCTGCTACAGTGCCGCTCGGTGATCCTCCTTCCTTCAGCCTTCGTCTTCTTCCACGGTTCTTCTTCACCTGTGCCTGCACACTTACACAGCTTGATCAGGGGGCAAAACCTAACTCTACCCTCCCCTGCGTCTCTCTCTCATAGAAGCCACTCTTAGGAAAGCTCTCCCAGAGCTGCCGGGTTGCCGGGTACGGGTCGCGCCCGGGTCCAGGCCCACCGGCGTGTGTGGCGGGCGAGGAGTGCAGGTCAGTCTAAGTCGGGTCGGGCCAGGTCCGTGGGGCGTGAGCGCGGAAGAGACCGGGTAACCGGGCGGGTGAAGGGGACCTCACCCCGTGTGCTGAGGCAATAAGCCTCCAGCACTTTTTCGCTTTATACCGCTGCGCTCCTTCAGAGCCTTCCGAGGTGGGACTAAATGTCCCACCCCAATTTCGCGCCTGCGCGGAGGAAGCAGCTGGTAATCGCAGCTTTACGCGAGGCCTTCGCGTGAGGGATTCGCCTCGCTGCAGCCTAACGCTTTGCCGAAATGCCCCCGCACAGCCTGGGAGCGTGACCTGGGCGCGGCGCACCTGGGACAGCAGGTCGAAGCTGCTTTGCTTCAACAATGGCGGCGACGAGCGCAGGTACCTGCCCACAGAGAAACGGCCTCTCGGCCCAATCAGAAACGCGGAGGACCTTCGCCGTGGCACGGCGAAGGTGGTCGGGGGGTGTGCAGGCGGCGGGGCGGAGCCCAAGAGCTGCCCTAGGTCGGACTGTGGGTCGGGAGATGGGTTTGTTCGGTGGAGTTGCAGAGGGTGATTTGGGGGAAGTGGAAGGGCGGAGGTTGATCAGGGTGAGGAGGCGGAGGTTCTGCGGTGGTCGGCGAGCCGTGTGGGTTGCTGGAGTGATGGGAGCGGCTCGCCGGAGGATGGCCGGAGGCGGAGAAGGTGAGGGTGATCGGTCGGAATCGAGGGCGACAGTAAATGTTTAAAGTGAGGAAAAGGAAGAGGGGAGGAGGAGTTCTACCTACTTAGCAGGACGAGGAGGGGTCGGAGCGGGCGACAGTCGTATCGACTGTCGCCGGAGAAGAAGATGCCCGGGGGAAGGGGCGGCGGCGAGCAGAGGGCCGGAGAGGCGCCAGCTGGGTGCGGCGTGGCGCGGGAAGAGCGAGGGAGAGAAGTCTCTGCTGCTGGTATTGCGGCAGAGCGAAGAGGAGGAGGAGGAAGAACCGCCGGAGCTGGTGGGCGTCTGCCGGAGTGAGAGGAGAGGAAAGTTGGGGGTTTTCTCCGTCAGATCCGAGCTGCCCAGAACGGCGGAGCGACGGGGGTATTTATAGAGGCGGAATCAGAGAGGAGGGCGGAGGGAGACGACGTGTCTCCCTCGCCGGAGGACGCCGGAGATGGAAACCCATACCGTCCGTGCGTTCGCACGGCCGGTATGGTGGGTTGCAGCGACCAGGGGGGTGTTCCTGCGACGGCTGACGACGCAGGGCACCCCCGGTTGACTTGCCAGCCCCTCCCCCTCACCCTGCGCGGCGCCATGCTCCGCGCAAGGTCGCCGGAGCATGGTGCTGGCAGGTTTTGGCAGGAGGGACCTGAATGCAAAGAACGAAGGAGAGTTAGGGGCAGAAATGTGAGGGTTCAAAAGTTGAGGGCCAAAAAGTAAATATATGAGGACCAAAGTGCAAAGTTGGTCAAGAAGGTTTCTTCTTAGGCTCAAGTTTTTATACATGACTAATTAGGACCTAAGGAATTTGATGGTGAATTTTATTTCTAGATTAAACCTTGTTTGACTGGTCAATTTATGCAAAAACCCAAATTAAGTTATTAATTGGGCATGGTTCTCAATGTAGGTCAAAATGGGGTCTGAAGGCCAAATTGAAGGTTCTAAACCCTAGAGATTATTTTTCTATGAATTTTAGAGGGTTTATTCTATTTTTACTTTGCCTCGAACCTCGTGAATTGAAGTGAGTTTGTTTTAAGGTTATAGATTATCATTTAGTTCCTTGGAATTGCTGTAGCCCTTGTCAGATCATCCCACTTTCCTTCTTATTCGGTTTGCTTGACCTGTGTTTGGACCCTGAATTACCCTGTATGCAGATTATACTGGTAAAATTGCATTTTTACCCCTTATGACTTGTTTTCTCCTTAAACTCAGAATTCTCTGAGTTAAGCCTTTCCTTAAGTTATGTAGGAGCTTTTATCCTTTGTATTGGGTCAAAATGAGCTAGTTATGGCTCATGATGAGGTTCTCATCAGTGGTGGTTGTGTGGTGGATGGTCGTGTGTGGTGGTTGGACGGTGACGGAGACGGCTGTGCGAAGCTGGGGTGTTTGGTGGCACTGAGGAGAGGCCAATAACCTCAATAACTAGATAGCTTTTGCTCTCTGGGACACGACGGAGCTTTTGGCATCAGTGGCGAAGCAGATGGAGGTGTGGAGCGGTGGAGGCACTTCGTTGGAGATGTGGCTGGAGTGGAAGAAGGTGAAGGTGGTCGGGGTGATGCGACGGTCGAAACAAAGTGTGGTTGGTGTGTAAATGAAGTAGAGGAGTTAGGGAACTTATCTAGGTGGTTGGCGGACGAAGAGGGGCAGAGGTGACGCCGGTTGCGGTGTGGCTGGCGCTGGAGAAGAAGGCACTCCGGTGAGGGTAGGACGGCGAGGATGAAGGAGATAGAAGTGCCCACTGGTATGGTGCGACGCGGAGGAAGGCAGGGAAGGAGGATCTGTTGTCGATATTGTGGTTTGATGAAGGAAGGAGTCGTAGGAGCTCGCCAGACGTCAAGGAGCTTTGGCTGGATGAGGGGAGATGAAATCAGAGGGGAATCCAGTCGAATTCGAGCGACGGATCTTCGGTCTGATCTGGGGAGTCTTTCATAGGCCTCTGGAGGATGTTTTGTGATTGGGAAGAAAGCTTCTTAAGCTAGGAAAGTTTGCCTGAGATAGAAATTGAAATATACCCGAATATCTCATGCATTCGCATGAGAGATTGGGAAGGTTTTAGGGCTTAGGATCTGACTCAAAAGAAAGGGAATTCCTTGACGAACTTCCCTTTTAAATTTGAGAGGGATTCGTCAAGGAATAAAGGAGCACATGCCGAAACAAGCTTGCCGGAGTTGTAGGGTTAGGATTCATGGTGGAAGGGACCTATTTGAAGAAAATGATGATAAAGATAGGGCTTTTTTGTAAGAAATTCAAAAGCTAAGGGGTCATGTGAAATAAAGAAAATCAGACTTGGACCAAAGTTCAAACTAGGTTGAAACAATCTCAGATTGGACCCAAATTTCGGTACAAACCTAATTTGGACATAAGAAATCCAATGGTAAAGTTGGATTTTGGTTTTGACCTAGTTTGGCTAGGTAATTTGCACAATTACCCAAATTAGGGCAAATGTCTGTCTGAGGCTCTATTTTATGTTAAGATGGGTTCCAATGGTCAAATTGAAAGTACCAAACCTTAGAGAATATTTTTATATGATTTTCAGAGGGTTTAGGTGAATTTTATCTTGACTAGAACCTCAATAGATTAAGCGGATTTATTTTTAGGATTTTAGATGTCCATTAATTCCTATAACACGTAAAAACCCTTTTCTATCTGTTCTAACCAACTTATTAGACTCTTAAGACCATTTGACCTTTGTTCCTCCCCTGAGAGAACTCATGGTTATTCTATTTTTGAGATAGAATGGTAAATTTGCTGAAATAACCCAGTAATCTTATTTTCTTCTCAAATTAATGTTTTGTGCCCTTAAGACCTTCTGATGGATATGTAGGAGCTTTTATTGACTTAATCAGATCAAACCGAGCTAGTTATGGCTCATGATGGTGTTCCCATCAACGAGGTCTCAACCAATTCATCATAGTACCCTGGCACTTCCATAGTTGTGGGTTCCCAGTGAACCTCTAGCTATGAGTGCCATGTACCTCGGCGTCCCCCATTGCGCATGAGGGTGCTTATAGGGCCTAAAGTCACAAGTACTTTTGCATAGAGTCGGATTCGGCTACATCCAACTACCAAACACTGATGACAGCCTAAGGCCTGTCATCGAACCCGAGTACCTTCCGAGTTCCAAGGAAAAATTCCTTGGTAGCCTCCAGCTACCACGACAGGTCGGATTCTATACCTGAGCAGCGATCTCATGGTTCAACAAGTCCAAGGGTGCATCCTTACGTGCTCGCCTAGTTGACCTATTTTCATTTAATTTCATTGGGTTCAGTGTCCAGAACGAAGCCCTAGAGACCTAGTGGATTGCTTGGGATCTTATCCAAGACCATAGGATCCAAGCATTCCATTTATTAAATTCTAATCGAGTTAATACAGGTTCAACATTTTGGATTCATTCCTTTGTTTAGTCAGATTCCATCAACTTTTAATCAACTTTTTAGAATTCAAGTAGGGTGGAACAAATACTCCCGTATTGATCCTAGTCCTGGGTACCAGTGCTGGGCACCCATTGCCCCCACCAGGTCATAGTGGGCCAGTACCGAAAATTAGTACCTGTACTAGGCAGCCCAAACATTATACCCTAATACCACACCAAGGTCCCTGCTATTGGGTGGCTCGAGCTAGAGTTCGAGATCCTCTCAATTGGGTACATCATAGGACAATCGAATTTTAATAATTTATAAGGTCAAAACCTGCCAAGAATTCGGTAGAGTTTCCCTTGTTTATTGGATATTTTCCCGAAATCGGTGCTTGCAACCTGTATCTGTACATATATACCACAAATTATATAGGTGGGTACTCCCCACCACACCAGAATAGCAGAAAACAATGATAAACACAAGTGGGTTCCTCATGCAAAAATAGTAAAAGACAAGAAAAATTGTGAGAAACAAGGCCATGTTACCTCACGTATTCTTTTCTAGAAAAATCTAGCCATTTCATAGAAGTGCAACCAACTCAAATTCGGTCAGTAAGAATGATTTTACATGAGTATCCAAATGAAAACTTTAGATATCGATAGAAATGGATGTTTACAATTATGAGAAGTATGTTCGGATATCCTGATGAAATAAGCCAACAATTGAAGATTATACCATCCAAAGGAACTGCAGCTATGATAGAAATATCAAAATGAATTGTTAAACTTTCCAAAAGAGGTTTTATACAATCAAACAGGGCCTGAAGAAAAATAAAATAACATCATAACTGCAAGTTGTGGTTTCCAAAAATTCAATCTGTAGTTCCAAACATTCAGAAGCTGCACTGACAATTCTTAAAGACATGTAAAAGAATGGGATGAGGTACCTTATCCATTTATCTAACTACCAAAACAAAATACAACCTCAGTGATGCTAACATGTGTCATTTCTCCTTACCTATCTTCAAGAAGAAAACTCCCACTCGACACATTCAATAGTCTTTTTCCCCTCCTCGCACTTTATAGTTGCCTACACATTATTTGAGCTCAAGCTACAGACTATTGAATGATGGTTGTTGTTTGTTTCGTAGATTGCGCTAAAAGAATGACTACGTCGTAGTATAGTGCGAAATACATTGAAACAAATACAATTTTAATGAGAGGTGAGTCCCGATGGAACTCAGGGAGGCAAAAAACACTTTTGATTTCAAAAACTAATTTAGATCTATCTAAAACACTAATCATAATATATATAAAGTGAATCATGTAAACTGGTTGGTCATGAAGTGCCAAATAAAACTAGTGTTTATCTCTAAGACATGTAAAGCTAGAGCAAGAATTAAAAATAACTATCTATCTATCTATCAGAATAAGGGTACCACGGGTGGTCCATGGTGGCCTTTTGGAGAGGTTGGGGAGAGTAGCAGCGGTGCACCAAGGTGCTTGGTGGGTGCTTCAGAGGGAGAGAGCTGGAGAAGAAGGTTTGGAGAGTTGAGGAGGGTCTGGAGAGAGTTGTTCTTCAACTGGGGGCCCTGGGCTCTTTTTGTAGCTACATGGAGGGGCAAGATAGGCATTTGAGCCCTCCAACTCATGCAACAATCTCAGATTGATCAGATTCGTCAATCGGGACATCAACGGATTAGATCGTGCTCCAAAAGGCCTTCCAAAACATTCTCTATGCGCGGATCGTCTCTGGAGCTGACACGTGGCACTCCCGTAGTCGTTGATTTGCCATCGCACGGCTATCTCTCGCTTTGCACCCACACTACCTTCGCACTCTTCAACCGCATGCGCCTTAATCACGCAACGCTCACGCATCAGATCTCAGCCATCTGATCTTGCGATCAGACGCTTAAGCACCTCGCTTGCACAACCTTTGGATTTCAAATGCGTGCATGCGTGTTTGGTTGCACGTCATCGCGTACATGGCCATCTGACGCACCATCGCTTGTTGCACGTTCAATTCCCTACCGCCGATTGATGATCCAACGATTAGATTTCACCTGTGCTTTCGACCGCCTCAATTTCACGCGAATTGCATCTCGATCGTGTGTCGTTTCCTTTTTCGCGAGTGCACTGTCCGCTACACTACGCGCATGGATTGTCATGCTTACCATCTCATGTGCATCCGCCATCAGCCATTGGATGACAATCCAACGGCTGAGTCTTGATCTTCCTTGATGAGGTGCGCCTGGAGCGATGACGTGGCCGTGTTGCAGCCGTTGGATGATGATCCAATGGCCCACAATGCATGGGGGAAGTGCCTTAGAGGTTGGGGCAGCAACGTTGGGCAGCTGCGATGGAGCCATGTGGTGTCATCATGGTCGTTCATCTTCTTTTCATTGTAGAAAATGCTCCTGGCCTCCGATCGAGATGATGCTTGCATCGTTGGACTACGATTGTTGATCGAGATCCATCAGTGTGATTGGATTTGACATTTGACGTTTGGATTTCCACATATTTGCCTCTTGGCCCTTGCTCTTCTACGGACTCCATGGGATGTTACGGGAGTCTGATTGATGCGATCTCGGAAGTGTTAGACTCGCGTCGTTGTCATGAGCAGATTCATATGGTTGGATTAGTCATCCACAGCCTCGAATTACCTGCGATTGTTAATACCTCTCAATTAGAACATAATATGACATTATTATTTACAAGACTAATAAATCAACTATGATGCAAAGTATGATGCATTTGTATGCATAATGCCTAAGTTAAGCTAAGATCTAACTTAATTCAGGTATATTAGGACCTATGATTGCTGTGCAATCAGTTGTCTCCATACATATGGCCATGTGTAACCATTTCTCACATTCAGACAGGAAGCTATTTGGAAGACTTTTATTGCTTGACCTAACCTTCTTCCCCAATCAGTACCTACACAAGGTGCAAATGTGCATCTCATGGTATAAGGCCTAGGACCCATACTATACCCTTATAATTACTAGAGTTTAGGACCTTCACTCCACCATTCAAGAGTCTTGCTTAGCCAATTAGGATCCCTATACATTTGCTAGGACTTTTAAAACTTAGTTTAAACCATTCATTAGGCTACGTGGGTATCTTTGTGACTTAGCCTTATGCATCAACATTTAAGTCTTCACTTTTTCCTAGATTAGGGTCTGTGGCCTCGGAGGACTTACTCTATTTCCTAATTAGAGCTAACTATTATAAGACCTAATTATACCCCAATAATCCAAGTTTTTGACACTTGCATTTCAAGTAGGATGAAATTGTATGTGCCCATGGATATGTGACCCAATATGACAAGGCAGTAGCCCAAGTGATACGCCAAACTAGTGTGTGCATTGCGCAAGTTAATTTTTTAGAGGACAATGGCGAACTCAAATCAATAGAATTGAACCAACATTCAAATATATATATATAATCAATTTTGGGATTAAGCTCTATGTGTGATAGAGGTTCATGTCAAAAAAGGATCTTGTGTGGATATCTCATTCCTAAACAGGAATCATTTGACTCCAACACTGAAAACTAGAGTTAGAATAATGTGGGTATCTATAATGTAATATGTAATAGGGGTATTGCTAAGAAAGAAACTGTATAGTTCAGTAGATGATCTACAAACCACATAAATCACTTTGTCCTTTCTTTTAGTTTAGATTTCTATCACCATTGTTTAAGCGAAATCATTGTTATGTAAAAGATGCGTCATAGTATAGGACAAAATCACTCAAATCATTTAAATTTATAACTCAGATTCTACAGAAGAGTTCGAGATCGAACACATGGAGCAAATACTAGCAATTTAATCTCACCAATCACAAGAAATATTATAATCAAAACTTTATTTAGAACAACCCAAAATGATATATAGATGAATCAAGTATCTCAATTCAAAAAGAATGGGTTAAAATGGTGATTTGAATCACCAATTAACCCTTTGAAGTTAAGCTCAAATATCTCAATAGTAAATATCAACCCAATAATCCACGTCAACCAACTCAAATGAACCAATAGTAGCTTCAACACCAGCATAACCAAGCTTCTCAGAAGAGGCAAAGGCCTCCTCTCTCTTCTTCCTTCATGTCTCAACAGAGAGGCAAGCATAGCACAGCAACACAGAGGCAAAGGCCTCTCAGATTCGCTAAGTGTATAGAGAAGTGAAGGGAAAACCCCCCCTCTGTCCTCTTCTTTCTTTTCTCAGAAACCTAGCTGGGTAATTGGGCGAGTAACCGGGCATGAATAGGGTCCAGAACTATGGGCGTGGTCGTAGGAGAGGAGTGCTCAGTCGAGTTAAGTAGGTCGTGAAGGTGAAGGGGACCCGACCCCCGTGTTCTTGGGTGAAGAACGGGGGTCATAAATTCCCTTTATCATGCTCAAACAGCTCCTACGTCCTTGATGTGGGACTATCTGATCTCTCCTTCATCGCGCATAGTAATAGATGAAGGTGCTTCCAATTGAGGTCGAAGATGAGTCCGTGGAATGCAATTGAGCGCTGGGTTCGATTCGTGGGAGTTAGCCACAGACCCTGGGAGTGAAGCCTAGAGCAGACATGGCCGGAGAACTGAAGATGTGGTTAGCGAACTCGAGGGCGGCAGTGGAGCTCTGGTCAACGCTTGAAAAGCAGAGTATGGCCTCGCGGCCATGTCAATTATACTTAGAAGCTTCGTCGTGAAGCGGCGAGTGCAGTGGTGGGTGCGGTGTGGCATACATGTGCGTGACGAGGTCTGATGACCTCAAGATGACAGTGGAGAGGTGCTCGTGTTGGGTGGAGTCGGGGAGCAGCCAATCCCCTTAAATACTTGAGGGGTTTTGGTTAGTGAAGTACGTCAGACGTTTTTGGACTGGTGGGTGGTGTTTTGGTATAGTGTAGTGGATTTGTGAGGTCACCGAAGGTATGCCGAAGACGACTGGGGCGATGGTGGTGTGGGCGTTTGGGAGGTCTGAAGCGGGTGTTGAGTATGTGAAGTGGATCAGTAGGTGATGCAGAGTTGAGTGAGAGTAGTTGCGGATGACGAAGATGCGGAGATGGCACCGACTATGATTGGCCTGCGCCAAAGGTGAAGGTCCTCCTGGAGGTAGAATGGTGACACTTTGAAGGGGTAGAGAGCCCCTCGTAGGTATGGCAGGGTGCGGAGGAACTTAAGGATGAACCTGCTGCCTATAGTATGTAGCAGTAGGCAAGTAGACTGGAGGAAGGGAGTTGCCGGATCGGAGTTGGAGCTGGCCGGAGGTAGGGGAGAAGAGGGTTTTGTGGGCCAAAAACTTGCTAAGGAGTTCAACTCTGTAATGTAGAGGCTTTTATAGAGCTTCAAGCAAGCTTCCAAGCTTGGAAACAAGTTTTCTAAGCGGTAATTTTTAGGATGAAGATCCTTGGAATCCAAGGGTTCGGACGAGCAATATGAAGAGATTTGTAGTTGGAATTTAGCTTTAATCGATCAGGAATTTCCTCAGGACCATCCCTTCCAAATTCCCTTCCAAATTTGGAAGGGATTGGCCAAGCAATCAGGGAGGAATCCTTGATTGAGAGCTCGGGTGCGTGGGTTCACACCTGCCATGGAGGCAGGGACCCAACTCTGAAGAAGATGACAAAGTTGGAGGTCTGTTCGCAAGGATTTTTGAAAGTTAAGGGTGTATGTGAGAGAAAAAGAGTCTAATGGACCAAAATGCAAACTATGTCAAAATGATCTCTGATTGAGCCCAAATTTTGGTACAAACCTAATTTTGACCTAAGAAATCTAGTGGTGAAGTTAGATTTTAGTTTTGACCAAGTTTGATTGGGTAATTGCATAGAAATCCAAATTAGGGCAATTTTCTGTCTGAGACTCTATTTAAAGTCAAGATAGTTCTAATGGTCAAACTAAGGTTACCAAACCTTATGGAATATTTTTCTATGAATTTTAAGAGGCTTAGAAGAATTTTATCCTAACCAGAACCTCTATTATTTAAGCAGGTTTGAAATTAGGGTTTTGGGTTATGAATCAGTTCTCGAAGTGCATGAAAACCCATTTCTATTTGCATGAACCCATTTATTAGACTTTAATGCTTTGTTGACCTTTAATTCACCCCTAGAAAACCCTTTAGTTATTCTACGTTCATGATTTGCTGTTTGATATAGACACATCTATTTAGGTTAAAATGCCTAATCTTGCATGTTCCTAGGCTTAGATTTGTATTTCATGTTATAAATGTTGCATAGCATGCATCATTCTGCATTTAGAGTAGTTGTATATATTTTAGGTTAATTAGGTTCTTTTTATAGCCAGGAGGGAAGGAGATTTATTTCAGGGCCTCGGATGGATGGTCTGACCGTACGGATCTGATAAGGATGACGATCGGAGTCTAACACCTCCGAGATCGTCTAGATCGAAGTCCCATAGTACCTTATGTGGTCCAAGGAAGATCAACGGCCAGGAGAGCAATGCGACATCCTTACAAGCTTCGGATGAAAAATCCGACCGTATGGATGGATCTGGAATGACGATCATAGTCCGGCAACGTGGGAATCATCTCGATCTGAGCACCGTGGCACCCTCTGTAACAGACAGAAGATGAATGGCCCAGATGGCACCATGTGGCACCATCCAAGCCACCCAACACCGGCCAGCAGCAACCGACCATGCCCTTTACCTTCCGCGCCTTTGAATCCTAGCTGTTGGATCAAGATCCAATGGCTGGGATGCCTCCACGTCCACAGCACTCAATTCATCTTTGAGACATAAAAGCGCTCGCAGCGCATTGGTCACGAGGGGCGCTCTCAAGTCGCAGGCGCGTGATCAAATCGCCGTGAGTGCACGCAATCAACAGTGACCAAATTCAACTGCATGATCAGCAATTTACGGTCCGTGTGCTTTACGTGGCATAGCAGATGACCTGATGTGCTTCGCAAGCGACGATGCACATCCCCATGCGCCAACCAATGCCATCCGAGTGCAGGCCAGTGCTTGGTTGGCACCAACCTTCAGTGATAGCCTGGCGAGCCTTTAGTGACACTTAATGGCTTGCACAGTGCGTGTGCCAACCAAGGCAATGAAGAGGCGCGGATCTTCGGCGACAGCTCGAGTGGCCTTTAGTGACGCTTGTAGCTATCGTTGAATGTCTGTGCGCGGGATGCTCTTCCTCCCATCATTATATAAACACCCCTACACCCCCCATTCCTCTTCATCTCTACCTACTCTATTCCTACCTACTCTTAAGCTCTAGCAAGCCTACCAACACTCCGTTAGAGCTTACTCTCAAGATCTTAAGGCGCCTATTAGTGTAACGAACCTCTGCCACACTAAATATTCCTCTATCTTCCCGTCACCATTCATAGGTCACCTTGGGGCCATCCTTTCACCTCCATTCCAATAGCAGATCATCTCCGCCTCCTCACCTCCATTTCGGAGCCATGCTGAAGCTTTCCTCTACCCAACGTCCTACTGCATCTCACCTCTGTCATCCCACTCCCCACCTCCTTCGTCCAAGCTTCCGCCAGGCATCGTTGTCTCGTCGAACAGCCGTTTCGGGAGATTCCTTCTCACCTTCCTCTCTTTTTATGCTTTCGTAGATTATTGTAATAGACAATGGTGAAATATATCATATTTGTTCCATCTCTCTTGTGAATTTATTCTGCTTGTCATTTTATTTCAAAAACACAAAAAAATATAGCAAACTTCAAAATACCAAAAACAAACAAAATGAAGCGCGATTTTCAATTAAAGTAGACGTCGCCTCCCTGTGTTCGACTCAGGACACCCTTGGAGTTTCGGTAAAATTTTATTTGATAATGAGTTTTGCGACTACAACAATGGGTTACTATTAATCCCAATTTTAAACACGTAAAGCACGTCTCATCACTGTTAAAATTACATAATTAACCCTGGTTCTTTATTTTCTTCTCAAAACAGCCTGAACTGGTGTTATGACCCTTAGATGGATATGTAGGAGATTTTATCTTTTATTCCAGACTAAAAGTTGCCAGTTAGAGCCTATGATGGTGTTCCCATCAACCATATCTTTATAAGAGAGATCCAACCATCTCGAACGATTATACGTCCAATCAAGGAACCAATTTCCTTCTTTGCTTCTTAAAAGAACAAGGAAAAAGCCTTTTTTCTAGCTAAAGTCAAATATAGATATCATGGCAAATCAAATTGCTGTATGCATTTACAACATTCTAAATGCAATGGGAAAATCCCCAAGGCAAACAAAAACACTAACCCTATTATCGTAGGCAAACATTATCATAGAGAAAACAAGGCCATACCATAGCTATATTTAAGCCATTGGGTGTACACCTTGGGGTGAATCAACATATTTGAGGTTCGAACTACCTACTCTTTGCTACTATTCCAACGAATGGCATATTGCACAACTTAACCCTGGAAAAACCAAGAGAAGACTCGAGGAAGTGGAGATCCCTACCTTGCCTCGAGTTCGTTCTTTCATGTGGTGGCTGACCCTCCATCGGGTTTCCTCACATCAAAACAACACGCAACAACACATCAAATTTTTATATCCGACCTAATTTGTCTCCTTACCACTCTTAATCTAAGGAAATAATAGGAGAAATAAAAAGGGGGAAGCTGGTCCCTACCTATTTTCCCCTACATTACACGACAAGGAGGAGGTGGATGGTGCCTTCCACACCAACTTCTCCTTCTCTTCCTCCTACTAATAGCGGCAACAACAAGTGCAAAAATAGCAGAAACAACAAGCACAACAATAGCAGCCGCGAACAGAGCAACAGCCACAGCAACTGCAGGGCAACAAGAGTACTAGTAGCAACAGCAGCAGGAGATCAAGCAAGAGGAGTAGCAGCCGTAGTAATGTCGAGGATGACAGTGGCGATGACGACTGGCAAGGAGGGTGGTGGCTTGTGGGCATGCAGGGAAAAGAGCTGGTTTGGGTGAAGGAGAAGGAGAGGGGAGGGGCCGATGGTGGAAAGGGGAAGAAGAGGGGAGATGCCCTGCATTGAGGAGAGGAAGGAGTGGCTTCTTGCGCATGTTAGGGGGGAAAATGGGAGGGGAGGTCATGGTCCCAACCAAATAAAAAATGAAAATAAAACAGAAGAGAAAAAGAAATTTGATGGGGGCATCTCCACCCAACTCCTGCTATATCAAAATCCACCCAAAAGGGGCCTCCTCACTATAAGCCCCTTAACTAAAATATTGAGGCCAAGGCAAAGAATACATCCTAAAAGATTGATAATTTCTCAATCAAGGAAAAATTATGAGTTGAATTGGATTTGAATTTCACATTAAAAGTCTAGACCCTTACACCCTAACTCCCTTAAAAGATTTCGTCCATGAAATCAGGAGCACGTCAATCCTGAAGGAGGTAGGAATACATAATCCACAACCCGATCTTGACTCCTACAGAGCCTTTGTAACTCCTCAAGCAACTCTCATCCCGTCACCATCATCTGGCTCTATTAGAGATCCATAAATTCATCCTGTTTCTAAACCTTCCTTTCTCTCTTTTTTGTCCTAAGTCCCTGGCGACAACTCAGAAAGTTGCATTGCGACCCACTATTGCTTTGTAATACCCTCGAGTTGGAGTGTAGCCATCTACACCTTGTGTTCTCCTCCCATCTGGAGAGCACCAAAATTTTCTTAGCCATCAGGATCTGATCCTCCACCGCGAAGAGATCACTGGTTCCTAAAAAGTAGGTGACTTCACCATGCTCTTCGTACCATTGAGGAACCCGATATATCTGACCACTTTTATCCTCGTGAATGTTCTATCCTTCGCCACTTCTACTGGCTCCATTCCTTTTCATTATCGATACTATTACTGCCTTGAGAATGCTTCCTTTTCAGAGGCATTTTTAACACATCAAAGAAATCAAACATGTGCCATCATTGCTCTACCACAATTGAGGTTCGGTCGCAACCCTATACTAGTTGCAGCATACACACCTCCAATGAAGTGCATGCTTTGATACCACCGAAGGTTGTCATGCCCCAAAACCTAGGCCCCTAAATGAGGGTCGGAGTTTTGAGGAATGGAAAAAGAAGAGGTGCTAGCCTATTTAACTCAGGTTGTACCTAACTAAGTCGAGCTATAAAAGAGTTCCATTTAATACATAAAACGGAAGAAAGTACGGGAAGGATGGCGCATAATTGATAAAGAAAAGCATAAATTAAACATGTGTTAAATAGGAAGTTACAATGGAAATAAAGCATAAAAGATTACCTGCCAGAAATCTCGGCAAAAACCCGCGCAATGACAAATCCCGAGTGCCAACGACACACGACTCCAAACACCTGAAATTAGGTCACAAAGTAGGGATGAACCAATCAGCCTAATAGGGAACAAACAACTAGAGCATCGCAATAAAAAACATAGGGTAGTGTATGTTTACAATACTTGATCGGGTTTTAAATAAGTCGCGTTGTAGTACAGTCGAAAAAAAGTTGAAAATAAATAAGAATTTTTATTACTCGAATATTGAGTCCAGTGTTGAACACAGGGAATAAATAGAATTTATTCACTAATCTCAATAGATGTAATTTGAACACTTAAATCTACTCAAAATCTAATTAAGAGTATAATGCAGAAATTTATGAATAGAATTGTAGTAATAAAAGAGAAATTCAGATGTAAAAATATTTGACTCTTCTTTTGGTTTGCTCTTCTCTTTCTCTTCTTCCTTTCTTTGGTTCTTTCCTTTTGAGCTTTCTGATGCTTCCTTCTTCGTCCTTCTCTTCTTTCTCTGACGTCACTTTCTTTCTTTGACTTTCTTTGCCTTTAGCTTTGCCTTTCTTCTTTTTCTTTTCCTTTATTGTCTTCTGCCTTCTCTACCTTTCTTCTTCAGCCGCACCCTTCTCTACTACAGTGCTTCTTCTTCCTTCGTGGTCTTCTACCTTGATTTCTCCTTCCTTCTGCCTTTGGCCCTTTGCGTTCCTTCTTCTTTCCTCTTTTGCCTTAGCTTCCTCAGCTTTTTCCTTCTTCGCTTCAGCCTTCTCTTCCTTCTCCTTCTTTCTCTGCAACTGCACCTTCCTCTTCCTTTCTTTTCCCTGCACACACGAGTGCAAAACCTACCCCTACCCTCCCCTGCATACACTGTCTCTTTATTTCTCTCTTCGGTTCGCTCTCCCAAAGCCAATTGGGTAAGCGGGTCGGGTTGTGCGCACCCCGATCCAGGCACACCGGCGTGGGTGGTGCGCGAGGAGTGCTGGGTAAACGGGTCGGTTAGCCAGGTTCGCGGAGCCGTGGGTCGTAGATGAGGTGGGTGAGCGGGTGAGGGGACCTCACCTCGTGTTCTGAGGCGACATGCTAAAAACACAAATTCAATATAAATGACTCACCTCACTCCTAACTTTCCGAGGTGGGACTAAAAGTCCCACCCTATTACGACCCGGTTCTCAAATCCCTACAGGACCCGAGATCGGCTCGACTCGGCTAATCCCAAGACCCAATCGTCCAACAAGAAATAACCAAAAAGTAGGAAAGTAAACCACATTCACTATACTAAGTAACTAACAGTAAAAGAGTACAAGCAGTAAAGGAAGTAAAACTGCTAACAGTACATATCACCACCACAACAGTAAAGTGGAAACAAAGTACAGAAATAGAAACGGTAACAACAGTTTGAACTCACAACAAAAGGAAGTACAACAACAGGAAACTACGGCTGGGCTCAATTGGGCCCAGCACCCTTTGCAGCTAGCGACTCGGGCTGCTCAACTCCTGGACCTGTAAAGGGGTACGAGTAAAACGGAGTCAGCGAACGCTGAGTAGAGTAGTAACCAAACTAACTAAAGCAGTAAAAGCTAATAGGTAATTTATCTTTTCCAGTTATTTTATTTTACAAGTCATTCCTTTTCACCCATTGGTTTACTTTTCAGATCCCTTTCTTGATCTCGCATGTTCCTCGTGGGAACGATCTTGATTGCAGTCTTTTCCGAAGAGTAGAAGGCACACGTGGTGCTCTCGTGGCTGGGAGAGTCCCCTGTGGTGCTCCTACACCCAGTCAACCACCCTAAGGTCACCGACAGATGTAGCGGTGACTATGGCACGCGTGATAAGCGCACGGGTAGCTACCTCTCACTAGCACACGGTCAGTCGTTTCTGCTAGCGGGTACGCCCAAAGTACAGCACGGAACAGTATAGGGCCTAGCCCTCTCAGTAACATGGGGTCTAGCCCCTCAGAACCAAACAGGGGTCTCTCGCCCCTCCATAGTCTGCGCACCCTCGTTTGACTACCCCGATTTGCCCAGTGGGCCTAACAAGTCGGTGTAAGGTGGCTAGCTGAACCCCGGGCCCCATGGGGTGGCTAGCTCTCTCCCTTCACTAGTAGCTCTCCCCGGTACAGTGTACGCGAGGGCCAAAGAAGTTAGTGTAGAGTGGCCAATCCTATCCTTGGGTCCCAACCCAGGGGCGGCTAGCTCTGCTCTACACTACACAGGGGACAGTCGCTCTCCTTGGTACCACGTATTCAAGGGCCAGCACACTTCCCACTCACATTTTCAGATTCATTCCATTTATCCACAAGAGCTCTACTCCTAATTCCCCGTAGGGTTCATGCTTGTATTCCCCATGTCATTCCATACCAGGTTTCATCATTCACATTTCCATTCTCAGAGTATACACATGCAGCTCGTATTTCCATCATTTAACATATACAACAAGTAATGTCACAGGTAACTGTTTAACTAGCACAGGCATTTCATATTTCACAGGTAGCTCTTGTTTATTAACAGGCAGTTGTTCACATTTCTATTCATTCATTTAAGACTGCAATTTCAAACACGCATACAAACAGTGCAATTACTTCTCGTCCTAGGATTCATGCCACATCCTAGGTTTCTAGTTATCCAATTTCACATATGCATTCAGGTTGTATAATTAAAATAGGGGGAAACCACTCTACCAGACAACCCGGGAGTATTGGGGGCTCGAATGGCAGGCTCACGTGCCTCAGCAAGCCCCAAACCCGCAATCGATCGAAGTTCTATACCAAGGAACATACCACAATGGAACATTCAGAACAGTATAAAAGGATTTCTAACATGTAGAGGAGCTCACAAGGAATCCATAGATATCTCGTTTGCGAAAAATGGACCTCAAACGGATCCTAAATGGGTCAAAAATAGGACTGTAGACCTAAATCAGACGTCTGGCACAAGGTCTAGACGTCTTAAAAGTAACCAGAGTCTCACCTCAGGTTCCTGCGTCAACTTCAGACATCCAGAACCCCCTCTTGACTGTCTGGACCCAGCTCCAGATGTCTGACCTCTCCTCCAGTCGTCTGGGAGTGCTTCCGGTGGTCTGGTAAGCTGTCTAGATGTCCGAGACGCATGGGAGGGCGTGCCCTGCACCTTCCTGAAGCTATCCCTGCACGCGACAGACCATATCACCTATATTTAGCCATGCAGATCGAAGTTGTGGTGCGGCCTGCATGGATGTATCAGCAAGAGGGACATAACTTCGCGGAACACTATTTTCAGACGTCCGATGTCGTCACCAGACGTCCAACCCGTCGTCTGGATGGCATGCCAGACGTCTGATTTTGGGGAAATCCCAGAACCAAAACTACCTTCTGCTCCTCCTTGCCGTGTGCAGCCATGGCCTCGCCTCCTTGCCTGTAGCTCTGGCTGCAGCAAGTGCCAGGGACGTCTCCCCTGATGCGCTCCTCCTCCCGCACTCGTCGCTCCAGCCATGCGTCCTCCGGCGAGCTCCCACGAGCTCGCGAGCTCAAGCTCTTCCTCCTCTCCTCACGCCACCTCTCCTCGTCGCTCGCTCTCGCTCCCTCTCTCGCACTCGCCCCTCTCGCTGCAGTGGAGAGGAAGGAAGGAAGGTGGCTGTGGTGAAGTGGGGAAGAGAGGAAGGGGGAGAGGGGTTTTATGAGGGTGTGCTAGGGTTCGGGTGGAGGAGAGAAGAGGGAAGAGAAAAGAGCGGTACTGTCTGCGCGCAGCCCGTGCGTAGACGCGAAATTACGTACCAAATTTTCAATTTCCAGACGTTTGGGAAGGGGTCCAGACATCTGACCAGACATTTGACCTACAGTCCAGACATCTTAAAGGGCTCAGAACAGAACGGGTCTTTACACACCCGCAGGGGTGTTCGGCCTAATTGCTGTGGTTGGGTGCTCTCTCAATAGCCACTCCCTGGCTAGATGTATGCGTGAGACAACCCCACGCCTCCTGGACTTGTTCGCCTGGAGCGCAGCAGCCTGGAACGAGCTTGCAAGAAAGCTTGCTCATGCTTCAATGGCGAAAAGGGGGGTAAACCGGCGATCACTCAATACGGCCTTTCGGCCTCATTAAACCACATGGGGAGCTTCGTCGTGGCACGGTGAATGTGTCTAGGTGGGTGGTTGGCTGCGGGGCAGCTTAGGCGTGCGTGTCTAGGTCACTCTGTGGCCGTTGTGATGGGTGTGTTCAGGGGGCGAGTGTGGAGGTGTTGGCGGTCGATGGAGATGTGGATAAGGATCAGTGGATGGTGGCAGAGGTTATGAGGGATTTGGCGAGGTGGATGGAGGTGTGGCGATGACGGAGACAACTCACCGACTGTTTGCCGGAGGTGGAGAAGACGGAGGTGGTTTGCGGCATCGAGGGGATAAAAATAGAAATAAAGATAGGGGAAATAAAGAGAGGATAGAGAGGAAGAGATTTAACCTAACTAATTGGATGAAAGGGGACAGGAGGGTGGCTGGCCGTACCTGCTGCCGCCGAAGAAGAAGATTCGAGTGGAGGGAGAACGGTGACGACGAAGGGGCTTGAGGTGCGTGCGTGGGTATGGCGCGATGCGGAGGAAGGAGGTGAAGACGGCTCTGCCACTAGTATTGTGGCAGAGAGACAAGAAAGAGGAGGAGATGTCACTGGAGCCTACTGGACACTTGGCCGGAGGAGAAGGGAAGAAATTGGAGGGCTTTCTTCGGCCAAGCCAAGCTAGTTTTGAGCGGTCGGATTAGAGGGTCCTTTTATAGGTACTGGCAGAGGCTCTTATGCTTGGAAGGAAAGCTTCCAAGTGCAAGAATCCTCATTGGAGAAGGAATGTGAGAGATACCCATATCTCTCGTGCATTCTCACGAGAGATTGGGTGCAAATCAGATCTTAGAATTGCGTTCAGATGATAGGAAATTCCTCAGAGAATCTCCCTTTCAAATCTAAGAGGGGATCTCTGAGGAATCAAGGAGAAATCCTCCTTGAGCCCTTGTCGGAGTAGGACTCCTCCGCTGTAATGGCGGAGGGACCTAATTGCAAAGAGTGGCGAGGAAGATAGGGGGTCTGCGTAATGATTTTTAAAAGCTAGGGGTCAAAATGTAATTGGGTGGACTATTTTGCAAAGTAGGTCAAGGTGACCTCTCCTTAGGTCCAAATTTTGGTACAAATCTAATTTGGACCTAAGGAATTGAAGCTGGATTTTAGGTTTGACCATGTTTGACTGGACATTTTACACAAAATCCTAATTTAGGTCAAATATCTAACTAGGACCCTTACTTAGGTCAAAATAGGTTCCAAAGGCCAAATTGAAGGTTCTAAACCCTAGGGGATATTTTTCCATGAATTTTAGAGGGTTAGCTGATTTTTATCCTGATCAGAACCTTGTTGAATTAAGTGAGTCTGTTTTAGGATTACAAGATGTCATTTAATTCTTAGATTGCACATGAACCCATTTTTGATTGAACCAACTCACTTTTTATCTTCTTCAAACCATTTGACCTATGTTTAGCCCCTGAGAAATCCCGTTGGTGTACTGTAATGGTAAAATTGCAGTTTTATCCTTTATTTCTTATTTTCTTCTCAGAACAGTTATTCCTTGAATTAGGCCCTTCTCTAAGTTATGTAGGAGATTTTGTTCTCTTTTCTAGGTCAAAATGAGCTAGTTAGGGCTCATGATGGTGCTCCCATCATACCCCAAATGCCTAGCTTTTGCTAGTCCCTTAGTAAAATTTCAAGGTTTTAACCTCTATTCTGGACCATGAGTTCCTTTCACCAGTTATGATAAGTGCTTTTTCTTTTTCTTTTGATTAGGTTAGAATGCCGACAATAGGCCTAGAGGTACTCAAGTACCAACCAAGATTTGGACCTGACCAACTTTAGCCTTGGTCCTCCATGAAGGTTTTTAAGGCCCGCAGGAACTATCCTGAGGTTTGTTGGACTCCCTGGTTAAAGCACCCGTGTTTGAGACATAATTTAGCCTTGGTTCAGTTTGCAGTGCATTTTTGTAAGAGAGAGATAGAGGATTTATTTGTTTGGAGAGTTTTCTCTCTCTTTTCTTTTTATTTCTAGCTTCGGATTAGCTCCTTAACACGGTCTGTATTGGATTCCTCGTCCCCATCATCAACCTTCAAAGGTCCCTAGCAATCGATGCTTCGTGATAGCACCGCCCATGGCAACCCCCAGAACCCTACCTTTTGAGATTTTGAGATAATCCCGTGCATGGCGTTCCGTAGCCAAATCCAGACCCTGGCAATCAACATTTCATGATAATGCCACCCATGGCATCTGAATCAGCAGGGTGCTTACGTTCCTCCGGTAGGATATGTGAATATCCTATGAGACAAGCACTGAGGAGACGATATCTTGTTATGCATCTTTGAGGGAAATTTCCTGCCTCTTCGTGCCGGGAACTCGTCCAAATCAACTTGTGTTGATCGGCTGCTCCTAATCTAGGAAACTTTTTTCAGAACATTTAAACGTTTTTTCTTGATTTTGATAGTTATGCGCACTGATCCAGACTGTGTGTGGATTGGGGTGCTTAGGTTATCAAGTCCCGTAAATCGAAGGTCAGTTAATGAGGCTGAATACTCACTAAGCCTTAGACCTAATACTTAAGCTTCGCATTTTCCCCAACCTCTTGAGGATTATCTAGATCTTAGCGGATACTTGAATTTTTAAGCCTAAGAGTCTAGGCCAAAAGGCCTAAGATCAGCATTCCTACTAATCTCTTTTCACGTCTCATTAGCACTTTTTTTTCTTTTTCTCTTTTTTCTTGATGTAGTCTAGAACTTCGGTTAATTCCTTAATTTCTTACTAATGACTATTCTTTTTCTTTTTTTTCATTTTGTGCTCCTTTTTGGCATTTTGCTCTTTTCCTCCCCATGCTTATGTGACTTTAAAATTTTCCTCCCTCCATTTTTTTGTTCTTTTTCATAATTTTCTATTTTTTTGGTATTTTTGACATATGTGATTTTTTGTGAGAATCCTTCTGACTTTTCTTAGTCCTGTATGTATGCACTTTACCACCCCCCCATGCATAAGTTTAGCAATGTCCTCATTGTAAATAGAGGGTATGAAACAGTGTTGGGTTCAAGGACTTAGAACAGGAAATATCGGGTGGGTGAATGGGTCGGGAATGACTATTGCGGATGATTTCAAGCTCTGGTACGTGTACCAGAGGTGGGATCGACTGTCCTAAGGTTGAACTCAGGATGAAATAGATGTGGAGTACGGACGGATAATCAGACGGATCTCGGGTTTTTGGAATGACGGGTTGCCTCCCGTTAAGCGCTAAATTTAATGCCTTCAACTGAGTGGAAAATTGGTATGGAGAGGGAGTGGTCAAATCAGCAAAGTTTTGTAAAACAAGCACCTTGATTAAGAGTCTGGTTGGTCCAACCAGGTGCTTGTTGAGATCAACAGGCTAATGATGCAGCCCAAACCCTATTAATCTGGTGGGTTGATAAATGTAGATCAAAAGATGTGGAACCCACCATATGCTATGGTGCTCTGATGGATGTGGAAGTGTAAATTTGGGTTTCGGCTGAGTCGAATCAGGCTGGTCAGAGTAGGGATCTGTGAAGTAATCAGTTAATGGCGTGAAAGCCCTACAGGGGTGATCAGAGAATGATGGAGCATGTTTTTCAGTCTGATCAATGTTTGATGCCTGATGTATGTGTGGAGTTGAATCATTTTCAAATGGCTCAGTGAGAGGGGAATCAGAATAGAAATTGAGTCCGGTTGTGGGTCGAGGTTGAAAACATGTTTTGATCGGTTCTGTATATTTGGAAGAGATGGCTTCAATGAGAATTGTGTATGAGGGCTCTTCTAGAAAGAAGTGACAGGTGGTTTCATGTAGAGAGTCCTCATAGTAGCTTTCAAAATCAAAAGTGAATGCCAGAAGAGTGTCTTTAAGATGATGGAAATCTGAGTCAAGAAAAGATTAGAATTCTGGTTTGCAGTCACTCTCGGCATTTTCTGATTTTGATTCTTGACGATCGAAAAGAAATGATTCTATGTCCCTAGAACTTGATCTTAAATCAGTGATCTCGGGATTCGGGACCTCAGAGTCGGAGTCGTAGACTGAATCATGTGAGTTGAGGTCATAGATTGGCTCATTGTAATCAGGAAGCAGATTTCTCCGAAATCATGGTCAGATTTGAAATCATCGGAGATATAGCGAAAATCAAATTCTAAATGAGATTCAAGGTCATGAGTTCCACCATAGAATAAATCATATGATGTAGATTCAGCAGCCTGACTGGGGTCTAGCCTATATGTAAATTTTGAGCTAAAAAAGGTGTTCTTATTTGATCTAGGCTCAAGTTCTAGGCTTGCAGGAGAGACCCAATCAAAACCCCATTTGTCCAACTACTTGGTTTCTGTATTGTAAATTAGCATGACTTCTGAAAAATCGATTTGTCTCTTCGAGGATGTTGGCAAGGGATATTCATCAAATAAAGGCCCAAAATCATACTCTTCATTGAAAATTTGATCTTCTTCATACGGGGCCTCGTAATCTTCCCAATATGTTTCTGATCCAGATTCTAGGCATAGGATGTGGGTTGAATTACTAGAATCTATGTCTGAATAACCTTCGAGAGTCACCTTATCAGAATAAGGGACGTGATTTACACCCTCGAGAGGTTCAGTTCTATTCTCATTATTGTAGGAGTCTCGTAATTTTATGCTTGGTGATCTAGGATCTAGGGTTGGCTCAACAGTGTGTTCTGCAATTTCCCAACCTAATTCAATATTAGGCATGTTGTATTCTGTCTGGGTTGGAAATCCATAACCTCTTTGCGCCTCAATCCCGAGATCTGGGAAATCGAATTGATCCTCAATATTATTCCAAGATGGTTCCTCATCTGTTTGTGGCATATACGAGAATTTTTGATCGATAATTTGTTTCAATAATCTCATCATCTCTTCCCATTTTTCAAGATCATCTTGGTGTTGTTCCCATGGTACAGGATTTGTCATGCATTGAAGGTACTCAAAATTGTGTAACTTTTCTATCTCAATGTATCCCATGATGAGAATGTCTCGGGTTGATCTGTTTGTGGCTTCTGTCAATAAAACTTGGGCACAGTTTATGATGAAGGTTGTGCTTTGATTGCGCAGTAATCATAGGTCTTAATTGACCTAGATTAAGCTAGGACTTAGCATAAGCTAGGGTTATTCATGCATGCATAAGCATTATTTGCATCTTTATTGCTTTCCTTTAGCTATGTATAAAATAATGTCATAATGTGCTGATTAAGTGCATTATGTCGATTGTAGGTAATAAGTTGATCAGGAGTAGGATCTGAAGCTGGATTAGGAATGATGGGTATTACAGCAGAGCTAGAGCAGAAGGCCTAGATTAGATGTAGGAATAATGATGTAAGGGAGTTAAGGTTTGCTATTCTATTAAGTAGGAACAAAGTAGTAAAATGTGAAGAGCTTAGGTCCATCCTAGCCCCAGAATAGCCTAGAGACTTCCCCCAAGCCTTGGCTACCCTTAGATTAGGTCACAGCACCCTAGGAAGCCCTAAAACTCTAGTTCCAACCCTTATCTAGACGTCCAGATAAGTTATAGGACGTCCAGGACCCTTAGCCAACTCCCGCACACCTAAAATCCACTTCTGTAGTGTTATTGGACGTCCAGACTCTTTGTCAAACGTCCAATTTCTATAGAATACGTAAAATAGAACCTAGATTTCCCACTGACTCAGATTGGACGTCCAGAACTGAAGTCTGGACTTCTGATTTTTGAGTATAAGTTGTCTGATCGTATTTTTGGACGTCTGGAACTGGTCTCCAGTTCCTGTTTTGAGATTCAAGCCTTGATCTTGGATTTCTAGCTCCCTAGACCTAATCCCAACCCCATAGGAACCTAAATTAAGGTGTCCTAACCCTAATACATCACCTCTAGACCTACCTAAGGACCTAATTAGGTCCTCAACAGACCCAATTGACTTAGATCAAAGTCAATTACCTTCACCTAAGTCAATTAGACTCATTAAGTCCAATTGAGCTTAGATCTCAACCCACACAAGTTCAATTGAACATAGTGAGAGTCCAATTGACCTAAACCCAACTTAATTGAGTTATTGCACTCTCAATTAGGTTCACACTCATTCAATTAAACTTAGGTTAGGCTTAATTGCAATTTCCCCTTAGCAATTAGGGTTTGTAACCCTAATTCAAGGCATACACCTACCTAAACCCCTTAGGACCTAACCTAAACCATCTAGCCACATAGAGCATGAACACACACACACACACACCCATTCATGCACTCCCACACATCTAGAGTTCTCTTGAACTCTCTCCAAGTGGCGCCACTCTTGGTTGACAAATTTAGCAACCAAGAGGCATTCAAATTGAGATCCTTATTTTTTGGATCTCAAAACACTTAGCCGGCCACTCTTGGACTCTGTCTAGAGAATTCCACACCACTCTAGAGAGAATCCCTTAGGTCTATAAAAAGACCTAAGGGGTGGCC
This sequence comes from Thalassia testudinum, assembly GCA_037157565.1. Taxonomy (NCBI): domain Eukaryota; kingdom Viridiplantae; phylum Streptophyta; class Magnoliopsida; order Alismatales; family Hydrocharitaceae; genus Thalassia; species Thalassia testudinum. The sequence goes on from JAZHRO010000055.1 coordinate 124,540,735, forward strand.
ATTTGCACCCATTTACATCCATTGGCTCCCATTCACATCCATTGGCTCCCATCCACCTTCATGGCTTCAACCACTTCCACTTAGGCTAGTCGCCACCCTCTCCACCACCATCTCCACGAGCTAAGCACCAGCATGAAGGGCACCATGTCGGGATGCTGGATCACTTCTCTCTCTCTCTCCAATGGTCGGCCCTCATTCTCCTCTCTACCACTCCAAGGCCATCGGAGACCACCTTCGAATGCCCTCACTTCTGATAGACTAGTAGCTAGCTCTTTACATTTACTACATTTATTTACTGCTTAGTATTGTAGTCCTTATTCTCCCCAAATGATGCATGCAAAATCCCCTTGTAGATTCCTGTATGCGATCGTTTTCTGATAGCTAGATCTATATTTTTAAGCATTCATGTATAAGCTTTCCTCTACAAGTTCATGTTGCAAACACTCTCCAAATGAATGAATGAAAAATATATTTTCTATATATATATGTCTATGTGTTGAGAATCATCATGAGCTCATTGCAATATCTTTTGTGTGATTAATGTTGCCTGTTTTTAATTTCTGATATTTTGCGACAAGCATGTCGTTTTAGGAAAATATAGAAAATCTGACTATAGATGCATTTTCTGTAAACAGTCACCACCTCACTAGAATCGTTTGCACAGAAACTCACACTTTCACCTTTGTGATCTATTTAACACACGCACACATAATCAGGGTTCATAATAGAAGTGGTGAAATTTTAATTAGAAGACTGGAAACCAGCGTGCGATTTTGAACAAAGTGGAGCGGTAAAAGATTAAATTCAAAAGTAAAACAAATGCCTCCTAGAGATGACTGACTGGGACTCAACGTCTCGTTATCTTTTATTAAATATCTTTGTTTGATCATATTGCGCACTATGCTACGATGTTTTCCTATCAAAAACGCGCTCTACGACTCACAACAAATGACGTCGTTGCCGGGGATGCAACGCCATTTTCTTTGATTTCGATATTTTAAACTATCAGTGACAAATCTCTCTCTACTTTGTTTTTGATGTGCAGGACAACACGGAATAAAAACGGGATCTACGCATACAACGAGTGCAGCAAAGAAAAAATCAGGTGCACATCATCTCCTCTTTAGATTAGGTTTCCTTTTTGAACCCTAGGAGTAGATTTACTTTCTGCAAGTTCTTTTGAAAAAAAAAATCTTTATGAAATTTCAGGAAAAAGAAAAAAAAATCAAAATTTTTTTTAAAAGAATCTAGATTAGGCTTCTTTTTGAATCCTAGGGTAGTTGAAAAAGCAAAAAGAAAAAAAAATATATTTGTGAAATCCCTTGAAAAAAAAAATTTATCCTTTTAAAAATAAAAAAAATTGCAAAAGTTTTCAAAAAAAAAAAAATTTTGGTGGAAGGCTTGGATTTCAAACCCAAACCCTCTTTAAAAAGTCTTTCCAGCATCTTCTGATTTTTGGTCAGATTTCAAAATCTGATTTAAAAATTCGATTGTCAAAAACTTAGTAAGCAAAAAAATTTGAAATTTGGTGTAGACCTTCAATTTTAAACCATCTTTCAAACACCACTGTTCTTTTGAAAAAATTCCAAGTATACAATTTTTGAAAATTTGCGAAGTGCAAGGGGGTCAGACTGATCTAGATTCAAGATTTTTCAAATTTCAAAAAGTAACTCCGCGCAATTTGTGAATCTGTTTTGACTAAAAATGGTGGGTTTGAAAGCTGATCTCAGTGGCTTTATTTTACATATTTTTTTGAATTTTTGAAGGTCACTTGATATTATTTCAAAGTGAAAACCAACCAGGGGTCAAAATTCTAGATCTGACCCCCTGACATTCAAAAGTCCTTAAAAATTCTGTTGAAACAGTAAAAATTTCAAAAAAATATTCTTAAAAATATAATTGAAAAAGAAATCTACTTACCAAATTTCAAGTTAATTGGATTCCAATTGTTGTCAGAGAATGAATTTTAGTTTTGTGGTTTGCTGAAACAGAACAAAACCCTAGAAGTGCATGAACCTTAGGGTAAATCTTTAGTGTTACAATTTAGAGACCACACTTGGGCTAACCTAGACATAATTAAGTCTAGCACTTAGCTGGTGAGCTTGGTCACCTTCTGGGCTACTCACCAAGAGAAAACTCCAACTGAGGAAACGGGCTAAAACAAATTTTAAAACACGAAATAAAACCCGAATTTGTTGTCGTACTACTGGGTGGTTTCAACCTCTTGGCTGGGTTAGTGAAGAGGTGGGAATCACTTTCAGTCGGTTGTACGATGAATTACTTCAAGAATTAAAATCTAAAATGAAAAATCTGGTCATCCGATTCATAAGGACCACTTGATTGACAGGGCCTTAGCCTTGTCTTGCTTGGCTACACCAACCCAGGGGTTGGGTGGTGTATGCGAGGAAGGAGGTCACTTAGACCTCACTTGGTTGGACCTTGGGAGCCACTCCCAAGGAGGCGAGTCACCTCGCCGGGACCATCTTCTCCCCTCACTTCTACTCTCAGAGCCACCATGGCTAATCCTGGACCTGGACCTAGACCGGGTCAGGATATCAAGAATCTGGACCCGATGGCTCGTTTGGAAGCCTAGGTAGTCGAGTCTGAGGAGCGACATTAGCAAAGCATGGATCGCATCTTAACGGCGCTGTACAGGATGCAGCACCCGCTGCGAGGAGAGCAACTGCGGGATTTCTACGACCCAGCCGCACAAATCGTCGCATGACTAGTCAGAATTCCTGCAGGAGGAGACGCATTTGAGGTCAAGCCCAATGTGATTGGGTTGATCAGCACTCACTTCTATGGGAACTCAAGCGAAGATCCGTTCCAGCACCTTGAGGACCTGAGTCGACTCGCTGAAACGATTAGACCGAGGAATATCGATCTCGGGATTATTCTAATGAAGCTTTTCTCATTCTCTCTGAGGGACAAAGCTTCATACTGGTTCAAGACAATTGGGAGGCCAATTGGAACCTGGCCAGAATTACGATGTGAATTCTTGCAAAAGTTCTTCCCAATCGGTCGAACAAACGCAATGTGGCACGCAATCACAACTTTCTCCCAGGGAGCCGGGGAGAAGTTACATGAAGCATGGGAAAGATTTCACGACCTTCTCCGGAAATGCCTGCACCATGGTATACCCAGATGGCACCTGGCTCAGATCTTCTACCATGGGTTGGATGACACACATTAGTATCTGGCTGATGCATCTAGTGGCGGGAATTTCCTCGCAAAAGACGAGAATAGCATATTTGAGCTGTTCGAATCTTTGGCGGAGAACTCGATGAATGCCGCATCCATGAACCAGTTCCAGCGGCCTGGTCAGCAGTGGGTTGGTGTCCACGAGGCTCACACCGAGTCTATTCGAGCCGACATGGATATCATTGTCAAGCAGTTGGATAGAATAAATCTAATCGAGAAGAAGATTGACCATATTAGTCATGGTCAATTTGACTTGAGCTCTGCTACCTCAAGACCCTCCTATGCACTCCGAGCCCCTCCTTCTTGAGTCAATCTACTCACTCGGGATGCATCTTCTCCATATTTATGAGATCCCGCATATCAGGATCCCGTAAATAATCCAGATCTAGCACCCTACGACCAGGGTTACGCACCACTCGCATATTATAATGCGTATCCCCTTGACGGATATACGTCTCAGACATCTTCGGCCTACGAGGACGTCAGTGCTATCCAAGGATACGGGCGTAATAACCCGTATTCAGAGACATATAACCTTGGTTGGTGCCAGCATCTGAACTTCTCTTGGTTTGGTAATTCACAGAGACCACATCAAGATCCACACTACCAGACCAGGCAATATGGGAATGCGCAAAACACATACCCTAGGTAGTAGCCATTCCCATCTCAGCAGCAGCAACCCCGTTCTTTATACTAGCCGCTGCACCATGTTTCTAGTCACCCTCCAAAGTGGGCTGACCCTTTGGAGGCACTGAAAGAGGAGCTGCAAGAATCAATGAGGAAATCTACACAAGATAGCTTACAGATTATGAAGGCGATGGCTGATTAGATACAGACTATATAGAACACGCAGAGCCAGCTGTTGCAGGAGCATAGGACTCAGGGAGCCTTGCCCTCCCAACCCATCCCGAATCCTCGATATGTGTAGAACTAGGGTGCCCCGCCTAGGTTTCAGGCACCACAAGGACAGGCACATGCCATATTACAGGCGCCTCCTGCACCACCTGGTTATGCCCAAGGCTAGCTGATTTGCAGAACCCCACATATTCTGCCCCTTCTGCTCCCCCACCACCTCATGGACAATAAGTCGATGCACATGTTGTCTCTTTGAAGAGTGGAAGGAAGACATTCGACCCACCACTTAGGTAGGTGGGTCCTGAATTTTTCGACCCTTCGCTGCAGGTGGGTTCGACTCCATCTCAAGAGCCACCTGCGGTAGATAAGGGTAAGAGGCCACTTAACCCTGAGATTCCCATCCCTTTTCCTGAGGCTCTGACACAAAATGCGGTACGGAAAAAGGACATGCGAAATTTTGAGGATCTGAAATCGATGTTTAAGGAAGTACATATTCAGGTCCCCCTTCTCGAGGTAATCGATCACATTTTCGCTGTCGCTAGGTTCTTCAAGGACTATTGTACCCCGAAGCGACAGCCAAGAATTAGACGATAGGCGGTACTGTCGAAAGAGGCTAGCACCGTGATTCTAGCTAACTTACCGCTAAAGAAGAAAGACCCTGGTACCCTACTCATATCCTGCTTCTTGCAGGATTCTCCATTTGATCAGGCCCTTCTAGATCTGGGTTCATCCATCAACCTAACTCCCACTGCCGTATTTGATCGATTTCGATTTGGGGAGTTGAAGCCCACCTCGATCATGATTTAGCTGGCTGATAGATCAGTCAAAACACTGAGGGGGGTGGTTGAGAACGTGATCGTGAAAGTCTACGGGTTTTGCTTTCCCGCAGATTTTTTCGTTCTCGATATGGAAGTTCCTCCTAATCTCCGAGATGCACCAATTATTTTGGGTTGCCCATTTCTGGCGACTGCCCGAGTGAACATTGATTGTGCATCTGGGTGTATGGAGATAGCCCTATGCAATGAGCGACTTCGACTGGACATATTCAGGGTAGCAAAGAACTTCGACTGTGATCGAATAAAGGAGGATGGTGAAGACGAAGATGCGGCATACTGTGGTAACATTGGGCTCCTTTGTGATGACCCAATGTCTCATTCGTCTACACTATCAGGGTTCTTGGACCTCGATCCACATGGGACTGAAACGACTGCACTATACATATCTCCTCGAGGATTTGACTGTTTAGGATGTGCTTCTGACCACAGCACCCCTGACTCCAGCTATCCTGATTCGCACATTACTGAATCACCCTTGTTGTTGTAGGAAGACGTGACCATAGCTAACGGGTTTCTCATTAACGTAGTCACAACCGACTATTTCACAGGGAGCGACTTAGTGGGAATTCACGCGCACATGGATCAGCAAATTCCCACCCTCAATTCTTCTCCTCCCACTCTCACTTTTGACTCTGACCCACCCATGATTGAATTGAAGCCCTTACCTGACTCACTCAAGTATGTGTTCTTGGGCGAAAGTGAGACATACCAGTCATTATCAATGCCCACTTAACCCAAGAACAGGAGCACCAATTGATTTCCATGCTGCAAGACCATAGGGCTGCTATCGGGTGGAATATTGCTGATCTCCGTGGTATTCGCTCATCATATTGCACTCATCACATTTACACGGATGAGGGGGTGAAACCTTTGAGACAACCTCAAAGATGGCTTAACCTGAATATGCTAGAGGTTGTTAAGAAGGAGATCATTAAATGGCTGGATGCAGGTATTGTACATCCAATCTCAGACAGCTAGTGGGTGAGTTTGATCTAGATAGTGCCCAAGAAAGTAGGACTCACTGTCGTAAAAAATGATAAGGGCGAATCCATCCCGACCCGCACTGCGACATCTTGGTGGGTCTGCATCGATTATAGGAAACTGAACACGGCTACCCAGAAGGATCACTTTCCTTTACCTTTCATTGATCAAATCTTGGAACGGTTAGCCAGACGCAGTTTCTTCTACTTTCTGGATGGATACTCCGGGTATAATCAAGTAGCGATTAGCCCGGAAGATCATAACAAGACCACATTCACATGCCCCTTTGGAACATTCGCTTTCAAGCCGATGCCCTTTAGCCTCTGCAACGCACCTGATGTAAACACATTTACACTACTTAAGATGTCTATTTATGCATGTTCTTAAGCATAGGATTGCATTTCATGATATAAATATTGCATAACATGCATCATCTTGCATTTAGAGTAGTTTGAATAAAATGGAGGTTAATTATCTCCTTTTATGTGCTCGGACAGGGCAAACATTTTATCGGGGCCTCGGATCAAAGATCCAACTGTATGGATGTGATCAGGGCGACGATTGGAGTTCAACGACTCCAAGATTGCCCTAATCAGAAATCCGTAGCATCAGATAGTGACCGGGGAACCCTAGAAGATCAAGGGTCAGGATGGTGCAAATCCACACTTCAGATGACAAATCCGACCACACGGATGAATTCGGATCGACGATCGCAGCCCAACGACATAAGAATCGAGTCAATCTGACATCCGTGGCACCATCTACAACTTCCATAAGATGGACGGCCAAGATGGCGCCACGTGGCGCCATCTCGGCCGCCCAAATAGCCGCATGCAACCTCTGAAGATCCCGCACCCGCTCGCATTCCGCCATTGGATCTTAATCCAACGGCTGTGGTCAGTCGTGCCTAAAAGTGTTCGCTCGACCATTCGCGCCCCGTAGCATAGCGGTCGAGCGCGCTTACGCGAGCGGCGGGCGCGGGTTTGAGCCGCAGTGAAGGGCTGGGAAGGCACGGGCGATTGAGCACGGGTGGGCGTTGGATCACGATTGGACGGCCGCACGCGCCCAATAGCGTTCACGCGCGATTGAACGCGCAGAATGGACGCGCGATCGCACGTGCCAGGCGGGCGCACAACGAGCGGGCGGAGATGCGTCTTAGGCCGTCCGATCTTGCTATCGGATGGCTGAGAATCGAAGAACATGTGTATGCGTTGAGGAAGCGGGCAGCTGAGGAGGCGCACGTGGGCATGGGATCTATGCCCATGTTGGGGGCTTTAGTGACGGATTTATCCGTCACTAAAGACCCCTCATTTATTATTTTAAAGTTGTAATGTCCATTTTGCCCCCACTCCTTGCAACTATAAAAGGAGACCCCCTCCATATGAAATTCTCATCCCTTCCTTCTCTTCTCTACCCCTCCAAAGCTCAAGAGAAGCTTGTCCCACACCCGGGATGCTTCTCGCGAGATAAAGTCCAAATTTTCGTCCCCCTTCGGAAGTGGATCCCGCGACGACGACGACGTGTTGCTCCGTTCCCGTTCTTCTGCTTTGTCCTGCTTCGTCCTCCTTCGTCCAGGCGTCGTCTCGTCCGGCTCGTCCTCCAAGTGATCGTCAATGAGGATTTCTCTCTCCCTATTCTTTTTACTGCTTTCTAGTATAGATTTATTGCTTTCTAGTATAGTTCCTCTCATCCTCCAAGCGACCATCGAGGAGGACATTTCTCCCTCCATTCTTTTAATGCTTTCTAGAGTAAATTTATCGCTTTCCAGTGTAATTGTTTTATGCTTTCTAGTTGTAATGAACAAATCCCCCTAATGATAAATTCTCTGTTTATTCTACATCTCATTTCGATTTCTATGTGTAATATTCTCTCTCTCTCTCTTACCCTCTCTCTCTCTTCTATTTATTGTAAATAATTAGATAGTTTTAAATCGAATTACTCTGTGACAAATAAAAAGAAACGCGTATTTTTTAAATCAAACGTCCTCCTCTTTGTGTTCGACCTGGAATTTTCATTTCGGTATAAATTTTATTTGTTGAACACGAATTCTTCGCTTTTAGACTACAACGACAGGTTTTCCAAAACCGAACATGTTAGCGTAGCTATTCGATACGTTCAATAGCACCAGCGACATTCCAGCGTTGCATGATGGCCATCTTCTCTGACATGATTGGGGACTATGTGGAGGTATTCATGGATGACTTCTCCATTTTCAGAGATGATTTCACATCTTGTCTTGATAACCTCACCAAGATCCTGAAATGGTGTATTGAGGTGAACCTAGTACTATCCTAGGAGAAAGCCATTTCATTGTGAGGGATGGCATCGTATTAGGGCACAGGATCTCCAAAGATGGACTCAAGGTCGATCGAGCTAAATCCGAGATTATTTCCCACTTACTTCCACCCAGCTCGGTCAAGCAGATCAGATCATTCTTGGGTCACGTCGGCTTCTATTAGAGATTTATACATGATTTCTTGAAATTTGCATGGCCCTTAACGAATCTCCTAGTTGCTGATGCCCCATTTGAATTTGATACCTCGTGTCTCAGCGCCTTTGAGACTTTACGAAGTGCTGTCTCCGACTCCCCGATTCTCCAACCACCCGACTGGTCGCTTGATTTTGAAATGATGTGCGACGCTTCTGATTTTGCCTTCGGTGCTATTTTAGGCCAGCGTCGGGAGAAACAACCCTTCGTCATATACTATGCTAGCAAGACGCTGAATGAGGCTCAGCGTAATTACACTGTCACAAAAAAAGAACTACTAGCAGTAGCATTCGGGTTAGAGAAATTCAGATCGTACTTATTAGGGTCTAAGGTCATCATCTTCACTGACCACTCCACCCTCTGGCATTTGTTGGCAAAGAAGGATGCCAAACCACGGTTCATCAGATGGATCATTCTATTGCAGGAATTTGATATCGAAATCCGCAACAAAGCCGGAAAGCAGAATGTTGTGGCGGATCACCTCTCCAGACTGGACCCAGACCACATTCCTTATTCCCTGCCTATCCGTGAGCAATTTTCAGATGAATCTCTTTTGGCAGTTCATTTTGTTGAGTCCCCCTGGTACGCGATATTGCGAACTACCTTGCCGCAGGCAAAATTCCTGCGAATCTATCCAAGGACCAGAAACTCAAATTCACTGCAGAAGCCAAATACTACCTCTGGGATGACCCACTACTCTTCCGCATCAGAGCGGACCGGATTATTCGAAGATGTATCCCAGATTCTAAGATCCCCAGTGTGTTATCTTTTTGCCACAATGATGCTTGTGGTGGTAATTTCTCAGGATGGAAAACCGTTGCAAAAATTTTGCAGTCGGGATTTTTCTGGCCAACCATCTTTAGAGATACACACGAATATGGCCAACACTGCAAACGATGCCAGTCGGTTGGTTCTATGACCAGGAGAGACATGATGCCACTCCAGCCTATCATGGTCATAGAAGTGTTCGACGTCTGGGGCATCAATTTTATGGGCCCTTTTCCGAACTCGCATGGCTTTGAGTACATATTGCTAGCCGTTGACTATGTCTTGAAGTGGGTCGAGGCCATCTCGATGAGACGGGTTGACCATAAGACCGTCATTTCTTTCGTACGGTAGTATATCTTCGCGAGATTCAGAATATCCCGCACTCTAATTAACGACTAGGGAAGCCACTTCATCCATGCCCATTTCTAGTCATTACTAAAGAAATATGGGGTACATCACACCGTATAGCCACCCCGTATCACCTGCAGACCAATGGGCAGGCTGAAATGTCTAGCCATCAGATCAAGTTGATTCTCCAGAAGATGGTTAGACCAGGCAGGAAGGACTGGTCCGACAAATTAGTTGATGCATCTGGGCATATCGGATTGCATACAAGGCCCCACTCAGAATGTCACCATATCGCATGGTATATGGCAAGGCTTGTCACCTTCCTGTAGAGTTGGAACACAGTGCCTTTTGGGCGGTGCGAAAATGTAACCTTGACCTCAATGCAGGAGGTCAAGAATGGAAACTCCAGCTCAGCGAATTAGAAGAGATCCGGCGGGAGGCCTATGAGAACACATTGATATACAAGGACAAGACCAAGGCCTTTCATGACCGCCACATTCGGAGGAAAGCATTCACGCCCAACCAGCAAGTCTGGTTGTTTGATTCACGATTACAACTGTTCACAGGGAAGCTCAAGTCCAAATGGACTGGCCCGTATATTGTGATTCATCCATATCCTAATGGGGCAGTCCAGATCAGGGACCCAAAATCGGGGCATATATCTACGGTAAATGGCCAGCGCCTCAAGCCATTTTTGGCCCAGGAACCTCCTCCACTTGACGAGATTATTCATCTTATTGAGGACGTGTGAGTGAATTTTCTCCCAGCTGGAGGCGTTAAACTCAGCATTTACCCCACATTCCACCATCATTTATACATAACCATTTTTATATATAGCATATTTTTTTTCTGTTAGCATATTTTCTTTCTGCATATTGCATACTGACAGGTTGGTCGGTGCTGAATGTATAATTTCAGGAGCAACTATAGGTGATTTCTACCCATTCTCTTCCCGCGGTACTTATTTTCTTTTGTATTCATGCATGAGGACATGCAAGAACTTAGGCATGGGGGGTAGATACAACAAAACTGAAAATTTTTTATGCCAACACTTAAGAAGACCTCGGAGCTGCATGTAAAACGTACTTTAGGACCCTAAATAAAAGAACAACCGACTCCACCTCCAATGCTCGCATTGCAGCTAGAAATCGTTTGCAACAACCATTTCCGACTCACCCGCTCACCTCTTGTTCCAAATTTAGGGTCAAGCTGATTGTAACCTGATACGGGAATTTCATGAAGTACGAATATAAGAGGTTAATTGTTCATAGCATATATACATATTGCATTCATGAATAAGATTATTTTATGAAGAGAATGCATTAGGGATTTTATCCTCTAGTTGATTCCTATAATCTGGAATCCACTACAACTTTTCACACACACGTAGAATTTGCAGTGGATTCACGGTGAAGGCTGATAAACATCTTTAATCTGTCGAGAGGAAGCAGTGCTTCTTTTCCTGAACCCCTGGACAGTGTTTTGGGAGTCAGGCAGATCTTCATCCAAAAATCCACCAAATAGTGTGAGATGAGAATAGAGTGTGCTGGTGCTCTAAGATTAGTGCAAGGAATCTAGAATCCTAGATAATTAGGTGATGATACATAAAGATTAGGCATAGTTTCCGCTCTTGATTCCTACGTATACATTTTGTGTGAGCATTGAGAGCCACCAAATAAGGCAAATACGCAGAGTGCGAGTTTTCATAGAACTAGGGCTAAGGTGGATGGTTACGACTATTCTTTACAGAATCCTCGGTTGAAGGACGGTATTGATGTCAAGGTCAGAAATACGCCGTCCTATCCATCTCTCCTGGTGCCATGAGTAAGCACTTCCACCAAATAAGCCACCCAATGTCTCTTGAGTGCCACCAATCCCTAATAATGCCTCCTCAATGAAGTTCATGGATGTGTGCTAGTTGTGTATATGTTGGAAAAAAAAAATGATGAAAAGAAAGAAAAATAAAAAAAAAATTAGAAAAAGAAGAGAAAGCAAAGAAAAAAGAGTGAATATTTAGTTCAGTTGCATTGAGGCAATACTACCAAATAAATTTGAGATCCACCAAATATGGCCTTAACCCACCTTTCTTGTCTTTCTAACCTCCCGAATACTGGCTGAGGAATTCCGACTTAGTGTTAGGGTTATGGAAACTCAATTGAAGTGTTAATGCCAAGTGAGGCCACCAAATACAGATCATATATGTGAATCTGGTGAGGTTGTGAGCTCTAAGAAAAAGAAAGAAAAGAAAAAGAACAAGAGTAAGAGAGAATGAATACAAAAGAATCAAAAGAGAGCATAGTTTTCTCTCGTCTTTCTCTAAGTTGAGTTACTTAGTAATCTGGGAATCTAGATTTTGCAGTACTAGTCTCTATGTAGCACCAAGTGAGAGTAAGCCACCAAATATACAATCTTTTCCCTCAGAGATTCTCTACCTAAGCCTTAAGCCGGGGTGGAACTCATAGAATATCTTGAATACCCCGAGGGAAGAAGTCCGCCTATCCTGCTAGAATTTTTACTAAGGGTCAAGTACAGGCTTTAGAGGTGTATCAATTTTGCACTCGAATCCGTTGCAAAAGCTACATAGCTGCACGTTCACGATTGTCTGGATTTCTAGTGCATAGGATGAAAACAAAAAGGAGAAAAATCTCTAGGCATACACTTGATAAAATAATCAGTCCCTTAGGGACCCTTATGTGAATAATTTTACATTTGCTAGGGACTAGCAAGATTTAGGCATGGGGGTATGATTGCGCAGCAATCATAGGTCTTAATTGACCTAGATTAAGCTAGGACTTAGCATAAGTTAGGGTTATTCATGAATGCATAAGCATTATCTACATCTTTACTGCTTTCCTTTAGCTATGCATAAAATAATGTTATAATGTGCTGATTAAGTGCATTATGTCGATTGCAGGCAATAAGTTGATTAAGAGCTGGATCTGGAGTAGGATCTGAAGCTGGATCAGCAATGATGGGTGTTGCAGCAGAGCTAGAGCAGAAGGATTAGATTAGATGTAGGAATAATGATGTAAGGGAGTTAAGGTTTGCTATTCTATTAAGTAGGAATAAAGCAGTAAAATGTGAAGAGCTTAGGTCCATCCTAGCCCTAGGATAGCCTAGAGACTTCCCCCAAGCCTTGGCCACCCTTAGATTAGGTCACAACACCCTAGGAAGCCCTAAAACTCTAGTTCCAACCCTTATATGGATGTCTAGATAAGTTATAGGACGTCCAGGACCCTTAGCCAACTCTCGCACACCTCAAACCCACTTCTGTAGTGTTATTGGACGTCCAGACACTTTGTCAAATGTCCAATTTCTGTAGAATACCCAAAACAGAACCTAGATTTCCCCCTGACTCAGATTGGACATCTAGAACTGAAGTCTGGACTTCTGATTTTTGTGTATAAGTCGTTTGATCATATTTTTGGACGTCTGGAACTGGCCTCCAATTCGTGTTTTGAGATTCAAGCCTTGATCTTGGATTTCTAGCTCCCTAGACCTAATCCCAACCCCATAGGAACCTAAATTAAGGTGTCCTAACCCTAGGACATCACCTCTAGACCTACCTAAGGACCTAATTAGGTCCTCAACAGACCCAATTGACTTAGATCAAAGTCAATTACCTTCACCTAAGTCAATTAGACTCATTAAGTCCAATTGAGCTTAGATCTCAACCCACACAAGTTCAATTGAACTTAGTGAGAGTCCAATTGACCTAAACCCAACTTAATTGAGTTATTTCACTCTCAATTAGGTTCACACTCATTCAATTAAACTTAGGTTAGGCTTAATTGCAATTTCCCCTTAGCAATTAGGGTTTGTAACCCTAATTCAAGGCATACACCTACCTAAACCCCTTAGGACCTAACCTAAACCATCTAACCACATAGAGCACGAACACACACACACACACACACACCCATTCATGCACTCCCACACATCTAGAGTTCTCTTGAACTCTCTCCAAGTGGCGCCACTCTTGGTTGACAAATTTAGCAACCAAGAGGCATTCAAATTGAGATCCACATTTTTTGGATCTCAAAACCACTTGGCCGGCCACTCTTGGACTCTCTCTAAAGAGTTCCACACCTCTCTAGAGAGAATCCCTTAGGTCTATAAAAAGACCTAAGCGGTGGCCATTTGCACCCATTCACATCCGTTGGCTCCCATTCACATCCATTGGTTCCCATCCACATTCATGGCTTCATCCACTTCCACTTAGGCTAGCCACCACCCTCTCCACCACCATCTCCACGAGCTGAGCACCACCATGAAGGATACCATGCCGGGATGCTGGATCACTCCTCTTTCTCTCCAAGGGCCGGCCTAAGCTCCATTGGCCACCCCTCATTCTCCTCTCTACCACTCCAAGGCCATCAGAGACCACCTCCGAATGCCCTCACTCTGATAGATTAGTAGATAGCTCTTTACATTTACTGCATTTATTTACTGCTTAGTAGTGTAGTCCTTATTCTCCCCAAATGATGCATGCAAAATCCCCCCATAGATTCTTGTATGCGATCGTTTTCTGATAGCTAGATCTACATTTTTAAGCATTCATGTATAAGCTTTCCTCTACAAGTTCATGTTGCAAACACTCTCCAAATGAATGAATGAAAAATATATTTTCTATATATATGTGTCTATGTGTTGAGAATCATCATGAGCTCATTGTAATATCTTTTGTGGGATTAATGTTGCCTATTTTTAATTTTTGATATTTTGCAACAAGCATGTCGTTTTCGAAAAATATAGAAAATTTGACTATAGATGCATTTTCTATAAACAGTCACCACTTCACTAGAATCGTGTCCACAGAAACTCACACTTTCACCTTTGTGTTCTATTTAACACACGTGCACGTAATCAGGGTTCATAATAGAAGTGGTGAAATTTTAATTAGAAGGCTGGAAACCGGTGTGTGATTTTGAACAAAGTAGAGCGGTAAAAGATTGAATTTAAAAGTAAAACAAATGCCTCCCAGAGACAAACAACCGGGAGTCAACATCTCATTATCTTTTATTAAATATCTTTGTTTGATCGTATTGCGCACTATGCTATGACATTTTCCTATACAAAATGCGCTCTACAACTCACAACATGGTTGTCAGTACATTAACCTGAATGTCTTCTTTTGGTGTTGAGGTTTTATATTCAATTTCATAGAATTCAAGGGTATCCTCAATCATCCTATCTCTCATAGATCTCTGTGATTCAGGTTTTTTGAAAGGTAGTCCTAAGTAATTTGGCTGCAAATTTGGATCAGGTGGTGGAATCAAGATGTATAATCAGAATTTGGAGCAAGATGTAGAATCAAGTTGTGAAGTGATTAAATCTGAATAACGAATCCCACTGAAAATGTATGTGTGTGATCTAGAGAGAAGAGGTGTGGGATTGGAGGTATTTTTGACCCAATCGAGGCACCCAAAAGATGTTTGGATGACTATGGAGGTTCGAGGCAGATGATACCCCTTGATCAGAAAGTCATCCACCTACAAATTACTTGGGCAGCTAGAGAGGGAGAGTCCCGTAAAGATCCCTACACGATAGAGCATCCCTACGGGTTACAGGGTTTCCCCCACCTGACCTTTCTTGTCACTGAGATTCCAGGTAGACCAGAATGGGGACCTTGACCTTTTAAGTCTACCAATTTTAGATCTAAGGTGCTTAGGGTTTTCACTTGAACTTTAGATGTTTTGGTGTTGAGACCTAATTTCAAGGTTGGTAGATCCAACAAGGGTCAACTTCACCTGACCTACTCTAAAGATGGCAGGATGATTCTAGGCGAAGACCTAGAATTCACCCTGATTTGACTCCCAGGTTATTAGGTCTAATGTTTTTAAGATTTAAGTGATTTTAGAGCTCAATTTTAGGGTTTGTCTTGCTTAGATCTTTTCAATCAAGGGCTTGGATAGCACACTGATGCGGGTGGATTTGTTCCTTTTTATGCAAGCATGTGTGAACTAGCACTCCAAAACCCTACTGTAGAAACCCTAATTTGGTTCTATTTCCAATCCTCTTTCATTTTTTAGAAGTTCTCTTTGGACTTCAAAACAAGAAGTGTGTAGTCCGTGGAGATTCAGGAATTAAGCATGTTCCCTAATGGGGACAGGAATTTGTGGGGTAGGATCTCTAAAAATCGCTTCAACTTCAATAAGATTTGAAAAATTTTGCAAACTCAGGAAACTTTTGCCTTAAAGATGGTGACTACTATAGAAAGAAGGCAATTGATTCCTAATTGATTACTTCCTTTTGTCTTCCTAGGATTAGGAGGTGGATTAGGGAAGAAAAGAGAATTTACCTGCCCTGGAGTGCTTGACTTGCGCGGGAGATATCCTTGTGAAATACCTTTCAAAATCACAACAAAACAAATTGGGCAAGTTAGTGTTCAAATATAGTCAAAAATAATGTAGAGACTAATGATAAATTGCGCGTTGGTCCCCAGCAACGGTGCCAAAATATTTACAACACTTGATCTGGTTTTAAATAAGTCGCATTGTAGTACAGTGGAAAAGACGTTGAAAAGAAATAAGAACTTTTATTACTCGAATGTTGAGTCCAAGGTCGAACACAGGGAGCAAATGGAATTTATTCACTAATCTCAATAGATGTAATTTGAACACTTAAATCTACTCAAAATCTAATTATGAGTATAATGCAGGAGTTTATGAATAGAATTGTAGCAATAAAAGAGAAATTCAGATGTAAAAATATTTGACTCTTCTTCTTTTGGTTTGCTCTTCTCTTTCTCTTCTTCCTTTCTTTGGTTCTTCTTTCCTTCTGAGCTTTCTGATGCTTCCTTCTTCTTCCTTCTCTTCTTTCTTTGACGTCTCTTTCTTTCTTTGACTTTCTCTGCCTTTAGCTTTGCCTTTCTTCTTTTTCTTTTATTTTATTGTCTTCTGCCTTTTCCGCCTTTCTTCTTCAGCCGTACCCTTCTCTGCTACAGTGCTTCTTCTTCCCTCCTTGTCTTCTGCCTTGATTTCTCCTTCCTTCTACCTTTGGCCCTTTGCGTTCCTTCTTCTTTCCCTTTTTGCCTTAGCTTCCTCAGCTTTTTCCTTCTTCGCTTCAGCCTTCTCTTCCTTCTCCTTCTTTCTCTGCAGCTGCACCTTCCTCTTCCTTTCTTCTTTTCCCTGCACACACGAGTGCAAAACCTACCCCTACCCTCCCCCGAGTACACTCTCTCTCTATTTCTCTCTTCGGTTCACTCTCCTAGAGCCTGGAGCAAGCAGCAGCCTGGAGCGAGCTTGTAAGCAAGCTTGCTCGTGCTTCAATGGCAGAAAGGGGGGTAAACCTGCGATCACTCGATACGGCCTTGCTGCCTCATTAAACCACATGGGGAGCTCCGCTGTGGCATGGTGAATGTGTCTAGGTGGGTGGTTGGCCGTGGGGTGACCTAGGTGTACGTGCCTAGGTCGCTCTGTGGCCATTGTGATGGGTGTGTTCGGGGGGTGAGTGTGGAGGTGTTGGCGGTCGATGGAGATGTGGATAAGGATTAGTGGATGGTGGCGGAGGTTATGAGGGGTTTGGCGAGGTGGATGGAGGTGTGGAGGTGACGGAGACACCTCGCCGGTGGTTTGCCGGAGGTGGAGAAGATGGAGGTGGTTTGTGGTGTCGAGGGGATAAAAATAGAAATAAAGATAGGGGAAATAAAGAGAGGATAGAGAGAGAGATTTGACCTAAATAAGTGGACGAAAGGGGACAGGAGGGCGGCTGGCCGTACCTGCCGTCGCCGAAGGAGAAGCTTCCAGTGGAGGGAGAACGGCGACGATGAAGGGGCTTGAGGTGCGTGCGCGGGTATGGCGTGACGTGGAGGAAGGAGGTGAAGACGGCTTTGCCACTAGTATCGTGGCAGAGCGATTAGAAGGAGGAGGAGATGTCACCGGAGCCTGCTGGACACTTGGTTGGAGGAGAAGGGAAGAAATTGGAGGGTTTTCTTCGGCCAAGCCAAGCTGGTTTTGAGCGGTCGGATTAGAGGGTCCTTTTATAGGTACTGGTAGAGGCTCTTGTTCTTGGAAGGCAAGATTCCAAGTGCAAGAATCCTTGCTAGAGAAGGAATGTGAGAGATACCCATATCTCTCGTGCATTCGCACGAGAGATTGGGTGCAAATTAGATCTTGGAATTGCATTCAGATGATAGGAAATTCCTCAGAGAATCTCCCTTTCAAATCTAAGAGAGGATCTCTGAGAAATCAAGGAGAAATCCTCCTTGAACCCTCACCGGAGTAGGACTCCTCTGCTGTAATGGCGGAGGGACCTAATTGCAAAGAGTGGCAAGGAAGATAGGGGGGTCTACATAATGATTTTCAAAAGCTAAGGGTCAAAATGTAATTGGATGGACTATTTTGCAAAGTAGGTCAAGGTGACCTCTCCTTAGGTCCAAATTTTGGTACAAACCTAATTTTGACCTAAGGAATCCAATGGTGAAGTTGGATTTTAGGTTTGACCACGTTTTCCTGGACATTTTACATAAAATCCCAATTTAGGTCAAATATCTAGCTAGGACCCCTACTTAGGTCAAAATAGGTTCCAAAGGCCAAATTGAAGGTTCTAAACCCTAGGGGATATTTTTCCATGAATATTAGAGGGTTTAGATAATTTTTATGCTGACCAGAACCTTGTTGAATTAAGTGAGTCTGTTTTAGGGTTACAAGATGTCATTTAATTCTTAGATTGCACATGAACCCATTTTTGATTGAACCAACTCACTTTTTATCTTCTTCAAACCATTTGACCTATGTTTAGCCCCTGAGAAATCCCGTTGATGTACTGCAATGGTAAAATTACAGTTTTATCCTTTATTTCCTATTTTCTTCTCAGAATAGTTATTCCTTGAATTAGGCCCTTCTCTAGGTTATATAGGAGCTTTTGTTCTCTTTTCTAGGTCAAAATGAGCTAGTTAGGGCTCATGATGGTGTTCCCATCAGTGTACAGTTTCACTAATTGGCTAGATCCCTAGCCCAACTCAACACCCCAGGTTTCGACTCCCAAATCCTGGTTTAACATGACCAATCATCATGGTCCAAAACCCATCAATCAAGTTGTACTTCCTTCCCATTATTTAATAAAATGAAATTGATTCTCTTACTTGCCTCAGTGATCAGATTCTGGGAATCATCCCTTTCTACCAGAAGAGATTGAGATGTATCCTTTCCATTGGATTCTAGCTTGATAGTCTTGTCCTGGCTAGGCGAGAGTCTAGCAAGTCTATTAATCATTGAGAAAGGTGTGCTCATTCCCGATGTATCTAGTATGTTGTTGACTTCATCCAGAAGAGTCGGACCTCTTGGGAGCTACCCAGGCCTATACCTTGCGACCACGAAGTGCAAGCTCGATTCGTGTCCAACAAGGAGCAGTCATAGATAAAACTAAATTATCATCGCAAGATTGTCCAGAACTGTTGGAACACACCAACGCTCTCGCTAGGAGCGACTCCCCATAGGAGCATAGTCTACAAGTGTGCCCTCTCAATCAATCGTCGGATGAGGTCTCAACTAATCCATCACAGTACTCTTGCACTTCCGTACTTATGGGTGCCCAGCGAGCCTCTAGTTATGAGTACCACGTACCCCGATGTCCCCCGCTGTGCATATGGGTGCCAATAGAGACTAGAGTCACGAGTACCTTTGCATTGAGTCAGATTTGGATACATCCAAGTACCAAACCCCGATGACAGCCTAAGTCCTATCACCAAACCTAGGAACCTTTTGAGTTCTAAGAAAAATTTCCTTGGTAGCCTCCAGCTACCGCGACAGCTCGGGTTCTCTACCCGAGCAATGAACTCATGGTTTACCAAGTCCATGGGTGCATCCTTACGAGCTCCCCTAGTTGACCTATTACAATTTAATTTCATTGGGTGCAGTGTCCAGAACGAAGCCCTAGAGACCTAGTGGATTGCCTAGGGTCTTATTCAAGACCTAAGGATCCAAGCATTCCATTTATTAGACTTAGATCGAGTTAATACAGGTTCAACATTTTGGATTCATTCCTTTGTTTAGTCAGATTCCATCAACTTTTAATCAACTTTTTAGAATTCAAGTAGGGTGGAACAAGTACACCAGTACCGATCCTAGTCCTAGGCACCAGTGTTGGGCACCCATTGCCCCTACTAGGCCATTGTGTCCCAGTATCGAAAATTAGTACTTGTACTAGGTACTCCAAACACCACACCTTAATACCACGCCAAGGTCCCTGCTACCAAGTGGCTCGAGTTAGAGTTCAAGATCTCGTCAATTGGGTATGTCATAGGACAATCAAAATTTAAATAATTTATAGGGTCAAAACATGCCGAAAATTCGATAGAGTTTCCCCTGTTTATCTGGTATTTTCCTAAAATCTGTACCTACAACCTGCAATTGTACATACATACCACAAATTATACAGGTGGGTACTCCCCACCACCACACCACAACAGCAAAAAATAGCGATAAACACACGCGGGCACACCTCGCATCCAAAAATAGTAAAACATGAGATAAACAGCAAAAAACAAGGCCACATGTTACCTCACGTATTCTTTTCTAGAAAAATCTAGCCATTTCATAGAATTGCAACCTATTTACGCAAGTGCATTGATGTAGACACATCCATTTAGGTTAAAATTCCTATTTATGCATGTTCCTAAGATTAAAGATGCATTCTATATTATAAATATTGCATAACATTCATCATTTTGCATTTAGAATAGTTTGTATATATTTTAGGTTAATTTGTGTCCTTTTGTGGCTAGGAGAGAAGGAGATCTATTTTAGGGCCTTGGATTGACAATCCGATCATACGAACTTGATTAGGACGACAAACGGAGTCCAACGCCTTCGAAATCATCTTGATTGGAGTCTCGTAGCACATTATGCAGTTCGTGGAAGATCAATGGCCAAGGGACAAGGTGGCAACAATCTAAACCTTAGACAATAAATCCAACCATACGGATGGATCCAGATCGATGATCGTAACCGTATGGATGGATCAATGATCGATGATCCAATTCGACATCCGTGGTGCCACCTACAAAGTGAAGAAAATAGATGGCCATGATGGTGCCACGTGGCGCCATCACAGCCACCCAAATCCGACCAAGCTCCTCCACTCCATCTTGCAGGCAGAGGCATCATGCGATCCTAGCCGCTGGATCCTGATCCAACGGCTGAGAATCACCTCAGCGCACCGCTCTACTTTAAAGGAGAACGTGGAGAGTGGGTGCACACGATTTCATCCTCTTGACCATTTGCCACTGCAACACGTTGGAGAGCACCTTCATTTCGTCACTACCAGCTCGCGATCGAAGCCCCACACGTGGAATTAATTCCCTGAAGAACGTGTGCGGGTGACATTCATCTGTTAGATCTGATCGGGCGGCAGAGAAGGAGGCGACATGGCACAATCAGCGTCGCATGATCTGAACGTAGTGATAATGCACTGACCGACACGCGAATCGACGCGCCATCTGACGCGATATGAAGGGTATGATCATCACGCGATCGTGGTCACTCATCTTGGATCCAACGATGGAGAGTAGTGTTGCGCGAAGATAGCTACGAGAGTGTTGCGTGCATGTGTGCGAGTGTAAGCTGGGTCCTATAGCGACGTTTGCGGCGGAGCTACATCAACTTCTTTGATGTCGCTATTGACCTTTGAACGACCAAACACTTTCTGCTCCACTATAAAAGGATCCCTACCCCTCCCATCCTTCATCATCTCTTCCTTTCTCTCTCTTAGCACCTCCAAGGCTCTAGAGAGAGCTTGTCCCACGCTTCTCACCCCCATTCGTGGAGCATCCCATGGTGTAACGACCCGATTCCTGAGTCCCTACGAGACACGAGAACCGGACCGACTCGACCAATCCCAAGACCTAGTCGTCCAACGAGGAAGTAACCAAAAGAGCAGTAAAATAAACCACATTCAACATGAATATAACTAACAGTAAGAAAGTACAGCAGTAAGGAAAGAAACTACTACAGTGTATACCACCACAACAGTAGAACAACATTTATCATATAACATGAACTGCAGGTAAAGAAAAGTACAGCGGAAACAAGAACTACTCACTATAATGGAAACAAAAAGGGGTACAAAAGACAGTGGTAACTCTACTGGACCCTACTCGGCACAGCGTCCTCTGCAGCCGCTGACCCTGGCTGCTCAACACCTGGTCCTGAAAAAGGTAACGAGTGTAACACGTCAGCAAAACGCTGAGTAGAGTGGCAAACTAAACTAAAGACAACAGTAGAGTGTACAGTAGCTGTTATGTTCTATTACTTCCTTTATTCACATCTTTAAATTTTCTCACTATTTCATTTATTTCTCAGATCCTTTACTTGATCTCGGATGTTCCTTGTGGGAACGATCTTGATTGCAGTCTTTTCCAAAAGTAGAAGTAGCACGTGGTGCTCTCCTGGCTGGGAGAGTCCCCCGTGGTGATCCTACCCTCAGTCAACCACCCCAAGGTCACTGACAGACGTAACGGTGACTACGGCACGCGCGATAAATGCACAGGTAGCTAACCCGCACTGGCACGCGGTCAGTCGTTTCCGTTAACGGGTGAGCCCAAAGCACAGCACGGAACCAGGGCAGAGCCCTCTCAGTAACAGGGGTCCAACCCCTCCACAGTAACCAAACTGGGGCCTTGCCCCTCCACAGTCCGCGCACCCTCGCCTGACTACCCTGGTTTGCCCCAGTGGGCCTAACAAGTCGGTGAAGGAGGCTAGCAGAACCCCGGGGCCCGTGGGGTAGCTAGTGCTCTCCTAACACTAGTAGCTCTCCTCGGTACTACGTACACGAGGGCTAGCAAGTCGGTACAGAGCGGCCGGTCCTAACCCCGGGTCCCTGGGGTGGCTGGCCCCACTCTGCACTAAACAGGTACAGGTACTTCCCTTGGTACTACGTACCCAAGAGACAGTACAAAACTACATCTCAGTTCCATTCCTTTTCCTTTCCAGGAGTTCCACTCCTAATTCCCCGTAGGGTTCCAGCTCTTTATCTCAGAACATCTTATGTTTCACTTTCCAGTTTCACGTTCTCACAATCCATGATCTCAATCATGTTTCTTTATTCATAACAGGCAGCTGTTAATTCAATTTACAGGCAGCTTTATATTCCTTTCCATTTTTCCAAGGCTACAGTATTATACATTCCACTAGTTTTTCCATCCTAGGATTCATGCCATATCCTAGGATCTATCATACAATCTAGTTTTCCAGCCCTAGAATTCATGCAACACCTAGGAGCTATCATATATTTCTCATTCCTAGGATTCATGCAATGTCCTAGGTTCTAGTTATGGTTCCATACTTTAACAGGTTTTATTAATACTTAAAGCCACTCTACCAGATACAACGGGAGTAATGGGGGCGTGATCGGGAATCTCGCGTGCCTCCGCGATTCCCAAGACTGCAACTGAAGGAGGTCCTATCACAAGGATCAAACACAAGGAGTATCTCAAAACAGTGTATAGCTACTGTAGACGGGTAGAGGAATTAATTCTGAAAAGAACGCAACTTGAATCACGGAAAACGGAACCCAAACGGGCCCTAAACGGGTCAAAAATGACGACACTGTGCAAAATCAGACGTCTGGAATTTCTTCCAGACGTCTTAAAAAGTGGATCAGAGAATTACCTGTTCAGCGTGGTTTCCCAGACGTCCAGAAGTCTGCGGGGACGTCTGTCCTATCTCCAAGACGTCCGATGGTCACCAAGGATGTCTGGAGGTTTCTACCGCCGTTTGGTACAACAGCCAGACGTCTGATTCGCAAAGGATGGCGAAACACCTAGCCTGCGCACACCCAATTCCCTCCCTCAGTATGGTCAGTCGACAGGAAGGAAGAAGAAGACGGAAAACTCACCTTTCAGACGTCTGGATTGTCTTCCAGACGTCTCCCTCGCCGTCTGGCTATCAACCCAGACGTCTGATTCTGGAAATTTTTCCAGAATCAGGGCACCACTCGGCCTCCGCTCACGACGCCGCCCGCGTCGCACCTCGCGCACTTGCTGCTCAGACCGCAGCAGTCCCTCCCGCGCCGTTCCGCGCCTCCTGCGCCCTCCGCCGGCTGGCCCTAGCAGCCCCGGCGAGCTCGCCCTCACGGCAGAGCTCAGCTCTCGCACGCAGCAACTCCTCCGCGCTCACTGCGGCCGCCACTGCCGCCCTCGCGCTCGCGCTCACGCTCACTGGCTGAAGGAGAAGAGGGAGGAGACGGTGGAGACGACGGGAGGGAGCGCGTGGCCTTTTAAGGCCACGCGAGGAGGAGAGAGAGGACGCGGCAGGCATCTGCAGCCGCAGAGAGAGGGAATAAGCGAATATCCTGTCTGCGCGCTCAGGCGTGCAGACGACCCGCGCGTGTGGAAGATAACGATTTTTCAGACGTCTTGAAATGATCACAGACGTCTTGACAGACGTCTGGATGTGATCCCAGACGTCTGGTCAGACGTCTGGGCCACCTCCCAGACGTCTTAAAATACATCTGGGGCACGCATTCGTTACACATGGCCATCCCCTCACCACTTCGGGAAGTAGATCCTTGCTGCGACGCCGTCCTGCCCTGTCCTCCTTCCATCGTTGCCATTCTCCTTCGTCCTGCTTCCCACCACCTTCATCTAGGTGACGTCAGAGCGAGTCGTCCTCCAAGCGACTGTCGAGGGAGACTCTTCTTATCTTTCTCTGTCTTTTACCGCTTTCTAGTGTAGTTGATTATCTGTAGAAAACTTTGTTTGAATATATATATTGATTGTTTCTATCTCACTCTCTTTTTCTCTTATTTTGCAAGTAGATTAGTTAGATAAAGTTTTGTCAACTTGATCTCTTGCCTTATAAAAATACCAAAACATTTGCAAAAGATAAAAACAACAAAAAGAAATAAATTCAAAATGCGGATTTTCAAACCAAACGTTCGCCTCCCTATGTTAAACCCGGGACTTACTTCAAGTTTCAACATAAATTTTATTTGGTAGCGAGTTTTTGTGACTACAACGATGGGTTCTCCGAAACCCTGACTTCTCCTCGCGAAAACACGCTCATCATGCACCACCATCATTGATTTTGATGATAATAAAACACTTGTATTTTAACATTTGCATTGAGTTTATAGTTTCAGATTAAATGCAAATGGAAGCATATGAGGAGCTCATGCTTAAGTCCATCAAGGAGCATGGAGGAGCTTGATGGGGGAACAAAAGCATCATTGAGCGTTGGAGCGAAAGCTTGAAGAAGAATAGGGCATAGAAGTTTCTATGTCAATGTTCTTGTATTTGTCTTTCTTTTTGCTCTTTATTTCTTTAGAATTGTTGTAAAGAGCCCAAAATATAAACACACTTAGTCCTAGGAACACTAACATAATCTTAGGATACTTAAGCAATTCTTAGAGCCGACTTAGAAAGCCAAAATGTAATCAGACTACCTGATCTGATGTCTAATCTATTTTCTAGACATTTGATTTCAGCTTCTAAGTCATTTGATCTTTGGCCAGATGTCTAATAACCTAAGCTGAGAACCTTGGCTTTTAATCTTTATTTTCAGATGACTTGACCTTGTTCTAAATGTCCTTTCAGACGTCTGATGACCTTGACAGATATCCAATAATAGGACCATTAGTTTGTTAGAACAATATCTTCGCAAATCCACTTAGAAAATATTTTATTATTGTTAGATGTCCAGAGAGACCCTTAGAAGTTTGACAAAGAAATGTTAGACCAAAATCCAAAGTTGTCAGACCAAATCTAATCGTTGGTTTCTTGGAAAACAATTTCTGTAGAGAACCTTTACCATTAGATGTCTGATCACTTTGCACTAGATCCCTATTTAGATCTTGTCATTTCCAAGAAACAAACCCTCCACTTGATTAGAAATCCAACATTTATATCAGATGTCTTAACATTCACAATTAGACGTCTGATCTTTGTTGACAAGATCCTTGTTTAGATCTAATCAAATCCAGGACACACACCTTATAGTTTTAGATGCCCAGACTTTATATTAGTCATCTGACCAGACATCTGACCTAATTTTTAGACATCTGATACTATTGTTAGACTCTTTTATGACCTGATTTATTTTGGATTTTGACCCAATACTTTGCAAAATGCCTCCAATAGCTAGAAGCCTTCTCTTAAGCCTTTTTGAAGGTTCCTAGAGTGTCTATAAATAGAGGAGGACCTCTCCTTTGTTGATACACCCCTTGAGATAATACTTTGCACTAATTAGGCTCATTTTGAGAAGGAATCAAAAGAAGATAATGTCCAAGCTCTCAAAGCCTCACACTTCACATTCGTGGGCACCGACTTGCTTCACCACTCACGCCCATTCACTTCCACCATAACGAAATCTTTTCTCCTATAGGAGCTTAGGTTTAACCGTACATTTGGGCTCTATAGGTTGTTGTACTTATAGTTCATTTTTAGTTGGGTATTCACGTGGCAAATTCCTGTCTTCTTCGTGAGACAAAATTCTCTTCGTGAAGAAGGGGAGTTTGAGGTTCACTACCCTCTTTGTAAGTAGTGTGGTTGTATTGAGGTTGTATCACACTCGATTTAAAGTGATAAGTTAGTGGATTTGATCGACTCGTTTGATTGAGAAATTCTAAGTCAGGAAGACTTAGGTGATGGTTTTTACCCTTGGGGTTTCCACTTGAAAATCCTTTGTCTTTGTTTGGAATGCTATTTTGTGTGATTGTGTTTTATTTGTGGGAAATTTCGATGCACTATTCACTCCCCCTCTAACGTAATTTCACAACTAACTCCAATTTTGTGGGTAAGAATGATTCCATATGAGTATCCAAATGAAAACTTTAGATATGGATAGAAATTAATGTTTACAATTAGAAGAAGTATGTTTGGATATCCTGATGAAATAAGCCAACAATTGAAGATTATACCATTCAAAAGAATTGTAGCTATGATAGAAATATCAAAATGAATTGTTAAACTTTCCAAAACAGGTTTTATAAAATCAAATGGGGCCTTAAGAAAAATCAAATAACATCATAACTGCAAGTTGTAGTTTCTAGAAATTCAATCTACAGTTCCAAACATTCAGAAGCTGCATTGATGATTGTTAAAGACACATGTAAAAGCATGGGATGAGGCACCTTATCCATTTATTTATCGAAACAAAATACAACCTCAGTGATGCTAACAAGTATCATTTCTCCTTACCTATCTTCATGGAGAAAACTCCCACTGGACACATTCAGT
Organism: Thalassia testudinum; assembly: GCA_037157565.1. Taxonomy (NCBI): domain Eukaryota; kingdom Viridiplantae; phylum Streptophyta; class Magnoliopsida; order Alismatales; family Hydrocharitaceae; genus Thalassia; species Thalassia testudinum. The sequence continues at coordinate 124,567,388 of JAZHRO010000055.1, forward strand.
AGCCTTTTTCCCCTCCTTGCACTCTGTGGTTGTCTACACATTATTTCAGCTCAAGCTACAGGCTATTGAATGGTGGTTGTCTTCGTATAGATGGCCATGTGTAACCATTTCTCACATTCAGGCAGGAAGCTATTTGGAAGACTTTTATTGCCTGACCTGACCCTCTTCCCCAATCAGTACCTACACAAGGTACAAACGTGCATCTCATGGTATAAGGCCTAGGACCCATATCATACCCTTACAATTACTAGAGTTCCTGATAGGACCTTCACCCCACCATTCCAGAGTCTTTTTTAGCCAATTAGGATCCGTATACATTTGCTAGGACTTTTAAAACTTAGTTTAAACCATGCATTAGGCCACGCGGGTATCCTTGCTACTTAGCCTTATGCATCCACATTTAAGTCTTCCCTTTTTGCTAGATTAGGGTTTGTGGCCTCAGAGGGCTTACTCTATTTCCTAATTAGAGCTAACCATTATTGGAACTAATTATACCCCAATAATCCAACTCCAATAATCCAAGTTTCTAACACTTCCATTTCAACTAGGATGCAACTGTATGTGCTCATGGATATGTGACCCAATATGACAAGGCAATAGTCCAACTCATACAACAAACTAGCGTGTGCACTGCACAAGTTAATTTTTCATAGGACAATGGCAAACTCAAATCAAAAGAATTGAACCTACGTTCAGATATATATATAATCAGTTTTGGGATTAAGCTCTATGTGTGATAGAGGTTCATGCCAAAAAGGTATCTTATGTGGATATCTCATTCCTAAACAGGAAACATTTTACTCTAACACTGAAAAATAGTGGAGTTAGAATAATGGGGGTATCTATAATGTAATACGTAATAGGGGTACTGCCAAGAAAGAAACTATATAGTCCAATAGATAGTCTCCAAACTACATAAATCATTTTGTCCTTTCTTTTAGTTTAGATTTCTATCACCGTATCATTACAAGAGAGATCCAACCATCTCCAACAACTATATGTCCAATCAAGGAACCAATTCCCTTCTTTGCTTCTTAAAAGAATAAGGAAAAGGCCCTCTTTTTGGCTAAATTCGAAAATAGATATCATGTCAAATCAAATTGTTATATGAATTTATAACAATAATCCAAATGCAATGGGAAAATCCCCAAGACAAACAAAAACACTAACCAAATTACTGTAGGCAAAAATTATTAATAGATACAACAAGGTGATGGGAACACCATCATGAGCCCTAACAAGCTCATCTCAACCCATAAAAGAGAACAAAAGCTCCTACAAAATCAACTGGAGGTCCTAATTCACTGAATAATCATTCTGAGATAACATTAAGAAATAAGGGGTAAACTGTAATTTTACCATTGTAGTAGAACAACGGATTTTCTCATGAGCTGAACACAAGTCAAATGGTCTTAACAAGATAAAATGTGGGTTGGTTCAAGCAGAAAAGGGTTCATGTGAATTCTGGAAATTAAATGACTTCTTGTAACCCGAAAATAGACCCACTTGATTTAACAAGGTTATGGTCTGGATAAAATTCACCTATACCCTCTAAAAATCATTTAAAAATATTCTATAGGATTTAGAACTTTCAATTTGGCCATTGGAACCAATTTTGACCTAAAATGGGGTCTTAGACAAATATTTACCCTAAATTAGATTTTTACGTAAATTTCCCAATCAAATGTGGTCAAACCCAAAATCCAGCTTCACCATTGGATTCCTTAGGTCCAAATTAGGTTTGTACCAAAATTTAGACCTAAGAGAAATTCATCTTGACCCACTTTGCAGTTAGGTCAAGCCCAATTACATTTCTACCCTTATCTTTTGAAAACTTCTGTAGAAACCCACCTAGCTTCTTCATTCTTTGCAATTAGGCTCCTCTACCATTATAGCGGAGGGAATCCTACTTCGACAAGATTGTAAAGGCAAGAACTCCCTGATCTCTCAAAGAATCCCCTTCAAAATTGAAAGGGAGATTCTTTGGGAAATCTCCTCCAGTATGAACATAATTTGAGGCTCTGTTTGGTACCCAATCTCTCATGCGAACGCATGAGAGATTCGAGTCCCTTTCAAGTTGCCATCTCCGACGAACTTCCCTTGCTTGGAAGCTTGGCTTCCAAGCACAAATCCATCCTCTAGGGCTTATTTAAGCAAACCCAAATCACCCCGCATCTCCCAAGCTTGAAATTGGTTGGAAACACCCCTCAAAATCGTCTTTCCCCCTCCGACCAGTGGCTCAGCAAGCTACGACGACTTCCATTTCTTTCTCTTGTCGCCTAGCCACAACACCGGTGGCAGGTTTCTCTTGTCGCGCTGCACCCGCCGATGCCTCTGTAGCCCCTTCATCCTCGTCGTCCTCCCTCACTGAGTGACTTCGTCTCTGGTGTCAGCAATACGAGCCGGCTGCCATCCCTGTCTCCCCCTTCCTCTCTTTACGCCCAGATAAGTCCCCTCTCCCTTCTACTCCTTCCACTTTTTATCTCTCAAAAATACCCCTCGACACACTCCATCACCATCATCCCTTTCATCTCTGGCCAGAGCTCCGGCGAGTCATCCCCGTCGCTCCGTACCTCCATCTGCCTCGCCAACCACCCCATAAGCTCCACAACACCTCACTGAATGTAACCCCTCACTTCACTCACCGTGCCACACACCCACACACACAGCCACAGGTTGCCTTAGGCACGCGCACTTAGGCGGTCCCACACCACGCCGACCCCTGCAGTATACTCACCGTGCCTTGGCGAAGCCTCTTTATCATTCTGACATGACCGCGAGGTCGTTTGCGTGATTGCAGGTTCGGAGGGTCGCCGCCATTGACGACAGCAAGAAGCTTGCTTGCGAGCTCTCTTCAGGTCCGCCCGCTCCAGGTCAATAGTCCCAGGTTACACGGACTTCCCTCGCGCTTAGCTCTAGACCTCTAATTCCAGTTAAAGGACTTAGCAGCTGCTACAATCAAGCGAAGACGTTTTGATGTAGGCATGCACAAGGGAGGTGGGAAGATAGTCCCACCTCAAAAATGTTTGAAGCGTCGCACCTGCATAAGAGGAAAAACTACATAGGCCTTATCGCCTCAGTACCACGCGGTGGGGTCTCGCTCACCCTTCACCTGCCTTGTTCGTGACCTTGCCTCCGTGGACTTGGGTTGACCCGTTTACCGGACCCAGCACACCTCGCCAACCACCGCACGCTGGTGGGCCTAGTCCCTGTCGCGTACCCGACCTGATTACTGATAACACTACATTGTACAATGCTAACTCTTCCAAAAGGGGATGGTCTTAAAGGTAAAATGCATAGTGGATACATCAAAAATAGGAATAGGAGCATCGCATGCATTGCACATCAAGATTGCTTATAATGCATTATTAACGGAATGTGTACAAGAACATGTCAAAATAGGCCTCAGATGAGCAATCAGACCACACAGATGGATTCAGAGCGATGAACGGAGTCCAACGGACTCGAAATCGGCCAAATCCAACATCCGGAGCTCCTGCAATGGGCCCAAGAAGTTCTGACCGTTGAGCTGATGATCAACGACCCACAGCACGCCACGTGGCACCCGCTCGTCGCACCCTCACCACCACCTATTTTTGCCTTCACCCAGAGGATAACTCTCAGCCGTCGATCTTCGATCGAAAGGCTGAGAGCCGCCCGCACACCAGCCCTCTCTGCGACCAACTGCTGCGATAGCACAGCGGTCGACTGCTCCACGCCCGTGCATCCAACATGGGATCGAACCACGCTGCGCAGCAAATGGAAGGCGAAGGCACGCTGCGGGAGAATTGAGCTGCCCGATCAGCAGTGAACGGCGAAGATCAAACCGCACGGCGCAACGGATGCGCACGGACGCTCACGCACGCGATGATGCGGGAGAAGCGCGCGCCTCAGCAGCAATCCGCGAGCGCGGCCTTCGCAAGATCTCAGCCATTCGATTGAAGATGGCCCACAACGCACGTGCACGGATTGCCATAGAGGAAGCACAGGGCGCGCTGACGACTGGCGAGCAAAGGGGGCTACACCGACGGATTTGGTATGGGTTTAGCGACATCCCGGACATTGCTAAAGCCCATACTTAACTTAGAAAACCCTTTTGCCTATATAAACTCCATCCAACCACTCATGGAAGGGCGTTGAATTCACTTGCAAGTGCTCTACCCCACTCCTAGCCACCATTAGCTCTCTTTGTAATCATCGGAGCCGACGAGCCGCTGACGGAGCCCCTCTCCAACCCTGTGGCCGCCTCGCCATCTTCTCTCTCTCTTTCCCTCTTTATCTTAAGCTTTACTTTACTTGTGTTTAAGCATTTATCTAGTGTTGTAATTGTAAATCCAAAGTTGCATGTCAAATGAAGTTGCTTCCTATCTAGTTACTTGCCCTCTTTTGTGTTTAAGTTGCATGTTGTGAATGAAAGATTTTAACCCTATTCTCTCTCTCTTTCTCTCTCTCTCTCACTCGCTTTTCACCCACTTCTTCTCGCAAGCAAAAACCCGTCATTTCCGTGACATTAAGTGACAAGAAAAATATGATTTTCACGCCTCCCTGAGATCGACACTTGGACTCACTTTCGTTTCTTCATTTAAAACCGATGCAGCAAACGCGAACTACAATGACCCTTTTTAAACAAATGCGTTTTGCGTGCGTCAGTTTTTGACGCCATTGCTGGGGAGGCAACGGATTTATTTTGTCACTTCCATTTTATATCCATGCTCACATCATCTAACGCCTTGCCTCCTTTTACTTGATGGTTGCAGGAATTCGGTGCTCGGATGGCGAAGTAGTGCAACTCGTGACGGTAACAAGGGAGTAAGTGCAACAAGGATCGGTCATGAGTAATTCTTCACCCGTGGTTGTTTGCTTGCCTAAGAAAAAAAATCTTAAAAAAATTTTGGCGTGGTGTGTGATTGCCTGATCCACATCCTTCACTCATCACCCAATAAATATATATATATATATGCTCTAACATTCTTAAGACCTAATCTTTTTGGAGTGTTTATCTTTCTTTTTGAGTGGTGTTTGCGAAGCTACCATGACTTGACTTGGGCCGCACCACTCACCCCTAAAATCAACTCATCCAATAGAAGCTGCATGATCACTAGGATGAGTACATTAGGGTTTTAGAGCCTCTTCACATCAAAGGAAATCCACTTTCACCAATTGTGTGCAAAACTTGACGTGCCCACCTGAAACTTGTCTGAAAACATTAAGTCACGTCAATCCTAAAAGACACAAAAGTATGGATGAAACATTAAAAGACACCACATCTTAAAAAAAAATCCTTGCTTGAAAACCATGTTTTAATAGGAGCACACACAATGGAATTGGAAAACTACGAGGCACTACCCCAATTGACGACTCATCACATAACCCTAGCACAAACACTATCCTAGCCCTTTTGAAATAGAGTGACGTGCCCTAGGCAGGACTGGGTTAAGTCTCGAGTGGCGTGGTTTTGTTCGCTGGGCACTTGGCTTTCATTCCCTTAGTAGAATCTGGTGACTAGGTTGCGGGGAAGTGTCAAACGACCGTGGTTGCAGGGTCTATGGAACCGGCGGCGCAAGCCAAAGGAAGAACCTTCCCTACAATCCCCTCATAATCAACCTGGCCAGATTAGATTTGGGAAGGGAAGTCCAGTGCTTACGGACTTGATCACCCCTTTGGAGATTTCTAGGTCCCCTAGGGAATACACCATAAGGACTAGGCCTGTTTGCTTGGTTGTACACACACACTTCTCGCATCTGTCGCTCTCCGCATCCCCTCCTGTTCTTCTCTAGTGTATGCACGGGAGACGATCACTGCATCCTGAGTTGTTTGTTTTGGGACGGGAATCCAGGCGACCTGATTTTGCTAGAGACATGGATGAACCCAGGGTAGATGAGGTGGAGGATCAACCCCCACCAGACACAATGGCCATCATCCAAGCCCAGATTAACGCAAACCACCGACTTCAACAGCAACAAATCCACACCATCATGCAAGTCATACACCGATTGCAGAACCCATAGGGGCAACCACCACCACCTTTCCAAGGCCCACAAGGGCAACCGCTACTTGACCCACCACTATTCCAGGACTAGCCTAGACCCCTCCACGACTTCTACAATCCTTCTGCTATTCGAGTCGAGCCACACCTTAGGATCCTCGAAGGGGGAGATGATTTTGAGCTAAAACCAAATGTCCTGAGTCTGATTCAGAGCCACTTCCATGGAAGCTCAAATGAAGATCCCTTTCAGCACCTAGAGGATCTTGACCGGATAGCCCGAACTGTGAAACCTAGGAACATTAGCCTTGACATTGTTTTGATCAAAATGTTCCCCTTCTCACTGAGAGACAAAGGATCTCACTGGCTTAGAACCCTGGGTAGACCCATCACCACTTGGGAAGAAATGAGACATGCTTTCTTAAAGAAATTCTTCCCCATAGGAAAGAGCAATGCCCTTAGAAGAGCCATTACTACCTTTGCACTCCAGGGTGGGGAACAATTCCATGAGGCGTGGGAAAGATTTAATGAACTATTGAGGAAATGCCCACACCACGAAGTACCAAGGTGGCAATTGGCCCAGATCTTCTACCACATTTTGGACAGCAACCTACGGAACTTTGTTGATGCCTCATGCGGGGGTAACTTCCTAAACAAAGACGAGGAGAGCATGTTTGAGCTCTTTTAGTCTATGAGAGAAAATTCGCTTAACAATGCCTCCATGACCCAGTTTAGCCGATCCAGTCAACACCGTGGTGGGATTTATGAGGTACAAGCAAATTTTGAGATGGTTGACATGGATATCATTGCCAAGAAATTAGATCAAGTGGAATTGGTGGATAAAAAGATAGATGAGATACTGAAGTAGACCAGGAACTCGTTACTGACCTTCTCCCTAGCAAAGGGAGCTTACAATGTTGACATGGTCCAGCCCTTAAGCCAAATGAACCTGGAACAACCCCTGACCACATTCCAGGGAGGGACCTTTGCTCCCTTAACCCTTGATTACTCTCTTCCCTCCCCCTAGACATCTGCTACCCTTGAAGATGTATAGGCTGTCCAAGGTTATGCTAAACCTGACCCTTTCTCCAACACTTACAGCTCCGGCTGGCGTAATCACCCAAACTTTGGTTGGACAAACTAGAAGCCACCTTATTTCTAGAACCAGCCCAGGCCAAACCAGCAGCCAAACTTGGCCCCTATCAGCAAGGACCACCGGTTAGACCCCCATATAATCCGAATAGGGCGACCCCTCCCTCGCAAAACCAAATGGACACCCTGATAAAGATGATGGCTGAAATGAACCAAAAACACCAGGAGGAAATGGCTTTAGTAAAGGGACAGTTAAGCCAGCTATTGGACTGTAAACAACAAGGATCCTTGCCTTCCCAGCCACAACCAAACCCGCAAAAAAAGATTAACAGAGGCTCCAATTCACAAGGGTTCCAAGGCAATCCTGGGTAGGCTCACATGGTCCACCTAGCCCCACAAACACCCCCTGGGTTTGGTGCTTCTTCGTCCTCGTCTTCTCAAGGATCAACCCATGGTCCCAATGCCTTTACAAATGCGGTAACCTTGAGAAGCGGCACCAAAACCCAGGATCCCAAATGGCTGACTCTTCCTGAGACTTCACCTTTTGAAACACCCGACTCAGAAGAGGCACTGGAAAAACCCAAGGACCCAGAAATAGATCCTATCCACATTCAGACACCATATCCCAAGGCCTTGGAGACTATCAAGAAGAAGAAAAGTGTTGTGGAAACAGAGGAGCTTTTGGAGGTTTTTAAGCAGGTCCAGATTAATATCCCACTCCTCGAGGCCGTCAAGCATATTCCGGCTTACACTAAGTTCCTGAAGGATGCCTGTACACCAAAGCGTAAGCCAAGACCTCAAGCACCTAGGAAGGTTGTGCTCTTAGAGCAAGCAAGTTCCGTGATATCAAGCAACCTTCCACTCAAACGAACTTACCCAGGAGCACCCTTGATATCTTGCAATATCGGGGACATGACATTTGATAGAGCGCTCCTGGACTTAGGTGCTTCCATCAATCTAATTCCGACAACCCTGTACCACCAATTTGGTTTCGGAGAGTTGACGCCCACACCTGTCACCATCCAGTTGGCTGATAGATCTGTGAAGACCCCGAAGGGGGTTGTCGAGGACGTGATTGTGCAGGTCAAGGACTTCTATTTTCCGGTCGACTTCTTGGTGCTCGACATGGAAGTCCCTGAAAAATTACAGAACACACCTATAATCTTAGGCAGACCTTTCTTAGCTACGGCTAAGGAAAACATCGATTGTGACACGGGATGTATGGAAATTGCCTTCGAAGACAAGAAAATGCAGTTGGATATCTTTCGGGCGACCAAGTCTTTTGATTGCAACTGTATCGAGGAACACGATCTTGTACAACCTTTGGTCAAGGAATGCCTCACCCTTAGTTCAGTCTCAGACCACCAATCCTGTAATGACTGTTCTGACCCATCACCATCTCTGCCCATGGACCTCTGTAGGGATGATTACCATTAAACAACATCATTTGAGGAGATTGATGTTGATCAACTCCTGCCTTTCCCTTTTCCTTCGACTGTTGTTCCATCCGCACCCGAACTAAAGCCGCTACCTGAGAATCTCAAGTATGTCTTCTTAGGACCTGATCGGACCTTCCCTGTGATTATTAACTCTCATCTAACCAAGGATCAGGAACTCAGGTTGACCGCAACCCTTTTTGGAACATTGGGCCACCATTGGATGGACCATTTCAGACTTAAGAGGAATTAGCCCCACCTATTGCACTCATAAGTACCTGGAAGATGGAGCTAGAGCCTCCCGTCAGATGTAGAGATGGTTAAACCCAAATGTGTGGGAGGTCGTTAAGAAGGAAATTATCAAGTGGCTTGACGTTGACATCATCTATCCCATCTCCAATAGCCCCTGGGTGAGCCCCACTCAAGTGGTTCCGAAGAAACCCGGGCTCACCGTTGTCACCAATGAACGGGCGAATCCATCCCCACCCGCACCACCACTGCATGGCAGGTGTGTATTGATCACAGGAAACTTAATGAAGCAACCAAGAAGGATCATTTCCCCCTGCCATTCATCGACCAGATCCTTGAAAGATTGGTAGGGAAAAAGTATTTTTGCTTCTTGGATGGATATTCAGGATATAACCAAGTCACAATTGCTCTTGAAGATCAAGAGAAGACCGCATTCACTTGCCTGTACGGCACATTTACATTCCGTCGTATGCCGTTTGGGTTATGTAACGCACCTGCTACCTTTCAACATTGCATGCTAGCCATTTTTTCAGAAATGGTGGGTGAATACTTGGTGGTCTTTATGGATGATTTCTCTGTATTTGGGAATTCATTCGACCACTGTTTGAGCAACTTAGAAAAAATCCTAAAACGATGTATCGAGGTTAATTTGGTGTTAAGTTGGGAAAAAAGCCATTTTATGGTTCAAGAAGGAATCATCCTCGGTCACATCGTATTACATAGGGGCATTGAGGTGGATCGAGCTAAAGTTGATTTGATTTTCAAACTTCCTCCGCCTAGCTCGGTCTGGTAGATCCGTTCATTCCTTGGACATGTTGTCTTCTACCGAAGGTTCATCAAAGACTTCTCCAAGCTTTCCAAACCCTTAACTGACCTTCTGGCCAATGACTCCTTGTTCCACATGACCACTGATTGCATCCAGGCTTACCACACCCTCCGAGACTTAGTCTCCATAGCACCTGTACTTTAGGCCCCAGATTGGTCCCAGGACTTTGAGATCTTGTGTGATGCATCAGATTTTGCCATAGGTGCTGTCCTGGGATAAAGACAAGACAAGAAACCCGTGGTGATTTACTACTCGAGCAAGACGTTGGACGAGGCCCAATGAAATTATACGGTAACAGAAAAACAATTGCTCGCTGTAGTTTTTGGACTTGAGAAGTTCCGATCTTACCTGCTAGGATCCCACGTGACCATCTATATGGACCATTCAGCCATCCGACGCCTGTTAACTAAAAAGGATGTGAAGCCCAGGCTCATCAGATGGATCTTGCTCTTGCAGGAATTTGACCTGGAAATCCTCGACAAAGCTGGACAAAGAATGTGGTGGCTGACCACCTATCCAGACTTCACCCAGACCACATTGGACCCTTCCTGCCTTTATCCGACACCTTTCCCGATGAACATATTCTGGCTATGCAAGACAAGAAACTACCTTGGTATGCTGACTATGTCAACTACTTGGTTGTAGGACAGACCCCGCACAACTGGTCCAGTCAGCAACGGGACAAGTTCTTGGCTGAGGCCAAGCATTATTTCTGGGATGATCCCATGCTATTTCGCCTTTGTGCCGACCAGATCATCAGGAGGTGTATCCCTGAGGACGAAGTTCAGAGTGTGCTATCTTTTTGTCACGACCAGGCTTGTGGTGGTCACTTCTCAGGAAAGAAAACGGCTGCAAAGGTTCTGTAGTCTGGATTTTACTGGCCTTCCTTATTCAAGGATGCACACAATTTCACTAAGACTTGCTCTCGCTGCCAGATGCTGGGGACCATGACCAGAAAAGTTATGATGCCCCTCCAGCCCATTTTGATTGTCGAGATCTTTGACGTTTGGGGTATTGATTTTATGGGCCCCTTCCCACCATCCAACGGCTTTGAGTACATCTTAGTCTCGGTAGACTATGTCTCTAAATGGATTGAAGCTATCGCCACCCACCGATGCGATCATAAGGCTGTCATGGACTTTGTTAAGCAGAACATCTTTTCCCGGTTTGGAATACCAAAGGCCATGATTAGTGATGGTGGAAGTCATTTTATTCACACCCAATTTCGTGCCCTACTCAAAAAATACGGGTTAACCATCGCATTGCTACCCCGTATCATCAGCAAACAAATGGGCAGGCCGAGGTTTCAAACAGGCAAATCAAGAATATTCTACAGAAGACTGTGAGACTTGATAGGAAGGATTGGTCCGCACGACTGGATGATGCCCTATGGGTATATCGGATCGCTTTCAAGACCCCGATTGGCATGTCACCTTATCTCCTGGTCTTTGGCAAGGCTTGCCACCTTCCTGTCGAGTTGGAACATCGGGCTTATTGGGCCGTTAAGCAGTGTAACATGGATCCCCACTTAGCCGGTGCGTAGAGGATGCTCCAACTCTCCGAGCTCGAGGAAATTCGTCGGGACGCTTTTGAGAATAGTCTGCTATACAAGGAGAAAATGAAAGCTGTCTACGACCGACTCATCCACAGAAAAACCTTCGAGCCGAATCAACAAGTTTGGCTTTTTGATGCCTGCCTAAAATTCTTTCCCGGGAAGCTCAGGTCCAAGTGGACAGGACCATTTAGGGTGATCAAGCCCCACTCCAATGGGGCAGTTGAAATCCCTGATCCAAACATGGGGCACACTTTCACAGTCAATGGCCAAAGATTGAAACACTTCTTCGCCCAGGTTCCCTCGAAGGAGGTTGTCACCCTCATTGAGGGATGACACGAAGCACTGCCCAGCTGGAGGCATTAAACTCAACGCTTCCTGGGAGGCAACCCAGAGGATTCAGACTGATCAGGTATTCTACTTCACTCAGCTAATATCTTTTCGAACCCCTGTTGCATCCATGTATTTGTCAATGAGGTCATTGTCCAACTTAAGCATGGGGGGGTGGTAAATTGCATGATTCTGAGTTCATTTAATTAGTCTGAATAATAATAATAATAATAATAATAATAATAAATTTGAATTTAGGAAGAAAACCTAGGCACTAGGGACATGTCAACAGTCGAAAATAATACAAGAAGAACTTGAACACTTAGACTTTTCAGGCCTTCAGGCTTAATCAGCCCTATTGTCCATTAAAATATGTATTTAGCTTCAAATCCTTGCAACCTTAATCTATTCTAATCCACCAATAAATTAGGGTGATAAGTATACGACTTATCAACTCACCCTCTAACTCAGAAGAACTTTTAGTCTAAGCATCTGCACACATTTTTGCACAGACGCACTCCTCGGAGATTTTGACAGAAATTGGGTAGCTAATGAACTTTCTAGGGTGGTATGGCTGGCAAGTTGTCGTGGGTAATAGCCCATTGGCAGGTTGTCCAGAGCCAAGCCACGGGACCACTTTCTCTTTATTGCCTCTAGGTAAATTTGAGATTAGGGAAGCCACCTACTAAATATAAAGAGAGAGAGAGAGAGAAGAAGAAGAAAATAAACCACACTTCACCGCACGAGTATGGCTGGCAAGTGATCGTGGGTAATAGCCCATTGGTCGGTTGTCCAGAGCCTAGCTCAGTAAATGCACAAAAAAGAACCAAAACACTTAAGGAAGAAGCGGAGAAGTAGAAAAAGCCGGGGAGATATATACTGGAAAAATCCTTATGTTGACCCCAAGTAAAACAAACGTAGGGAGAAAGCTATCGATCGAACAAATACACCTTCAGGAAAAACACTTCCTCTTCCGGTCACCTAGGAGCGTAGAAACCTGAAGTCTGTCTAAATTACCGTTGAGTGAGTCTATCATGATCTTCACACCAAGATGCTTAGCACTTAGAGTTTTTTCGAGTTTTAAGTGGGTTGGGTAGCCGTAAAAAGTTACCAACACACTCTTAACTCCAAAAATCTAAAAAAAGGGAAGAAGAAAAGATGAAAAAATATATATATATACATTCCTTAAAGCCAGGATTTAGGCGATTCATATTTTGGCAGACACTCGGGCGCTGCGTAGTCTCTGTAGATCAGGATCTTAGTATATTTCCTCCATTGACAAGTAACGAAATAACCAAGTAATTACTTCTTAAATTCTGACTGGAAATAATGGCTAGAATAAACCTTGCTAGGGACTAGCAAGGTGTAAGCATGGGGGTATGATAACACTACATTGTACAATGCTAACTCTACCAAAAGGGGATGGTCTTAAAGGTAAAATGCACAGTGGATACATCATAAATAGGAATAGGAGCATCGCATGCATTGCACATCAAGATTGCTTATAATGTATTATTAACGGCCATGTGTATAAGAACATGTCAAAACAGGCCTCAGATGAGCAATCGGACCACACGGATGGATTCAGAGCAACGAACGGAGTCCAACGAACTCGAAATCTGCTAAATTTGACATCCAGAGCTCCTGCAATGGGCCCAAGAAGTTCTGATCATTGATCTGATGATCAATGGCCCACAGCGTGCCACGTGGCTCCTGCTCGTCGCACCCTCACCACCGCCTATTTTTTGCCTTCACCCAGAGGATAACTCTCAGCCGTTGATCTTCGATCGAACGACTGAGAGCTGCCTGCGCACCCACCCTCTCCGCAACCAATCATTGTGATAGCACAGCGGTCGACCGCTCCACGCCCGTGCATCCGACGTGGGATCGAACCATACTGCGCAGCAAATGGAAGGCGAAGGCACGCTGCGGGAAAATCGAGTTGCCCGATCAGAAGCGAACTGCGAAGATTGAACCGCGCGGCGCAACGGATGCGCGCAAACGCTTACGTGTGCGATGATGTGGCAGAAGCGCACGCCTCTGCAGCAATCTGCGAGTGCACCCTTCGCGATATCTCAGCCATCCGATCTTTGATCGGATGGCTCACAACGCGTGCACGCGGATTGCCATAGAGGAAGCACAGGGTGAGCTGACAGCCGACGGGCAAAGGGGGCTACACCGACGGATTTGGTATGGGTTTAGCGACGTCCTGGACATCGCTAAAGCCCACACTTAAATTAGAAAACCCTTTTGCCTATATAGACTTCATCCAACCACTCAAGGAAGGGCATTGAATTCACTTGCAAGTGCTCTACCCCACTCCTAGCCACCATTAGCTCTCTTTGTAATCACCGGAGTCGACGAGCCGTCGACGGAGCCCCTCTCCACCGCCGTGACCACCTCGTCATCTTCTCTCTCTCTTTCCCTCTTTATCTTAAGCTTTACTTTACTTTTGTTTAAGCATTTATCTAGTGTTGTAACTGTAAAACCAAAGTTGCATGTCAAATGAAGTTGCTTCCTATCTAGTTACTTGCCTTCTTTTGTATTTAAGTTTCATGTTGTGAATGAAAGATTCTAATGCTATTCTCTCTCTCTCTTTCTCTCCCTCTCTCACTCGCTTTTCACCCACGTCTTCTCGCAAGCAAAAACCTGTCATTTCTGTGACATTAAGTGACAAGAAAAATTTGATTTTCACGCCTCCCTGAGATCAACACTCGGACTCACATCCGTTCATTTAAAACTGACGCAGCAAACGTGAACTACAACGACCCTTTTTAAACAAATGCATTTTGCATGTGTCAATTACCCGAGATGGTGGCTTTGGGAGAGTGAACCTAAGAGAGAAAGAGGTGAAGAGAGTGCGTGTGGGTTGGGGTAGGTTTTGTTCTTGCAGGGAAAGGAGAAGAAGAAGAAGCCAAGGAAGAAGAAGGCAGAGGCTAGAGAAAGCTAAGGAAGGAGGGAGACAAGGCTGAAGAGGAAGCTGAAGAGATGAAGAGCTGAAGAAGAAAGAGAAGGACTGAAGGTAGAAGAAGAAGGAGCCACCAGAGAAAGAGAGAGAAAAAGAAGGAAAAGCATCTAAAGGCAGAGAAAGGCTAAGGCATGGCATCGGAAGAAGAGAAAGAAAGAAGAAGAAGAAAGGAAGCTGCCAAACAGAAAAGAAAAGAGAACGAAGAAAAGCATAGCACTGTAGTAGCCATAGTTTAAGACGTCTGATTCACAAATTAGACGTCCAATTTTTGTGCTTATTCACATACATTGATATTCTATGTTTACATTTATCTTTTTGCACTACAACTCTGGTTTCTATTGCATATTATATTCAATTTCTCAAGTTGTGATTTTGATTTCTAAACCCTAATTTGCTCCCTGTGTTCGAGTAATAAAAGCTATTTGTTTTCAAAGTGATTTCAACTATATTACAACGCTTTATTTTAAAACTTGATTTCGCCTTGACAACATTTTGACGCCATTGCCGAAGAGCAACAGGCGATTTAGAAATCTTGATTACAATTGCTGATTTGGTACTAACTTGATATATCTATTTTGTTGTGATTGTTTCAGGGGAGAAGATTCAAAAGGAAGACGGCTGCACAGCAAACACACCCAGGGCAGGTAATCTCTGATTAGTGCTTTCTCTTAAGCCCCTCATTCTGAAAAGGAAAAAAAAAGATAAAATCAATTAGGGCTACCTGTTTTCCATCTTTAGCTAATTCACCAAAGTTGCCTGATTTGATTTCAACAAAAACACTGATCTGTGCACCCATTTAAGGTAACTAGGGCTACCACCTTCTTGATTGAGCCCAAGATACCATATTTTGGCAACTAAATTGGACCAAAATTAGAGCCAAAGTAAGGATTTCAATTTAGGGTTTTAGAGACACCTTCATAAGCAAGAATCAACTCTCCATAAAGAGGTGTGCCTAAGCCTTGGTTGAAGAGACTTATTCAAGAAAATCCTAAAATTTAGGCTCTTAATCTCACTTGAATCCTAAAAGAAAGGACCTAAAACTTCTCAAAGGACAAATAAATGAAGTTGACCCCCTCGTTGGGTCAACGAATCTTGAAATTAGGTCACTTTTGCACTCAATACATCTAAAGTTCAAGTGAAATCTTAAGCACCTTTGCTCTTAAATAAAACTGGTAGACTTAAGAGGTCAAAGTCCCCATTCTGGTCTACCTGGAACATCAGTGACAAGAGAGGTTGGGTGGGGGGAACCCTGTAACTCGTGGGGATGCTCTACCGTGTAGGGGTCTTTGCGGGGCTCTCCCTCTCTGGCTGCCCAGGTATTTCTCAGGTGGACGGCTTTCTGACTAAGAGGTATCATCCGCCCCGAACCTCTATAGTCATCCAAATTTTTGGGTGTCTTGATTGGGTCCAGCACATTATGCTCTTGTCCAAACCATCAGTGCATGTTCGGTAGGAGGTTCTTAAGACCATCCTTGAGACCTCCTTTAGTGATTCACTCCTACCGAGGCCAAGCCTTGACGTCCGTGTTTGTGCGGTAACCCCACCACATAGACATCTCCTCTAATTCATTAGAACCAAATTCTCCTTCTTCCATCATCATGGCACAACCAGTAGAAGAAGAGAATAATCTTGAGAACCAACTCCAGTGCCTGAATGATTTATTTCAAGCCTTTGTAAACTCGTCGCAGCGTCCTACGATGCGAGATCACTATAATCCTGCTGCAGTGGCGATCGAACCTTGAGTCCAAATCCCAGCTGGAGGTCCTGATTTTGAACTCAAGCCCAACATGATTCATGCTATTCCAAAGTTTCATGGGCTTAATTCTGAGGATCCCTTCCAGCACATCAAATAACTCAAACATCTGGCCCAGACCTTCAGGTCAGATGTCCAAAATCGGGATATTCTTCTCATGAAGATGTTCTCCTTCTCTCTCATGGACAAAGCAGCTCACTAGTATCAGACTCAAACGCGTCCAATCAACACATGGGTTGAACTACAATCCGAATTCTTGAAAAACTTCTTCCCAATTGGTCGGACGAATGCCTTACGACATCAGATCACACACTTTACCTAGTAGTCTGGAGAACCTCTTCATGAAGCTTAGGTCCGTTTCCTGGATCTCATGTGAAAGTGCCCCCATCACGAAGTTCCTAGATGGGAACAAGTCTAGTCTTTTTACAAGGGACTCCATGAAGACATCCGCTTATTCGTCAATGCAACCTATGTAGGAAATATCAGGGGTCAACACGAAGGCACTGTGTGGGAGATTCTCAAGAATATGTGCGAGAACTCCATCAATAATGACTCAATGGGCTTATTCGACCAGACGAATGCCCGCGCATCGACGAATCCAAGGGGAGCACATGAGATACAGGGCTTTTCCGCATCCGTCGACTTGGAACTGATGGCCAGTCAGTTGGACAAGGTCTCTATCATTGAGAAGAAGGTGGATGAGCTGACTCGACATCTGCAGCAAGCCACCTCTATGCAAAACCCGTTTGCACAGCCACCTTTTGGGAGGGAAGCTGTGCATAACATCTATCACTGATCTTCTCAGGGGATGGACCCATATCCACCCCCGTCTGACTCTAGGACTGGAGGAAACTCCAATCCGACCTCCTCTAGTTGGGGGAACTCTGAACCCTCGTACTCTAACCTTCCTGAGGTTCCTCAGACCTACGAGGACCTCAACGCCATCCAGAATGACCCATTTTCTAACACCTATAACCCTAGATGGCGGAATCATCCCAACTTTCTGTGGGTGGGAAATAATCAGAATCAAAGACCACCATATCAACCCCGACCACAAGCCCCTCATCCATATCAGCCGCCTCAGCCTTGGCCCAACCCCACCTATCAATCTAGGCCAACTCAAATAGATCAAATGACTCTTATCCTTCAGACTCTGGCTGACATTCAGAAGACAAATGCGACTATGCAAAAAAAGCACAAGGACGAGATCACAAAGGTTCGCAATCAACTCACCCAGATGGCGAATTCTAGCCAACCTGGCACACTCCCTTCGCAACCTTTGCCGAATCCAAATAATGTGCCGAACCAGAGGCGCGTTATGAACCCAAATCTAGGCTAATCCCACATGATTTATCAGGCCCCTTTTGTTCCATCACCCGACGGGATGGAAGCTTGGACATCGTATGCAGGATTTCAGCAGCAGCCACCTATTTTACCAACTCCAAATCAAAACTAGGTAGGACTAAATTCTGTAACAACCTAAAGTGGCAAAGTAACACAAGACCCACCTTATCCAAGCTTCTTTCAGCTTGGTAGTAACCCAAGCTCTAAGATAGTTATCCAGGACACCCCTGTCCCAGACAAGAACCTGGACCTATTTTAGAGGAACCATCCAAGGTTGCATTTCCCGAGGCCTTGACCAAAGGAAAGAGGACAAACAAACTCATGGCTCCTGAGGAGGATCTAGCCAAGCTCTTTGAACATGTCCATATAAACATCCTCTTGATGGATGCAATTCGCCACGTACCGACTTATGCACGATTTAAAAGACATGTGTAAACCCAAGCGTAAGCTGCGAACCAAAAGTGAGAGTCCGATCATACTATCAGAGCAAGCCAGCTCTGTAATTTTGAGCAAACTCCCACTTAAGGCAAAAGACCCAGGTACTCCTCTGATTTCCTGTACCATTGGTGATACCCAATTTGACAGAGCTCTATTAGATTTAGGAGCCTCCATAAACCTAATACCTACATCCCTCCTTGACCACCTTGAGGAATCTGAGCTTAAATCGACAGAGGTGACATTGCAGTTGGCTGACCGATCTATTAAGTCACCTAAAGGAGTACTCGAGGATGTCATTGTTAGGGTGAGGGATTTCTATTTCCCAGTGGACTTTGTAGTCTTGGATATGGATGCTCCAGAAAACCCAAGGGATACACCAATTATACTAGGGAGACCCTTTCTGCTCACTGCTAGGGACAATATAAATTGTGAGGAGGGCCAAATTGAACTAAAATTTGGGAACCAAACACTAAAGATTGACATCTTTAAGGCCCAACAAGGGATTAATTGCGGTGTTATATAACATATATGTGATATCAAGGCTGTGGTTGATGATCCATATATTGAGGATAGCCTGACTACTTCCAATCAACCACAAGAAGATCAAAACTCACAATCAGAGGAGTTCGAACCTAACCTAGGTACACCCATAACTCCCTCCCTTGCTCCTGACACGCACCCCGAACCACCCGCTGTTGCTAATAACCCTGTTTTGGAACTCAAGCCTCTTCTCGACCATCTAAAGTACATCTTTTTGGGTTCCAATCAGACATTTCCTGTTATTATCAACTCTAGACTCACACCTGACCAGGAATCCCGTCTGATTACTATTCTCCAGCAACATCGTAGAGCCATTGGATGGACTTTCGATGATTTGACAGGTATCAGCCCCACTTACTGCACACATCGTATCTACACCGAAGAGGGCACATGACCTTCCCGTGAGATGCAGAGATGTTTGAATCCTAATCTGCAGGAGGTCGTGAAAAAGGAGATCATCAAGTGGTTAGATGCAGGGATCATCTACCCGATCTCCGACAGTCGGTGGGTGAATCTAATCCAGGTTGTGCCTAAAAAGGCAGGACTCATCGTGATCACTACTAAAATCGAAGAAATCATATTGACCCATGTGGCGAACTCGTGGAGAGTCTGCATTGATTATAGAAGACTCAATTCCTCCACGAAGAAGGATCATTTCCCACTACCGTTTATTGATCAGATCCTCGACAAACTAGCGGGAAATAGGTTCTACTTTTTGGATGGGTACTCCGGTTATAACCAGGTGGCAATCCATCCTGAGGACCAAGAAAAGACCACTTTCACCTGCCCCTTCAGGATGTACGCGTTTTGAAGGATGCTGTTCGATCTCTGCAATGCACCTGCTACTTTTCAGTGGTGCATGATTGCCATATTCTTAGATATGGTAGGTGATTATCTGGAAGTCTTCATGGATGGCTTTTCAGTATTCGGAGAATCATTTGACGATTGCCTCCTGCACTTGGTCTAAATCCTCAGGTGGTGCATTGACGTGAATCTGTTTCTTTGCTGGGAAAAGAGCCATTTCATGGTGCCTGAAGGAATTGTCTTGGGACATCTCATATCAGAAAAAGTAATCCAGGTCGATCAAACCAAGGTGAACTTGATTTCCAAACTCCCTATGCTTAGCTCGATCAAGGACATCCGATCTTTTCTAGGGCACGTTGATTTTTACCGTCGATTCATTCCTGATTTCTTGAAGATCGCACGCCCCCTGACCACTCTGCTATCTAAGGATGTACCTTTCGAAATCTCCAAGGAATGCACTCAAGCTTTTGAAATCCTTTGTGATCGAGTTACCCAAGCCCCGATCCTATAGTCCCCTGATTGGTCTCAACCCTTTGAGATCATGTGTGTTGCATTTGATTTAGCTGTAGAAGCGGCACTTGGGCAAAAAATTGATGGGAAACTCGTGGTCATCTACTATGATAGAAAAACACTTGACGAGGCTTAGCGTAACTACACAGTTATTGAGAAAGAGCTGCTAGCCATAGTATTTGCCCTGGAAAAATTCAGATCATATCTCTTGGGCTCCCGTGTTATCATTTACTCAGATCACACTACCGTGAGGCATCTCCTTGCGAAGAAGGACATGAAACCTCGATTAATCTACTGGATCTTGCTATTGCAAGAGTTTGACCTCGAGATTCAGGGCAAAGTGGGAAAATAGAACGTGGTAGCTGATCACTTGTCTCGCCTTCCTTCTGAGATCATCGACCCTTCCGGACCTATCACGGAACATTTTCCTGATGAGCACCTCTTGACTATCAATACAGGGCTTCCATGGTTTGCTGATATAGTAAACTACCTAGCATCACATCAGATTCCGTCTGATTGGCTGAAGGCCAAGAAGAACAAATTGCTTTCCGATGGCAAGTATTATTTCTGGGAAGACCCGTATCTTTTCTGCATCGATGCTGATCAAATCATTCGACGATGTGTCGCAGAAGTGGAAATTCAGGACATACTGTCCTTCTGCCATGACCAGGCATGCGGTGGACATTTCTCAGGTCATAAAATCACAGCGACAGTCCTCCAGTGCGGCTTCTATTGGCCCACGATTTTCGAAGATGCACACAATTATTGTAGGGCATGCACTCGTTGCCAGACCTTAGGGAACATGAGCCATTGTGATATGATGTCCTTACAGCCGATTCTCGTATGTGAAATCTTCGACGTGTGGGGGATTGATTTTATGGGACCCTTTCTTGTTTCGGACGGCTTCGAGTACATTCTACTTGCTGTTGACTATGTGTCCAAATGGATCAAAGCCATTCCGACCTAAACCAATGATCATAAAGTAGTTATCAAATTCATTCATCAGAACATCTTTTCACAGTTCGAGATTCCACGTGTTATAATCTCTGATGGAGGGACCCATTTTACTAATGCTCAGTTCAGGTCACTGATGACCAAATACGGAGTGTTGCACCGAATCTCTACTCCTTACCACCCCCAAAGTAATGGTCTAGCTGAGCTATCAAATCGGGAGATCAAGAAAATCCTTTAGGTCACTATTCGACCTGACAAGAAGGACTGGTCATCCTGACTTCCGGAAGCTTTGTGGGCTTATAGGATCACCCACAAAACCCAATTAGGTATGTCTCCCTTCATATTGGTGTACGGGAAGGCATGTCACCTCCCCGTCGAATTGGAGCACAAGGCCTATTGGGCAATACGGAACTGCAACCTAGATCTTTCTAAGGCAGGAACCCACAGAAAGCTTCAAATGAGCGAGATCGATGAATTACACCACGATGCATATGAGAACTCATGAATTTACAAAGAGTGGGTTAAGGCCTTTCACGACAAGCACATATCCAAAGAAATCTTCTAACCTGGTCAAAAAGTTCTACTCTTTGATGCCAAGCTTAAATTGTTCCTAGGAAAACTACGATCAAAATGGATCGAACCCTACCTCGTCCGATGAATCTTCGGAAATGGAGCCATTGAGATCAGTCCACTCAGCTACGATTTAGAACCTTTCGTCGTGAACGGTCAGAGACTCAAACCGTTCATTGACTTAATCGATACAAATTTGGCTGAGATATCCTTTACCCTCCATTCTCCCTGAGCTCATTACACCTAACCGATGGCGTAAAACTCAGCGCTTAACGAGAGACAACCCGCCATTTTTGAAAAACCCGAAACTTTTCTTGACATTCCTATGCTGAATTCATATTACACTCTAGGGTTCATCCATTAGAACAGCCGACCCCACCTCAGGTACCCGTACCCGAGTTTTGAAATCATTTGCAACGATCACCTCGACCTGTTCACCCACCCAAAACTTGTTCTAATGATTGATCTAAGTTGAACTCGAACCCACCTAATTTACAATGGGGACATTGCAAATTATAGGCATGGGGGGTATGAAAGTGTAAAATGCCGTGAAAACTCATCTCATAAGAAAATGTTTCAATAAAAAAATCACATATCATAAAAATACCAAAAAAATGAAAAAATTCTTGAAAAAGAACAAAAAAAATTTTTTGAGGGGAGAGAAAATTTTGAGGCCATACAAAATCATGGGGAGAAAAAAGGGTAAAGTGAAAAATGTCAAAAAGGAGCACAAAATGAAAAGAAAAAAAGAAGAGATAGTCATTAGTAAAAAATTAAGGGATTAACTAAGTTCTAGACTATATCAAGAAAAAGAAAATGAAAGGAAAAAAGTGCTAATGAGACATAAAAGAGATTAATAGGAACACTGATCTTAGGCTCTTGGGCTAGACTCCTAGGCTTACAAATTCAAGTATCTACTAAGATCTGGATAGTCCTCAAGAGGTTGGGGAAAATGTGAAGCTTAAGTATTAGGTCTAAGGCTTAGGGAGTATTCAACCTCGTTAATTGACCTCTGGTTTGCGGGACTCGGTAACCTAAGCACCCCAATCCACACACAGTCTGGTTCCGTGAGCATAATTATTAAAATCACGCAAAAGCCTTTAAATGTTCTGAAAAAGTCTCCTAAATTAGGAGCGGCTGATCAACACAAGTTGATGGACGAGTTCTCGACGCAGAGATGCGGGAAATTTCCCTTGAAGATGCACGATAACATATCGTCTCCTCGGTGCTTGTCTCCTAGGATATTTACATATCCTACTGGGGGCATGTAAGCACCCTGTGCTGGTTCAGATGCCATGGGTGGCATTATCACAAAATGTCGATTGCCAGGGTCTGGATTTAGCTATAGAACACCATGGGTGGGATTATCTCGAAATCTCGAAAGCCATGGTTCTGGGGGTTGCCATGGGCGGTGCTATCACGAAGCGTTGATTGCCAAGGACCCTTCGAGGATTGATGATAGGGACTAGGAATCTGATACAGACCGTGTTGAAATCCAATCCGAAGCTTGAAATAAAAAGAAAAGAGAGAGAAAACTCTCCAAACAAAGAAAATCCTCTGTCTCTCTCTTACAAAAATGCACTGCAAATTGAACTGAGGCTAAAATATGTTACAAGCACGGGTGCTTTAACCGCGGAGTCCAACGAACCTTAGGATAGTTCCTGTGGGCCTTAAAAACCTTCACGGCGGACTGAGGCTGGAGCTGGTCAGGTCCGGATCTTGGTTGGTACTTGAGAACCTGTGGGCCTACTATCGACATTCTAACCTAATCAAAAAGAAAAAAAAGCACTCATCATAATCTCTAAACATCAAGGAACTCATGGTCTAGAACAGAAGTTAAAACCTTAAAATTTTGCTAAGGGACTAGCAAAAGCCAGGCATGGGGGTATGATGGGAACACCATCATGAGCCCTAACTAGCTCATTTTGACCCATAAAAGAGAATAAAAGCTCCTACATAACCAACTGGAGGTCCTAATTCACTGAATAATCATTCTGAGATAAAAGCAAGAAACAAGGGGTAAAATCGTAATTTTATCATTGTAATACAACAACAGGTTTTATCATGAGCTAAACACAGGTCAAATGGTCTTAATAAGATAAAAAGTGGGTTGGTTCAAGTAGAAAATGGTTCATGTGAATTCTGGGAATTAAATAACTTCTTGTAACCCGAAAACAGACCTACTTGATTTAACAGGGTTCTGGACAAGATAAAATTCACCTAAACCCTCTAAAAATCATAGAAAAATATTCTCTAGGATTTAAAACCTTCAATTTGGCCATTGAAACTTAGTTTGACCTAAAATGGGTCCCAGACAAATATTTGCCCTAAATTAGGTTTTTATGTAAATTACCCAGTCAAACGTAGTTAAACCAAAAATCCAACTTCACCATTGGATTTTTTAGGTCAAAATTTGGTTTGTACCAAAATTTGGACCTAAGAGGAATTCATCTTGACCTACTTTGCAGTTAGGTCCAGCCCAATTACATTTCTACCCCTATCTTTCAAAAACTTCTGCAGAAACCCCCCTAGCTTTTTCTTCATTCTTTGCAATTAGGTCCTAGGAATCCTACTCCTGCGATATTGCAAAGGCAAGAACTCCTTGATCTCTTAGAGAATCCCCTTCAAAATTGAAAGGGAGATTCTCTGAGAAATCTCCTCCAGTATGAACATAATTTGAGGCCTTGTTTGGTATCTAATCTCTCATGCGAATGCATGAGAGATTAGGGTCCCTTTCAAGTTGCCATCTCCGGCAAACTTCCCTTGCTTGGAAGCTTGGCTTCCAAGCACAAATCCATCCTCCAGGGCTTATTTAAGCAAACCAAAATCACCCCGCATCTCCCAAGCTTGAAATTGGCCGGAAACACCCCTCAAAATCGTCTCTCCCCCTCCGGTTAGTGACTTAGCAAGCTCCGACGACTTCCCTCTCTTTCTCTCATCGCCTAGCCATAACATCGGTGGTAGGTTTCTCTTCCTCCTGCTCGTCCGTATCACGCTGCACTCGCTGACACCTCTGTAGCCCCTTCATCCTCGCCATCCTCCCTCACTGAGTGCCTTCGTCTCTGATGTTGGCAATGCGAGTCGGCTGCCATCCCTGCCTACCCCTTCATCTCTTTACACCCAGATAAGTTCCCTCTCCCTTCTACTCCTTCCCCTTTTTACCTCTCAAAAACACCCCTCGACGCACTCCATCACCATCATCCCTTTCATCTCTGGCCAAACCTCCGGTGAGGCATCCTCGTCACTCCGCACCTCCATTCGCCTTGCCAACCACCCCATAAGCTCCGCAACACCTCACTGAACGTAACCCCTCACTTCACTCACCACGCCACACACCCAAATTGCCCCCCCGAACACACCCACACACATAGCCACAAGTTGCCCTAGGCACGCGTGCTTAGGTAGTCCCACGCCACGCCAACCCTCGTAGTATACTCGCTGTGCCTCAGCGAAGCCTCCTGAGCATTATGACGTGGCCGCGAGTCTATTTGCATGATTGCATGTTTGGAGGGTCACTGCCATTGACGATAGCAAGAAGCTTGCTTGAGAGCTCTCTTTAGGTCCACCCGCTCTAGGCCAATAGTCCCAGGTTACGCAGACTTCCTTTGCACTCAGCTCCAGGCCTCTAATTCCAGTTGAAGGACTTAGCAGCCGCTGCAATCAAGCAAAGACATTCTGCTGCAGGCACGCACAAGGGAGGTGGGAAGATAGTCCCACCTCAGAAACGTTTGAAGCGTTGCACTTTCATAAGAGGAAAAACTGCATAGGCCTTATCACCTCAGTACCACGGGGTGAGGTCTCGCTCACCCTTCACCCGCCTCGTCCGTGACCTTGCCTCTGCGAACTGGGCTTGACCCATTTACCCGACCTAGCACACCTCGCCCACCACCGCATGCTGGTGGGCCTTGTCTCGGGCACGTACTCGACCCGATTACTCGAGATGGTGGCTCTGGGAGAGTGAACCTAAGAGAGAAAGAGGAGAAGAGAGCGTGCGCGGGTAGGGGTACGTTTTTCTCTTGCAGGGAAAGGAGAAGAAGAAGAAGCCAAGGAAGAAGGCGGAGGCCAGAGAAAGCTAAGGAAGTTGGAAGACAAGGCTGAAGAGGTAGCTGAAGAGCTGAAGAAGAAAGAGAAGGAGAAGGATTGAAGGCAGAAGAAGGAGTCGCCAGAGAAAGAGAGAAAGAAAAAGAAGGAAAAGCATCTAAAGGTAGAGAAAGGCTAAGGCAAGGCATCGGAAGAAGAGAAAGAAAGAAGAAGAAGAAAGGAAGCAGCCGAACTGAGAAGAAAAGAGAAGGAAGAAAAGCACAGCACTGTAGCAGCCATAGTTTAAGATGTCTGATTCACAAATCAGACATCCAATTTTTGTGCTTATTCACATACATTGATATTCTGTGTTTACATTTATCTTTTTGCACAACTCTGGTTTCTATTGCATATTATATTCAATTTCTCAAGTTGTGCTCTTGATTTCTAAACCCTAATTTGCTTCCTGTGTTCGATCTCGGACTTAAACTTCTAGTAATAAAATCTATTTTTTTTCAAAGTGATTTCAACTATATTACAACGCTTTATTTTAAAACTCAATTTCACCTTGACAACACAAGACCATACCATAACTATATTTAAGCAATTGGGTGTATGCCTTGGGGTGGATCAATAGGTTGGAGGTTCAAACTACCTACTCTTTGCTACTATCCCAAAGAATGGCGTATTGCACAACTTAATCATGGAAAAACCAAGAAAAGACTCAAGGAAGTGGAGATCCCTACCTTGCCTCGAGTTCGTTCTTTCATGTGGTGGCTACCCCCCTACTGGGTTTCCTCACATCAAAACAACACGCAACAACACATCAAATTTTTATATCCCACCTAATCAGTCTCTTTACCACTCTTAATCTAAGGAAATAATAGGAGAAATAAAAAGGGGGAAACTAATCCCTACTTATTTTTCCCTACAGCACACGGCAAGGAGGAGGAGGATTGTGCCTTCCACACCCTCTTCTTCTCTTCCTCTTGCTAACAGTGGCAATAGCAAGTGCAACAACAACGAAAACAACAAGCACAATAGCAGCAACTATGGTAGGAGCTGCGAAAGGAGTGGCAGCAGTGGCCATGCCAGGAGATGGGGCAAGAGGTGCAGCAGCCGCAATAGCATCGACGATGACAGCGGCTGCGACGGTTGGCGAGGAGGGTGGTGGCTGGTGGGTGTGCGAGGAGAAGGGATGGTCTACGCAAAGGAGAATGAGAGGGGAGGGGTTGATGGTGGAAAGAAGATGAGGGGAGATGCCCTGCATTGAGGAGAGGAAAAAGTGGCTTCTTGAGCATGACAGGGGAGAAAATGGGGGGGGCGGGGGGAGGTCATGGTCCCAACCAAATAAAAGAGAAAATAAAACAGCAAAGAAAAAGAAATTTGATGGGGGCATCTCCACCCAACTTCTGCTATATCAAAATCCACCTAAAAGGGGCCTGCTCACAATAAGCCCCATAACTAAAATGTTGAGGCCAAGGCAAAGAATACATCCCAAAAGATTAATAATTTCTCAGTCAAAGAATAGTTATGAGTTGATTTGGATTTGAATTGGACATTAACAATCTAAACCTTTACACTACAAACCCTTAAAATTGAGCTTAAGAGCTTTTGAGCTCTACTGGCTATGTAGTTCGACTAGAATAGGACCAGGAGTTGACTTTGATCTCAGAAGTGATTCAGATTGAATTAAAGTTGCTAATAGACTCAATTTAACCTCAGGAATCTTTTAGGATAAAAAATCCCTAAAATTGATCGCCTTAATAGGATCTAAGAGTTCGTCGCCTCTGCAGAGAAGTTGAGCAATCTAATGACCTCACACAAAGTTGCTTTGAGCTTAGGAGAGTGTACTAATGCTCATTGACCTATCATGAGATTCTAAGAGTAAAAGAAAACCACTGCTCTTCCTCATCGTAGCTAGGGAAGACGAAGAAGACTAGATCAGTAGAATCACTGGAATCCAAATGTGAAGGCAAGAAAATAAAGAATGGAAGATTAGGAGTCAATTAAGGCTAATCATAGTCTGTCACAAGTGGTTTAGTAGGATTTGAAGTTCGCCAGAGACCTGAACAATGACTAGAACTCTAGCAAAATCATGGTTGTGCTTGATAGAGTAATATAGTTCATGAAATACCCTAAGAAATAGCGCATTAGCTTTCTAAAGATCTCAGGAAGCTCAAGAGCTTCCCAATTGAATCAACGAATTCTTGAAATGTTTTGCGAACTTAATTCCATTAAGAAAAGAACCTAAGTTTGTCACATTACTCAAATAGATGAATCACCCAATAAAATTGGGCAAACTATTCTCTAAGATCATGCGATGGTGTGTGAGGGATCAATTTGGTGGAAGGAGCTAGCTGGATCTCCACCATAAACAACAAAGGTCTGGAATGAGTGGAAAATTGGGTGTATTAAATATAGAGGCTAACCGAGGCAAAGAAAAGGTGAATTGGGGTTGTGGAAGGTTGAGAAGGATGATTAGGCATCTAATTTGGCGTGAAAAGGTCAAATAATGATGGAGTGGAGATGCGAAAGTCGGAGAAGAAGTGGAGGAAATTAGAGATTACTCTACACTAAACTACCTAATTAACTACACTACTCTAGACTAAAGAACTATCTAAAGATTCTAGGCTACTTACCTGGATGAATGGAGGTAGAGGACACTAGTGAGGCTTTGCCAGAGTTGGAAGAAATCAACTTGGATCAGGAAGAAGCTCAGCGAAGGAAGAATGCGAGCCAGAGGGAGAATCTGGATTGCAGCTCCATCGTAGAGGTGGAACAATGGACGAGGTGATGGAGCTCTGTTGGAGCTCATTCGAAGAAGGAAAAGGTCGCCAGGGAATGGACGAATAGCCTATTAGAAACTCAGTGTGGAGAAGAAGGATAGGGAGCTATTAATCAAGATCAGGAGCCATGGGGCGTTATTATAGGTGAAGTGGTGAAGATGCATGTACTTGGACGGAATGTTGTCTAGATTCACCAAAACCTTCATCGTCATCTCCAACGATGGTGAGGTTGTCCAAGTCAGAATATTCGATTAACGGGTGATCCACATTGTTTGATGGACACGGGTTGTTAGGATATTTCTTATCGATGAAGGAATCTAAGGATAGCTGTGGATCTCCAGTGATCGGAGAGAAAAGTCACTGATCATCGCTAATCGTTGTAGAAGAAGAAGAAAAGAATAAGAGATGCTCGGAGGACTTGATTGCAAATTATGAATGACCTAATCTAAATAACAAGGACTAATATGCAATAAATACCAGGGACTAAAATGCAAATCATTAATTTAAATGTGTAAACTAATTTCATTCTTTTTCAACTTTTTATTATAGATTATATATATGTTAAATAATATAGTTATGTTCTGAAATTACATTTCTGCCCCTTTTCCATTATTTAATTTAATGATTAATATTAATGTTAATAATATTAACTTATACTATACACAATATATATAAGCTTGATTATAAGTAACTAAATGCTTATATATAAGTCCTCTTTATTAAATAAATATACATGAATGCTTATAATACAATAATTAAACTATTTTATCGCATAATTAAGGTCCTTATACATTATTGACTTATTTATAAATTAATCCTGATTTTATGTTATTCCTAATTAATTAACTAGGTAAATGAGCTTATTTTGATAAATTAGGAGCCATGATGAGTCCCTCATCAGTTACCCAGTATCAGTACTGGTTGGCCTAGTTGAGACAGTGCTGTAGGTGCCCAGTGCCGGTGCTAGAGCTCAGTTTTGGTACTGGCATGCTATGGCTTGGTGGGGGCAATGGGTGCCCAGCATTGGTACCTAGGACTACAACTGGTATTGGTGTACTTGTTCCACCTTGCTTGAACTCTAAGAAAAGGATTAAAAGTTGATTGAATCGGACTACGTAAAGGATTAAATCCAAAATGTTGAACCTTTAATGACTTGGTTAGAGTCTAATAAATGAAATTCTTAGATCCTAAGGTCTTGGATAAGACCCCAAATGGTTTAGTAGGTTCGTAGGGGTGCTCGATCTAGTACCAACTAGGGGAAAAAGACTAAGAATGTTTAGTTCAAATAGATGGGCTCATAAGGCTGCACCCTTGGACTTAGTGAATTGTGGGTTTATGGCTCGAGTAGGGGGACCTGAGGTGTTACGATAGCTAGAGGCTACTAAGGAATCTGTCGCAGAACTTAGAGGGTTCCCAAGTTTGGTATTAGGTACTTGGATGTACCTGAATCCAACTTGGGGCAGAGATACTCATGGCTTTAGGCTTGTAGGAGCCTGCATGCATATTAGGAGACACTGGGGTATATGGTACTCGTCGCTAAATGTCCAGTTGGTGCCCGTGAGTACGAAAGTCACCTGGGTATCGAGATGGACTAGTTGAGATCCCTTCCGACGGTGGATTGGGAGGGTGCACCTAGAATCTGTGCTCTTAGCGGGAGTGTTGGTGCGGCTTGATAATTTTGGATAACTCTTTGAGATGATCTGGTTTGATCTGTGACTAGTCCTTGTTGGACACAAACCAGGATTCTTCATGGTCGCAAGGTGTAGGCCTAGGTAGCTCCCAAATGGCCCAACTCTTTTGACTGAGGTCAACAACATTCTCGATACGTCGAGAATGTGGATACCTTTTTCAAGGATCAACAAACTTGCTAGCCTCTCCCTTGGTCAGGGTGGGACTATCATGTTAGAATCCATGGAAAGGATGCATCTCAATCTCCTCTAGTAGAGAGGGATGATTCCATAATTTGAACACTTAGGTGACTAAGAGAATAACTTATATTATCAAATTATGTTGTAAAGGGCAACGTGATTATGGACTTTGGACCACGACAGTTGGTAAGGTTTAATTAGGTTTGGGAGTCAAAACCTATGGTGTTGGGTGTGGGCTAGGGATCTAACCGGTTAATGAAGTTGTACACTACCTTGTGTTTGTTGTGATATGGTAGGGGTTTGTTCCCTACTAAGCCAATTGTCTCATCCCTATTTTGTGACCTACTTTCAGGTTGTTATCGTTGTGAGTCATTGACGAATGGGAATTTGTTGCTGTGCCAGATTTGCTGTGTGTCGTTGCCAGGTACCCTTTTATGCTTTGATTTTATAGTGGATTTCTTTCATGCTTGTTGACTGCATGCTTGGTTTATGATGTATATTATCATTTATGTGACATCTTTTCCGCTACTTTCTTTCATTTTCTTATTGAATGGAACTCTTTGGTAGCTTGACTTAATTGGTACAACCTGAATTAAATAGACTAATGCCTCTTCTGTTGCCATTCCTCAGAACTCTGACCCTGATTGGGGGATTGGATTTTTGGGGCGTGACACTCCACAAGGTACAGACGAGACAGACTTGTTGACCTCCGATCAACTATTTCTTGGGATACAAAGAGAAGCAGTAGAAAAGATCAAGGCCTAATCAATAACAAAGTTGATCTTGAGTCAAGCCTGCTCACCTCTAGACTCCCTGAGGTATGAGTGAGATGGACTTATTGACCTTCGACTAACTCCCTCTTGGTGACCTTATATGTATGCATAGTGTAATAGAAGGTGTCAAGCAACACGCGCAACAAAAAATCACAGTGAAGGTCCTTTAACACTTACAAGGCATATTTTAGAGTTTCACCGTTGATTACTGAATTTTATAATGTTCTCACTTTAAAATATTTTCAATCCAAACAAGTGAAAATTTTCAATTAATTCTAGAGAGAGGTAGAAATGAGTGGTAAGTGACTTAGAAGGGTATAGAAGCACATACCTAACTCCAATAGTCTAGAAAATGTGGATGCAATACACGTAATTAAAATCTAAATGCTACTTATGCAAGTCCTATTGTGAATGGCTACGGGTATGCAACTTTTAGATAAACGTAAAGGATTTTTTTTTTTTATATGCAGTAAGCAAGCAAGCAAGCGAACTAACTACTACTACTAGAGTTTAGTATGTGAGAGAGTCTACAGTCCAAAAAATAAATATGCTCTCTCACAAAAAAAAAACCTAAGAAACCTAAAATAAGAGAACAATCTAATCTATGCCTCATATGTGCCTTGCTCACGTCTCACCTATGCGAATCTCCACCTCCATGACCCACTTTCGCAACCCACCGAAACTTTGCTCTACATACTTGGTACCTGCCAAAAAGAGATGGTATGAGGCTCCCGAATACATAAAAATGCTAGATAGGAAAGAAAACACACAAAACCCGTGCTTCCCTGGCATTGACACCAAAAATTGGTGGTGAAATCACGAGAAAGATAATCGAGTCATCATAGTTGTGGAAACATGTTTGTAATTTATAGACTGTATCCAAAAAATATGAGCATAAAATCAAGAGTATGACTCGTCTTACTGATAGGCAATGATATATAAGTGTTTCTTGACCTAACTAAGCCAACTAATTTTTTTTTTGGATTTTTGGAAGTATGTTTCTAATTTTTTTTATTTTTGAATAGGACTATGGGCAAATCAACTTAATTGAACCCTAACTAAAGATATCACTGGATTCTAGACCTATAATCATAAGAAAAATTCACTAATTTTACAGGAGATTCTTGATTTGATGGCTGAACAAATGCAAGTAGCATAATTCAGATAAGTATAGAATTTAGCAAAAATCTAGGAACTTAGGAAAATCAATTCTGATTTACTATCTGACCCCTTCACACTACAAAAATTTTATAAAATAAAGTATATCGAATTTGGCTCTGAAATTTGGTATATAGAAACTAAACTTGAAACCCCACAAACAAGCAAACTTTGGTTATTTTACGATAGTTTTACCACAAGATATGAATTTTACAAAATGAACTCAAAATATGAAAATACTGTTGACTTCGAACCAAAGGACCTAAGGACTCTTTTTTTGGTGTTTTTGAGATTTCAAAATTTTTTTGGGTTTTTGAGACAATAAAGAAAGTAACGAGAGACACAATAGAGAGGCAAGAAACTCAAGAAATATTATTGCTAATCAAATCAAGGTACCACAATGAAGAAAGCAACTACAAGAAGTAAACAACAAGTAATAGAAGAAGAAGAAGAAGAAGAAGAAGAGTAAGACTAGAAAGTAAGCTAAGATGGTGTGGGTGCACTTTGAAGAGCTTGCAACAGTGGTCAAGAAATTTACCTCAATCCCTGAGATGCGAGGAGAAAGAGAGTGAAGTTGAAGAAGACTAGAGAATGCAGGGAGAACACGGAGAAGTTGTTGACGAAGAAGTACGTGTATAGGAATGCTTCTAAATGGAAACCTAAAGGGAAAGTGGGAATCCTAAGATGCTAAGGGACCTAAATAGAGGATGTAGAAGGTGGAGATAACTATGGAGGAGGTTCGACATGTGGAGGAAGAAGGAGGAAGAACGTGGCTAGGGTTTCTACCTAAGGAGGAAGAAGACAAGGAAGGAGTAGGAGCATTAAAGGAGAAACCACAAGCTATGGAGTCCTAATGCAACTAAGGGAACCTAATGAACTTAATTTACATGTCTAAAAGGGTATAAATAGAGGGAGAGGGAGGGACATATGGTGGCTTGGAGGCTAAGGCTAGGGCTTTTGCGAAACAGGATTAGGTTTAGGATTTATCTAAATTGGAAAGTAGAAAACCTAATTTTCCTCAATTTTAGGCCTTTATATGTCTCTAATTTCAAATTGTACGTAAATAGAATTTTGTAGCCCTTAAAATCAGCTTTCAAATGCAACTTGAATCACTTAATTTAGATTTAAAATGAGAAGGTTATGACCAAAATACTGATATGTGTTAGCCTATCACGAATTTCGGGATTTGGATTGGGATTAGGATCTCAATTGGCTAAAATCATGGGATGTAATTGAAGCCTAATCAAATTGATTATCACATTTTATCAATTTATTCCAAAGAATATTTTTGGCAATTTAGTATAAAAAAATTATGTGGCACATGTGGATAAGTTAAAGGCTTCCTAAGATAGGACTAGGACTAGGAGTAAGTTAGTGTCACTAAAGTTTGAACTAGGTTTTTAGGACTAGGTTTAGGATTAATCCTAGGGGTAGAGCAAGCGTTTAGGGAGCTGAAGGTAGCTATTTAGAGTTTAGGATTGGGTATCAGGATGAGGATTAGGACATAGGGCTATATAAGGTAGGTTCTGAGGTGGGTTTAGTGTTAGGGTTTTGGGGAGGTTGATGAGATGATTTTTTCTCCTCTCCTCTCATGCAGTTTGAATCACTTTGACTAGACTAGACATAAATACACTGCACAACTGATAAATGCTAGTTTATCATCATTCTTAGGCTCTAAAACAAACCTAGCTCTTAGGATTTTTACTCTGCAAATGAGTTTTTAGGCTGCATTAGGCATAAATTAGGTTAAACATGCATTGCACATTTTATTGTGTTTTTAATAAGTTTATTTGAGTGTTAGGGATAAACAGATAGTTAGATCCCCAAAACCCTAGCACCCAAGAAGGCAACTGGTGGAGAGGAAGCTCAAAGTAGCTGGGACTTAGCCTGATCCAACTCATCGTAGCTGGACACCAACTCACTTGCATTGGGCTTAGCTCCATCAAGCTCTATTCAGCTCATCTTAGCTGAATGGTAGCTCAAGGCAGCTAACCTCAGCTCAACCTAGCAAAAGTAAGCTCAGATCCAGCTCAACTTAGTTGAGTCTAGCTCATCTTAGCTCCCATCAGTTCACTGGGAGCTTTAGCTAGATCAACTAAGTTGACAGGAGTCCACCTCAGTTCAGGACCAGCTACTTCTAAGTTTCACTCAACTCAAGTTAGCTGAAGATGATC
Source organism: Thalassia testudinum (assembly GCA_037157565.1). Lineage (NCBI taxonomy): Eukaryota > Viridiplantae > Streptophyta > Magnoliopsida > Alismatales > Hydrocharitaceae > Thalassia > Thalassia testudinum. Next base: position 124,601,519 of record JAZHRO010000055.1, read on the forward strand.
TCAACTAGATCAGGCCAGCTCAAGTCCAGCTCCCGGAGAGTCCACCTAGTTAAGCTAGACCATTTAACCAAAGCTAGCTACTTTAGCTAGCTTGGTTGTCTCCAGGAAGATCAGACCTAGCTCACCTTAGCCCATCTTAGTAGAAGCCAGCTTACTTTAACTTGGCTTAGCAACTAGCAAAGAACTAGCAAGCTAAGACAGCTAAAGTAGCTCCTTGCTATTCTCTTCAGTAGCACCAGCTCCTATGCAGCTCCAGACAGCTCTCCTTTAGCTCCTCTTCTCAAAACCCTAGCTCCTTCTACTCCCTACCCTACTCATCTACTAGCTAAGCTAGCTTAGCTAGCTTAGCTTAACATCACACCTTCATAGCCACCCTACCTAACCCTAATTCCCACCTAACTAGCTCCACCAAATAAGCCCACCTAAGCTTCACCTGAGCTACCTAGTCCTACTCCAACTTGGTGCCAACCCAAGCTATCCCTTCACCCAACCACCATCTCCGAAAGACACCACAAAGTGGCACCAGAACCACCTATAACTACCCCATAGTTGGCGCCACTTTTCCCTCCAAAACCCCCTTCATCTCCACCACACATCTTCCCTTAACCCATCTCCACCATCCACCTGACCCCCCTTCTAGAAACCCCCATGGTGGCACCAAAACCAAGGCATCTCTCCATGGTTGGTGCCACCTTTAGGTGCCCCTCCATGGCCATAAGCATCACCTACACACCCCCTACTTGGCGGCAACCATCTTCCACCCTTGGATCCCCATAACCACCACCTAAATGCATCCTGGCCATCCACCTAACCCATCCCTACCTACCCCCCTTAACTCTTCTATAAAAAGTATCCTAACTACCACCAAAAACCCATCCTCCCTTAGTTTAATTTCTACCTATAATCCACCTCAACCTATGGCCAAGGAGAAAGAGAAGAAAAGAAGATTAAGGGGGCAACCTACCTGCCCCCTTGGTGCCTTCTTCCTCTGCTCTCTTCTTCCTTGTGCCACACCAAGAGGAGGAGCAAGCTTCTATCAAGGAGGATGGCTAGGCATTGGAGGAGATTCTAGGGTGGACGTCCACCCTTGGAGGAGCAAGGGCACGCCCCATCTAGGGCTTTCCAGGAAGGACACATCTTGGAGGAGCAAATCAAGGAGAAGGAGAAGTCCTTTTCAACTATGGGAGCAGCCACAATTGGAGCAAGGACCTCATCCTCTTCATCAACATCATCAGGAGAAAGTTTGTTTTCAATTTGTGTATTTCTATTTCTTAGAGTAGAAGCATTCCTCTGCTTGTTTACTTGTAAAACAACATTCTCCTCAATTAAAGTTGCCTTTTCTTTATTGCTTTTGTCGCATTTTTACTTGTACCATAGTGCACTCGCTCCCTCTCTCTAATTACTCTAGGTCTCCAACTACCTAGGGTGAGCTTAGAGAGAGGAATTACTTGTCACTTAGGTTTTAGCTTAGTGATTTTAGGTGTAGACTTTTTCGCTCCTAATTCGTTGTTGCCCCATTGTTTCAAAACCCAAAAAAATCTTATATTTAAAAACCCAAAAAAGAAAGTTGATTTCTTGTGTTTCAAGCAAGAGATTCTATTTTGCAAAAGTTGCCTCCTTGGACGACCCTAGATACCACCACTGTCTAGGTTATAAATTTAAAAGAGAATCAATTTTTGTGTGTTACAATGATTTATAAAACCTACATATTACAAATTGCGTAAAAACCCAATCAACAACAAAGACTCTTAATAAGTAATCAATGAATAATTAGGCTCAAACAATGCATTTAAAAATGCATGCAGGCAATTATTTATAGTATGCCTTAATTCTAACGCAACCAATGCTACAAAACCAGCGTAATTAAGCATTTTAACACATATATATGCATACTTATCAAAGAGAGCACCACGGCTACTCTCCCCTGGTCTAGATTGGATGTCCAAATTTCAAACAAGAAGTTTGGGAAGTGTGTTGGATGTCTGACACTCCTTTTTGATATCTAGGAAGGCCAGGATTGGAAGTTTAACTCGTCCATTGGACTTTTGGCTTTTGGAGCACTTTTTCTAGAGATCTTTTGAGTTTCAAGAGAGCACATCGTCGAGGCGAAGGATGAGTGTCATCCTTGAATCTCGCAAAGGAGTTCATGCCACATTGTGGTTGATCATCTTTGACAAGAGGGGCTTCATCCACCTATCAAGGAGGAGGGTCCTAAGTCACATCGGGACAAATTGTAGGGAGCACTTTCTGTGTGGTGTTGTACTACACCACCCACAAAGGTAACGTTCTTGATTCATGGGACCTCAAAATGGGACAAAACTAGTTTCTCCTGTGTAGTTCTAGTTGCTAGGGTGTTTTTAGTTTATTCCCTTAATGGATTTTAGGAATTGAATTATTTATGATTAAATTTTAAAATACCTGATTACACACTTTTGTGATGCCACGGAGCAATCCGATCGTACCCTTATACTAGAGACCATAGCTTGCTTTTGCTTCTCCATGTCACTAGGTTACTGATAATTCTGCATTCAATGATGATAATTCCATCAACTGGGGTTAGTTTTGAGGACATATGCACACTAATAACATGTCAAGATGGGCATAGGAGCATTGCATGCATTATGATTTAAGATTACTTATAAATCAATGTTTAATGGCCATATGTACAAATGCATGTTGAAACAGGATTCAGATGAGCAATCGAACTGCACGGATGGATTCAGATCGACGAATGAAGTCCAACGGACTTGAAATCACTTAAATCTGACATCTAGAGCTCCCTCGACAAGCCCAAGAAGTTCTGGTTGTTGATCTGATGATCAACGGCCCAAAAGCGGCCACGTAGTAGCCATCAGCTGCCCTTGCCAATGCCAAGTCCCCACTTCATCGCCTAGGAGAAACCATGGCCGTCCGATCTCCCATCGGATGACTGAGGATTGATGAAGAGCGCAACCTTTTCGCCTGCATACCGCAGCAGTCAGTGCTTCTTCATGATTATTGGGAGCGCGTGTTTGAAACACACTCGCCCACATCCACCCACACGATCAAAATTTAGTCGTTGATGTGCACGCGGACGGCGAGGATGAAGGCTACACAGCATGCCCTCAAGTGCCCAATAGGAACGCAGGTGATCACGTGCAAGGCGCGCACTCCCTGCACACAAAGCACGATCCAAGCGCTCCCCGCTAGTGCAATCATAACAATTGAATTGAAATCCGATGGTCGATGCGCGTCCTTCATGCGACCACTCATTCTTCTGTGGGAGTGGGAAGGCAACGTGGTGTGCCCTCAGCCATCCGATGGTGATCCGTGCCACGGATTGGACGGCTATAGGTGCACGAGTGTAGATTGAAGGGAGAAAGCACGTGTGCGCTTAAGGACCGGTGGGAGGAGGGCTTCACCGACGCTTATGGAATGGGTTTAGCGACGTTCTGGATGTCTCTAAAGCCCTTAGTTTAGAAACCGCTCTTCTCTATAAAAACTCTCCCAACCACCCCATTGAAAGGCATTGAATACATACACACCCTCCAATCTACTTTAGCCTTCCCTAGCTCCACCAAATACTCCATACCCGCCTTGGAGTTGTCAAGCCACCGACGAAGCTTCCCTCCACCGCCGTGGCCACCTTGACTCTTCCTCTCACCCTCTCTCTTTACTTTAGTTTATGTTGCACTTGTTTAAGCTTTCATCCATTGTTGTAGTTGAAAACAAACTTTCGCCGCATGTTATATGTTGATGAGATTTCATATGTTACAGCTCACATCCTTTTAAATGATTGTCATGCTTTAAACACGATCTTTAACCCTACTCTCTCAATCTCTCTCTCTCTTTCTCTCTCATTTTCTCTCAAGAAAGCAAATCAACCATTCCTGTGACACTTAAAGCGACAAAATAATCTGATTTTACGCCTCCTTGTGTTCGACAATTGGACTCACCAACTCCACATTCTAAATTAAGACCGACATCGTGAACGCATGCTACAATGGCATAATTAAACAACTGCATTCTGTGCCCATCAGTTACCAGCTACATTAGTGCAAAAACTATTGTAGACTTCCAATCCACATGGCAACTTGCATAGTCTACATCAATATATGCTATAATATCTAAGGTAGAGCTCTTCATGAACAAGTCCTTTCCCAAGGAAAACTTTCAAATATCCCAATACTATCATAGTTGTATCCCAATGAGCCTTTGAAGGCTTATCCATGAATTGACTTAACTTACCAATAGCAAAGGAAATATCAGGCCACATGATTGTCAAATATAAGAGCTTCTTTATTAGGCCTCTTTACCACGCAAGTATCCATTGCTTCTGACTTTTTATTATATAGATGTGCCTTAAAATCCATAGACATATCAGAAGGGTTGGCTCCCAACATACCTATGGGCCTATTTGTTTTTGCATTTAAGTTGTGGGTGTAGTGATTATAAGATATGGCCGCTCAAATGATGTTTGTTTAAATGTTTAAAAAAGCAACTAAGTCACCGCTACTGCTATAACCGTACTAGTTGTAGTTATGCCTTTTTCTCATGGCCAACCTACCATTTTGTAGTCGTTGTAATCATGTTTGTATTGTAAAAACAAACAAACCCTATATCTTGAAGCATATTTGTGACAAATTCTCTTTAGGCTAAGACAACTCTCACTTTCTACAAGCCACCTCTATCCCAAGAAAGTAGTGAAGTGGTCTAGGATCCTTGATGACAAAATTTTCTACCACGCAAGTTTTCATATCATAGATATCCTGTTCATAATCATCGGTAAGTATAATGTCATCTACATATACCAACATCCAAACCAAGCCTCTTGTAGTCCCTTATACAAATAAAAAATGATTTGAAGATAATTTGGCAAATCCGGGTGTCAATGATCCCTGACATTTTTTTGAAACCAAACCCTAGGGCTTTGCTTCAGGCCATAGACTGTCTTATAAAGGCAACTATCCTTAAACACCCCCTCCCCCCCTCCATGAGTCAAAACTTGGAGAATGCTGCATATAAATGATCTCCTATAGATCACCATATAGGGATACATTCTTCATATCTAACTGCTGAAGGGGCCAATCACATTGAACAATATTGGAATTAGTATACAGATAGTAGTAAGGTAAGATACAAGGGAGAAGGTCTCGAAGAAGTCAACTCTATAAGTTTGAGTAAAACCCTTAGCAACTAGTTAGGGCTTGTATTTGGCAACAATGCTATGTGGATTGTATTTTAACATCTACTTGGATCCAACCACAATAGTTCCAAGTGGTGGATCAATGGGATCTAGGTACCATAAGAGATCAATGTAGACATTTCATCCTCCATGGCTTGTCACCACTTTGGATCAAGAAGAGCCTACTGATGCAACATGTTGATAATTGCATACATTTCATATGCATTCTAGACAATGGACTACAGAAGTGTTTGTAGGATGATCCAAGACATGTCATAGAGACATGATTGGATATATGATACATGTTGAAATTATGAGGTGCCTTCCTTAAGGCAATTGGTAGGCCCAAATTAGGTGTCATGATTTGCTCAATATCGTTGGAGATCAATTCATCACTTGATGTAGTGTCCATTTGATGGGAACCAAGATAGACACAACATTATTACTTGGCAAAAGACCTATTCTTGTCTCAAAGGATGATGCTGATGTTGGCTCTGAGAAGGGAATACAATGACTATATGTAATAGGGGATCCCAAAAGCTGACAGGGTCAGGGACATGAATATCCTCCAAGAGGAATAGGCATGGGAATAGTATTTGAAAGCATACACACCCATGATCCTACAATAGGAAAATATGGTATAGACACAAAGAAAGTCACATTTGCACTAACATAATGTTGTTAATGGATATAATTGAAACATTTGTACCCCTTCTGAGTTCTTGAGTTTCTTAAGAATACACATTTCACTACCCTAGGAACCAACTCATCCCATTCATGATTCCCAATGAGAACAAAACCACACACCCAAATACACAAGGATGAACAAAAAAAGTTCCCCACCAAGATACAAGAGCTGTAGAGCAATTTACTTATGAATAATAGAGGGTGTCATGCAATTAGTAAGATAGCAAGATTCTAGAACCGCATCACCTCACTAAATGGAAGGCACACTATTGTGAATCAACAATGTCCTAGAATGTCCTAACATCAGCTTTAAAAGAAAAAGCCATGAAAATCTAGAAAAATCATCAATAAGAAGATAATGTTTGTGTCCTAGCCTATTAGGAGTGTGAATATGACCCTAAACATCCACATGGACTAACTCAAACAAGGATAGTGTCCAGAACTTTGACATGATGGATAGGTGCCTTGATGATGTTTTTTAAGCTAGCATACATCACAATTGATCACTGTAGTAGGAGAAGTACGAGGAATGATGCGACAAAGTTTGCTAAGGAAGGTGACCAAGGCGTAAATGCCATTGAAAGTAGACCTAGTAGTAGGGGTAGTAAAAGAAATGCTAGTTGCAACACAAGCAAACTAAAGCAGATGATACTAACCCATCTCTTTATGGTCTCCACTAATCATCTTCCTAGTCAGGATATCCTAAAAAAAGCAAGAAGATCAAAGATAGCCCAAAAATTTAATTCTTTTGTAAATATGCTGAAAGTAAACTAATAGGAAAGTTAGGAACAAGGCATCTATCAACCTCATGGTGAGTGTAAAAAGCACCTCTTCTTGACTAGTGATACGAAAACATCTCCCTTTGGCCACTGAATTATACGACCTATAACAATAGGCCGAAGATGATGAGATCATTATAAATCTCCACACAAGTGGCAAGATGCTTTAGAATCCATGAGCTAATTAGAGTCACAACTATCATTAGTTTGAGCAGAAAGGGTAGCTGGTATAGGTTGCTAATGTAGTATTGCCAAAGGTAGTTGACAATCTAGAAGTAGTAGGAGCCACTGTGTGAGGCACTGAAGAATCTCATCGTAATTTAAGCAGGCCAGTTTGAATATATCTCTAGATGTTTGTGATGCTTGTGTTGAGGCAATTGCTTGATTGGCAGATGGCGACATCCATTCTTAGTCAAGTGGGTGTTCTTAATGTGACTTGGTTTTCCAGAGTAGGTACAATAAGGGGTCCTCTACCCTGGGAGCCATGCATTTGCCTATGTGCACATGTAGAGGGAGCATCATGTCCACAACCAAGGCTTATGGCTAAGGCAAAAGTTTGGGAGTTGATGTAGACACATCTATTTTGGTTAAAATGCCTATTTATGCATGTTCCTAAGCTTGAAGTATTCCATATTATAAATATTGCATAGCATGCATCATTCTGCATTTAGAATAGTTTGTATAAATTATAGGTTAATTCGCGTCCTTTTGTGGCTGGGAGAGAAGGAGATTTATTTCAGGGCCTCAGATTGATGGTCCAACCATACGGATCTGATTAGGATGATGATCGGAGTCCAATGCCTCCGAAATTGTCTTGATCGAAGTCTCGTAGCACATTATGCAGTCCGAGGAAGATCAACGACCAAGGGGTTAGGTGATGCAATTTGGAGATTCACATGACAAATCAAACTGTACGGATGGATCCAGATCGTTGATTGTAGCCCAACGGCGTGAAACTCGACCCAATCCGACATCCATGGCACCACTTACAAGCACCAAAAGATGGACAGCCATGATGGCACCACGTGGCGCCATCACAGCCACCTAAGATCGGTCGCAGCCACAACTTATCCCTAAAGAGCATCATTGCTAGAAGATTTCGACTGTTGGAATGAGATCTAACGGTTGAGAGCGCCTAGCCATCACGCGTGTCCATGTGATAATCCACACCCAGAGCACAGTGGTCGTGAGTGACGTTCTCAACTCGCGAGCGCGAGTTTGAGCCACGGTGAGGGGATGAATCCAATAGCGATGGTGCGCGATTGAAATTCGACCGTGTGATAGAGATCTGACGGTAAGGAGGGTAGTGACGTGGCGCCATGAGTGCCGCACGATTTGCACTGTCGCGATAATGCACAAATGCACACTCAATCGTATGCACGGTACGGGCGTGATCCGAGGGTGCAATCCTTGCACGATCGTGGCTGTTTGTTTCTGATCCAATGGCTGTGGATCCTCCAACCTCAACACTAGCAATGCACGTGCGTCGCACGCGCATGTGCTAGTGGCAGCGGGCCTTTAGCGATGTTTGCGGTGGAGCTTCAGTGACAATTGTAAATGTCACTATTAACTCGTACACTTATTTTGCCTCCTTTCTTCACTATAAAAGGACCACCACCCCTCCCATTCTTCTTCATCTCTTCCTTTCTCTTCCCCACCACCTCCAAGGCTCTAGAGAGAGCTTGTCCCAAGCCCAGGATGCTCCTCTAGAGTAGAAAAGAAATATTTTTTCCCGCTTCTCACCCCCCTTCGTGGAGCATCTTGTAGCCATCCTCTCACCACATTTGGGAAGTAGATCCTCGCCGCGACACCGTCCTGTCCCACCCTCCATCCTCCGGCTCCGTTCTTCTTCCTCCAACTTCCCACCACCTTCATCCAGGCGCAGTCAAAGTGAGTCATCCTCCAAGCGACCGTTAAGGGGGATTCTTCTCACCTCTATCTATCTTGATCGCTTTTCTAGTGTAGTTTTAATTAGTTGTAATAGACATTACTTGATCTATGAAACATTCTCTCCCTCTCTCTCTCTCTTTCTCTCTTATTTTGCAAGTAGATTGGCGAGATAAAGTTTTTGTCGATATGATCTCTTGCCTTATAAAAATACTAAAAAAATTGCAAAAGATAAAAACACCAAAAATAAATAAAATCGAAAGTGTAGATTTCACAAACCAAACGTTCGCCTCCCCATGTTCGACCTGGGGCTCACCTTGAGCTTCGATTATAAATTTTATCTGGTAGCGGATTTCTATGCACTACGGCGATAGGTTTTCTAACTCAAAACTTTTCGCGTATGAAATCTGGCCAACCATTTTGGCGCCATTGCTGGGGAGGCAATGCTCTTTGGATTTTCCGCATTTTCCGCCTCATGTAACTTTTTAGCTCACTTTTCTCCTTTCTTTCTGTGATTACATGTACCCTTCCAAGGTGAGCCAAAGCAGAATCGATCTGAGTAAAGTGCGGTTAGAAGGTTCTGTAAGTGTACCCCCACCCCTACCCACTAGATTTCATTTTACCACCTAATAACTCAAACCCTAATTAACCTAAGAGCTTGCATAAACCCTAGGATAGTCCTGGTTGTTTGATTGTCACTTCACTTCACCTCACCTCATCCACCCACATAAATTAAAAAAAAAACTCCTCTTTTTTTGGAATTAAATTAAAAGAGACTCACATAACACCCACAAATTCTCATCCTAAGGCGCACAATTACTTTAATTCTACCACTCAACCAGAATCTAACCTCTGGACCCGGTACACTTCAACTCAATACATATGAGTGAAGTAGAAATCTAACTGAGTTTAACATTGGTGTGCCTTAATCAAGTGGTGCAGTAGTCCAATTGCTTGAACTATTTAGGCATCACCACTCAAATAACAACTGATTCATCAAGTAGCTTGCCACTTAGGGTTCAATTTTTAGGAACTAACCAGGCACTCCACATTCTTTTTGAGTTTTAAAGGAATATATCATCATCGGTGCTTGCAAAACTTGAAGTGTTCTATTGAACCTGATTGAACGAACCTAAAGATTAAACCTTAAAAGCTACTAAATAAGGTTAAATCCTAAAAGACACATCATAAAAAAACTTTATTTGAAAAGACTGGTTGTACACGCACACACATCTTAACTGATCTTTAAGGGCACAACCCATCTAAAGGGCCCATCACATTCCAAGAGCACAATCATCTCAAGCCTAATTAAAACTGAGTAGACGTTGGCCTTAAGGATTGACTCGGGCTTTAGGACTCCAACTGAGATTTATTTTGATTAATCTGCTTTTACCGATCCATCTGATGTCTAGTTAGGGGAGTAGTTTTAAACGACCGCGGTTGGGGGGAGTCAAAGGAACTGGAGGAACAAGTCAAAGGAAGAACCTTCTTCCCATTCCCTCCCTCTAACTGGTTGGATTGATCGGATAGAAGTAGAACAAATCATTTCTTTCATCTCAAGATGGGTTTTGAGAGTCTGTAGATCTTTAGGCTACCCACCTAAGGATAGGTTTGGTTAATTGTACTGCAGGGCACCTTTCCTCTGTTTTCCCTCCTACTTTGCCATGGATCCTTCCGCATCCTACTCACATTTCCACTCCTACCCTCCTATCACCATTGGTTGATTGGGGATATGATTCCAAACCTCAATGTCTAGGGTCTAATCTCGGACATCCAGAATGTGATTATTATCCTTCTTATGCCTACACTGAGTATAGACCTCTATCCTTTGATGATCAACTTAACTCGATCTATAATCAAGAAGGATGTGCTAATTACAACTCTTAACCTCCCTAAGATTACACTGAATATAGGTCACCACCCCACTATGAAAAACCTGAAGTGACTTATTATTAGGGAGGGCCCCAAGAACCTTAATTTCTTGACTCCCTTAGATTTAACCCAAACCCACCCAACCCTGAACCGAACCATTCAGTTCAGGTGAACCAGGTCCAAGATAGGGTGTTGCCTAACTTGAGGAACACCATACAATCTTTGGAAACTCAACCAACATCATGCACTGAAGCATTGGAGCCTATGATCAAAATGATTCATGTTCTTAATAGTTATTTATTGTATTGTCTCCAAAATATTAAGGATAAGGGCTCGGGTAAGTTTTTACTTGGGAAGTTGTCAAGATTGAGGATGAAATTCGTGGTTGCCCTAGTCCAATCTTGGGATGATTCTCAGGATGAACTCCCTTCAGGAGAGCCAATGTTAGAATCCACTTAGGCACCTATCAGGGGGGACACATTTTATGAGACCGGGGATGACCAGGTTGATTTAGAGCAACCGATTGAGGATGATGTGATTTTCTCACCTCGAGATCCCTGAGCAAGGGAACGAGGAAAAATATGTCTCTATCAACCAAGGAACAACATATGATTTTGAGATATATATAAATGAGGATCAAGACTTCTTTGACTCTAAGGGTGAAGAATCTTTAGGTGAAGTCTCACTTGAAGTTAAGGAAAATAATTTTAGTAAGACAAACAGGCCTGAGAAATCTGATGAATTTTTTGATGGCCCTGTAATTGAGGAATTTGATCCTACTGGGGTCGACATGGAGGATTCCGATCCTGAGTTTTTGGATTCCAATCCTCGTTGAGCATAATGATGATTTTATTCTTGAGATTACTAAACCCAAGTCAATTATGATTCATCCACACTTGTTAGACTTAGATGGGGTGTATAACAGCTTGAAGGTCTAGGAAGCATTGATTTTAGTGGAGAGGAGTTTGGAAGTTAAATTATGGGAAGTGAATTTCGAGGGAAATGGAATTCTAGATTTAAAGGTTCCTGTTGACCTGAAATCACCTACCTTCTACCAAGACCCTTGTGATATTTTCAACCCTGAAGATGTGCAACCCAAGCATAGATTAATTGATTATTTTTTTGAGTTGAACCCTAAGTGGACAACTAAACCTATTGAACCAGATCTACCTATTGTCTGCCATTTTAGACTTGGGTTGCACACCACCAAACCACATGCCTGGCCCCACAACCATAACAATCTTTGGCTCTGGGTGATTTTCATCTAGAGCCTTAGAACCACTCGACCCTGAGGCATGGGCCTGCATCATAATCTGGTCCACATCTGTGGACACTTACTGGCAGGTCCTGAGATCAATCTTCTTATTTTGATTTTGACCCGCACTTCTCAGTTCTTAATTTCTTCTCTTTGTTTATATATTATGCTTAGCTAAAGGTAATAAACTTAGCACATGTGTATATTCTCTGCGAAGTTGACCGGATTTATCATGAAATTTAGGTGATATTCTGTTTATTCCACCCTTTTCATGTCTTTATTTTTACAATGAAGACATTGCATCATTTAGGTGTGGGGGGGTGGATACTTAATTCTGAAAGTATTTTGTTAGCTCCATGGAATTTAAAAAAAAAAAAAATTTAAAAAGATAAAAAATTTAGAATTAGGACAAGAGAACTTAGGCATTAAGAGTTGTTAACTTTAGGAAATGATACTTTCGGACTAGAACACTTTGACTCTTCAGGTCTTTAGGCTTAATTAGCCCGGGTGTCCACTAAAATGTGGACCTGTGTCTCGAGTCCTTGCCACGTTAATTTTATTTTAATTTAGTTAATAAATTGGGGAGATGAGTACACGACTTATCAACCAGCTCTCTGATTTGAGGGGACTTTGAGTCTAAAGCGTTACACAGCATTTGTATTGACTGACTTTTATGAAAATTAGGTAGCTAATGAACTTTCTAGGGTAGTATGGCTGACAAGTTGTCATGGGTAACAACCCATTGGTCGGCTGTTTAGAGCCCAGCTACATGACCATTCTCTTTCTACTGCTGTTAGGTAAATCTTAGATCAAGGAAGCCACCTACTCAAAAAAAGAAAAAAAAATAAAGCCACACTTCACCGCACGAGTATGGCTGGTAAGTTGCCATGGGTTTGACGCCCCCATTATTCAGTTATCTAGAGCCCAGCTCACAAAAATGCATAAATAAATGCCAAAACACTTAGGGAAGAAGCGGGGCAGTAGAATAAATCGGGGAGATATACACTGGGTTCACCCTTATGTTGACCCCATATAAAAAAATAAAAAGATTAGAGAGAAAGCTACCGGTTGAACAGATACACCTTTAGGCAGAAATTCTTCTTAAGCTCACCTAGGGTCTTAGAAACTTGAAATCCATTTTTACAGTCGCCTCGTGAGTATCACTTTTCACAAGATGCTTAGAACTTAAAGTTCTTTTCGAGTCTTGGGTGGGTTGGGTACTTGTAGAAAGCTGCCTCAAACTCTTAACTCAAAAGAAAAAAAAAAGATTAGAAAAGAAGAAAAAGTAGAAAAAAATGTATCTTCCCTTTTCAAAATAAGGCGAGGACTTGGGTGGCCTGCATTTTGGCAGGCACACAAGCACTGTTGAGTCTTTATAATTAGGTCCTTAGTTGAAATTTTCTATTGCTAATAAACAACTTAGGCCTAAGTAATCAAGTCCTAATTCTAGTTTTTGCTAGGGACTAGCAAAAGATAGACATGGGGGTATGATGTAGATACATCTATTTAGGTTAAAATGCCTATTTATGCATTTTCCTAAGCTTATAAATGCATTCCATATTATAAATATTGCATAGCATGCATCATTTTGCATTTAAAATAGTTTGTATAAATTATAGGATAATCGCATCCATTCGTGGCCAGGAGAGAAGGAGATTTATTTTAGGGCCTTGGATTGATGATTCAATCATACAGATCTGATCAGGATGATGATTGGAGTCTAACGCCTCCGAAATTGCCTTGATCGAAGTCTTGTAGCACATTATGGAGTCCAAGGAAGATCAATGGCCAAGGGGTTAGGTGATGCAATTTGGAGATTCAAATGACAAATCCAATCGCACGGATGGATTCGGATCAACGATCGCAACCCAACGATATAAAAATCGACCCAATCCAACATCTGTGGCACCACCTACATGCATCAGAAGATGGATGGCCATGATGGTACCATGTGGCACCATCACAGTCGCCCAAGATCGGCCGCACCCACCATTCATCCCTAAAGAGCATCATCATGAGAAGATCTCAATCGTTGGATTGAGATCGAATAGTTGAGAGCACCTAGCCATCATACGCGTCCACACGACAATCTGCGCCCACAGCATAGTGGTCATGAGCGATGGAGATCTAGTCGCGATGAGGGGATGAATCTAGCAGCGATGGCACGCGATTGAAATTTGACCATGAGATGGAGATCTGATGGCGAGGAGGGCGACGACATGGCACCATGAGAGCCGCACGATCTGCACAGCCGTGATAATGCATGAACGCACACTCGATCGTACGCGCGGTGCAAGTGCGATCCAAGGGTGCGATCCTCGTGCAATCGTGGCCATTCGTTTTTGATCCAACAGCTGTGGCTCCTCCAACCTCAGCGCCAGTAGTGCATGCGTGTCGCACGCGCGTGTGTGGGCGCTAGCGGGCCTTCAGCGACAATTGTAAATGTCACTATTAACCCGTACACTTATTTTGCCTCCTCTCCTCCACTATAAAAGGACCACCACCCCTCCTATTCTTCTTCATCTCTTTCTTTCTCTCCCTCACCACCTCTAAGACTCTAGAGAGAGCTTGTCCCAAGCTCGGGATGCTCCTCTAGAGTAGAAAAGAAATATTTTTTCCCGCTTCCCACCCCCTTCGTGGAGCATCCCGTGGCTATCCTCTTACCACATTCGTGAAGTGGAACCTCACCGCGATGTCGTCCTGTCCAGCCCTCCATCCTTTGTCTTCGTTCTTCTTCGTCCAACTTCCCACCACCTTCATCCAGGCGCCATCAAAGCGAGTCTTCCTCCAAGCGACTGTCGAGGGGGATTCTTCTTACCTCTATCTATCTTTTATCGCTTTTCTAGTGTAGTTTTAATTAGTTGTAATGTACATTACTTGATCTATGAATATTTTCTCTCTCTTTCTCTCTTATTTTGCAAGTAGATAAGCTAGATAAAGTTTTTGTTGATCTAATCTCTTGCCTTATAAAAATACCAAAAAAATCGCAAAAGATAAAAATGACAAAAACAAATAAAATAGAAAGTGTGGATTTCATAAACTAAACGTTCGCCTCCCTATGTTTGACCTGGGGCTCACCTTGCGCTTCAGTTATAAATTTTATCTGGTAGCGGATTTCTACTCGCTACGACGATGGGGTTTCTAACTTAAAACTTTTCAAGTACAAAATCTCGCCAACCAGGAGTCAGGTGCAAAAGTAATAAGAGGAATAACAATCCTACTCATCCTGCTATATGCCTCCTTAAGTGTGGGACGCTTGACAATAGTAACTATTTGGAAGCGAGCAATAGAAAACTTAGGTCCTAAGTGATAAGTTCACATTAGTGGATCATTATTTAGCCTAAGTACTCTTTAATTATCTATTTATAGTTTCTAATTGGTTAGGAGTTATACGGTAATTCATCTTAGTCTGCATATAATTTTGTCCTTCAATTTTACATTTAATAATGTATGATGTATTCACATATTTTATATGGTTAGATGTAGGCTAGGTATGAGAATTAAATGTTTATTCTACATATATAAGACGTCTTGAGCTAAGGATAGATGTCTGGGAACTAGCAGCATAAGTTCCTGGATTTTACAATTTTTAAGACGTCTGGTGATGAGGTCAGACGTCTAATAAAGATCGGCCAATGTTTATCTGCCATTCTATCCACTCGCAATCTTCTCGAGTGGTTAGAGAAGTTGCGGTGGAAGGGAATAGACGAGATTTTTTTTAATAGAGGCGGGACATCCACAGAGAAGGAGGTCGGCCGGGCTCTCCATCTTTCATCCTCTCCACCGTGATCTTTGCCTACACCGTGAACTTCAGCGAGCACCATGGCCCCTGCATCCTCAACATCTTCCTCGCTGTCAACGCACACACGGTGATAGCGTGTGTGCGTGCCACCACCACTAGAAACCCAACGTCCATCACCTTCCTTGGTGCACGTAGGCCTCTCTACGCTCATCTTTGTGATTGCAGTAGGGACCTCCAACAACGACCACCGTGCTTCATCCTCTTCGCAAGCGATCAGCTCCTCCTCGCGCAGTGCCAACACATCCTTGCGCATGCCCATGTGCAACTACCATCGTCTACCTCCTCGCGCGTCCATGCTCATGCCAGTCTTCATGCGCGTTCAGGACCACCATGCACGTGCGTAGCATCTCCTCCACCAAACAGACCCCCCCACGCGCACATACTTCTTTTTCTTCGTCTTCTCCTTCACCAATAGAAGGAGCCCAATGCCACCACCGGTCCACCTCCACGCAGCCGCCTCGTCCGGCCTCGAACCTTCATGCCACCAACGCCAACAACCTTGCCTCGATCCTACAAGGGTAGCCACACCCTCTGAAGAACGACAGTAGCCTGCGTGCACCGGCGAGCAGCCGCCACTGCCGATCCTCCTCGTCGTCGGTGCCAACTCCGGCCACTGTTCTCTGTGCCACCACCGCCATCGGAATGCCCTCATCGCGGACATCCTCCTCCCGGCTTCTCTCCTCCAGCCGACGTTTCTTCTCCTCACGTGAGCACGATGGAAGCATCCCCTGTTTTGCTACAGGGAAAGCTCCAATTAAAAATTTCCATCAATGTCATTGCCAACTATACTATTTATTTATTTTTGATTAAATTATTATGGTAAAATTGTGACAATGCACTTATCTTTTTGCGTATTTGATTGACTTCTGTTATGCACATGATTTCTCATTGAAATTGGGTTCAGAGTTGCATGCAATTCAAAATTACATGACATGCCACTACACATGCATCATCTACATATTTTTGAAAGCTTGATTTCTGACGTGAAATTTGCATAAATAACCCTAAGCTTCTCATGAAATTGTAAGTGACATTCAGAGCATCATATTCATTAAATTGATTTCGTGAATGCTTCTACAAACATGATGGCTCTTCACTCATGAATTTATTGCAGTTGTTCCTCCCTGTGGATACGACCTAACTTTTCATGGTTAGTTTTATTAAAATATTTTTGTTCAGGATTTTCCACCACGTGATTTCACTGCGACGACATATTTTTTTGATACAACATTATTTCTGCCAAGCGAAACTCCCAACCAAATGGCACAGTTGCTGGGGAGGCAACAGATGCAATAAATTCTCTGGACTTTATTTCTAATTATTCTGAGTTGCGCATTTTTTTGATCATTCTTTATCTTTTCTGTGCGAGGTACATTAGTTTGGAGGAAACGAACGCGACAGGCACGCACGACGGAGGCGATATTCTTGGTGGATCTTGACGTCACCTAGGAGGCAGCAACGGGAGCTTGTGGGCCTTGATCCCATGCATGTGAAGGCATATGGCGGAGCCTTTCCTGATTTAGTTGTTAGATCTTGGTTTAGATTTAGGCTAATAGACTTAGTATTAGTTATTTGTTTTCTCGCCCTTGTACTCTAGGGTCAATTTTTTGGGGAGTGTTCCCAATTCTTTTGATTCTAGGATCATTCTGTAGTAATTGGATCTTTTGATTGCGCATTTATTTTTGCAGAAAGAAAAAAATTCGAACTGCCTGTTAGAAGAAGCATATTCGTAGGTCGACCATCCAGGATTTTTTGAGTAGAATCTAGATTTTTCTTTATTACATTGCGTGCATTTTTGCATTGAAGAATGCTGGAGCAAGGTATGTACTTCCTATCTTTTTGCATCAGTTATCTGTACACACATTGCATTTGGATATAATTAAAGATGACTACTTAAGCTGATTTGAAAGGATTAATCAAGTGGTCACATTTCTTCTGAAAAGAGAAAGTAAAATATACTGGAAGTGTTTGAACAACTTGATTGCGATTTTCAAAAGATAAATCACTTCTCGCGGAGTGATGCACACTTCCTGCACTAAGCACGCACTATAGGCATTGCACTAGGACTTGGACCCTTAAAGCTATAGGCATTGATCTCTTTATCAGTGCAAACCCTCCTATCTCTCTTTGAAACGGTGGTATTAACTTTTGCTCGAGTGACTTGATACTCTAAGGAGGGGGACACCCCATAAAAGAATTCAAGGGTAGTTAAGAGGCACTGCTAATGCAATGCCTCAAAGGAAGGGTTTGCCCTACTTGCATCCCTTGGTTACATCCTTGGAGTACCTTTTTACTTGAGCATTAGAGAATATCATTGCAACAAAGTGTACATCTTTAGGGCACTCGAAGGTCAATTTAGGGTGCGTAATTGCTTGATAACTTAATTGCTCACCTAAAAAGGACTAAAAGTAACCTCAACCTCCTTAATAGCCTTTGACCGGGAATCTCAAGTGCCTCTCTTCTCTTGTACCACTTACGTGGGAATGGAGAAATACTGCCTTGACTCCATTTGGCCAAACTAGAAAGGTTTGAAGAGGGCTTAAAGTGCTTTAACTCAACAAAAGACCTCTTGCCTTGTCTTTGCTTGGTGTATGCTTGGTAGGTGCTCTCTTAAAAATAGTCTTCTTTTAAACCCTGAGCTTGAGAGAATTATTAGTAAAGCCAACAAGAAAGAAGAAAGATAGCTAAAGAAAGACCTGAAGAAGACATTAAAGTTGGTGAAAATTAAAGAACCTTGAGAGACTATTTCCTCCCTACAACCCACCAAGCCCTACCTATCCGAAGACCTGGAGTGAATAATCCATATGAAATCAAGAACAACACCATATCTTTGCTTCCCTCTTTTTATGGTACTTCTAGGGAGGATCCCGACAAGCATCTTGAGGAATTCACCGAGGTTTGTTCCACGGTGAAGCTCTAAAGCTTTACTGATGAAGCCCAGATGAGGACTCTATTTCCATTCTCCCTTAAGATAAGGCCAAGCACTGGTATCATACCCTCGATGCAAGGGTAAATGATTAGGCCATCCTTAAGGAAGAATTCTTGAAAAAGTAGTTTCCTATGAGTAAGGCCAACCATTACAGAAGAGAGATTATGGGTTTTACTCAATAGGAAGGGGAGCAATTTCACGAGACTTGGGAGCGCTTTAATGACCTTCTTAGGTTATGCCCCCACCATTAGGTGCCAAGATGGCAGTTGGTCGAAAGGTTCTATAACAGATTATCTAAAAGGCACAGGAGAACCATTAATGTAGCCTGTGTAGGAACCTTCATGACCAAAACTAAGGATGAAGCCTGGGCATTATTTGAAACATTAAGTGACAAATACATATGTCCTCTGCCTATCAAGAAAGAAAACCATCAATCTTGCAGAGGAAGATAGAGGCCCATGAAGTCGAGGCTACTTAGGATTTGGCTTATTAGATTCAATTGTTGAACAAAAACTTTGATAGGATTTTAGCAAACCTGGGCATGAACTCGCAAGCAACCTCTATCTTTCAGGCTTCAAGTGAATGATCCATTTGCCAAAGCACAACGCACGCCACTGCGGAGTGCCACCAGGCAAATCAATTCCCAGAGTTGATTCAGGTTGACCTGAATGCGGCCCAAGGTTTCCGCCCACCTCCTCACAATAACCCTTCTTCCATTACTTATAATCTGGGGTGGCGGAACCATCCAAACTTCTCATGGAAGCAAGGTGATACTTCTAACTCAGGGAATACAAGACCCTTACCTCCCCAACCCATATACTAGCCATCCTATGAAAGCCCTCCTCAGCATAAGCCTTCTGAGATGGATGAACGTAAAGCCATGATGAAAGGGATGCAAGAGCATCAGAATATGGTCATCCAATCTTAGAATAAGATGATTACTGATATGCAATCCCAAATTGGTCATCTTATTAAAGCAGTTAGGCAGCGAGATCTGGGGAAGTTGCCTATCTCTTCTGAGGAGAACCCAAATGGCAAGGGGGTCGTATTCAGGGAGCACGCCCAAGTTGTGACTGTGCTAAGGAGTGGAAAGAAAATCAACAAGCCTGATAGCACTCCTATGGTCACCTCTCAGGATTCCCCTCCTACATCAAACCTGACTTCCATCTCCACCGAGGAAGAGCCACACTGCTCTCCCTCGCTAGAAATCACCCACCCTAAGGATGTTGTCATTCCACCACCCCTTTCTCGCCATGACGACTCCTCTACCCAGAAGTCGAGGGTGCCCTATCCAGAGCACTTATCTACTGCTGGGGAATCTTCTGTTGGCTCATCTGGAGCCAAGGATAGGATGGAGGAGATTATGGACACTTTTAGGCAAGTCTAGATCAACTTGCCTCTGTTGGAAGCTATCAAACAGATCCCGTCCTATGCCAAGTTTCTAAAGGACCTGTGCACCAAGAAGCGCTGATCTAGGAGATAGGTCCAAGCTAAGGTCATCCTGCCTGACCATGTTAGCTTGGTTCTCCAACATGGAACACCCCCCAAAATGAAACACTCAGGGGCCCTATATATTTTAGTGGTTATAGGTAACCAACACATTAACGAGGCTCTGCTCGATCTGGGTGCGGGGGTGAACATTTTACCGAGCTCTGTTTACAACCTTTTGGGAGGAGGTGAGTTAAAGCCTAGTCTAGTCATCCTCCAGGTCATAGATAGATCACCTAAGACACTATGGGGATTACTGGAAGATGTCCTGGTGAGAGTGGAGGACTTCTTCTTCCCTGTTGACTTTCTTGTGCTAGATACTGACCCATCGAATAACTCCACCAAGCTGTCCATTATTCTAGGATGCCCTTTCTTGGCCAGAACCAATGCCTTTATCAATTGTGTAGATCAGGGGCACTTAAAATGGGCTTTGGGAACAAAAAGATCTGGTTGAATGTTTTTGATACCTACAAGCAATCTGGATTTGAAGATTGTTCTTAGATTGAGGTGGTTGATGAGATCATTGAAGAGACTACTCCAGTACTCATATGTAGAGACCCCCTTCAAAAGGTCATATCTATGGACCATCCTCCAACTATTGAAACAACTGAGGGGGATATACCCGAATTAGAAGAGTTGTTGGGGGTACACACAGAGTCTTTGCCCCCTCCCTGGACCGTGAAGGTAGATCCGCTACCTGAGGCAGGGACATCTGAACTTAAACCCTCAATCCAAAAGGCTCCTGAGTTGGAGCTGAAACCCCTCCCGAGCACATTAATGTATGCTTTCCTTGTCCCTAACGACATGCTTCTCGTTATTATCTCGTCTGCATTATCTGAATCGCTGGAGGGAGCTCTGCTTGAGTGTTTACAAAGGCACAAGGAAGCAATTGCTTGGTCAATTGCTGATATTAAGGGTGTCGATCCCTCCCTTTGCATGCATCATATATACATGGACGAGTCCATGAAACCCTTCCGAGGCATGCAGAGAAGGCTCAACCCCAATATGCTGGTGGTTGTTAAAAAGGAGATTCTGAAATGGCTGGATGCATGAATTATTTATCCCATTTCAGATAGTAAATGGGTCAGTCCTATTCATGTGGTGCCCAAAAAGGTAGGAATCATTGTGGATGAGAACAACCAAGGAGAGTTGGTAACCACTAGACCCTTAATAAGTTGGAGGGTCTGCATTGATTACCGTCATTTGAACATAGCTACCCAGAAAGACCATTTCCCCTTACTGTTTATTGATCAGATTTTGGAACGACTGGTGGGGAACAAGTACTTCTGTTTCCTTGACGGGTACTCTGGGTATAATCAGATAGCCATCTTTCCTGACAATCAGGAGCGTACTACCTTCACAAGTCCGTATGGTACATTTGCGTTCCGCCGAATGCCATTCAGGTTATGCAATGCTCTTACCACTTTCCAACAATATATGATGGCTATCTTTTCTGATATGATCGATGAGTTTGTTGAGATTTTCATGAATGATTTCTCCATTTATAGCTCATCATTTGACCTATGCCTTTAGCACCTTGATAAAGTCTTAACCCACTGCGAAGAGGAAAAGTTGGTGCTTAGCTGGGAGAAAAGCCACTTTATGGTCTAGTAGGGCATTGTGTTGGGACATGTAGTTTCTGAGAGAGGATTAGAGGTGGATACTGCAAAAGTTGATTCCATCTCTAAGCTTCCATCGCCCACCAATGTTCATCAGGTTAGATCTTTCCTTGGCCATGCTGGATTCTATAGGCGCTTCATTAGAGATTTTAGTAAAATCTCTAAGCCACTCTGTGACCTGTTAGCGAGGGATGTTTCCTTTGATTTTGATGAAAGATGTGGCGAGTCTTTCCAAGTTTTGAAGAAAGCCCTTATTACCGTGTCAATTCTCCAAGCACCAGATTGGACCCTCCTATTTGAGCTAATGAGTGATGCTTCTGATTTCACAGTGGGAGCAGTCTTATGTCAAAGGATTGATGGAAAACCTCATCTGTTGCACTATGCCGGCAAGACCCTTACAGATCCTTAGCAAAACTACACAGTCACTGAAAGGGAGCTTTTTGCTGTAGTGTTTGCTTTGGAAAGGTTTCGGTCTTATCTTTTGGGATCTAAGGTTGTTGTGTTTATTGATCATTCTACCTTAAAGCATCTTCTTGCTAAAAAGGATACCAAACCTTGCTTAATTTGTTGGATTCTACTACTCCAGGAGTTTGACCTGGAAATTAAAGATAAGAAAGGAGTTGAGAATGTGGTAGCAAATCATCTGTCTAGGATCCCTATTGAGGCATCAACCCCTGCTGGTGGTATCCAAGAGACTTTCCTTGATGAGTCTCTGATGGCTGTGGAGGCCAAAACTCCTTGGTTCATTGACATAGTGAACTATCTAGTCACGGGCATTACCCCCAATACTTGGGACAAGTAGAAGCGAGACGGATTTCTTTCTAGCACTAAATTTCATCACTGGGAGGAACCTAAGCTATTTAGAATAGGCCATGACCAGCTTTTCCACCGTTGCATCCCTAAGGAAGAACAAAGGAGTGTTCTGAGTTTCTGCCATGACCTCCAATGTGGAGGACATTTTAGTGGAAAAAAGACTGCCCATAAGGTTTTTCAGTTTGGCTTTTGGTGGCCCACATTATTCCGAGATGCATATACATATGTGGGCACATGTCTACGTTGCCAGCAGATGGGCACCATCGGAAAAAGGGATGAGATGCCCCAGCAACCTATTCTTCCCATTGAGATCTTTGATATTTGTGGCATCGACTTCATGGGTCCCTTTCCTATGTCCTTCGGATTTGAGTACATCCTTGTAGCTGTGGACTATGTATCAAAATGGATAGAAGCCATACCCACATGGACCAATGACCATTCCGTGGTCTTGGATTTTGTTAGGGCCAATATCATTTCTTGGTATGGGTGCCCAAGGACGATCGTAAGTGATGGAGGACCTTACTTCAAGAACGTACACTTCACAACACTACTCCAAAATTTGGGAGTCAATCACATGATAGCCAAACCTTACAATCCCCAAACGAGTGGACAAGTTGAAGTGTCTAATAGGGAGATTAAACAAATTTTAGAAAAAATTGTCAGGCCTGTCCGTAAGGATTGGTCTAAAAATCTGAATGATGCTCTTTGGGCCTACAGAATAGCGTATAAGACTCCCTTGGGCATGTCTCCTTTTCGGCTTGTCTACGGAAAGGCATGCTATCTTCCCGTTGAAATCCAACACAAAGCCTATTGGGCTATTAAAAACGTTAACTTGAATCTGGATAAAGCAGGAAAGGCACGTATGCTAAAGTAAAGTGAGCTTGAGGAGCTTCGTAATGAAGCCTATGAAACTTCTCAAGCTTACAAGCAACGTACAAAGGTCTTCCATGATAAACACATCATTAGAAAGGCCTTCGAGCTCAATCAGTGGGTCTGACTTTTCAATTCTAGGCTTAAATTATTTCCAGGAAAGCTCAAGTCCTACTGAGATGGGTCATACGTTGTTATCAATGCATTCCTTCATGGAGTTGTAGAGATTCGAAACCCTACTTTTGGTGCGAGCTTTAAAGTAAATGGCCAACTACTTAAACCTTATGTTACTCTTTCAGATTGGCAGGCTTTGGACACACTTCGGCTTGACAAGCCTTAGCTCCTCCCACTCCCCTTTAGGTGATATTCTTCTATGTCTTTATCTTTCCAATGAGGACATTGTCAATCCTAGGCATGGGGGGGTATAACCTGAGGATGTTTATAGCATTTATAAATATTTGCATGCATTTAGGTTATGTGCATTAGTCTTACAAAAAAAAAATCTCTTTTGTTTCTTGAGCTGAATTAGTTAGTCCCGAGCAAAAGTTCTTATCAAGGAGGTTTTATTAAAGATTTTCTTCTTAGATTATTTCTAAGTTTAGAATCCAGTCAATTACTTCACTTGCACTAGACTAAGTAATGGATCTTTGTAGAAAATCAATAAGCATTTTTAGTCTGCTAAACCCTTGGACAGTTAATAGGGAGTCAGGTATACTATCTTCCATTAGATCCACCTAATATTTGTGAGAGGAAAGTAGAGTGACTACTGGTGCGCTAAGTTTAGTGGAAGGACTCTTAAGTTCTGGATAATTAGATGAGGATACCTCAGAGTTAGGCATAGTTTTCGCTCTCTGTTCCTGTGTGCAAACATTGTGTGAATTCCTGAGAGTCACCAATTAAGGCAGATACACAGAGATTGAGTCCTAATAAAATTATGACTATGGTAGATGGTTACGAACGTCATTCATATAGTCCTCGACTGAAGGAGTGTAGTAATGTCAAAGGTCAGAAATACAATTGTCCTATCCATCCTTTCCTGGTGCCGAGAGTAGGCACTTCCACCAAATAAGCCACACAATATTCTCTTGACGATCATCATTTCTAATAATGCCTCATAAATAAAAGTATGCGTTATTTTGTGTTAGTAGTTGAAAAAAAAAGGAGAAAAGAAAAGAAAAAAAAAGAAGCAACATTTATATGAAAAAAAAAGAGAGAAAAGAAAAAGAAAAGAATTCAAGTTTATAGTTTTATCTTTGTATCATTTTTTATTATGTGACGATGTTTCTAAGGCAACAAAAACACCCATCGCGATCCACCAAATATGACCTATACCTACTTTTTAGTATTTCTGATCGCCTAAATATTGGCTGAGGACTTCTAACTTTGTTGTAGGATTATTAGGATTTTAATTTAAGTGTGAATGCCATGTGAGGCCACCAAACAGTGAGTACATTTACAAAATCTGGTAAGATATGTGATCTCAGAAAAGAAAGAAGAAAAAGAGTGAGTGAGCACAGGAACGCAAAGAGAGCATAGTTTTTAGTCTCTCTCTGGGGTGACTCGTTTGATAGTCTAGAGATTTAGAGTCTGCAGTACTAGACTACATGCAGCACCAGATGAGTATGTGCCACCAAAAATGAATCCATTCAACTCAGTATCTCCTACCAAAGCTAAAAAAGATCGAGGGTCAAAACTACAGATTATTTTTTGCTTATACCCAAGGGAAGAAGTTGCCTATCCTAATAAAATGTTTACCAAGGGATAAGTATGAACTGTAAATGTAAGTTAACTTTTCACTTGAATCCGTTACCTAGGCTACTATCACTTCACATTAGTCTGGATCTCTAAATTTTTGGAATAAGGAAAGAAGAAATCTTTTGGTCGCTTCCATCATCTTTCACTTTTGCTCGGGACTAGCAGAACTTAGGGACGGGGGCATTTGATAAGTCCACATTAGTGGATTATTATTTGGCCTAAGTACCCTTTAATTATCTGTTCATAGTTTCTAATTGGTTAGGAGTTATACAGTAATTCATCTTAGTCTGCATATAATTTTGTGCTTCAATTTTACATTTAATAACGTATGATGTATTCACATATTCTATATGGTTGGATGTAGGCTAGGTATGAGAATTAAATGTTCATTTTGCATATATAAGACGTCTAGAGCTAAGGATGGATGTCTGGGAATTGCCAGCACAAGTTACTGGATTTTACAATTTTTAAGACGTTTGGTGATGAGGTCAGACGTCTAATAAAGACCAGCCAATGTTTATCCGTTGTTCTAACCACTCGCAATATTCGCGAGTGGTTAGAGAAGTTGCGATGGAAGGAAACAGATGATATTTTTTTTTAAAGAGGCAGGCCATTCGCAGAGAAGGAGATCGGCCAGGCTCTCCATCTTTCATCCTCTCCACTGTGATCTTTGCTTGCACTGTGAACTTCAGCGAGCACCGTGGCCCCTGCATCCTCAACATCTTCCTCACCATCGACGCACACACAGTGACAGCGGGTGTGCGTGCCACCACCACTAGCAACCCAATGTCCATCTCCTTCCTTGGTGCACGTAGGCCTCTTCGCGCTCATCTTCGCGATTGCAGCAAGGACCTCCATCCGCGACCACTGTGCTTCATCCTCTTCACAAGCGATCAACTCCTTGCGCAGTGCCAACACATCCTTGCACATGCTTGTGTGCAACTGCCATCGTTGATCTCCTCGCGCATCCACACTCATGCCAATCTTCATGCGCACGCAACACCACCGTGCATGCGGGTAGCATCTCCTCCACCCAACAGAGCCCCCCCACGCGCACATACTTCTTTTTATTCATCTTGTCCTTCACCAATAGAAGGAACCCAACGCCACCGCCGGTCCACCTCCATGCAGCCGCCTCGTCCGACCTCAAACCTTCGCACCACCGACGCTAACGACCTTGCCTCGAACCCACGAGGGCAGCCACACCCTCTGAAGGACGACAGTAGCCTACGCGCACCGGCGAGCCGCTGCCGCCACCGACGATCCTCCTCGTCACCGGTGCCAACTCCAGCTGCCGTTCGCCGTGCCACCACCGCCATCGGAATGCCCTCGTCGCAGACATCCTCCTCTTGGCTTCTCTCCTCCATCTGACGCTTCTTCTCTTCGCGCGAGCATGGTGGAAGCATCCCCTGTTTTGCTACAGGGAAAGCTCCAATTAGAAATTTCCATCAATGTCATTGCCAACTATACTATTTATTTATTTTTGATTAAATTATTATGGTAAAATTGTGACAATACACTTATCTTTTTGCGTATTTGATTGACTTCTGTTATGCACATGATTTCTCATTGAAATTGGGTTTAGAGTTGCATGCAATTCAAAATTACATGACATGCCACTACACATGCATCATCTACATATTTTTGAAATCTTGATTTATGACGTGAAATTTACATAAATAACCCTGAGCTTCTCATGAAATTGTAAGTGACATTTAGAGCAGCATATTCATTAAATTGATTTCGTGAATGCTTCTACAAACATGATGGCTCTTCACTCATGAATTTATTGCAATCGTTCCTCCCTGTGGATACGACCTAACTTTTCGTGGTTAGTTTTATTAAAATATTTTTGTTCGGGATTTTCCACCATGTGATTTCATTGCGACGACATATTTTTCTGATACAACATTATTTTTGCCAATAGAAAACTCTCGACCACTAAGCCTACAAGAAATTGTACAACAACCTCTTTATGATAAGCCTCCTAGGAATCTCAAATGTAAACTAGACGATGGGCATTGTACTTCTCAAGCAGTGCCTTGAGAGTCGAGTAATATTGAGATAGAGATTGACCCTCCTAATGAAGATGAGTCATCTCACTGTAAATTTAAGACACTTTGCTAGAGTTCATCTCGTGTGAATAGGTATGCCTAAGATTGTCCCACATTACCTTGGTAATCTTGTAATAAATGTTCTCATCCCCAATCCTAGGGATAATAGAGTTCATGATCCACTCACGAACCATTGCATTGTCCTTCCACGTGGCGCCCTTGCCACTATTTTCTATGAGCTCCAATTGAAACAAGATGTGCTCCTTGTCATGACACTCCATTGTCATAAAGAAGGTTTATGATTGTCAGGTATAGTTGGTCTCGTTCAACATTATCGTAGGACTAAAGAATGGGCTTTTGTAAGTCTTTGTTTCTTTTGTTTGCTTCGATGTTACCTTGGATATATCTTCAATGCCATCATGACTCTAGTTGGGGCTTGAACAAATCAAAATATTTGGAACTGGGGGTTTAATACATCATGACATGCAATCTAATAAAGAAATCCAAAAAAGTCAAAGTGCAAGAGTTCTTTTTCGTGAACTGAAGAGTTGCTCGATGCTAATGGAGGGGCCTACATGTAGAGCTAGAGAAGACCCACCAGAGGCTAAGATGACCTTGGCGATGCTGGTCTAGGCCTGATGGTGGAGCTTATAGGTACTAATGGAAGTAGTGGCGATGCTTAAAAGACCTCTAGTATGGTGGTTGTGGCCAATAATGGTGGTTAGTGGCTAAAGACTAGACCCATAATGGTCCAATGAGGCTTTAGAGGCATGCACAAAGCTTTAGGGTCATAGCCGGACCCATAATGGTTTGATAAGGCTTTAGTGGCGTGCATGAAGCTCTAAGGTCCTATAAGTGGGAGAAGGATAGAGAGAGGCCCTGTAGTGGCTAAACACTTGCTCCATCGGAGAAGATCCAACTGCGATTGATAACGACTGCCGAAGAGGTTACTAGTAGGTCAAAGGCCTAGTATTGGTATGTCAGTGCCATATGATGAGCCTTTTTCTGGTTCTCAACCAAAAAACTAGGGTTAGGGTTTTTTATTCTTACCTCTTTTTGTTTTTGGTTTTGTTATGTTTTTTTTTTTTTTATGGAGAAAGGAAAAAGAAATGGGAATCAAGAGGGATATTACACACTTGGCTAGGACCACTACTTTGATATTAGGTTAGAGGAAACAAATCATCTTGTTTCATGTAAGGTTCTAATTCCCATTATATATGCGATTAGGGAAAACTACATGGATACTCTCACACAAAAGGTAAACAACATAAATAGATAAACAAACAATCAAAGGTATCTCAACAGCATGGCTATGAATGCATGACACAAATGAATAAATCTTATTAACTACTTCTTAATAGGAAAAATTTAGCTACAATAATAAAGTTTGTGAGTGAATGTAAAAACAAGCAATAACCAAATGCAAACTTATAAGATAAAATATCTACATCTATTAAATGGTGTAAGTGATATTTGAATTTGGTAAACTCATAAATCCAATACGAATGTGGAAAACTTGAATCTATTTTATAGGTACCCGAGCAACCTAGAATTACTAAAAATCTGCATTGTGGATTTTGAATAAAATGGATATAGCATATATTAGCTAGCATATCTATTTGAAGTTCTTTAGACTCTCCACACTTTCTACATGCCATTTCTTATGTATATTTCTCCCTAACTATGTAGTTTAGCAGCTAATTTCATCAAGAACAAGGGAAAAGAAAAAGGGGGTCTTACATGGATGCCACTGTAAGCATTTAAAATTATGCATTTGCTATTAAGTTCCTAATTTACATTAATTGCCGATGGCAAAGTTGTCATTTACGTAATTACCACTCTATGAGTTAGTGCAGTTAAGTCTAATGGAGGTGAACCAAAAAGAAAGAAAAAATTATTTATTTTTTACACTTGGAACTTATTTTTTTCCTATCCTGCATCCTCTCCCCCCTTCCTTCCTCTACCTCCTCCTTCCTCCTCTCCTCCACCTTCCCTCACCAAATCTCTCCTCATTGGACCTCCCTCTGCTTTTGCACCTTGCCTGACTTTGTTGAACCTTCTTAGACCTCACCCCCCATCAAATCCATCTTGATCAATTGTCACCACACTAAGGCCTCTCCCCCATACTTCACCTCACACTCACCCCTACCCTTTTCACTATTGATCTCTAGAAAGATGAAGACTCGAAAGATTGCAAGAATCCCTCGCCAAATTGAACTTGTTCTCCCTACAAGTGTGGATTAGGCAATTGAACCACTTAGCTTCAAAGTGGGGCTTCCCTTATTGTTGGTCTCTCCTGTATGAATGGTAGTGTAATAGTGAGGTGGTGATCAACTCATTTTTTATGGAGGATGTGACAGATGCCCTTCTCTTTCTTAAACTTTCTCTCTATTATTCTGCCTTTCTTAGTCCATGAACACTCATTCACAAGCCCATCTTCCTCACTCACTCTCTCTCTTGTTCTCTATGGCTCTCTTCTCTCTCTCTCTCTCTTTATCCCTCTTTCTCACTCTAATTCCCTTAGTCAATGCACATACACACATTCACAAACCCATCTTCTCCTCTCTGTCAATTCTCTCCCTCTCGATTTCTTTGCATACATAGACATTTGGCATAGGGAGGTGTAAGTTGAGGGGGAGGTCCATTGCTTAGAGGTCTGGAGAGGGAAGGTGGGTAGAGGAGGGGGGAGGGAATTTACATTACGTTTTAGTCTAATGGAGTGGTAAATGTGAAAATGATGTGACTTTTCTAATGGCATTTAAAATAGTATTGAGAATGCAATGGCATTTAATTAATTTTGAAGGTTAGAGTGGCATCAACGATGATATCCCAAAGAAAAATGATTGCAAGATTAATATTAAAAATAAAAATATTATACTGACAACATGTAAAATTTACATCTTTTACTCTTTTTCCTCCCTTGTTCATCCTATTTCCTACACCTCTTCTCCAAGTGTCGTTGCTAGCTCTTCAACCTATTAAAGTGTTTACTCATAGTATCACAATACTTACCCTTAATTTCAAAGTGGCTCTTGGTGCTAGTGGAGACACTCATTGTTAACAAAGAGGACAAACTATCAAGAGTGAAACACCCTAAAAATAGTGGGTACTTGATAAGAATAAAATCATTTGAAATAATTTATTTTAACTACTTACTATGTGGTAAGATCATTTGACAAGTATCCTTCCAGTAGGACTGAAATCTCTTTTTACATGAGTTGATGAGTTCATAACAGCTCCCAAGAAGACTTCCCACAAAGTTAAATCTACTTTTTAATGAGTTTTTTGCCTTTTAAGGTGTTGATCTTTGAACACCCGTTTTCTCTTGTTTGTATCTGCTAAACTAGTAATGTGTTTTTGATTTTTTTCTTTTTTTTTTACTTCAAAAAATGGCTTGTAGGCTAGAGAAACTTCAAAGCCAAGCCCATCATACTTCAAGTGCTGTTAATATGAATAATATTCGGTGCAATCTTTTAGATTTGACATACCTTCTGGTGAAGATTTGACTACTAAAAAGAGACGGTATCTTTGTAAATCAAAATTAGACTATGTTTACTATTTATTTTAATATAAAAGGAAAGTAACAATCCACTGTTATAATATGATCAAAAGTTGTCGTCCTTGTCTATAGCTAAATAGTGTATTTTGTGCAAGCAATTCTTGTAATGATACTAGGTAAGTCACCTTAACGTAAATGGATGCACGAACAAAGCTAGGATTTCTAATTTGGGAGGCCAACTACAAAATCCTATTTTTAGGGAGCCGTAATATTGTCTTATGTTACAAAAGGCAACTAATTTAAAACCACAAATTCTACAGAAAAATACTAAAACATGCTCAAGTTATTAAGTTGAACATGCAAGCAATGTTTTAAAACCTATATCGGTCATTGAATTGGTAAAGTGCTGGTTTGATTTTTCAATGGTTTAATCGATAATTTGTACTGGTTGAACCGGTGATGACGTCAGCATGATGTCAGCATGTGAAAAAATCGAAAAAAACCAAATCATAAGACCTTTAGATTAGTTTGCATTGGTTTAACCAAGTCTAACCGATTTGAATCGGTACTTAATAAAATCACTGAAGATATGTAGTGGGAAAAGTTATTTTGCAACTCTAATTATACTAAAATTGACATATTTTTATCAATACTAAAGAAAAATTAAAGGTATAATCAAAATTGAGAGCCTAACATTAAAGAATACACATCTTTGAATCTTTGTTTCAAATTCTAAAGTCATATGCATTTTCTTTTTTCTAAATTTCTTAACTCTTAAGAGAATGATCAAATCGAATGATTGGTTAATCAAATTAGCTGGTCCAACCTGATTTTAATTGATTTACATTGATTTTGACTTTTATCATCAAAATCGTTAGGTCTAACCGGTAAGGCATTGATTTTCGATTGAATTAGATAGTTTGGTTCAATTTTTAAAACATTGCATGCAAGTAAATGAGAAAACATAAATTAACTTAGAAAATAATCAAAATTAATATTTTCACACCTACAGTTTGCCACACTAAATTGAAATTAAATGTAATAAATTTCATAACCCACAAGAGATCTTCTTCCCTAAGATATTTTGTTGTTGTGCTAGAATAAGAATATATATAACATTACTACATTGAAATTAAAAAAAAAAGCACATGATAGTATGTATTGCTCCTATATATTTTCGGATTACCAAATTAAGAAATTCTTACGAATGATGTCCTCTAGATTTTCCAATTGCCAAATTTTTAGGGTTAGTTTACTTGGGGGTTATGTTAAAAAATGTAAAATTAGTGATAATTTATAATTGTATTCACTTGCAAGGTGATGTTAATACCCATTTGTGTTTACTTGAATTGATGTTAAGTTATGATGCTAACTCTTATGACGTTTACTTATAATTATGTTAACATTTGATTGGTAATTAAATTTATTAGGATAATATTTTTAAATAGGAAGGTGGTTGTGGTAGACATATTTGTTGTTTTATATTATATATTGGTGAATATTTATATAACTAATGTTACGATGGGTGGTAAATATAAAATTATTTGTATGTAGTATAAATAATCTATTATTAAATATATTTGGGTACTTTTTTATTTTTGTGATTAGTAATATATAATTAATTTTAATTAGTTTGGATAATTTATTATTAATTTAATATAGGTATTTTAAATTGGTTATTATTTATGTAAGTAATATTATTTAAGTGAATTGCATAATGTAAATAATTGCAATTGTAGAAGGAATATTTTATTTAATATGTTTACTTAATAAATGTTTGCAATGACTTATGTTTATAATGTAATTTATTTGAATTGAAATATGTAACCATTTCTAATTACTTGAAGTAATTTAATTTGAAATAATTATGATTGTTAAGATAGCAACATCATTTATAGGATTCCAATTGTGATGGTGGTTATCTATTCAACTAAGATTATCTAAAGTGTGTAACTTGTAATTAGTAGAACATAATTTGTTGCCAATCGAGATTACCTAATTTTCATTGGAATTTGCTTGAGTAAACTAAGTAGCAATAATTTATTTATCATAATACCTAGAGTTACAAGTACAATTACCTTACATTGTAACATTGATCAGTATGAATATTAAAAAAAGAGCATTTACGGTTACAAAGTACACAACAATCCTTTTCATTATGTCATCCATGTTTTGCAACTTTCGTATCAAGTGCACATTCTCGTTTAGCAAATTTAGTATGATCGCCCTTGTATAACGGCATGTTGGTGGATCAAATCATACGAAGTAGTTACAACCACCTCTTGAAACTTTGCAACATCCAAGAAATCGATAGTTGGGGTTATCATGCATCCACGATGTCTGTACTTATGCTTTGAATTTGCAGTTGCACATTCTATCTACTTGAACTACATCCAAGTGGAGAAATCACTTGGAAGTTGAAGTAGACTGAGAAGAATCCATTGCATGCATGTTAACCTAAATTAAAGCAACACCTGGGTTAATAGTGTTTTCCATTTGTGTAAAATATAATGGGTTAAACTAGAAGGTCATAGTCATCACAAGATAATATTTAGTACCTTATTAATATTATCATCTAAATTGCAAATAGAAAATAGATCACAACTTGAATACGTGCAATGTAACTACACTCCACCTAAATAGATAATACATAGTCAAGTTCATAACCTACCAACATTTGGTAGCTGAATTACAAGCAGACAATGCATATAGAAATGTTCACAGCACAACATGGCCATAGATAATAGAATACAAATATGATTACAATGCAAAACATATTGAGTGGGAAAGTTGCGAAGCATGGCCATATGTGTTGGTGCTAGAGCACTACGATCATTTGTTTTGATGATAACAAAACACATGTCATTTAACATTTGCACTTAGAGTCTTAGATTTCAGGTCAATTGCAAATGGAGACGTGATTAGACGGAGTTCGAGCTCGCATCCAGGACGGATTGGAGGAGCTTGATGGAAAACAGAGGAGATTCGTGAGGAGCGATATATTGAAGAAGGAAGGAGATGAAGAATAGGATAGATTTCCTTCACTTGTACTCGTTGTATTTTTCGTTTCTTTTGTTGCTCTTTATTTTTGTTACTTAGATTCATGTTAAAGAGCCTCAAAGTACCCTAACAGTAGTCCTAGGAACACCAGCACAACCCTAGGATACTTAGGTTTTCTGTAGAGAACTTAGAAAACCAATATAGGGTTCAAACAGCATTTCCAGACGTCTAATTCCAAGATCAGACATTTGATAACATGTTTTAAGATGTCTGACTGTTGATTCAGACGTCTGATAAACATTTAGGCTGGACTTGTTAGTTCTGTCTGATGAAATCAGACGTCCAGACCTTAGTCCAGACGTCTAATGGACTTGCCTGACGTCCAATTAGTGGACCGTTGGCTCGCTGATGAGAACCTCATCATGAGCCATAACTAGCTCATTTTGACCTAATACAAAGGATAAAAGCTCCTACATAACTTAGCAAAGGGCTTAATTGAGGAATAAGTGCTCTGAGAAGAAAACATGAAATAAAAGTTAAAAACTGCAATTTCACCATTGCATCACATAAACAAAATTTCTCAGAGACCAAACATAGGTCAAATGATCTAAATAAGATAAAAAGTGGGTTGAATCAATCAGAAATGGGTTCATGAGCAATTTAAGAATTAAATAACATTCTATAACCCTAAAACAAACCCACTTCAATTCACGCGGTTTGAGGCAAAGTAAAAATGGAATAAACCCTCTAAAATTCATATAAAAATAATCTCTAGGGTTTAGAACCCTCAATTCGGCCTTGGGAACCCATTTTGACTCACATTGAGTACCATGCCCAATTAACAACTTAATTTGGGTTTTTGCATAAATTGACCGGTCAAACAAGGTTTAATCTAGAACTAAAATTCACCATCAGAATCCTTAGGTCCTAATTAGTCATGTATAAAAACTTGAGCCTAAGAAGAAACCTTCTTGACCAACTTTACACTTTGGTCCTCATACATTTACTTTCTGGCCCTCAACTTTTAAACCCTCACATTTTAGCCCCTAACTCTCCTTCGTTCTTTGCATTTAGGTCCCTTCTGCAAAACCTGAGCAGCACCATGCTCCGGCGACCTTGCGCGGAGCATGGCGCCGCGCAGGGTAAGGGAGGGAGCCTGCCAAGTCAAATGGGGGTGCCCTGCGTCGTCAGCCGTCGCAGGAACACCCCCCTGTTGGCTGCAACCACCCATACCGGTCGTGCGAACGCACGGACGGTATGGGTATCCTTACTCCAGCGTCCTCCGGCGAGGGAGACACGTCGTCTCCCTCCGCCCTCCTCTCTGGTTCTGCCCCTATAAATATCCCCGTCGCTCCGCCGTTCTTCCCAGCTCGGATCTGACGGAGACACCCCCTCAATTCCTCCCTTCCCACTCCGACAGATGCCCCCTTGCTCCGGCAGCCTCTCCTCCTCCTCCTCGTCGCCCTGTCGCACTACCAGCAGCAGGGTTACCTTCCCTCGATCTTTCCGCGTCACGCCGCACCCAGCTGGCGCCTTTCCGGCCCTCTCCTCGCCGCCGTCCCTTCCTCTGGGCAATTTCTTCTCCGGCGACAGTCGATACGACTGTCGCCTGCGCCAACCCCTCCTCGTCCAGCTTAGTAGGTAAAGCTTCTCCTCTTCCTCCCCTCTTTCTTTTACATAATGAAAGCCTTTACTGTCGCCCTCGATTCCGACCAATAGCCCTCACCTTCTCTACCTCCGGCCACACTCCGGCGAACCGCTCCCATCACTCCAGCAACCCACATGGCTCGCCGACCTGTGCATAACCTCCGCCTCCTCACCCTGATCCTCTTCCGCCCCTCCACTTCCCACCAAACGCCCTCTGCAGATCCACCGAACACACCCACTTCTCCGCCCGCAGTTTGACCTAGGGCGACCCTTTTGCTCCACCACGCCCCCTGCAGACCCTCCGACCACCTTCGCCGTGCCACGGCGAAGGTCCTCCGCATATCTGATTAGGCCGAGAGGCCGTGTTGTTGTAAACAGGGTCTGTGCTCGCCGCCGCCATTGACAAGTGAAGAAGCTCCGCCTACCTGCTGCTCCAGGCACGCCACGCCTAGATCAGGTTCCCAAGCTGCGTGGGGTGACTTCGCAAAGTGCCAGGCTGCAGCTGAGGCGAAGTCCTCGCGCGAAGCCCTCGCATTGGCCCTCGACTGCTCGCTGTCTTCTCCGCACGGGCGCTCACATTGGGGTGGGACATTTAGTCCCACCTCGGAAGATTGTGAGCGAGCGCCGTGAGATAAATTGGAAAAGTGTTGTAGGCTTATCGCCTCAGCACACGGGGTGAGGACCCTCTCACACTGCTTCACCCGGCCCGTCCGCGAGCTCATCACGCGAATCTAGCCGACCCGACCCGACTAAGCCCGACCTGCACTCCTCGCCCACCACCGCACGCTGGTGGGCCTGGACCCGGGCGCGACCCGCGTACCCGATTACCCGGTTGCTCTGGGAGAGCTGTCCTAAGAGCGAATTCTGTGAGAGAGAGACGCGGGGGGGTGGATAGAGTAGGTTTTTGCCCTCTGATGCTGAACTCTTGAGCGTGCAGGCACAGATGAAGAAGAAGAAGGACTGCAGAAGAAGAAGAATTGAAGCGACACTGTAGCATCCGCGGGTTAAGTCTTTTGATTGGAAAATCAGACGACGTCCTGAAGACAGGTGAAGACAAAGAAGAAGAAGAAAAGAAGAGAGAAGGAGCAGCCAAGTGAAGAAACAGAAAGCAGGAGAAGAAGAGAAGCAAGAAGCAAGAAAAGAAGAAGAAGAACAAGAAGAACAAAAGCCAAAGAGGAGAGAAGACAAAGAAGAAGAAAAGAAGAGAGAAGGAGCAGCCAAGTGAAGAAACAGAAAGCAGAAGAAGAAGAGAAGGAAGAAGCAAGAAAAGAAGAAGAAGAAGCCAAACTTTCATCTCTCTCTCTCTCTTTATTTTTGTAATAGAACATGTATATCTCTAGAATACGACTTGCTCCCTGAGTTCGACCTCGGGAGAATTGTTATTCCCGAGTAAAAAAAAATATATATTTGAAATGATGGCAATAACTAGCTATACTACAACGCTATAGCAAAACCTAGTCATAGTTGTCGCCGACCGTTTCACTTTTGGCGCCGTTGCCGGGGAGCAATGGCTATTCTAGAGGTAGTCATTTTGGTTTCTTTTTAGTTCTAATAATCTCCTCTCTTTTGTGCAGCTACAGGAAATCAAGAAGACAAGCAACCGCACGACAACCACTCCGAGGACAGGTAATTTCTTCCTCTCGCTATTAACCCCTAAACTCTAAAGAGGAAGAAAAGAAAAGAACAAGCAATATAGGGCTAACCTGTCTTCTATACTTAGTAAACCATAAGAAGTTGCATGTTTTCAACCCATTATTCCTGCACACTATTAAGGGTATTTAGGGGCTAACACATTCTTACTTGAGCCCTAATTACCCACCAAAGAACTAACTGGACCAAGTAGAGCCAACATAAGATTCAACATTAGGGTTTTAGAGACACACTACTTAAATCAAGAATGGAGAAAATCCAAAAGAAGTGTGCCTAAACCATTGATTGAACACACTTATTCAGAGAAACCCTAAACAATTGGCTCTCTAAACACTTGAACCCAAAAAGAAAGGACCCAAAAGCTCTCAAAGGAACAAGAGGTAAAGTTGACCCCTTGGGTCAACCAACCTTAAAATTAGGTCACTTTCTCACTCAAAATACCTAAGAGTTCAAGTGTAACTTTAAGCACCCTAATCTTAAACTAAAATTGGTAGACTTAAGAGGTCAAGATCCCCATTCTGGTCTACCTGGAACCGCAGTGACAAGAGAGGTCGGGTGGGGGAAACCCTGTAACCCGTGGGGACGCTCTACCGTGTAGGGGTCTTTGCGGGACTCACCCTCTCTGGCTGCCCAGGTAATTCTCAGGTGGACGATCTTTCTGATCAAGGGGTCCATCTGCCCCGCACCTCTATAGTCACCCAACACATTTTTGGGTGTCTTGATTGGGTCCAGCACCTTCTGAACTCATCTCTTCCAGCAGTGCATGTACGGTAGGAGGTCCTTAAGACCACCCTTAAGACCTCCTTTAGAAATTCACTCTCGTCAAGGCCAAGCCTCGACGCCCGTGCAGCAACCCCCTCACATTATTCTCTCTTCTAATTCAGAACCAAGTTCTTCTTCCCCCATCATGGCTCAGCCAGTCGAGGAAGAAAACAATCTGGAGCATCAGCTCCAGCGACTCAATGACCTCTTCCAAAACTTCGTGCACCCACCGCAGCGTCCCATGATGCGGGACTACTATAATCCTGCTGCGGTGGCCATTGAGCCTAGGGTCAGAATCCCGACTGGAGGACCTGACTCCGAATTGAAGCCCAACATGATTCATGCTATACCTAAATTCCATGGGCTTAATTCCGAAGATCCCTTCCAGCATATCAAACAACTAAAGCATCTGGCCCAAACTTTTGGGTCAGATGTGCAAAATCGGGATATTCTTCTCATGAAGATGTTCTCCTTCTCTCTTATGGACAAGGCCGCCCATTGGTATCAGACGCAGACCCGGCCGATCAACACTTGGGAAGAACTTCAATCCGAGTTTTTGAAAAAGTTCTTTCCCGTGGGTCGGACCAACGCCTTGCGCCATCAGATTACACACTTTGCTCAGCAATCAGGGGAACCTCTCCATGAGGCATGGGATCGTTTTCAGGATCTCATGAGAAAGTGCCCCCATCACGGAGTTCCTAAATGGGAACAGGTCCAATCTTTTTACCAGGGACTCCGTGAGGATATCCGTCTTTTCGTCAATGCAACCTGCGGAGGAAATATCATGGGTCAACATGAGGACACCGTGTGGGAGATTCTCGAAAACATGTGCGAGAACTCCATCAACAATGACTCCATGGGATTATTCGACAGATCGAATACCCGCGCATCGACGAATCTTAAGGGAGCACATGAGACGCAGGGCCTGTCCGCATCAGTCGACCTGGAATTAATGGCCAGTCAATTGGACAAGGTCTCGATTATTGAAAAGAAGGTGGATGAACTGACTCAGCACCTGCAGCGAGCCACCTCTGCACATAACCCCTTTGCACAGCCTCCTTCCACAAGGGAAACTGTGCAACATATTCTCCATCAATCTTCTCCTAGGAAGGATCCATATCCACCATCTGATTCTCTAACCAGAGGTCCATCCGATCCTCTCTATACCAACCCGGGGAATTCCATTCCCTCTTTCTCTGACTCTCTGGAGGTTCCTCAAACCTGCGAGGACCTCAACGCCATCCAGAACAACCCGTTCTCCAACACCTATAACCCTGGATGGCGAAACCATCCCAACTTTCAGTGGGCGGGAAATTCCCAAACCCAAAGGCCACTCTTTCAACCCCGCCCACAACCCCCTCTTCCTTACCAGCTGCCTCAGCCTCGGCCCAACCCTACTTATCCATCAGGGCCAAATCAGGATCCAATGTCCCTAATCCTTCAGACTCTGGCTAACATTCAAAGAACGAATGCGACTATTCAAAAGCAACACAAGGACGAGATTACAGAGGTTCGAAACCAATTGGCCCAGTTGGCAAATTCTCGCCAGCCAGGCACACTTCCTTCCCAACCTCTTCCTAATCCAAATAACGTGCCAACCCAGAGGCACGTTATGAACCCAAACCCGGGCCATGCCCATATGATTTATCAGGCCCCCTCTGTTCCTTCACCAGACGGGATAGAGGCCTCCACCTCTTTTGCGGGTTACCAGCAGCAACCCATCTTACCCAATCCCAACCAAAACCAGGTAGGACTTAATTCCGTAACAACCCGTAGTGGTAAGGAAACCCAAGACCCACCTTATCCAAACCACTCCAAGCCTGGTAGTGATCCCGAGCCTAGGACAGTAATCCAGGACATTCCCACCCCTATCCCAGATCCAAAACCTGGACCTATCCTAGAAGAACCAACCAAGATCCCGTTTCCCGAGGCCTTGACCAAGGGAAAGAAGACCACCAAGCCCGTGGCACCTGAGGAGGACCTGGTCAAGCTCTTTGAGCAGGTCCACATAAACATCCCCTTGATGGATACAATCTGCCACGTACCAGCTTACGCACGATTTTTAAAGAATATGTGTACACCCCAGCGTAGGCCACGAACCAAGGGTGGGAGCCCAATTGTTCTGTCAGAGTAAGCCAGCTCTGTAATCTCAGTAAACTCCCACCCAAGGCAAAAGATCCTGGTACTCCCCTGATTTCCTGCAAGATAGGTGATACCCAATTTGATAGAGCTTTGCTAGACTTAGGTGCATCCATAAACCTGATACCCACATCCTTACTTGACCATCTAGAAGAATCTGAGCTAAAACCAACCGAGGTGACATTACAATTAGCAGATCGATCTATAAAGTCACCAAAAGGGATTCTTGAGGATGTTATCGTAAGAGTGCGGGATTTCTATTTCCCAGTGGACTTTATAGTCTTAGATATGGATGCACCTAAAAACCCTACGGATACACCAATCATTCTAGGGAGACCTTTCTTGGCTACTGTTAGAGCCAACATCAGCTGTGAGGAGGGCCAAATAGAGCTTAAATTTGGGGATCAAACCATAAAAATTGATATATTTAAGGCCCAACAAGGAATTAATTGCGGTGTCGTCGAACAGATTTGTGACGTTAGGATTTTGGTTGATGAATCACACCTCCAGAATGACTCGATTATGCCTCATCAACCACAGAAGGATCTTGACCCGCAAACGGAGGAGTTGAATCCAGATAGAAACAACCCAGTAACTCCTACCCTTGAACCTCACATCTATACTGAACCACCCGCTGCTGCTGATAACCCTATCCTCGAGTTAAAGCCTCTTCCTGCTCACTTGAAATACATCTTTTTGGGTTCCAATCAGACCCTCCCTGTGATTATCAATTCCAATCTCAATCCCGAACAGGAATCCCGTCTGATTGCTGTCCTCCAGCAACATCGCAGAGCCATCGGGTGGACTCTCAATGATTTGACTGGAATAAGCCCCTCTTATTGTACTCATCATATCTATTCAGAAGAGGGCGCACGACCTTCTCGTGAAATGCAGAGACGTTTAAACCCTAATCTGCAGGAGGTCATGAAAAAGGAGATCATCAAGTGGTTAGATGCCAGGATCATCTACCCAATCTCCGATAGTCGTTGGGTGAGCCCAATTCAGGTTGTGCCTAAGAAGGCAGGACTCACCACCATAACGACTGAAATCGGAGAAATCATTCCTACCCGATTAGCCAATGCGTGGAGAGTCTGTATAGATTACCGCCGACTCAATTCCTCCACGAAGAAGGATCATTTCCCACTACCCTTCATTGATCAAATTCTCGAGAAACTAGCGGGAAATAGGTTCTTCTGCTTTCTTGACGGGTACTTCGGTTATAATCAGGTGACAATCCATCCTGAGGACCAAGAAAAGACCACGTTCACCTGCCCCTTCGGAACGTACGCTTTCCGAAGGATGCCTTTCGGTCTTTGCAATGCACCCGCTACCTTTCAGCGGTGCATGCTTGCCATATTCTCAGATATGGTAGGTGATTTTCTGGAAGTCTTCATGGATGACTTTTCAGTTTTTGGAAGATCTTTTGATGATTGCCTCCAACACTTGGTCCAAATACTCAGGCGATGCATCGAGGTGAATTTGGTTCTTTCCTGGGAAAAGAGCCATTTCATGGTGCCTGAGGGAATTGTCCTGGGACACTCAATCTCGAAAAAAGGCATCCAGGTGGATCGAGCTAAGGTTGATCTGATTTCTCGCCTTCCTGTACCTAGCTCGATCAGGGACATCCGTTCCTTTTTAGGGCACGTCGGTTTTTACCGCCGTTTCATTCCAGATTTCTTGAAAATCGCGCGCCCCTTGACTTCTCTTCTCTCTAAGGATGTACCCTTTGAAATCTCCAAGGAATGCACACTAGCCTTTGAAAACCTGCGTGGCCGAGTCACCCAGGCACCTATCCTACAATCCCCTGATTGGTCTCAACCCTTTGAGATCATGTGCGATGCATCTGATTTCGCTGTAGGAGCAGTCCTGGGGCAGAAAGCTGATGGGAAACCCGTGGTTATATACTACGCTAGCAAGACACTTGACGAGGCTCAGCGTAACTATACGGTTACGGAAAAAGAGCTTCTAGCCGTAGTATTTGCCCTTGAAAAATTCCGATCGTATCTTCTGGGTTCCCATGTCATCATTTACTCGGATCGCACGGCTGTAAGGCATCTCCTTGCCAAGAAGGACGCGAAGCCCCGACTAATCCGTTGGATCTGGCTGTTGCAAGAATTTGATCTTGAGATTCGCGACAAGGCGGGAAAGTAAAATGTGGTAGCTGATCACTTGTCCTGCCTCCCTTCTGAAATAATTGACCCGTCCGGACCCATCACAGAGCATTTTCCCGATGAGCACCTGTTGGCTATTGGTACTAGCCTTCCATGGTTTGCTAATATAGTAAATTACTTGGCATCCCATCAAATCCCGTCCGATTGGCCGAAGGCCAAGAAAGACAAATTACGCTCTGATGCCAAGTATTACATTTGGGAAGACCCGTACCTCTTCCGCATAGGTGCTGATCAGATCATCCGAAGATGTGTCCCGGAAGAGGAATTCAACAATATCCTCTCTTTCTGCCATGACCAGGCATGCGGTGGCCATTTCTCAGGGCATAAAACCGCATCAAAAGTCCTCCAGTGTGGCTTCTACTGGCCTACACTTTTCAAAGACGCGTACAATCACTGCAAGGCATGCAGACGTTGCCAGATTTTGGGCAACATGAGCCATCGCGACATGATGCCTATGCAGCCGATTCTCGTATGCGAAATCTTTGATGTTTGGGGGATTGATTTTATGGGCCCCTTTCCTGCTTCGGATGGTTTCGAATACATCCTGCTGGCTGTCGACTACGTGTCCAAATGGATTGAAGCCATACCGACCCGAACCTGTGATCACAAAATCGTTCTCAAATTCATTCATCAAAACATTTTCTCAAGGTTCGGGATTCCTCGTGCTATAATCTCTGATGGGGGGACCCATTTCACAAACGCTCAGTTTAGGTCACTGATGACCAAATATGGGGTGTCTCACCGAATCTCTACTCCTTACCACCCCCAAACCAATGGTCTAGCTGAGCTGTCTAATAGGGAGATCAAGAAAATCCTGCAAGTCACTGTTCGGCCTGACAGGAAGGACTGGTCATCCTGACTTCCGGAAGCATTGTGGGCCTATAGGACCGCCCACAAAACCCAGTTAGGCATGTCTCCCTTTAGACTGGTGTACGGGAAGGCGTGTCACCTTCCTGTAGAATTGGAGCATAAAACCTATTGGGCAGTACGGAACTGTAATCTAGATTTTTCAAAGGCTGGAACCCACAGGAAACTTCAAATCAGTGAGATCGATGAATTACGCTTAGACGCGTATGAGAACTCGCGAACCTACAAGGAGCGGGTTAAAGCCTTCCATGACAAGCATATCTCGAGAAAGATCTTTCATCCTGGTCAAAAGGTCCTACTCTTTGATGCCCGACCTAAACTTTTCCCGGGAAAACTGCGATCCAAGTGGGTCGGACCATATTTAGTCCGACAGGTTTTTGGAAATGGAGCAATTGAAATCAGTCCACTCAGCCACGATTCTGAACCTTTCATCGTGAACGGTCAGAGACTCAAACCGTTCATTGATGTGACTTCTACTGATTTGGCTGAGTCATCTCTCATCCTCCATTCTCCGTGAGCTTACTGCGCCCAGCCGATGGCGTAAAACTCAGCGCTTAACGGGAGGCAGCCCGTCATTCCCTCTGAAAATCTAAAACCTTTTTTCTGACACCTTGGTGCACTTAAGGTTCACCCTTCAAGACAGCCGACTCCACCTCAGATGCTTGCATCTGAGATTAGAAATCGTCCGCAAAATTCATCCCGACCCATTCACTCACAAAAACAACTGTCTTAAGGAATAAACTAAGTAAATAAAAACCCCTAAAATCACAATGAGGACATTGCAAATCTTAGGCATGGGGGGGTATAAAAGTGCAAAACTTGTAAGAAAAGGTTTTAAAACAAAAAAATTCACATATGCCAAAAATACCATAAAAAGTAAAAATTTTTCAAAATAAAAAGAAGAATAAGAGGAGAAAGGAAATTTTGTGAAGGAAAAGAAACAAAAGGAAAAGGAGCACAAATATGAAAGAAAAAAGTGATAGTCACTAGTAAGGAACTAAGGAATTGACCTAAGTTCTAGACCTCATTCAAGAAAAGAACTGAAAAGTGCACAAAGGGATTAGTAAGAACGCAAACCTTAGGCATTCTTGAATAGACTCTTAGTACCCATTAAGATCTGGACACTCCTCAAGAGGTTGAGGAAAATGAAAAGCTGAAGTATTAGGTCTAAGGCTTAGGGAGTATTTGGCCTCATTAACTAATTTTTGGTTTACGGGACTCAGTAAACTAAGCATCCTAACCTCACACACAGCCTGGTTCAGTAAGCGTAAAAATCAAAATCACGCAGAAGCGTCGCAAAATTCTGAAAAGTACACCTAGAGTAGGAGCGGCCGATCAACACAAGTTGATTTGGACGAGTTCCCAGCGCGGAGAGGCGGGAAATCCCCTCAAAGATGCGTAACAAAATATCATCTCCTCGGTGCTTGTCTCTTAGGATATTC
This sequence comes from Thalassia testudinum, assembly GCA_037157565.1. Taxonomy (NCBI): domain Eukaryota; kingdom Viridiplantae; phylum Streptophyta; class Magnoliopsida; order Alismatales; family Hydrocharitaceae; genus Thalassia; species Thalassia testudinum. The sequence goes on from JAZHRO010000055.1 coordinate 124,645,670, forward strand.
ACATATCCTACTGGGGGCATGTAAGCACCCTATTAGTTCAGATTCCATGGATGGCATTATCACGAAGTGTCAACTGCCAGGGTCTGAATTCGGCCACGGAACACCATGGATGGGATTATCTCGAAATCTCAATAGCCAGGGTTCCGGGGGTTGCCATGGGCGGTGCTATCTCGAAGCATCGATCGCCAGGAACCCTTGAGGATTGATGATGGGAGCAATGAATCTGATACAGACAGTGTTGAAAAGCCAATCCTAGGCTAGAACTAAAAAGAAAAAGAGAGAGAAAACTCTCCAAACAGAAAAACTTTCTATCTCTCTCTTATAAAACGCACTGCGAACTGAACCAAGGCTAAAATCATTTCAAGCACGGGTGCTTTAACCACAAAGTCCAATAGACCTTAAGTTAGTTCTTGTAGGCCTTAAAAACCTTTGCTAAAGATTGAGGCTGAGGCTAGACAGATCTGGATCTTGATTGGTACTAGAGTACCTTTTAAGCCTATGGTCAGCATTCTAACCTAATCTAAGTTTAAATGAAAAAGCACTTATCTGAAGTTATTAAGAACTTCATGGTCTAGAACAAGGGTTGAAACCTTAAGTTTTTGCTAAGGGACTAGCAAAAGCTAGGCATGGGGGTATGATGAGAACCTCATCATGAGCCATAACTAGCTCATTTTGACCTAATACAAAGGATAAAAGCTCCTACATAACTTAGCAAAGGGCTTAATTAAGGAATAAGTGCTCTGAGAAGAAAACATGAAATAAAGGTTAAAAACTGCAATTTCACCATTGCAGCACATAAACGGAATTTCTCAGAGACCAAACATAGGTCAAATGATCTAAATAAGATAAAAAGTGGGTTGAATCAATCAGAAATGGGTTCATGAGCAATTTAAGAATTAAATAACATTCTATAACCCTAAAACAAACCCACTTCAATTCACGAGGTTCGAGGCAAATTAAAAATGGAATAAACCCTCTAAAATTCATATAAAAATAATATCTAGGGTTTAGAACCCTCAATTTGGCCTTGGGAACCCACTTTGACCTACATTGAGAACTATGCCCAATTAACAACTTAATTTGGGTTTTTGCGTAAATTGACCAGTCAAACAAGGTTTAATCTAGAAATAAAATTCACCATCAGAATCCTTAGGTCCTAATTAGTCATGTATAAAAACTTGAGCCTAAGAAGAAACCTTCTTGACCAACTTTACACTTTGGTCCTCATACATTTACTTTCTGGCCCTCAACTTTTAAACCCTCACATTTTTCCCCCTGAATCTCCTTCGTTCTTTGCATTTAGGTCCCTCCTGCAAAACCTGAGCAGCACCATGCTCTGGCGACCTTGCGCGGAGCATGGCGCCGCGTAGGGTAAGGGAGGGAGCCTGCCAAGTCAAATGGGGGTGCCCTATGTCGTCAGCCGTCGCAGGAACACCGCCCTGTTGGCTGCAACCACCCATACCGGCCGTGCGAACGCACGGACGGTATGGGTATCCTTACTCCAGCGTCCTCGGGCGAGGGAGACACGTCGTCTCCCTCCGCCCTCCTCTCTGGTTCTACCCCTATAAATACCCCCGTCGCTCCGCCGTTCTTCCCAGCTCGGATCTGACGGAGACACCCCCTCAATTCCTCCCTTCCCACTCCGACAGACGCCCCCTTGCTCCGGCGGCCTCTCCTCCTCCTCCTCGTCGCCCTGCCGCACTACCAGCAGCAGGGTTACCTTCCCTCGATCTTTCCGCGTCACGCCGCACCCAGCTGGCGCCTTTCCGGCCCTCTCCTCGCCGCCGCCCCTTCCTCTGGGCAATTTCTTCTCCGGCGACAGTCGATACGACTGTCGCCTGCGCCAACCCCTCCTCGTCCAGCTTAGTAGGTAAAGCTTCTCCTCTTCCTCCCCTCTTTCTTTTACATACTGAAAGCCTTTACTGTCGCCCTCGATTCTGACCAATCGCCCTCACCTTCTCTACCTCCGGCCACACTTCGGCGAACCGCTCCCATCACTCCAGCAACCCACACGGCTCTCCGACCTGTGCATAACCTCCGCCTCCTCACCCTGATCCTCTTCCGCCCCTCCACTTCCCACCAAACGCCCTCTGCAGATCCACCGAACACACCCACTTCTCCGCCCGCAGTTTGACCTAGGGCGACCCTTTTGCTCCACCACACCCCCTGCAGACCCTCCGACCACCTTCGCCGTGCCACGGCGAAGGTCCTCCGCATATCTGATTAGGCCGAGAGGCCGTGTTGTTGTAAACAGGGTCTGTGCTCGCCGCCGCCATTGACAAGTGAAGAAGCTCCGCCTACCTGCTGCTCCAGGCACGCCACGCCTAGATCAGGTTCCCAAGCTGCGTGGGGTGACTTCGCAAAGTGCCAGGCTGCAGCTGAGGCGAAGTCCTCGCGCGAAGCCCTCGCATTGGCCCTCAACTGCTCGCTGTCTTCTCCGCACGGGCGCTCACATTGGGGTGGGACATTTAGTCCCACCTCGGAAGATTGTGAGCGAGCGCCGTGAGATAAATTGGAAAAGTGTTGTAGGCTTATCGCCTCAGCACACGGGGTGAGGACCCTCTCACACTGCTTCACCCGGCCCGTCCGCGAGCTCATCACGCGGATCTAGCCGACCCGACCCGACTAAGCCCGACCTGCACTCCTCGCCCACCACCGCACGCCGGTGGGCCTGGACCCGGGCGCGACCCGCGTACCCGATTACCCGGTTGCTCTGGGAGAGCTGTCCTAAGAGCGAATTCTGAGAGAGAGAGACGCGGGGGGTGGATAGAGTAGGTTTTTGCCCTCTGATGCTGAACTCTTGAGCGTGCAGGCACAGATGAAGAAGAAGAAGGACTGCAGAAGAAGAAGAACTGAAGCGACACTGTAGCATCTGCGGGTTAAGTCGTCTGATTGGAAAATCAGACGACGTCCTGAAGACAGGTGAAGACAAAGAAGAAGAAGAAAAGAAGAGAGGAGCAGCCAAGTGAAGAAACAGAAAGCAGGAGAGGAAGAGAAGCAAGAAGCAAGAAAAGAAGAAGAAGAAGAACAGGAAGAACAAAAGCCAAAGAGGGGAGAAGACAAAGAAGAAAAGAAGAGAGAAGGAGCAGCCAAGTGAAGAAACAGAAAGCAAAAGAAGAAGAGAAGCAAGAAGCAAGAAAAGAAGAAGAAGAAGCCAAACTTTCATCTCTCTCTCTCTCTTTATTTTTGTAATAGAACATGTATATCTCTAGAATACGACTTGCTCCCTGAGTTCGACCTCGGGAGAATTGTTATTCCCGAGTAAAAAAATATATATATTTGAAATGATGGTAATAACTAGCTATACTACAACGCTATAGCAAAACCTAGTCATAGTTGTCGCCGATCGTTTCACTCGCTTAACAAACACTCAAGGATATGACCGTTAGAGCTTTATCAGATGTCCTTAGGCCTTTCTAGACGTTTGATAGATGACCGTTTTGCCTCGGCTGACCCAAAATCTCTTCTCAGAGATTTTCTAGCCGTTGCACCCTCTTGGAAATCCATTCCCACGAAAAAGTAGGTTTCCAGACGTCCAGACATAGTGCCAGACGTCCTGTATGTCGTCTGATGGACTTGCACTAGAACCCTGTTTAGATCTGATTAAAGTCAAGAAGAAACCTACTTAAAATCAGATGTCTGATGTTGTTCCCAGATGTCTTAAAGTGATCTTCCAGACGTTTGATGCCAGGATCAGACGTCTGATAAGCTTGTCAGTGCAATCATTGTTCCTGATTTCGGCCTGATTCTCTTGAGCTTTGCTCCCAACGGCTACGGAACCTTTCCTAACCCTTCCAAAGCCTTCCTAAGGCCTCTATAAATAGAGAGGAACCTCTTGCACAAAAACATACACCTAGACACACCAAGAACAAGCATTTCCATTCTTTTGTGTCCAAAAAGAAGCTCTTGCTCTCCAAGCTCAAGCTCTACATCTTGAGAGCATCAAGCATTTACGCATCCGCTCTCCCACCGTAGTTTACGAGAGCAACATTGCGCCGTCGCGTGGCTCACGCACCCTCGTCATCGATCCGACGCACTCCTTGCAAAGGGGAGTTTCCTAATTCCTATAGAAGCTAGGTTTAAATTACTTTGTTGGCTCTATAGGATTGTTGTTTCTTTATCTTTGTTATTTGGTTGGGTATTTGCTTTGCGAATTCCCGTCTCCTTCGTGAGACAAAATCCTTCTCGTGAAGAGAAGGGGTTTGAGGTACGCTACCCTCGTATAAAGTAGTGTGGTTGTAATTGAGGTTGAATCACCCTCGTTTAAGTGATTCGGTTAGTAGATTTGATCAACTTGGTTGATCGGAAAATCCTAACTCGAGAGGGTTAGATGGTGGTTTTCACTCGATTTGGGTTTCCACCTAAAAATATTTGTGCACATTGTGTGATTGTCTATTTTGTGAGATTGCTTTATATTTCCGCAATTTATTACGTCACCCCCTCCAAGTAGGGAAATCTATCTACAATATGTACTAGAATACTAGAAAAAAGTAGAAAAGCAAGGCACTAGATGAAGGCCCAACATGAGAAGTGGATCCATTAGGCCTCCAAAATGAAATCTAGGACCTCCTTGAGCAAGAAGCGAAAGTTGCAAAGCCACCTTAACCTCTTATCAACGTGAAATTATTGGATCACCGATTATTCACAAGTTTGCCATCTGCAATAGTTATGAAATAATATTTCCCTCACCTCATTCCACTACTGAGTTCGTTTAGGAATTAGCATGTCATTGTCTTCGTCCCAACCCTAGTTAGCACGTTAAGCATTGTATTGATTAAGTGATGAGTGCTATTGAGGTATTTCTTCCTATTCATTACTTCACCAGCAGTAATCAGTTTGAAGTTGTTCATTGACTTTCGCTGGGCAACAACACCATGCAACTCTAGTAAGTGCCCCATTAGCATATTCACCTTAACTCATCAAAGCATGTACAAGGAACACAAGAGTCTAGTCATGGTACAAGTTCCAATTCCTTGTTCCATGGCTAATTTGTATTGAAGAGGGAAAAAAAACAATACTATTATATTTATATAATTAATAATCTCAAGTGAGGCAAGTGATAGGTTTAATTTAGTGAATTTTAATTATAACTAAGAGCACTCAATTATGAAATTAAAGTAAACTTCAAGCATTGCTCTACAACGACAAATTAGTTAGAGCTTGTGTGTTAACAATCTTGTAATTTTATTTATTGTACTTTGCATGCATATGATTTTAATTGATAAGTATGTATTGATATATTATTTACATATTTTTACATAATTAATTGCGGGCACAAACTTTGAACGATATCTTAATATTTTTAATTATCATCAAATAAAGGAAAGAGAGAAACATATTTTTAACTTATTTTTTTCCTCATATGACCTCTTTCTTTCTCTCTCAATTTGGACGACCTTCAAGTCCTCTCCTCATTACCAGAGGATGCAGATTTGCTCCTTCGAGAATCTCTCTTATCAATCAATTAAGGCCACTGTCCACTTATTTCCTCGTTGGGGACCGCTGCAAACACAAATGAAAACTAAAGGGCTGGCCCCGACGACCTTCATCTTCTTCCTCCCCTCCGGGGACGAGAACAGAGGAGACCGCCACCTCCTCTGCTTCCACCCCTCACCGCGTCCACCGACTTCGCGTGGTGACAGCACGCTCAGCCATGACACCACGTCTGCTACCGCATCTTCGACATCACCATCGCATCTTGTCTCTACTGCGACAACCACCGCCGCATCTCGCCCTCCTCTGCCTTGGCCATCACGGCGATCGGTGGTGATAGCACCGACATCCGCTACCGTGACTACAACTCTCGTTGTGATTGCCTCGACCTCCACCGTGAACTCAACCACGACCATCGCTCCGAACATCACCACATTACCGCCGTCGTTCTTCTTCTTCTTCCCCTGCTACAGCAAAGAACCCATCAACAACTTCCCTCCTCACCGCAGCAGCCATGTCCGGCCACCGACCTCTTTTGTCAATGCCACCAGCGGACTCACCTGGAGCTCGCCGACGCTGCCCTGCCATCTACGCCTAGGCCCGATGCATCTTCGCCGTCCTCCCGGCCACCCGTCGACCACGCTACCACCATCAACGCGACGACCGTGATCCGACCGACCTCCACCGAGCTTCTTGCCAGCAGCCACGGCTCCACGTGCATGGATGGCTTGGAAGCCAAATCCCCTGTTTTGGAGTTTATTTCTATTTACATTGCAAGCCATCGGTGGGGATTTGAGTTATGCTTTGGTTATTTTATTTAGGTGAATTTGCTTATGTGGCCCTTGTATTCTTGTATTTTCTCGTAACCTCTTCATATCTCTTTATTCCGCACTTGATTTTGATTGAAAATTTCTATGGCAACACAAACCTCATAATTGTGGTCGGGAATGATACATATGTATGATTTTATTGTATCTGTGCCTCCTAGTGATACTGAAGTTGTAGTATAATATTAGTATATTTCTATTAATCTTTGATTAAGGATTTTTGACTACACGAATTTACATATTTCCTCGATATTATCTTATTCAAGCGAAAAATCTCTCGATCAAGTGGCACTATTCCTGAGGAGGCAACAGAAGCAATAGGTTCACTTGATTTATATCTGATCTATTTTGAGGTGAAATTTATCTTGATTCATTTTATTTTTCTATGCAAGGACTTGACATGTTGAGACAACATGCGCGATAGAGCCCCGACGTGGACCTTGAGCCGTGCCCATAAGAAGATGCAAGGAGATGGAAGGAGAGCTAGATCCCGCAACAAGGGGATTCTCCTTCGATGCTGATTGGCTTAGGAGCTTAGTTCACTAGCTTCATATTTCAGTTTTCTCGCCCTTGTAGTATCAGGTTGGTTTTCAGGGGTCTATCCCCACTTTCTTTAGCTATTAGGATTATTCTGTGATAGACTTAGACTTTAGTCTCGTATTTTGCTTGCTTGCTTCTTTTATATATATATATATATATATATCGAGTTGGTTGCTTAAAAGTTGCATACCCTTAGGTGTGTGCATTTAAGGGTGATTGAGTGGCACGCTAGATTTATTTCTTTGCATTATTTCTATTATCTGCACGGAGATTGTTAGAGTTATATTTTTCTATCTTTGCATCTAGCTCTTGTTCACTCATTACATTTGGACTAAATTTCAAGACCACCAACCTGATTGAATTTACCTAATTAAGTGATTGCCTAACTAAAATTGGGATTGTCGATCAAATTTGGCCTTAAAAATATCACATTTGATCTGATCAAAAGGACTTGTGTGTGACTCTTTACAAAAACAAACTGATTTCGGTGTGATACACACTTCTTACACTGAGCATGCACTTTAGGCACCACACTAGGTCTCAATCCTGTAAGGCTATAGGCATTAATCTCTTTACCAGTGCAGACCCTCCTACTTCACCTTGTAGTGGTAGTATTATCTTGTGACCAAGTGATTTGATACTTTAAGGAGGGGGACACCCCTTGAAGGAACAAAAGTGTAGTTAAGAGGCATCGCATACGCATCACCTTAAAGGAAGGGTTCGCCCTACTTACGTCTCTCAATTCCATCCTAAGAGTACCTTTTCTCTAGATCACTTGAGAATATCATTTATGCAAGGTGTAGGTCTTAGGGCACTCGAAGGCTGGCTTAGGGTGCGTAAGTGATTGTGTAATGTGTTTGGCCACCAAGAGATAAGATAACTGGACTCCTTTCTTCTCCAAAGAGCTTGTTAATTATCTCAAGTCACATTCTCCCTCTTTTACCACTAAAGTGGGAATGGACGAGCACAAACTTGACCCCATTTGACAACTGTGAGGGGTAGGTTGGAGGCTGACTGAAATCTACTCTAAGAAAAGGAGAGTCTCATTGCCTTGTGTTTGATTGGGGTGTGTTTTTCAAGACTTGTTTCAAATGGATTACAATAACTACTTCACTTCTTACCCTCACCCCAGAACACCTAATCCCAATCCCATGACCTGCACTTATCCATCCTTTGGTGGATATCCTGATGAACAATGGGATCCTTTCTACTCCTAGCATAGGAGTATTAGTCTGATTAATCCCCAATCCTGTGATTATGAGCATAACTTAGGAGAGGGATATACCATCCCTAACCCATCCATGACTATGCCCAACCCACCCACCCTTGATGATTCTTACACTCCCAGTTGGACAACAACTCTTACCTTTGATCACCAACTTGATGTTCTCCTCTTTAAAGTTGGAATTATAGAAATGGTTAGATGAATCGAATCAAATTATGAGATTTGAGGCAAAATGGTGACCTATCGGAAAACTTATCCCAAATGACCTACATTGGACTCCCTACGATGGATCATCCTTTCATCACTCCGCTCACTACAATGGAGGCTACGAACCAATTCTTAAGGAATAGTCCTGATCATGACATAAATCTTGAGATATGGCCTTTAGAGAAAGGTGAACCATCCTTGGATTTTCCACCTGTGCTTTATTGGAGCCAATCAAAGGGGAAGATGGTCCCATTAGATGAACTCAACCTGAATGATAGTATCTTTGTTACATTTGATGAAACAGGTTGTAGTCAAATAGTCAACCAACTCCCATTCTTGATTTTGAGGTGTAATCTACACCCCATCCTAGGGATGATTAACCTATACCTTACACCTCTGAGGACCTTGCACCTTAGTTAAATCTCCCTGAGGATTTTGATTCTGAAGTTAATAAATTCCAGGAGTCTTAGGTGTTAGAAGAAATCATATTGGAGGCAAATGATAATAATCATGACCCTCTACTTAGGGAACCAACACCCATCATAGCATATTTTGAGGATTTACATGCACCCAACACAAGTGACCCTAAGGGAATTGATACCGAAGTATAAGACTTGGATGATTTTTGGTCTAATGGACATGAAGAACTGATTTTTGAAGAGGATGATGAAACAAAGGATGAGCTCGGACTTCAAGTTTAGAGTGATTCTAAGGGGATGTATGTATTATTTGATGACTTATCTTCCGAGGATTTGATTGATTTAACAAAATCTGGATTACTACCCATGTTGATTGTTAAGATCATTTTCCCCAAACTTTGGATCCGTTGCCAGCAATTGATACAACGAAGGAAAGTGAGACTATCACCGATGACCTTCTTAACTCACTTGGAACTCTAGCTCCTGGGGAGATGGAATCCCCAAAGGTACTTGACCCTGAGATTACTGATTGTTCTCTTATAGATGATTGGGGTTCGGGTATCATTGCCTACACCACCTTTTCCAGAATTCTCCAAGAGGATTCCTCATGTTTCCTTAGTGACCAAGATCATCTTCTATCTAGGGACTATTATGAATGTGACACACCTATCTCCTCGATAGAACAACCTGAGACACAACCTAATGTTATTGAGGAAACCACACCTCAGGTAGACATAGGACCAAAGGAGATTTTTGTACCACCTGGATTGAGAATGTGGGATGACATTCAAAGTTGATATACTTTACTTGGGGAATTACACCTTGAGGAAGCACCTATGACCATTAATTAAGAATCACCTAAACCACATGGGGAGACTTTAAGTGAACAACACGATCCCAGGGTTGTAATCATGTATGGCAAAGGATTCCACATGTTCAGTGCTTCTACCCTGCTATCACATGTGTATGCTCCGGAGTCAACCCTGGATGCACTTCTTCACAAAAGCAAATCCATGACTCCATATCCAGACAGGAGAGTTAGTGCTATGCAAGTTAAGCTTGATTTGTATACAAAGGGTACTGGGGATAACACGGTTTATCATGATAGGTTGTTTGGATTATATTTGGAGCATACCAAACCATCTTAGGCTTTGGTAACCATTCTACAACATCAAGACTTACACTCCCTAGAAACTAACTTCCTCAAGTCTCTGCTCATTTTTGTTTCTTTGGGGGAAATAATCAGACTGATACATCTTATGGTGGAGTGGCAGGTTTGGATTGATGCTTGTACTAGACAGTCCAACATCCTTAGGATATTCCTCTTAGCATCCTCTCTTCCCCAAAATACTTCCATTTGAGGAGCATTTGCCTTCTCGTCGCATACTCCTAGAGGTCACTACTCATGTGTACCATGTGAAACCTTCAACAATGGCCCAAGAATATCCCATTTTCACCTGCGTTTGGCATGCATTTTGCATCACTCTCTACCACCAGTTCACCAACATCTTGGGCCACCTATTCATTAGACCTGCTTTGTTATGAATCTTTTTCAAATCTCCCTTTGCTTCTTTTCTAGATCCCAATTTGCAGGAATCGCTTATTGGGAGACATCCCAACTCTACCTCAGGTAATACCTTTTCTTACGTTTTACTTTCCAATAAGGACGTTGTTAGATTTAGGCATGGGGGGGTATAACTTGAGGTTGTATATAGAATTTATGCGTACTTTGCATACATGTAGTTAGTATTTATTGCAAAAAAAAAAGAACAAAGAGAGAAAAAGAAGAAGAGGATGGGAGACAGAGAGGAAAATGAGCAAAATTTGTGTTGGGCCCAGCTTTTGATTATGGAAGAGTTTACCTAAGTTTTGGGCTAGAATAAATGATTAATTAAGACCTAAAGTACCAAACCTTAGGGGATAAGTGGGATATATTGACTTTAGCCCTTTAGGGCCTGTTTGGCTCAAAAATTTGAGTATTTGTTAAGATATGGATTATTCTTCAAGTGGTTGAAGAAGTTGAGAAGCTGATGTATTAAGTCTAAGGCTTAGGGAGTATCTGGTCTCTTTGTCTGCCCTTTGGTTTGTAGGTCTTTATAACTTAAGCATCCACATCTCACACACTAGTCTGGTTTAGTGAGCTTAATGAAGAAAAAACTTCAAAAATTCCTTTGCCTGAAAAAAATGGTCTCTCGAAAATCTAACTTAAAAAAGCTTGAAAACACAAGTTGATTAGAAGAGTTCCTGCTGCATGAGAGGAGAAGTAAATACTTGAGGACATGTTATAACATGTCATCTCCTCAATGCTTGTCTCTTAGGATATTTAAATATCCTGCTAGGGGCATGTAAGCACATTGTGTTGGTCAGGTCCATAGGCAGCATTATCCCGAAATGTCGATTGCCAGGGCCTAGATTAGCTAAAGAATGCCATGGGTGGCACTATCACGAAGTGTCAATTGCCAGGGTTCTGGGGGTTTCCATGGGTGGTGCTATCCCAAAGCATCAAATGCTGGGGACCCTTCAAGGGTCAATGATGGGAACAAGGAATCTGACACGGATCGTGTTGAGAGCTAATCCAAGATTAGATTTAGAAGACCCAACAAAAATTACAAAAAGAGAAAAATGTCAAAAATCTCTCCGTCTTTTTTATGAAAAATGTGTTGATAGGTTAAGCCTGAACCTTTTACACAAACGTACGGGTGCTTTAATGTCTGGGGTCAACAAACCCTTATGTAGGCTGTAGGGCCTCAGAAACCTTTGTCGAAGACCCAAGGCTAAAGCCAATCAGGTTTGTGATGAGAGATCTTCATGGCTCTTAAATACTCCTAATAAACTAGTTTCCCTAGTTAATTAGCTAGGAATATACTTTATTAGGGTTTAATTATGATATAAGGGATAAAATGTTACGGACCTTTAAATTAAGTTAAAAAATAATAACTTAAATATTGATTAATATTATTAATGACTTAATTAATAATTTAGACTCAAATACTACACATTTAGCTAGTTAATTAATATCTAATTTAACTTAATCAATATCTAACCTTAAGTATCTAACTAACTTAAGTAATTTAATTAATTAAATAAATAAAGCTGAAAAGGTCAAAAACATAAATTCAAGGCATATATATAATATTTATCTAATTTATAATTATATATAAAAAGTTGGAAAAGAATTAAATTAAATTTAACTTAAAATGCCTCAGATTACATTTTGGTCCTTATGATTCATTTTAATCGAGTCCTTTTCTTCCAATAAGGTCTCTAGTTTTCATTTCATTTTCATCCCTGTGAGCATCTTCTTCCTTCTTTTCTTCTTCGTCAGTGTCTGGACGGTCTTCATCAGCCGGTGAGTACACCTTCTGATCACCGCCAATCCATCATCAGAACACCACCGCTGAGCTTCCAAACCTTCGGCTAACCCTTCCCTTCTCATCCAACGGTGTGGATGAAGCTCTAATCCTAATTAAGGTCTGAGGTTAACTTCACTAGCGTTGTAACTTCACCAGCGTTGGAGACGATGCCGGTGGTTACCTTGAATCTAGACACCTTAGTGTCCAGATACAACTCCTTCACCACCGCCACCTATAAATACCCCCTCAGCTCCTTCGATTCATGGTAATCGACCCCCTTCCCCCTCTCCCACACCGTGGTCAGTCAGTAGGTTTCCTTCGCAACTCCGGCGTCTCCGTTCTCCTTCTCGAGCGCGGCCACCAAGGAAGAGCTGCCTCTCTCACCCCCTCTTCCTCTCTTTCGCCCTGCCAACAGTGATTGAGCACGTCATAGCTTTGGATCTCCTTTGCTTCAAATGGCCAGAGCTTCTCTTCTCACCAAAGTCTAGATTTTGATCTCGTTTCCACCTTGCCAACGGCTGATTCCCTCACCTCCTTCGTCAGGTAAGTAGATCTAACATTCAGGAGTAGAATTAGCTAGGTAGATAGTTAGGAGTAGGAGTAAGTAGCTCAACTTCTCACCTCCCTCCTCCAACTCCGACGAAGCCAAATCCGACTTCATCGGACTTCGATCCACTTATCTGTATACCTGATCACCTCTCTCTACCTCTCACAATCATCTTACACTTCTGTCTCACTATTTTATTAGCTGTATCGTCTAATCCATCTCCATCTTCATTGGCGACCTCTACTGTCTATGGCGAAGGTAATTTGGCTTAGAACACATCCACTAGGGCCCTCTGTCGCCTTAACACCTTTCTAGGGCCCTGATCCACCTTAGAATTTACCTAATTAGCCATCTAATCATCTAATCCACCAACACCTTCACCTGACTTCTCACTATCCATGGTGAGATGTTTAGGACCACTTCCACACTCAAATCAGGTCATCCATCACCTTAGTCACCCCTTAAGGACCTTCCCGACACATTAAATTGCTCCTATAGAGTAGTATACATCAAACACCCAATTTCATCTCTCCTGAGCTCACTGTCAATGGCCGCTTAGGAGGCTAATCACCTAATTAGCTATTTGTCCACCATCACTATACTCCACTGAAAGATTCCCCTCACTCAATTGAGTGAGAGGATCTTCCTTGAGTTCAGTCGAACTCAACTTCTGTGTCTACTGAATTCGAAGTAATTAGAGTTTTTGTTGTGTTCTTAAGGTCCCTTGTGACCTCAGGAACCTTTTAAGATGAATTTTAATTGGTTTCATGGAGTTTTGAACTCTGTTCTTCTATTTTTGGACTCACTGGAGCTCCGACGAGCTTCGGTGAGTTGAATTTGAGCTTCAGCCCATGATTTGACTTGAGAAGCTCTAAAATGCACATATAAGGCCTAAGGATCAGGAATTGATGATTTTTATTGCATTTTGAGGTCTAGAGCTTCTTATTAATCTATTTCTCCAACTCCATCTGTTAGGATTTAGACCCCGAAACTTGGTTCAGAAGCTTGTGCATAATTTATAGAAGTCAATCTTGATCTTTAATTGAGTTGATATTCTCTGGATTGCTCCATCAAACAAACCTTCATTTTGTCTCAGGCGACAGTGCTTGAAAGCACTACTAGAGCACTCAAAATAGGATTTTGTTGTGTTGAATCAATTTTAAGGGTTGAACTAAGCCAAATCAAGGTTTTAATTTGAGCTGAGAAGACCTAATTTAGAAAGTCAACTTGGAATGGAAATTAGTCAACCCTGAGTTCAATTTAAGGGATAATTGATTAATTCTGTGAATTAAGGGTTTCAATTGAGTTCTGGAATGATGTAAAGTGTATTCGAGTTGATTTAGATATTTTTATTGAGGATTTAAGGAGTTTTTAGTCACTGTTCAATTTGGGTTCGAAATGAACCCAATACTATTTCAATGGAGTCTTGTTGACTTTTGAACTCAAAATTCACCTAGATTAGCTTGTAACAACCTTCTGTGGTTGTTCAAAACCCTTTTGAAATGTTTTCTCTCTGTTGAGCTAATTCAAGCTTAAAAATCAAGCTCTATGCTGTCAAATTGAAGCTTTTTAGCTTCTGCTTCTTATGAGTCTTCCAAACCTTCCTTCTCCTCCTAAACACTGTGGAATACCTTTCTGAAGTTATTCAGATCCTCAGTTGAGAGGAATTCTCATTCTGTAGGTCATTAGACCTGAAAGCTCCTCATTGCAGGCCATCCCGACCATGGAAGATTGTCATGTTACATCTCTGGAATAGATGGATCAGAGTTGATCCAAACACCGAATTGGTGTACAATTAGGTAGAGCACACAAATAGCTCTCGATTGAGCCTTTGCTCGATCGAATTGGCCAACTGAGTTGGCTGGATTCCTTGATGGAAGTCTATCTTGGAAACTCTAGAAAAGGTCCCACATCAGGTATGAATGGGCACGCGACTTGGTATAATAGGATTCTGTGCTACGACCCTCCTGGTCGTTAGTGCAGGGTGCAAAAAGAAAATTGAGCATATGTTTGTGGGTACGTATGTGTGCATGTGCCCGAGTGTGTGTGCACAGGTGCGTGCATGTGAGCCTAAGTGTGGGCATGGATGTGAGCGAGCTTGATATGGCCCAGTACTGTGTAATGCTAAAATACAAAAAAATCATGATTAATTAACTAGGCCCAAGCTCAAGTAGGGTCCGGTCCCACCCATTGGGTGCTGTGTATCCCTAAAGATCTTGGGCCGCCCTTTAAATAAATAATTTTGGATTAAAAAGTAGTTAATAGGTCTTAGTTGAGCGTAACTTAGTTAAGTGTGGAACTAAAGAATGCACAATTAGGAAGAAAAGGTTAAAGAAGAAAAATAAGAGAAGAGCTTAAGAAGAAGAATAAGAGAAGAAAAGAAGAGTGCATGGCTAAGGAAATATAAGGGAGAGAGAGATAAATAAAAAGTACATAAGTAAGAAGGTAGAGAGATGAAGAAAATGAAAGAAAAGAAATGTAAAGATGTTAGACGTCTAATACCTACTTCAGAAGTCTAATTTGCACTTTTAAGTCGTATAAACTTCTTTTCAGACGTTTGATTTCAGGGCTAAAGTTATTTGTTATGTTTTGAACTTTTAATTGTTGTAAAGGCATTGATATCCTTTGTAAACATTTTACGCCTTATATTTTGCAATAAATAATGTTTCCATTTGGTTTTAAATGATAAATCTTTCTTGTAAACTTGTTTCTTCTTTAATGGAATATTGTATGCTTTTATTGTCAAATATATTATGCAATTATTCATGTGCTTAAAGTATTGTTAATTATAATCTGAATAATTAAGTAGTTAGTAATTTATGCTTAGGGATTAATGGTGAATTAGGATTCAATTATGCCTCCTAGTGAATGACTTGGACTCAACCAGTTAAAAAAGAACTTCAACTCTAAAATGTTAGGTTAACTTGACCCTATACTATATTCACGACATTAATTCAAGTTAACCTAAGTTACTTTCTAATGCAATTAATTAAGTCTAATTAACTTAATTAACTATATTGAGATATGACGCATCAGTCTGTATCTTGACTGGTACTTGAGTACCCTAAGGCCTAGGGATAGTATGTCAAACTAGTCTTCATAGGTGTGATATGATAAGGTATCTTGATGACAAATTTTGGACTAGAGATTTGGTACTTCTCCATATGATTTTACTTAGGACTAGCAAAACTTAGGCATGGGAAAATTTGATAGGTCTACTGTAGTCGATTTTAATTATGCCTAAGAGCATTCAATTATGGAATTAAAGTAGACTTCAAGAATGGCTTTACATCGGGAAATTAGTTAAAGCTTGTGTGTTAACGTTCTTGCATTTTTATTTATTGTACTTTGCATGCATATGATTTTAATACATAAGTGTGCATTGATATATTATTACATATTTTTACAGGATTAATTGAGGGCACAAACTTGGAATGACATCTTGATATTTATAATTATCATTAAATAAAGGAAAGAGAGAACCGTATTTTTGACTTTCTCTTTTTTTTCCTCATATGACCTCCCTCTCTCTCAATTTGGATGACCCTTAAGTCCTCCACTCAATTACCAGAGGATGCAGATTTTTGTTGGGGAAGAAAAATCATCGTAAAAAGATTGAGTTTGTAAAACCCATCGTTGTAGTGCAATTTGCAAGAAAATCCGTCAACAAATAAATTTACTGAAACTCAAAAGGAATTCCAGGTCGAACATAGGGAGGCTACGTTGATTAGGAATCCACAATTATTATTATTTTTTTATAATTTTAGTTTTAAGATGGGATAATCACAATGAATCTACTTTACTTGTGATATTAACACTAGAAGAGAGAGAGAGAACAAAACACTTTTTATAATAGAGCTAGTGTTTTTATAACTAGAAAGCTGGAAATATTACAACTAGAAAGCGGTAAATCTAATCTAGAAAATGGTAAAAAGAAGGGAGGTGAGAAATTATCCTCCTCGACGACTGCTTAAAGGATAAGCTGGAACGGGCAATGATTGGAAGACGTGGAGCGGAGACGGAAGACAGAGAACAAAGCGAGAAGAATTGGGGGTGAGGCAGGGCGTCATCGAAGCAGGATCCACTTCCAGAACGGGGGTGAGAAGATGACCATAGGAGCTCCATGAATAGGGTGAGAAGGAGACAAAATTTTGATTTTAACTCTAGAGGAGCATCTCAGGTCTGGGACAAGCTTCTTTAGAGCTTTGGGGAAGGAGAGAGATGAAGGAAGGGATGAAGGATATGTGGGGGTCGTAGGGCTATTTATAGGTGAAGAATGGAGGGGCAATTAGGTCATTTCATGTTTAAAATATTAATGCAAGGGCCTTTAGTGATGGATTTAAGAGTCACTAAAGCCTTGAAAGTGGGCATAGGTCACCTGCCTACGTGCCTCCTCTCCTTCCTCTACTGCACGCCTTATGCATGATCGTAAAATCTCAGTCGTCCGATCTTCCGATCGACGGTTGAGAATGCATCGCACCCAAGGCTTCAAAACGCCCCCTCATGTGATTACGCATGCAGAGGTGCGTCTGATTCCGTGTGAGGGGCTCCTTGCATTTGGGCATGCCACGTGGCGCTCTTGCTGCCGCTCATGTCCGATTCGACGACCCAATTTGAGCTGCACCTGCTCGCCCACACGATTTTAGGTAGGGCGGGGCTCGATCTCGTGACCTGTGCTTCGCTCATAGGCGCGCAACCAACACGCCACACCCCCTTTGTGTTGAGCGGAAGAATTAGGCACTGGCCCTTCTTAGCTATTGGATCTTGATCCAACGACTGTGATGAAATGATCGGATGAGGAGAGAGAGATGGCGAGTGGGCCTTTGGCTGGTTTGGGTGGCTGAGATGGCGCCATGTGGTGCAATCTTGGTCATCCATCTTCTATGACTTATAAATGGTGCCATGGATGTCGGATTGGACCGATTTTTTTGCCATTGGGCTGTAATGGTCGATCCGAACTCATCCGTGTAGTCAGATTTGTCATATAAGGAACGAATTTACACCACTTGGCCCCTTGACCTCTGATATTTCTCAAACTACATCTGATGCTACGGAAGTCCGATCAGGGCGATCTTGGAGTTGTTGAACTTTGATCATTGCCCTGATCATATCCGTACGGTTGGATTTTCAATCCAAAGCCCCGATTAAATATCACCCTGTTCCTTGACCACAAAAAGAGAAAATTAACCTAAACTTTATACAATCTAAACTAAATGCAAGATGATGCATGTTATGCAATATTTTATTTTATGATTGAACTATACGCCTAAAAACATGCATAAATAGACAGTTTATGTGACATAAACATGTTTACATCAATTTCCCCCTTCTAGAATCTCTCTTCTCAATCAATTAAGGTCACTATCCTCTTATTTCCTCTTTTGGGACCACTGGAAACGCATGCATAAAAACAAAAGGGCCAGCCTCGACGACCTTCGTCTTTTGCCTCCCCTTTGGGGATGAGAACGGAGGAGACTGCCACCTCCTCGGCTTCCACCCCTCACCGTGTCCACCTACTCAACGTGGTGACAGCATGCTTAGCCACGACACCGCATCCACTATTGCATGTTGTCTCTACTGCGACAACCACCACCACGTCTCTCTTTCCTCTGCCTTGCCATCATCGTGGTCAGTGGTGACAACACCGACATCTGCAACCATGACAACAACTCTCACCGCGACCTCCTCGACCTCCATCACCGTGAACCAGATTGTAACCATCTCTCCGAACATCACCGCATCACTGCCGTCATTCTTCTTCTTCTTCTTTGGTTTCCAAACCCTGCTACAGCAAAGAACCCATAAACAACTTCACCCCTCTTCACTGCAGCAGCCATGTTCGGCCACCGACCTCTTTGCCAATGCCACCAACAAACTCACCTGGAGCTTGCCAATGCTGCCTTGCTAGCTATGTCTAGTCTCAATGCATCTCCACTATCCTCCTAGCCACCCGTCAACCATGCCACCACCATCAACGCAACAGTCGTGATCTAACTGACCTCCACCAAGCTTCTTGCCGGCATCTACGGCTCCGCGTGCGTGCATTGTAGGGAAGCAAAATCCATTATTTTGGAGTTTATTTCTATTTACATTGCATGCAATTGGTGGGGATTTGAGTTATGTTATGGTTATTTTATTGAGGTGAATTTCCTTATGTGGCCCTTGCATTCTTGCATTTTCTCATAACCTCTTCATAACTCTCTATTCCGCACTCGATTTTGATTGAATATTTCTGTGGCAACATGGACCTGTAATTGTGGCTGGGAATGATACATATGTGTGATTTTATTGTATTTGTGCCTCCCTGTGACACAACCTGAAGTTGTGTTATAATTTTAGTATATTTCTATTAATCTTTGATTGAGGATTTTCCACCACACAAATTACTACAATGACATATTCCTTGATATTATCTTCTTCAAGTGAAAAATCTCTCGATCAATAAGTACATCTATCATTGGGTGTAAATGTCCACTTGTATATCTCAACTATAATGAAAGGATCCACCAACATGGGTAATCTTTGGGGTTGCTAATCTAGAATGTCAAAATAGGTTTTCACTCACCTAGATAGCCACCCAAATCAAACAATATCCATGGGCAAATCACTTTCTATATTCGACATAAGGCAATATGTTGGCATTTACACCCTAAGATATAAAAGTAATGATTTTCATCATTGCCCATCTAATACAGAAAATATGTCCCCACCTGCATATTATAAGAAAGTAATATAAATAGACATTAGAACTTTCATAAGTGAATCTGTACTAAACAAGAGCATTGCAATATTATAATAGGAAACATAAAAGCTGACAACAAACATAAAATGCATGGTAACTAATCAAAATAACAAAGGAGAAAACTTGTAACCTTAGTATAAATATACTAACTAGAACAAACTACAACTATGCATGAAAGCTCTCTCCTATTGTAACAGCAATAGCCTCCTTAACTTATGTACCTGATGAGGGAAAAAAGTCTTGCCAAAATAAACTTCGTGGCTTAACCAAGCAACCTGGCGAATCTGGTTACTTGGGTTTGGTTGAGTCTGGCAACCTAGCATCTCGGCAGATCTAGTTTCCTGGATTCGACAACTTGGTAACCCTGTGGATTCGGAACCTAGCATCCTGGTGGATTGGGTTGCCTAGATCTGGCAACCTGGTTCTCCAAAGATCCAGTTGATTGGAAACGAAACACGCAAGCTATTGTTCCACTTATTATGCTAGTTGTCGTTTAACGCTTATGAGTCATTCCCCCTTAATGATTAGATCGTGGGTAACACCCACGATCAAGGTTGCATAGCCTATATATACCTGGGCTACACAAGGTAAGGGGGTTAGGCAATCTGAGAGAAAGAAGAGTTAGAGAGTTTTATTTGTATTTCTAATTAAAAACTAGTGAAACTTGGGAGTTCCTATATTCCCCCAGACGTATACCTTTCCAGGTGGAACTGGGTTAACAATTCCTTGTGTTATCTTGTTTGTGATTGTATTTTGAGTTGAGAATCCTATTTTAAGGGTCTCCATCAATTGGCACCATATGTGGGAGACATTTAATATTATCACATTTCTCAACCTTGAGCACTTGCAATGGCTCCTTTAATAGCTCATTCTTCCCGTGCCAACCCTGAGAACCAGGCTCCGATGCAGTCAAGCTCTTTCATGTCTAAGAAGAGCCACCAGGCAGAGGATCAAGTAAGGAGGAGGTACAACCTAGCCTCCAACCAAAGCCTTCCTGTTAGGAAAACCTCCATGAGAATCCACTTGATGGGAACACCATCATGAGCCATAACTAGCTTAATTTGATCTAAAAAAGGTTGATAAATGCTTGTGCATATCCATTAGAAGGTCCTAAGGGAATATTATCCTGTTTTGAAAAGAAGAGAAGAATACAAGGTTACTTCTGCAAAATTAACATCATTCCACAAATAGAGAATAACCACGGGGTATTTCAGGGGTTTATTAAAGGTCATATGGTCATTAATATCTAATAAGTGAGTCCATGCAGAACAAAACAAGTTTTCACGCATTTTAAGAATTAATGGACACCTGAAACCCTAAAAATAGACCCGCTTAATTAACTGAAGTTCTAGTTAGGATAAAATTCACCTAAACCCTTTAAAATTCATATACAAGTATTCTATAGGGTTTTCTATCTTTGATTTGACCATCAGAACCCATTTTGGCTTGAAAAAGAGTCACAAATAGAAAGTTGCCCTAATTTGGGCTTCTGCGTAATTTTCCCAATCAAACATGGTTAAAACAAAACTATGACTTCACCATTATATTCCTTGGGTCCAAATTAGGTTTGTACCAAAATTTGGGCTCAATTAGAGATCATTTCGACCTAGTTTGTATTTTGGTCCAAGTCTAACTCTTATTCTCTCAAATAGCTCCTCGGCTTTTGAAATCTTTGCAAAATGCCCCCTAACTTCTTCACCTTCTTTGCAAAGTAGTCCTTTCCACCATTGGAGGCCAACTGACCTCCAGGCGAGCTTTGACAGAATAAAATCCTTCTCAAACTTCAATCAAATCCCACCAAATTTGGTGGGATTGATGTTCACACTTAGGGAAACCTACTGGGACCAATTTCGACTCCTAACTCCCTCTGATTCGTGTGTGCAAACCCACAAAATCAGTGGGGTTCTTCTTGAATCCCAAGCAATCTATGGAGCTTGTTTCCTGTTCTCCAAGCTCTCCTAAGCTCCATAAAAGATCGCCCATGACTGTCTCAAAAAAAAAAAAAAAGGTCACCCATGACATTCTTCACATTCTTAGAGAGAAATAGAGCCAAAAACCCCTCTTCTTCCTCAACCTCGGGCTCACTCCCCCTCGCTCTGGTGACTCTCCACCTCCTACCTCTTCACCAGTCGCTACGTATAATAGGTGGTCTGTTCTTCCCTATGTCTTTCCGCTCCTCGCAATATCGGTGAGGTGCTCTCTGTCCCTCCGTCGTTGTCATTATCCACTTTGGAGCACCTTCGTCTCCGACGCTGGCCATACCAGACCTGGTGCCTCCTCCGTCCCCTTTCATCTGCTACTTAGTCTCGACGACTCCTTATCCTCAACTCATCATCACCGTGCTACTACTTCGTCGTTTCGACCACTCCTACGCTGTCCATGCCTCTGTCTTCCCCTTGCCAGTGTACCTTTGGTGAGACATTCCAGCCGCTACAGACCATCTCTCCGCCCACCACCAAGTTAGCGAGCGTCACTTCGTTCCACTGATCAAAAGCCCCAAAGGAATTTGGGGCTTTGATCTCTTATTCACCCCATCGAACAACTCAACTTCCACCACTATTCTCCACCTTCACTAGCCACTTCCAACCACTTGCATAGAACACCACCGCCACCACCACCTTCATCGCACCAGTGCGCATCTACTGAGCTATTCTCACAAGGCCATTAGGCCATTTTCGTGCTTTTAGGTACATAGGTAGTCACTACCATTGACAAACCTGCTTCGAGTGAGCTCGAAGCGTGTTCTTGCGGCAGCTACTCCAAGCTCCACCTGCAGGCAGGGCATAAGACTTCCAGGGAGATGCCCAGGCCTTCAATTGGGAGCTTTGACTGCTCCCTCACCCTCCATTTGACCATCCCTCAGTCGCTGCTTGCACGTAGAGAACAACAACCAAGATAGTCCCACATCGGGGATGTAGGAGCGAAAGAGGGTGCATAAGTTGGTTTTCTGCATCCGACTCCTTGTCCAGTACATGAGGGGTTGGGTCCCTCATGCACCCTCACCCGCTTAACCTGCCTAGCCCTACTGCTAGCCTGCGATTACACCCGCAGGCCTGCACCTGGATCTGGTTACTGTTCCTACCCGATTACCTGGTTAGCCTCGGGTCTTTGAGAGAAAGAAGAGAAGAACAGAGAGAGAGGAAGGGGGGTTTTTGCCTCGCTCTCTAACTCTCTAACACTCGAGGAGAAGAGGCCTTTGCCTATGTGCGTGACTTGAGGAAGTGCTGAAGAGAGAAGGAAGAGAAAGAGCTGAAGAAGAAGAATGACTCTTTATAGAGCTCTGTAGCAGGTGACGTTTAAGTCGTCTGATTTGAGCATCCAACATCTGATTCCACCAATTTGTGCTTCTGAGGCTATACTTCTTGCTTACCTTGCATGGAATTATTTGGTTGATACTGTGCACTTATTTGGTATCCATTATTTTTGCACATTTCTACTGATTCTCAAATATATATATATCATTCTTGCATGGATTTTTCATTATAAATTGCTCATCTTTGTGGTTATTTTGTGATCTTGAGATTAATTGCAATACTTGCGCTTAGTGAACGACCTTGAACTTTAAAATTTGAGTATAAATTGTATTTGTTTTCATGTGATTTCGACTATACTACGATGAAGTATTTTAAACCAGTGACTTACGTGTAAACATTTTGGCACCGTTGCCGGGGAGCAATGCGCAATTTGATCTCTTGATTACAATTTCTGACTCGATTCTAACTTGCTTTATCTATTTGGTTGTGATTTGTGCAGGAGATTTACCCAAGGAAGATCAGCTGCGCATCAAACACTCCAGGGGTAGGTAAACTTCATTCCCTTTCTACTTAAAAGCCCTTGATTCTAAGAAGAGATAAAAAAGAGAAAAAATCAATTAGGATAAACTTGCCTTTTCATATTTAGAATCAATCATCACAAGTTGCCTAATTTGATTTATTTCTAGGAAAACCTTGATCTTGATTTTTGCACCTACTTAGGGTTTAAGGTATCTAAGGCTACTGACCTTCTTGATTGAGCCTTAGGTTCCAAATTTGGATTGAATTAATTGGACTAGTTAGAGCCGAATTAGGGTTTCCATTTCAGGGTTCTAGAGACACATTTTCTTAAAAAAAGAATCTACTCTCTAAAAAGTGTGTTTCCCAAGCCTTGGTTGAATTTATATAATCAAGCAAACCCTAAAAGAAAGCTCTAAACATCCACTTGAATCCTAAAATCAAGGACCTAATAATTTCAAGGACAAAACAGGTGAAGTTGACCCACATTGTGGGGTCAACCAATCTTCAAATTTGGTCACCACTCACAAATACATCTTAAAGTTTAAGTGAAATACTAAAGCACCCTCTTTTTAAACTTAAAATTGGTAGACTTAAGAGGTCAAGTTATCCATTTTGATCTACCTGGATCCGCGATGACAAGGAAGGTTAGGTGGGGGAAACCCTGTAACCCGTGGTGATGCTCTACCATGCAGGGGTCTTTGCAGGACTCTCCCTTCCTGGCTGCCGAGGTATTTCTCAGGTGGACGACTTTGTGATCTAAAGGTATCATCCTCCTCGAACCTCTATAGTCATCCAAAAATCTTTGGGTGTCTTGATTGAGTCCATCACACCTTCTGTCCCTCGTCTATTCCATCAGTGTATGTACGGGAGGAGGAACTTAAGACCACCATTGAGGCCTCCACTAGTTTTTAACTCTTGTCGAGGCCAAGCCTCGACTTCCTTGTTTTTGCAACTACCTGATGACATTGACATCTCTTCCAACTCCTCCACTTTTGAGCTCGAATCTCCATCCACAACCATGGATCATCTAGAATAACCTAACTTTGAACCAAAACAATTCTTTGATTTCAGAGATTGGATCAATGCCTACATCAACTCACCGCCACGTCCTCAAATGCGAGGTCACTACAATCCCGTTGCAATGGCGATTGAACCTCGAATCAACGTTCCTGCGGGAGGACCCGAGGTGGAGCTCAAGCCTAGTATGCTTCACATGACCCCGAAATTTCATGGCTTGAACTTTGAGGATCCTTTCCAGCACATCAAGAATCTAAAGCATCTGGCCCACACATTTGGGGTAGACATGCATAATAGAGATGGCCTACTGTTGAAAATCTTCTCCTTCTCTCTAGCTGACAAAGCTGCCCATTGGTTTCAGACATACCCTCACTAGATCAACACATGGGAAGAACTTCTGACTTCTTTCTTACAAAAATTCTATCCCATTGTCCGAACTAATGCAATGCGGCATCAAATCATGAAGTTCTCTCAAGGAGCAGGAGAATCTCTACACGAGGCATGGGATCATTTTTTGGATCTCATGCATAAATCCTCCCATACGGAGTCCCGAAGTGGGAACAAGTCCAATCCTACCACGGGCTCCATGATGACATCAAGCTTTTTGTCAATGCAACCTGTGGTGGTAGCATCATGGGTCAGCATTAAGACGAGATTTGGGAAATTCTTGAAAATATGTGCGAGAACTCCCTAAACAATGAGTCACTGGGTGCGTACAACCGAACGACCACCTACACATTGATAAACAATAGGGGGTACACGAATCTCGAGGCCTTTCCGCATCCGTTGAGTTGAGTTGGTAGCAAGTCAATTAGATAAGGTCTCTATCATTGAGAAAAAAGTGGACAACATCACTTGACATCTACACAAGACCACTGCTGTACCACAAAGCACATACGCACATCCGCCCTCAGGAAGGGAGGCTGCACACAACATCTACCACTCTCAGGGGATGGATGCTTATCCACCCCCTTCTGATTATGGTTTCGGAGGAAACTCTGAGCTAGCCTACCACAGTTGGGGAAACTCTGAACCCTCATATCCTGATTACTTTGGAGCTCCTCAGACCTGCGAGGAGCTTCACGCCATCCAGAACAATCCTTTCTCTAATACCTATAACCCTGGATGGCATAATCATCCCAACTTTGCATGGTCGGGAAGTAACTCGAATCTGAGACCTCAATTCCAACCCCGACCACAGACCCCGCACTCATATCAACGCAATCAGCCTAGGCCCAACCCAAATTACCCATCAGGGCCTAACAAGGATGATCAAATGGCCCTGATTCTTCAAACCCTGGCTGATATTCAAAAACAATACAAAGACAAGATCATAGAGGTCCATAATCAGCTTGCACGAATGGTGAATTCTCGCTAGCTGGGTGCACTTCCTTCCCAACCTCTACCTAATCCAAATGCCGTGTCAACCCAAAAACACGATGTGAATCAAATCCAGGGAAAAGCGTGCTATACCTAACCTGGCCTGATGACTCATACCTGTGTATTTTCTCCATCCACCTCAGCTAAGCCAAAACTCACCATGACTTACCCAACCCCACTTCCACATCAATAGCAAGGATCGACTTTCTTCCCTCCACCTCCACACCATGATTTTACTATGATCAATATTATGAGAGAAGAACAGAAACTCGTCCCCAAAAATAGCCAATCCATTCCCCTATCACAGATCTTATCCCACCTCCACACTAGAGGACTGGTGGAAATTTGATATAACGGGACCTCTGAGGAATGCACAAGTCACCATTCCTTTACTTGATATCCTCACTCTCAATCCTACCTCACCTGACTTATCCAAAAAAGAGGTAGAAAAACCATTACAAGGAAAGGTAGTACTGTCTGAAAGTGTAAGTGCCATAATCCAAAACAATCTACCTCCTAAGAAATTTGATCCAGGCACCCCGCTAATCCCTTGCAATATTGGTGATACAAATTTCAAGCAGGTTGTATTGGACCTTGGCACTTCAGTCAACCTCATCCCTACCACCCTATTTGAAAAATTATGGATCGGACTACTAAAACCTGCTCATGTCACTTTGCAACTAGCTAACCGAACCCTGATCACACCGATTGGGATGGTAGAGGATGTGGTAATTAGAGTAAGGATTTCATCTACCTAGCTAATTTCCTAATTCTTGACATGGATATGCCACAATAGATACATGATATGCCCGTGATTTTGGGAAAACCATTCTTGGCTACTGCAGGAGCCATAATCAATTGTGAATCAGGGCATATGATAATTACCTCAGGAGATCAATGTGCTGAGATTAATATTTTCGTGGCAACAAAAGGGAAATGCTTAGCATAACAACTAGGTTTTATCTAGGACCTCATGACTATATCATTAATAGAAAACCTAGTGCTAGAATTTGAAACCTTTCACATGCTAGATGATCCGAATTTGATTGAACATATTGACATAAGCACAGTGGAGCTTTCACCTTTGATTTTGAGGATGTACCTAGGGATTAAGGGAAACATGGTGACATACTAGATTTAGAGTCCATGGATATGGAGAAATTTTGTTTTGAGAACCTCCAAGAATCAGGCTTAACAAATATTGAGAGTGACCTCCACCCAAAATATGAATCTTTTTCAAAATTCAAGATAGATGATCTAAAAGTCACTCTCCAAACATTCACTTTTGATTGGGATGAAAATTATAGTGAAGATTCATTGGAAGACCCAATCTTTGAGTCATTTCTTGAGGAGACGATCTCATATTTAGTAGAAAAGAATCAAAATGACTCATTGGATATCGATTCATTAGGCCACATAGCATGAGAGGATCCACAAATCTGGGATATGCTGATTAGATTCACCTCTATTGGATTCTGGACCCATGATGATCATATTTTAGAACTCCATAGTCAACACATCTTCCAAGTGATTCCTCTGTGGAAACTCCATAAGAACCATCCAGAAACGAATCAATATGATCCATATTATAGATCTTCTGGAATGACTCTTCATCATAATTTGACATTCATCTGTTGCCATATGATTCTCATTCATCACGATCACATATTTTCTTGATCACTCCATCCACCTATTGAGCCTATTGCGCCTAGTTGATGATGTTAAACTTAGTGCTTAACGGGAGGCAACCTGTCATCTTTTTGAAAAAAA
Organism: Thalassia testudinum; assembly: GCA_037157565.1. Lineage (NCBI taxonomy): Eukaryota > Viridiplantae > Streptophyta > Magnoliopsida > Alismatales > Hydrocharitaceae > Thalassia > Thalassia testudinum. The sequence continues at coordinate 124,672,903 of JAZHRO010000055.1, forward strand.
AAACCCCAAAATCCTTTTGACATAACTCTTTGCTGAACTCATATTGCACTTTAGGGTTTGTCCATTAGAACAGCCGACTCCACCTTTGGTACTTGTATCAAAGCTTGAAATCGTCTGCAACAGTCACCCCAACCCGTCAACCTACCCTTTGACCTTATTCTAATGTATGATCTAAGCTGAACTCAAGCCCACCTAATTTACAATGAGGACATTGCAAATTGTAGGCATAGGGGGTATTAAAGTGCAAAATGCCGTGAAAATCAAGTCACAAAAGGATTTCGTATATATATATATTTATATATAATGGAGGTTGAGGACAAAGAAGATCCATTTGAGAGAAAAATGAAAAAAAAAGGAGGAAGGAAAATTGAAAAGAAAAGAAAGAAGCAAAAAGATAAAGAAAAAATTGAGCCCCTTCAAAATAATATGGAACTTACCTAACTCCTAGGTTGGTTCGAATGATGAATTAAGACTTGGAAGGCTAAAACTTAAAGGATTAGTGGCGAATATCGACCTTAGGCCTCTTCGATCTATTTTGGATTTAAACACACACATACTTGTTAAGTTCCGAATTAGTCCTCAAGAGGTTGAGGAAAATGTAAAGCTTATGTATTAGGTTTAAGGCTTAGGGATTATTTGTCCTTGTTAACTAACCTTTGGTTTGCGGGACTCGGTAACTTAAGCACCCTAAATCACACACAGTTTGGTTCAGTGTGCTTAAATATGAAATCATGACAAAAAGCATTCACGCTGTTTTGAAAATGGTCCTAAGATCTAAATTAGGAGCGGTTCGAAAATAGAAGTTGATTTGGCGAGTTCCCAGTGTGGAAAGGCGGGACATTCCCCTCGAAGATGCGCAATAACATATCGTCTCCTCGGTGCTTGTCTCTTAGGATATTTAAAGATCCTATCGGGGGCACGTAAGAACCTTGTGCTGGTTCAGATGCCATGGGTAGCATTATCACAAAATGTCAATTGAGGGTCTGGATTTAGCTACAGAACGCCATGGGCAGCATTATCCTGAAGTGTTGAAAGCCAGGGTTCTGAGGGTTGCCATGGGCGGTGCTATCTCAAAGCATCGATTGCCAAAGACCTTGCGAGGATTGATGGTGGGGATAAGGAATCTGATACAGAATGTGTTTAAGGCCAATCCAAGGTTGGATCTAAGGAAAAATATAATGAAAATAAAAAAAAGAGAGAGAAAGCTCTCCACAAATGAAAATCTTCTTCTATCCCTCTCTCTTACAATAAAAATGCACTGGCAAACTGAACCTAAGCTAACCATGTTACAAGCACGGGTGCTTTAACCGCTGGGTCCAACGAACCTTAGGATAGTTCCTATGGGCCTTAGAAACCTTCGCGGAAGATTGAGGTGAAAGCTAGTCAGGTCTGGATCTGGGTTGGTACTTGAGTACCTCTAGGCCTATTGTTGGTGTTAAGATCTAATTCCTAGAGATATGGCTTATAGGGCATCTTGACGGTTACATCCGTCCTAAATAACTGGTCTGATCCATAGAATTTTGCTAAGGGGCTAGAAAAAGCTAGGCATGGGGGTATGATGGGAACATCATCATGAGCCATAACTAGATCAATTTGGTCTAAAAATGGTTGATAAATGCTCCTGCATATCCATTAGAAGGTCCTAAGGGCATATTATCCTATTTTGAAAAGAAGAGAAGAATACAAGGTTATCCACCTCTAGAGCACATTCATCTCTGGCGCCAGCCATACCAGACCCGGTGCCTCCTTCGTCCCCTTTCATCTGCTACTTAGTCTCGACGACTCCTTATCCTCAACTCATCATCACCGTGCTACTACTTTGCCATTTCGACCACTCCTACGCCGTCCATGCCTCCGTTTTCCCCCTCGCTGGCGTACCTCCGACCAGACATTCCAACTACTACAGACCTTCTCTTCGCCTGCCACCAAGTTAGCGACCATCGCCTCTCTCCACTGATCAAAAGCCCCAAAGAAATTTGGGGCTTTGATCTCTTATTTGCCCCACCGAACAACCCAACTTCTGCCACCATTCTTCGCCTTCGCCAGCCACTTCCAACCACTCGCATGGTAGGCCACCACCACCACCACCTTTGCCGCACCTATGTGCATCTACTGAGCTATTCTTATGAGCCCATTAGGCCATTTTCGTGCTTTCAGGTACACAGGTCGTCGCCATCATTGACGAAGATACTTCGAGTGAGCTCGAAGCGTGTTCTTGTGGCAGCATTTCCAGGCTCCACCACCAGGCAGAGTGGAAGACTTCCAGGAAGATGCCTAGGCCTTCAATTGGGAGCTTTGACTGCTCCCTCACCCTCAATTTGACTAGCCCTCAGTCGCTTCTCGCACGCAGAGAATAGCAGCCAAGATAGTCCCGCATTGGGGACGTAGGAGCGAAAGAGGGTGCATAAGTTAGTTTTTTGCATCCGACTCCTTGCCTAGTACACGAGGGGTTGGGTTCCTCACGCACCCTCACCCATTTAACCTGCCTAGCCCCATTTCTTGCCTGCGATCACACCCATAGGCCTGCGCCTGGATCTGGTTACTGTTTTTACCCGATTACCCAGTTAACCTTGAGTCTTTGAGAGAAAGAAGAGAGGGAAAGAGAGAGAGGAAGGGGGGGTTTTTGCCTCTCTCTCTAACTCTCTAACACTTGAGGAGAAGAGGCCTTTGCCTTTGTGGGTGACTTGAGAAAGAGCTGAAGAGAGAAGGAAGAGGAAGAATTGAAGAAAAGAATGACTCTCTATAGAGAATTGTAGCAGGTGACGTTTAAGTCATCTGATTTGAGCATCCGACGTCTGATTCCACCAATTTGTGCTTCTAAGGCTATACTTCTTACTTACCTTGCGTGGAATTATTTGGTTGATACTGTGCACTTATTTGGTATTATTGTATAAGAGTAATTGGAGATTTAAATCACCATTTTACCCCATTATTTTTGCACATTGCTACTAATTCTCATATATATATCATTCTTGCATTGATCTTTCATTATAAATTGCTCATCTTTGTGGTTATATTGTGATCTTGAGATTAATTGCAATACTTGCTCCCAGTAAACGACCTCGAACTTTAAAATTTGAGTATAAATTGTATTTGTTTTCGTGTGATTTCAACTATACTACGACGAAGTATTTTAAAACATCGATTTTGCACGTAAACACCACTCCTTGAAATGCAATCTTGGGAGGAGGTGTTTGAGGCTAAGCTTACTACCTTGACGGCAGAGCAGTAGTTGGTGGCAAACCAACTCGAAGAAGTCTAACTGATGAAAGAAAATGTAAAGTTCCAGCTAGAAGAGCCTCAAAATTTCAACCCCACAGATGACCAATTGAAGTGGCATCATGTGCTATAAGAAGATAATTCTCGCCTCCCTCAGGCTCCACCCAACCTGTCCCTTGGGCTCCACCCGCCCATCCCTCTTTAACTCATTATTTTGTTATATTTTCCTCCCTTCGGTTGGGTCCTCCCGTTGGTCGGTTTAAGGAATCTGGTGGGAAAACCCCCCAGCCCCCCCTTCCCGGTCGGTTCCCTCCTCCGAGAACCCAACCCACTGGATATTGGTAGTTATTAGGTCTATATAAGGGGTATTAAGGAGGCTCGCCCAAGCAAACGAGGGAGCTTGGGCTTCGTCAAAAGATAAAATGAGAGATCAGTAGCTAGAAGGGTGAACTTCCCCTTGGGGCTCCAAAGGCTCCTCCCCCAGCTTCACCAGAGTTAGAGGAGCTGTCAAGAACCATGGCCATGGCAATCAGTAGAGGAGGATCCATCCTTGAGATAGTCTACTAGGTTACTCAAGCGATGAGGGACATTTGCCCTAAGTGTACATGACTACGTACCTCTTCACAGAGGAGGTGATGACTGCCCCTCTTCTAGAGAAATTCAAGCACCTCGTCTTTCCTCAGTACAACGGGACATCTGATCCTAATAGTTTCATTCGAAGCTACAGTTAAATGATGTAGGTTCATGGTTGTCCTAACGGGGTACCCTATCAGGTATTCCCCTCATACCTTTCCGATATGGCTCATGAGTGGTTCAATGAGCTGCTTCCAGGAGTTGCTCGACAAATTTTGCCAATACTTTGTTGGCCAGCAATGAGTTAGAGACAACTCGGAAAGGTTGTTGAAGGTCTGATAGCGAAGACAGGAGTCTTCTTGGTCCTATCTCGATTGGTTCGAGACCCAGTACTTTAAGTGCAAGAGGCCCCACAATGCTATCTCCATTAAATATTTCAAATCGAGCCTTTTGACTTAGGGGTTTTGGTATGATATTGATGATTTTCCGCCAAGGGATATGGCAGAACTCTGGGATCAAGCTACAAGGTTTACAGAGTTGGACGATTCCCTTCGCTCTTGTGGGCATTTGGTGAACACTGATGGGGATGATCATCGCTATTCCCCATATGAGAAGGTGGTTTTGGAAGCAGCTCCTCTATTAATTAGTGGTGGTAGCTATTCTAACAAACGGAAGGGGAACTTCTACGACCAAAGGAGGGATCGACAAAACTAAGGCCAGCCAATGGTCCCCTCTAGCCCATGTGGGATTTTTATGAAGAATACACTCCCCTGGCCATGTGTTGGAGAAAGTCTGGTCAACCAATAAAGCCCTTCTTCCACCGCCAAGACTCCTGAAGAAGAAGGCAGACTTCGGGCCTTACTGTAAATTCCATCAGGCTCGAGGGCACTCCACGGAAGAATGCCAGGATTTACGAGACCAGATGGAGTCTCAAATTTGGTATGGGGTCCAGTTTGTCAAGTGGAACGAGGGCCAAGACAAAGGCAAGTGACCCATGGAGGGCCTAGAGGAGTATCACAGAGAAAAGCTCAAGAAACTTCGTAGAGTGAAGTGGTGTTCCTAGAAGATTAGGTAGTGGTGAATCCCACGGTAGTGATGGCTAAACAAGGGATATCTCCCGAACTCTCACCTCTTGAATACCATCGCGAGGTTCTGGTGTCATTGACAATGAGGCGCCAAAATGACTGTGTAAGGGTTGTCATTACCTCATTCAGTGCTCCCCCAAGAAACTTTAGCTGGGGAACAAGTGGATGTTATCTTTGGAGTTAATGCCACTCCTCGTGCATAGGCCACCTTTTCAGAAGGCAGACCCTCTAAGGAGGTATATCCCACTCTTCAGTGGGCTGAGGAGGCGCAACTAGGCAAATCGCCTTAAGGCTTTTCTCCTCTCTCCTAGATTCCACAGATCACACGAACCCACTCCTAGTAACTTTGTTACAAGCTGGATAGCTTCAACCCTGACTCCTAACTGATGAGGGGAGTGTTGTAGATGTTCTCTTCCTTAAGACCCCCATCAAATTGGGGTTTAAGGAATAACATCTTTCCCTGTCAATCCATCCTGTTGTGGGTTTCGGGAACCACAAGGTGATGCCCAAAGGTGAGATTGACTTGCCAGTATCTATATGTGATGGGGACAGGCATCTGTTAAAGTTGAAAATCACGATATTAATGAGTTTATAGTCATAGTATAGTTGTGAAACCAACCTAAACAAAATATGTATAACAAATCTCTAGGTGAGTCCTGGTCGATCTCTGGGAGGTGATTAATGCAAAAGTAATTTTGATTTATGTCTTTTTCGTGCTTGCAAAACTAACCTAGATCTAAGCGAAAACCTAAATTACCTAACCTACAATCTAAATCTAAAGATGATGGAGGATCTCTTGAACAACAAATTCGCCCATCACTCTTTCAAAACGTACAACCATAGTGTAACACAAATAAATGTAACACATACAAGAATAACACTCGTCTTGAAATTCACGGATTATGTGAATAATGTTGAGGGAGTTTAGATCAATTTTTTATTCATTAATTCTTTCATAAGCCACCATCTATTTTTTTTGAGATTTTTCTTTTTCAATTTTTTTTATGATTTTGATTTTTTTAAAATAAAGAAAAACTAGAACTACTAATAGAAATCACGATGAGAGAACAAAATCAATCTTTCATTCATCAAATAAGGATATAAACAATTCGCTAGTAGATGAAAGCTTGGAAAATAACTTACTAATCAATTGCACAACTACTAGAACAACAAGAAGAATTACTAGAACTAGTACTAATACTACTAGAACTCAAGTAGAAAAACTACCTTCTTCGGCTAGACTACTAGAAGGAGGGAACCAAGGAGTCTCCCTTGGTGGCCTTGGAAGGTGGTAGGAGGAAGAAGGTGACCGTTCACCAAGGTACGTGGTGGACGGCCATGGAGGTATGCAGCTGGAGGAAGGTGGATGGCTATGGCTTTTTGGGTGGAGGAAGAAATGCTCTAAAGGGGGTCATTCAAGGGTCTTTTAAGGCAGGGCAGCTAGGGTTTTTAGGTGGGTTAGGGTTAGGGTTTTACTAAGAATAGGCTTTCCTAAAAATAGGTTTTCTAAAAATTGGTGGCTATTCCTTAGTGTGCAAGTATTGTGTGTGTGGATGTGTTTATGTGTGTGTACGTGGGTTTGTGTGCGTGAGTTTTGTAGGTGTGCATACATGGATGTGTGTAAGTGTGGGTTCTTAGGCTTAGGTTGTGGATTTAAGTGGGTTTGGGTTGGTTCAACCTTTGTTAGGTTAGGTTCTAATCTAAATGGGTTTAATTAGACTAGGTGATTTAGATGTGAACCTAATTGGGTCTAGGGTGTCCTAATCTAGAGAGGGGTGAACCTAATTAGGTGTAAGTGCACCCAATTAGATTTGGGTTAGGTTCAATTAGACTCATTGAGTCTAATTAGGTTGACTTAATTAGGTTCCAACTGAACCTAATCAGAATTGGTTGCACCTAGTTAGGTAATACTGCACCTAATTGGATGTGGCTAGGTCTAATGGGTTTAGGTTAGGCATGATTAGACTCAATTGAGTCCAATCAAGTCCCATGGACCCAATAGACTGGTGACTAGTCCAGTTAACTCAAACTGAGTCAATTAGGTATGGCATGGACCTAAATTGATATCTAAGTTAGGGCTTAGGTATAGGATAGGTAGACTAGGGTTGTGGATAGTAGGATAGTTCTAGGGATAGGGTGGATAGGTACATGGATAATGTTATCCATGTTTTTGGCTTTTGAGCTTAGATATCCTGGTTTTGAGCTGGTCTGGGGATAGGTACTGGAAAAGGGTTATCTTAGAGTTTGGAGGATAAGATTATCCTAGGTCTTATCATTCTTTTTTCCTACTCTTTCTGTAGAGAGATAGTCCTTTATTCTTTCTTTCTTTTCTTCAGTTGGTGTCTTTATTCTTTCTTCACATAATCCAACTCCAGCTCTACTATAGCCTTCGCTCCTATCCAGCTTTATTCTATTCGAAACAGCTTCTAAACTACTCATGACCTACAAACAATAACAAACCTTAATTAGTATGGGAAAAAATCGTATTATAGCATATGTAGCTACATAAAGAAATGCAATGCATGATATGCAATTTATGAATGCAATATTCACAAGTTAAACTATATTCTAACATAATTTAGATTAATTAAGTCCTATGATTGTTGTGCAATCATGCCTGCATACCTAAAATTTGCTAGTTCCTAGCAAAACCAACATGTGAAAATCTCATGGAAAAAGATGCGAAAATCAAATACGCAGGTTTACTTTCGGAAGCAAAGTGAAATAGACTCTTTTTTTATGTATATATATATATATACTTTTATTGTAAAACGAGTTATTAAGGAATTAAGCAAGTTTGAATAAAAAATCTCAATACTATTCTTCACCAACAAAAAGAAATTATGGACAAATCCTTAATGGCCAAGACTTCAACAGCTTTCGAGTACCGATTCAAATCTAGACCTCCCAAATCAAATTAGAAGTCCTATTAGCCATTAACTTAGGTCGCCGAAGCCACTTTCTTTGAATAAGTTGACCTACCCAAAGTTTGAATTGAATGTAAGAAACCAACATCTTATGTGTGATTTTTATGTGACTCATCAGACGAGCGACTAAGTTGATTCCTAGCATTCAATAAAACTTAGAATATTTCTATTCTCTCTTTGAGACAATCTCCGCTTCGGTTAGGCCATACTAAGATTTAGTAGCTTTCTCCTCACCACGTTTCTACCTCGAGGTAAACACACTAGGTGTATATCTCCGGACCCATTACTCTCTTATTCCTAATTTATTCTCCATATTTTTTTTTTTCTATAGGATAAACACCCATTTTGTTGCGAGATGTTTTTATTAGGAAATAGAAAGGGGTGCATCCATATGTAGTGAGATGCTTTTATTTGCTGGAATATATATTTTTTTATTTTCTTTCCTTCTCATTTTTTTGGATAACTATATATATTTTCCAAATCAGTTATCTAGGTGAGTGGCTTTCCTTCATCTGTTCTAAATGCTTTCCCTTACAAACAAGAACTGTCCTAAGAGCTAGAATCATGGTAAGGTCCTTTGGATCTGCAAGCCCTAAGACTAATTCTTATTGACTACTAAGGACTGAACAAAATCACACAAATGACGAGTCAGTGCAATGTGCAAGTGAAGATGCTTGGAACTCCAAGACTATCCAAACCACAAGGGGGAATGATAAGTCATTCACTCATCACTCCTTTGACTTAATACTTCTAGATTTCTCAAACTCCTTTCAAGGTCTCAGGAAAATAAATACAGATTTAGGTAATTACTCAAGAAATTAAGATCATAAGGACCTGAAGAGTTTAGGCGGAAAGACTTTGTTCCTCATTTCCTAGCGTCAGTAAATCTTCAGAATCAAGAATTCTTGATTCCTAACTTACATTCCAAAAACAACACTGAAAACACTTTTTTCTGTATAGATAAACTATATATATAAAAATATTATTATTTTTTCAATTTTTTTTAACTTATTCATAAGGAATACTGCGAGAAAATATGCAAAATGCGAGTGCAATAATGGAAAACTTCTACTGAAAATCCTAAGTGTTAGCAAAAAGATAATCAATGTATGTGTACTACCCACCCATGCCTAAATTCTTGCATGTCCTCATGCATGAATATAAACAGAATGAAAAGCAATGAAGGACAGGAATTACAAAAGGGTAGAAATCACCTGAAATAGCTCCTGAATTTTTCTTTCAGCTTATTCCAACACCTATGAAATCAAGCAAATATGATATATATTAAAAGATATCTACATATGTATAAATGCTGAGTTTAATGCCTCCAGCTAGGCGAAACCTCAATCACACGTCCTCAAGAAGGTTGATGACTTCATCAGCAAGAGGAGGTTCCTGGGCCAAAAATGGCTTGAGGTGTTGGCCATTCACTGCAGAAGCATGCCTAGACTTTAGGTGTAGGATCTGAATCGCCCCATTAGAGTATAGGAGAATCACAACAAAAGGGTCAGTCCATTTGGACTTTAGCTTTCCCACAAAGAATTTGAGTTTAGAATCAAATAACCAGACTTGTTGGTTAGGCATGAAAGTTTTCCTCCGAACATGGCAGTCATAAAAGGCCTTAGTTTTATCTTAATAAATCTCCGCTGGATCTCTTCTAATTCACGGAGCTGAAGCTTCCTTTCATAACTTCCTTCATCGAGGTTAAAACTACATTTCTGCATCGTCCAAAAGGCACGGTGCTCTGGCTCTACCGAAAGGTCACAGATCTTTCCATACATCATGGAGTATTGTGACATTCCAAGTGGGGCCTTGTACACAGTCCGATATGCCCATAATGCATCAATCAACCGATCGAACCAATCCTTTTGGTCGGGTCTAACCGTCTTTTGCAGAATGAGCTTGATCCGATGGTTAGACACCTTAGCCTACCCATTTGTCTGTGGATGATATGGGGTAGCAATATGGTGATGTACCCGATACTTTTTCACTAGTGATCGGAAATGGGCATTAACGAAATGACTCCCCTCATTGCTAATCAGAGCATGGGGTGTCAGTACTTAGGTTCTAATTACATTTATTTTGATGTTTTATGTATTATCATATCATGTCATAATTGTTTGCAAATATTAAGTTGAAGATCACAATTATGATAAAAGGAAGCTTCATTGTTATTAAAAGATGTTGATTGCAGCAAAAGTAGATATTAGAAGATTCAATTTCATGATTCCTGGCTTCTTCTACATTTAATTTGATGTTGTATTGCTTATTAGATATTTTGTTAAGAGCTAAACACATTCATTTACACGCACAAATCAATTCAAGTGCTTAATTGTAAAATTTCTAATCTATTACATTGCATAAAATAAATAAATAAACTCTAAAATACATAAAATAAATCCCATGCATGTAACATGCTCTAAAATATATTATAATACTAAATCAATCTTCTAGAATGGTAGTTATAAGTCTTAAGATTTTCTAATTATTAAAAAATGTGAAAAATGCATTTAAAATATATCTTAAAATAATAATTATTTTTCTAAAATGGGTGGTTACACTTTTTAGAAGGGTAGTTATCCATTTCAAACGTTGCATCCCATCATAAGGGAAGTTACATGCGTACTTACATCTTTCTGCAAGAGAAAAACTACCCAAATAACTTCTTTTGATTCTGCTAGCTATAGAATTAATCGATTAGTTAATCGATTAATTTTGTTAGATAGAACACTATGATTTTTCTAAAGACAAATCTAAGTGTATTAATTAATCAACTAAATTGACACCAAATGGTTATACTTGAATTTCAACTTATGCAAACAGCTATTAACTTGGCACCTCTTGGATTCACACCCTTTCATGAAATCATTTTTATTATATATATACCCTACATGGGTTCATTCATTCTTACAATAACATTCATTATCAAAAGCACATTTCTACACAACTTTCGCCTACTCTCTACTTGCAAATACAATCTTGAGAAGTTGCTTCAAGCCTCCATGCCACTTTTGTGCCTTTAAAGAAGAATACTCTACACCAACTTTGTGCTTTCATTGAAGCATACATCCACGCCATCTAAAGTGCTTCAAGAAAAATTCTTCAAGCTTCTACTTCCTTGTGTGCGCCAACTTGGTGATCCTTGAAGACGATTTTCTTCTTTACTTCCTCCATGCCTACTTCATACTTTTAAGAAAGAAGTTCAAGGGAGTATTATTTTTGATCATTTGATCTTGCTTCATATACATATCTTGTTATCTCTAAAAGCAAAATTGATCATTCAAAATCCTTGATATTAGAATCTTATGCTTACATCTTTGAACATATTATTGATTCAAAACATTTTCAAATACACTTCCTAAATATAAAATATATTTTTCCATCAAAAGGAAGTTGCTAGAAAATATTTATCAAAGTTCTACTTGCATATCAATTACATAAAATTCTTCTTCCTTTACATCAAGATATATTCAAAGGGAATTGAAAAAGAATAATTCTAAATCCTATTACATTTGATAAAATACTTGCACATTGGCTCAATAGGACTTGTATCAATTTTGTTTTTCTTTGTACTTGTTGTAATTTGGGTGCCAGGGTTGTTGGATTCCCATTCTTTTGGCGAGTGAAGAATAAAATACCTTCTCGTGGGTTGTACAAGAAGGGGTTTGTGATAGAGGCTCACTACCCTCAGTTGAAGTAGTGAAGTTTAGTGGATTTCTTGCTTAGAGAGCAAAAGGAAAATCCTAGTTGGGGATCAACTAGGTAGAAGTTTTTCCCAGTTTGTGTTTCCTCTATAAATCTTGGTGTTATTTGTGGATTGAAATTTTATGGTTGCCAATAATTTCATTGAATATTTGAATTATACAATTCACCCCCTCTTGTATAATTATTACGAGCAACACCAAATCTCGCAAAAATAAATTCCCGAACAAAAGATATAATGATTTTATGATTAGCTTGCCTCACTGGGATAGCCTTAACCACTTCGAGACATAATCAACTACAAGAAGAATGTACTCGAAGCCATGAGAGTTTGGAAATGGGCCCCTAAAATCAATGCCCTAAACATCGAACACTTCTACACCCAAGATAGGTTGGAGAGGCAGCATGTCTCTCCTGGTCATAGAACCGACCAACTGGCATTGCTTACAGCATTTGGTGAAATAATGTGTATCTTTAAAAATGGTGGACTAGAAGAAACCTGACTGCAAAATTTTTGCAGTGATTTTTCTACTAGAGAAATGACCACCACAGGCATCGCTATGACAAAAGATAATACACTTGAAATCTTAGAGTCAAGGATGCACCTCCTGATTATCTAATCAAATCCAATATAGAAAAGTATGGGGTCATCCTAGAAATAAAATTTGACTTATGACAAGAATTTGAGCTTCTAGTCCTTAGATAATCCGATAGGAATCTTGCTTGAGACAAGATAATTCGTGATATCCGCATACCAGGGAAACTCTGAAGAATCTATAGCCAATAGAGATTCATTCGAAAAACTATCAGATATAAGCGGGGAATAGGGATGTTGGCTGGGTCAAGTCAGGATAAGTGATTAGCCACTACATTATGTGCTCTGGCTTTGTCGTGAATTTCAATATAGAATTCCAACAACAGAAGGATCCATTTGATCAAGCGAGGTTTGGCATCCTTCTTTGCCAACAAATGCTAGAGGGTGGAATGATCAGTAAATACAATGACTTTTGATCCTAATAGATAAGAGTGAAATTTCTCCAACCCGAATACTATGGCTAGCAGTTCCTTTTCAGTGACTGTGTAATTACACTAAGCCTCATTCAATGTCTTATTAGCGTAATAAATGACGAAAGGATGGTGCTCTCGACGTTGGCCTAGAACAGCTTTGACAACGAAATCAGAGGTGTCACACATAATCTCGAACTTGAGAGACCAGTCGGGTGGCTGGAAAATAGGAGAATCAGATACAACACTCTGTAAAGTCTCGAAAGCACTAAGACACAAGGAGTTAAAATCAAATGGGGCATCGGCTACCAGAAGATTCGCCAACGGACAAGTGATTTTTGTGAAATCTCTAATGAATCTTCTGTAAAATCTAATGTGACCCTAGAAAGATATAATCTGTTTGACTAAGCTAGGTGGAGGTAGTCGGGAATAACATTAGACTTCGCTCGATTGACCTCGAGTCCATTTGCAAAGATCCTGTGGCCTAGTACTATGCCATCCCTCACCATGAAATGGCTTTTTGCTCATGAAAGTACTAGGTGATGAGGGGTGACTCATCATAGCTAAAATGCCCAAGTTAAGCTATAAACTAGGTTAAACACTATCTTATTAACATAATAAATGGGTTAAGTGTGGGAATTAATGAAAATAACCTAATTTGGGTTAAAAATGCATAATTATGTTAAATAATGAGATATTCTATTCCTAAATACAAATTGATGATCTAAAAATAATTGAACACATTTCTGAGATCAAAAGTACAAATCAAGGGTTAAATAATGTTCTAATATGTTTAATTAAGCTGAGTGTGAGGATGGCGACCGTAGGGGGGAGAGATGGCAATGGAGGATGGACAACCTGGAGGTCTAGGGCTTGGAGGAGAAGAGAACGGAGGGGGGATTCCATTATCACAGGCAGGATGATGGGCATGGATCGTGCCAAGGGTGTATGGCCTAGGGAAAATAAGGAGATCTTATGCTATCGATGTCAAAGGAGGGGACATATGGCGGTGGTGTGCCGATCCCCTTTGGTTTGTTTGGTGTGCAGCGGCCATGGCCACAAGCATGAGGCTTGTGTGTTTAGTAGGAGACAATCAAATGGTAGGGTTCCTATGCACTCTAGATGGACTTCTAATGAGGGTCCACTGCCCCCATCGCCGCCACCACCCATATATGGGGGTCATACGATGGATATTGAAGTTCCCTTGACGAATGACATCAGGACTACTGAGATGGTGCTAAGAGGGGCATTGATTGGCGAGGTGATGACAAGTAACTGATGGGAACACCATCATGAGCGCTAACTAGCTCATTTTGACCTAGAAAAGAGAATAAAAGCTCCTACATAACCTAGAGAAGGGCCTAATTCAAGGAATAACTATTCTGAAAGGAAAATAAGAAACAAAGGGTAAAACTGCAATTTTACCATTGCAGTACATTAACGGGATTTCTCAGGGGCTAAACATAGGTCAATTGGTCTTAACAAGATGAAAAGTGGGATGGTTCAGTCAGAAAAGGGATAATATAAGATCTGAGAATTACATGACATCCTGTAACCCTAAAATAAATCCACTTAATTCAACAAGGTTCTGGTTAGGATAAAATTCACCTAAACCCTCTAAAATTCATGGAAAATTATCCCCTAGGGTTTAGAACCTTCAATTTGGCCTTTAGAACATATTTTGACCTAAATAGGGGTCCTAGCTAATTATTTGCCCTAATTTGGGTTTTTGTGTAAAATGCTCATTCAAACGTGGTCTAACCTAAAATCTAACTTCACCATTGGATTCCTTAGGGCTAAATTAGGTTTGTACCAAAATTTGGACCTAAGGGGAGGTCACCTTGACCTACTTTGCAAAATAGTCCACCCAATTACATTTAGACCCCTAGCTTTTGAAAATCATTGTGAAGACCCCCTAGCTTCCTCACCATTCTTTGCAATTAGGTCCCTCCACTATTATAGTGGAGGAATCCTACTCTGGGAAGGATTCGAGGAGGATCTCCCAAATCCCTTAGAGACACCCTCTCAGATTTGAAAGGGAGATTCTCTGAGGAATTCCCAATCTTATGAGTGCAATTCCAAACCCTAATTATCACCCAATCTCTCGTGCGAACACTTGAGATATTTGGGTCTCTTGCACATTCCTACTCTGGCGAGGATACTTGCGCTTGGAAGCTTGCCTTCCAAGCACAAGATCCTTTGCCAATGCCTATAAAAGAAACCCCTGATCCGGCCGATCAATTCCAGCTTGGTCTGGCCAAAGAACAACCTCCAATTTCTTCTCTTCTCCTCCGGCCAAGCGTCCAGCGAGCTCCGGTGACATCTCCTCCCTCTTCTTGTCGCTCTACAACAATACCAGTGGAAGAGTCTTCTCCGCCTCCGTCTCCATGTCACGCCATACCCGCGCACGTAGTTGCAGCCTCTTCGTCATCGCCGTTCCCTCTCCACTGGAACCTTCATCTCTGGTGGTGGCAAGTACACGCCAGCCGCCCTCCTGTCCCCTTTCGTCCCTTAATTAGGTGAAATCTCTTCCCCTCTCTCCTCTCTTCAGTTCCCCCTTTATTTCTATTATTCAACCCCTCGACCACCGCAGACCACCACCATCTTCACCTCCAGCAGACCACTGGAGAGGTGTCTCCGTCGCCTCCACACACCCATCCACCTCGCCGACCCCTCAGGACCTCCGCTACCATCCACTGATCACTTTCCCCATCTCCATCGACCACCATCACCTCCACACACTCCCCCTGACCACACCCATCATCACAGCCATAGATTGACCTAGGCACGCATGCCTAGGTGGCCCTGTGCCACGCCACCCACCTAGACACCTTCGCCGTGCCACAGCAAAGCTGCCTGCGTGTTCTAATGAGGCCACAAGGTCGTATTGTTTGAGAGTAGGTCCTGACCATTGCCGCCATTAGAGACGGCTTGAAGGAGCTTGCATCTTTCGCTCCAGGCAGACGTGCTCCAGGTCCCAGGTCCTGGTGACGCGGATTCGCATCACGCGCGCATCCAGCCAAGCAATTTGCTTTACAAGGCACTGCAGTCACCGCAATCAAGGAAGACCCCCTGTGGGCGTGCGCGCAGAAGCGGGTGGGACTTTTAGTCCCACCTTGGCCATTTTCAAGTAGGTAGTGTGACGTAAATTGAATTTGTGTTTCCTCCTCGTTGCCTTCGAACACGGGGTGAGGTCCCCTCGCCTGCTTACCTGCCTCGTCCGCGACCTACGCTCCTCGGACCTGGCTTGCCTGACCTGTTTACCCTGCACTCGCGCACCACCCACGTCGGTGCACCTGGACCCGGGTGCGCGTGACCCGACCCGAATACCCGATTGGCTCTGGGAGAGCGAACCTAAGAGAGAAAAGAGAGAGAGCGTACGCAGGGGAGGGTAGGGGTAGGTTTTGCACTTGTGTGTGCAGGGAAAAGAAGGAAGAGGATGCTGAGGCCAAAGAGGAGGTTGAAGAAGCTAAGGGCAGGAGAAGCCGTAGAGGAAGCAGAAGAAGCTAAAAAAGATCTAAGGAAGGAGAAGGCACGGCCAAGCCAGAGAAGGAAGGGGAAGGCACTGTAGCAGAAAGAGAAAGAAGAAGATCAGAAGCCAAGGAAGCTAAGGGATGAGAAAGCAAAGGCAGAGAAGAAGGAAGAAGAAGGAAGGAGAAATCAAGGAAGAAGAAGAAGACAAAGAAGAAAGAAGGTAGGAAGGAATAGAAGCTAAAGAAGGAACAGAAGAAGAAGAAGGAGAAAGTCAGAGAAGGAAAGAAGGCAAAGAAGGAAGCCATCGACCAAAGCCAAGGAAAAGAAGAAGAAAGAAAGAAAGGTAGAGGAGAAGAGAAGCTAAAGAGAAAACTGAAGAAAGGGCCAAGAGAAGAAGAACCAAACATTTTTACCAATTCTTCCCAATTTTTCTATTTTGCTACATTCTATTCATAACTTCATGCTTTACATTCTGCATTAGGTTTTAAGTAATTTTAAGTGTTCAGATTGCATCTATTATTGAGATTAGTATGAATTCCATTTGCTCCTTATGTTCGACCTCGGACTTAACATTCGAGTAATAAAATTTATTTATTTTCAATGCTTTTTCGACTATACTGCAACGCCACCTTTCCAAAACCCGATCAAGCGTATATAAACAATAACCCCACCCAGGAGAAACTTCGTCAATTGGTAAACTCCTTATCCCTATCGACCGATGGTTCGAAGATTGTTGTTTTATCCCCCACATGATTTGTGATTTTCAGTTTGGGGATGATCGATGTTGAATGCTTGCGGTTTAGGTCGAGTGCATATGATAGCTTGATGGTGATATGGAGACTAGTTTCACCGTTTGATGGATCCTTTCCTGAGCGGCCACCTCAGAGAGCCGGTTCCCGGTCTGGCTGTTTGGGAATTAGAGGCCTCCCACTACACCTGTGATTCAAGAAGGTGGTTGCATCCATGGTCACAGGCTTTGCGATGTTGGCAGAAGATGTTGAGGTTGGATTGAGGAAAGGTTATGGTCGAATGTTGAATGTCTTGGTGGATGTCTTTAGGGGAGGGACGGTGCCTGAGAAGATTATTCTCCATTGCAGTGAGAGCTCTTGGCTTCTTCAGTTGGATTTTACACCAGGGAATATGACTGGGATGGGCATCAGGCTAAGACATCTTATGCTGAAATTGTGCGAGATGAAGGTGGCCTAGCACAGATGGGTCGAGAGACACCTGATGAAGCCCCTGAACCCAAGAAGCGCAAAGATTGCCATCATTTGGAAAATAATGAAGAAGTGATGGAGGCAGCCTCGATTGAGTAAGCTACGAATGTGGAGGTGTTAGCTGTTGGGGTGCTACACGAAATCCCTGTTATTGTCATGAGTAATCAATCCAACTTTCAGGCTGCAGAGGGGTTGAAATTTGGAGTTGGGTCTTCAGCCAAGGCAGGGATTGGAAGATCCCCTTACAAGCTCAGACAACGACATCCATCCAGACATGCTAAGGTGGTTGAAAACACCATAGCTACTATTATGAAAGTGGGGAAAATTCAGACCCCTAAGAGTGGGGATGTCTAAGGAGGTAGATGAGGGTCCTCTCTTGGAACGTGCATGGGTTACGC
This sequence comes from Thalassia testudinum, assembly GCA_037157565.1. Classification (NCBI taxonomy): domain Eukaryota; kingdom Viridiplantae; phylum Streptophyta; class Magnoliopsida; order Alismatales; family Hydrocharitaceae; genus Thalassia; species Thalassia testudinum. Next base: position 124,690,503 of record JAZHRO010000055.1, read on the forward strand.
GGCAAAGTTCGAAGGGCTTCCCTTTCGAGGTATTTGAGGGAGTGGGAGATTGTATGTGCGCTTATATAAGAGACGCATGTAGAAGATGCAGATGAGAAGATATGGAGTGAGTTACTTATGTCTAGGCTAGCAGAGTGTGTGTCCCTTAACTCTCATGGTGGATCTGGTGGTATCATCTTCTGGTGGAGGAAGGCCTATTTGCAAGTGATAGAGGTTCATAGAGCTAGGCACTTGATCACCTACAAGTGTAAGAGGACTCAGAGGGAGGACATATGCTTCATCACGGGGGTTTACGGTCCTTGTGATGCTTCTATCAGGCAGGAATTGTGGGAGGACATGGCCGCAGTAGTCGAACTTGTACAGGGGGTGCCCTGGCTAGTGGGCGGGGATTTCAGTTGTGTGTTAACAGGGATGGATCGACCCAATGGAGTGATGGATAATGCTTCACTTGGATTCCAGCTGGTGGTGCAGAATCTGGGCCTAACTAAGTTTCCATCGTCTGGAGTGGAGTTCACATGGAGGAATGGGAATGGCCTGATGTCGAAGCTCGATAGGTTCTTTGGAAATACTAATTTGTTGGATAGATATCACCTGTCCTCAGTCTCTGGGCTAGAACAGCCATTTTCAAATCATACATCATTGGTATGGGATAGTGGTGAACAGGTATGGTCGGGCTCATGCTTTAAATTTAGAAGATTGTGGTTGAGAGAACCTGCCTTCTATGCAATGCTTGAGGGATGGTGGAGGTCCAAGCATGTTAAGGGATCGGCTACAATCAGACTTGCCTCTAAGATGATTGCCATGCGATCCATGCTTAAAGAATATGGGGCTGTGATCTCTTCTTAATGAGACCAAAGGAGACATGATGCTCTGCTGAGTCTCCAATGTTTGGATGCAAAGGAGGCCTTATCCCCTCTATCTAATCTGAAACTTGACGATAGAAGGGTCTGGCAGAAGGTGATATTGGAAGAGGACCTAAAACTTAAGATGGACTGGTGGGAGTGTTCAAGACAACTGTGGCTTAAAGAGGAGGATGCCAACACCAAGTACTTCCACCATGCAGCAAGTTCTTGCAGGAGACATAATCTGATATCTTCTATTGTCAAAGAGGGTCAAAGAGTAATGTCCATGCAAGAAATCAGACTTGAAGCTGTTAAATACTTCTGGGAGACCTCATGGGCAGCCAATTGGGGCTTGTGGAGAATGGCAGCCAATGTGGCTCCACAAATTTCTGATGAGCAGTCTGGCAGTTTGATTGCGAGTATTTCTGAAAAAGAAGTGAAGGAAGCCATCAATGAATTGAACAATGAAGGAGCACTTAGTCCTGATTGTGTGCAAGTATTTTTCTACAAAGAGATGTGGAATTTGTTGGGTAAGGAATGATGGAGGTGATTGGGGAATTCGAGAGGGGGAATTCTAGTTTTGATAAGATAAACTGATCATACATTTTCTTGCTTCCAAAGATGCAAGGTGCTGAAAAGTTCTCGGACTTCAGACCTATAGCGCTCTCTAACTCCATTTACTTGGTGGTGAGCAAAATACTAGCAAATAGACTATGGGTGGTCCTTCATGATCAAATTCATCTGGTCCAGTCTGCGTTTCTCCCCAGTAGGTCATTACAGGAGTCCTTTAAAAAAATCATGGCCCAGGAGATGGTGAGTGGATGGCACAGGAGGAAGTGTAAAGCATTCATGTGGAAGGTGGACTTCCGTAAGACCTACGATTCAGTTGCCTGGCCGTACCTGTGGGATGTTTTCAAAAGAAGGGGCTTTCCTCGTATGTGGATTCAATGGATGAAGATGTGCATCACCACCACTTCTTACACTCCTTTGATCAATGGTAGACCCTGTCAGGCTTGGATTCAGCCACAATGTGGAGTTCAACAAGTGTGCCCACTCGCTCCCTTGGTTTTCAACCTTGTGGTTGATAACCTTGCAAGATATTTCTGCATGTTGTATGAAGCTGGTATTATAAGAGGCTACTCCTTGTCCATGAGGCGAGCTCTGGCTCTTGTACTCAAGTACGTCGATGATAAGGTTTTTTTTGTGGAAGGGTTTGAAGCTGAAGTTGAAGCTGAAGCTTTAAGACATATGGTGAAACTCTTTGGGGAGATTTCTAGTCTGAAATTGAATGGAGACAAGTCCTCTTTGGTTTGTTTTGGGCTCTTTGATCAGGAACAACTTTCCATCTCTTCTATTTTGGGAACGCCACACATCTCACTTCCAATCAAGTACTTAGGACTGCCTTTGAGATGCTGAAAATTACGGAAGAATGACTGGAATGTCCTCTTTGACAAAATTTCCGTGTAGCTGGAGAGCTGGAACAGTCGATTCCTGTCCAAGGGAGGAAGATTAGTTCTGCTGAAGTCTATTATCACGTCTATTCCTATTTTTTATTTTTCCATGTTTAATGCCCCCAAGTCTTTATGGAAACATATTGATGTGATGCGAAAGCGATTCTTCTGGAAGGGGGCGTGCCATGAAGGAAATTTTTTGCAGTTGATTAAATGGGATCTATTATGTTTGCCCAAGGAGTTTTGCGAAATGGGGATTAAGGCTCTAAAAGAATTCAACAAGGCACTACTACTCAAGTGGGCGATCAAAGTTCTTAATGGCGAAGATAAGGTATGGTCTGAAATCATTAGAGCCAGCTATGGCATCTCCAATAGTGCTTTGAAGAGACCCTACCCAGCCTACCCTTCTCTCTTTTGGCGGTCGGTTGTGCAGGCCTTAAAATCCAATTGGCATATGCTACAGCCAGTTCTAGGAGATGGCCATATGTTCAACTTCTGGAAGGAGGACTGGTATGGCCTGGGTGCCTTGAAAGATACCTATCCAAGGACATATATGGCAGCTACAAATAAGGATTATGTAGTAAGCAACGGTTGGTCTGAGTCTGCTGGTGAATGGTGAATTTCAGGGTCTGGAATCAACAGGGAGGGGACTTGCCTAGGTGAGGAGAACTTGAGATTAATCTCAGATATTCAGAATTTCAGATCGAGAGATGGAATGGATGACACTTATGCATGGAACAACACCTATACAGCGGCACATGCATATCAGAGGATCTTGGAATCCAATAGAGATCTGGAAGATGATCAAATTGGGAAAAAAATATGGCTCTTGAAGGTTCCTTTGAAAGTGCAAATCTTTCTATGGCTCTGTAGAAGGGAGGGCCTAATCACTGGGGAATTGAGACATAGGGGGATGGGGGCAAACCTACATGAGTGCCCATTATGTGGATTCCACATAGACAGCGTGGGGCATATTTTTTCTACTTGCTTGATCACAAATGTGGTGTGGAGAAAACTTTGTCAGGAATCGCTTCCTATTTGGGACACCTTATGGCAGAACTTCATGGTGCAGGACAAACTGCATATGCATATGGTGGCGACTATGTGGTGTGTGTGGAGGGAGAGGAATGTGAGGGTATTTAGGAGAGATTGGTGTGCGTTACGCAAACTGTAAATGAGTTCTAGTCCCTCATACATCTTTGGGGATCTGTTTTGTAATGCCCCCCCAATTTTTTTCATAAGATGAATAAAATGCCCCTCCATATTGCTATCGTGATTCTATAGCTTTCCTTTCTTTTTTTTTTTGCTAAATGTTTAATTAAGCTCCAATAAAAATCTCATAGCATGTGGACATCATTAGGGCCTTGAAACCATCACATTACATTTAGGACCTTATTCATTCACATTTCTTTAAGCATAAAAGCTGTAGGGACTCACTTGATAGCCTTCAGGGACCATTTGGTAATCATTTTCATTACTTATGGGCTTTTCATGCTATTTTTCTACCCCTTTGATTTAAGGGCATTTTTGCAAATCTACTAAAAGACCTGTGCCCTTCTCTTCTTCACACGTGTATTGTTCATGAGTTTGAACCCAAACGAGTAGCTGTCATCCGTTCTTGGAATCATTGATCAACGGTGGATCTTGATCCAATCCTTGCACGCCCTCGCACGAAGCACCATGTCTCTCTCTAGATCTGATCAAACGGTGGTATTTTGTCTAAAATTTTCCTACGCACCTTTCCTCTTCATCCCTACCATTGGTGCCCTTTTTGTTTAACCTCACTCCACGGTGATCAGAGTTCCCTCTCAACCTATATAACCATTGTTCCTGAGCTTGCATGACCCCAATCAACTTCCTCCACCCTGAGTTGATCATTGTTCACATCTTCAGCTTCTCTGGCCTCCTTCATCGGTCATCTGTGACAGGGGCAACTCTTCTTCATCATCTTCATCACCACGGCCACCAGCTGTGGATCCAGGGACCCTATTCTTCAGCTAGAGATCCTTTCACCTCCTTTTGTCACTGTAGTGACTAGCTGCATACTAGACACCTCATTCCTCCAATTAGCTAGATTTTACATGCTTTCTAGATAGAATTTACTATTTTCTAGATTAGATAGAAGTGTTAGGTAGTGTAGATCAGAATCCATCACATGATTAGCTTAGATTAGGAGTAGATTAGATTAAATTTGATTTCTCCCTCTCTGACCAATTCAAATCAGAGAGGTGTTTTATCACAGTTGTTTTGATCCATTGATCTCTCTCTACATCTCATAATTCGTATTCACTGATTTCCTCGAAGTTTTAATCCACAATTCACCCCTTCATTAGAGTCAAATAGGATTTGAAGCTCTCTTCCTTTCAGATCAGAATTTGCATTCAAATACACCTGGGGGTCTCTCCATCCATTTCATATGTTCACAAAGACCCCCCGATCTTGATTTGATTGCTTCGATTCACTCGATTCTTTTAGATTTGGATTTCACACGCAATCTCATGATTTGGAGTTAATTTGGGTTTAAACGGATTCAATTAAGCGATTTTAGTTTTTAATCGCCAAATTTGGTGCAATGTAATGCATCTGAGGTGTTTTGATTGAAGTTTTATAATTAGATGAGCATGTGCCCAATTTTAGATCCAATTTGGGTAGTTTAGGCCAAGGATGATCAAATCCTCTGATTTAAGGCCTAAATCATGATCCAATGGTTTCTAGGGATTCACCCTGAGGCCCTAAACATTGATATCTAATGTTTAGGAGCTCCAGGTGATTTGATCACCTGGGCAGATCCAAAACAAAAGCCCAAATCAGAGCAACATGATTTCTTAATTTAAAATGAATTTCAATATGAAATATGGAGTTTGAAAGTGATTATGAAGTTTAAAATGAAGATCTGGAGTTGTTTTGAAATGATTTTAATACCTAATTTGACCTATCTCTTCTACATTGTCTATAATGTAGAGTGAAGATCATTTTAGGGTTTTTAGAGATTTTTAAAGAGTGTGAATTGATTCCATGGATTTTAGATCTTCAGAAATGATTTTTAGATCTTCAAAATGATTTCCAAGTGGATTTAAGAATGCAATCAATTTGATTTGAATTTTCAGATCTGAGAGTTAAGTTTTTGAACAAGAATGTAGATCTTAATGGTCTGATTTTGATTGTAATGCCTGTTGCATTTGGCTACTGATTTCAGCAGCATCTGGTCAGCAAGGATAGTAGCATTAGTTGCTGGTTTGAGCACCAGTATTTGCTGCTAATTTCAATAGCTGCAACAACGGATCTTAGTTCAGCAGCAGGTAAATTGGGATGGACAGCAACAAACCCTGTTTGGCTGGATTTGAGTGGAATTTAAGGGCCAAATGAGTCATTCATGCTTTGTATTTTTAGAATAATGTTTATAAGCTTTCATGTATATGAATTTGATCTTAAAATCTAATATGAAATGCTTGTAAATGTTGTTTAAAATTCATTGCTAGCAGCATGGTTATGGATCTAACTGTTCAAGATGAGAATGAAATTAAATGACAAAATCTTGTTTATTGGCTCAATCACTTTCCATGTGTTGTGCTAAACATATTTGAATGCTTAGACTCATTTTCCAGTGACTAGAAATCACTTTGAACCTTAGGTTCATGTTGCATAACTCATTCTAAGCCTAGTTTGTGTAAACTTGTAAATACTTAAAAATTATAAAAAATATATAAAAAAATAAAATAAAGATGCCTTGAGTAGAATTAGGTATTTCTTTAAGTGTTTGCAAAGTTACAAAGTATTCTGAACCCTCTAGCTGGTAGAACATACCAGTAGATGGTTCAGTCTACTTTGAAAACTTAATAAATGAATTCAATATAAAAATCACAAAAAGAAAACTTCTCTCTCATCCCATACTTCTATAAAACATAAAAATGCCATAAAAACTTGAAAAAGCCTAAGAATACCTAAAAATACCATGTACATAGTATTCATACTTGTAAATATCAATAAAATAATGAGTTGTATGTAAATAATAACATATATGTATATAATGTACATAATTAACTTATATATGTATTATATATATTTAAATAAATATTTATGTTGATTTATAATGCATATATATTAATTATATAATTATCTATTAATTTATAATACATTATATGTACCTAAACTAGGATAATTATAAATAAATATGTAAATTTGTATAATCAGATCTACAAATGTATGTATGTATTTAAGAATTTAGTATACCTTATTATACTAGTATATTTATTTATTTATATATTTATTGTACATAATTATATTATTAATTTAATTAGTTAAGTTATTAAGTTAAAATAAAATAAATTAGTAAATTAAGTTATTACTGAAATAACTTATATTGTACATTTGTATATAATAATTTTAATTATTTTCAACATATTTATAATATATTTATACTATATAATAGTATCTATAACTAAATTATGTTTATATCTATTAAAAACATGTAAATAAATGTACATAAGTTAAAATAACTAACCAAAAATAAATTAAAAATGTATAATAAATACCTTACTATGTAAATAAACTAATTTATAGGTCAATTGAATAATTAATTTATTAATTTATACATGAATTAAGTAATTAAGCTCGAATAAACATGTCTAAATCACTAAGTTTAACCATTTTTTAAATATAATTAGACAAGTTATTATTGTAATTAACTACATAATTATGTAGCCCTATGTAAGGGCTTTCAAATGGTATATTTAATTTAGAGAAAGAAATTAAATCGGGCTCGTAATTTGTGACCTGAAATTGTTTCACTGGATGGTTTCATTCGTCATTTCCATGTTAATAGCCCCACTATTTTGTGCCACATCGGGCATTGAGTGACACCAGCCGAATAAAAAGAGTCTCTTGCGTTATCCAGCAAGCTGAAATGAGTAAAGAGCCATTGACCATATACCCCTCTGAGCATGATATGATGCACATGCCCACGGGCGTGTATGCCTCGGGGCGTAGGCGTGGGCTGGGAGCCATTTGTGGGCCTATTAGGCCTAGAAAATACAAAAAATACGCCTAATAATCACTAGAGCCCGACCTAGTAGTGGTTTGATCCCGCCCATTAGGGTTGTTGATCCTGCGAAAAGCTTGGGCCCACAAATCCAAAATTTTTGTTAAGTGTAACATAAGTTAAGTTTAAGTATACTAAACTTGACTAAGTGTTTTAGAGTGAGAGTGAGAGTGAGTGTAAGCATGAGTGTGTGAGGTGTTGTATTAACTAAGTGTTGAGAGTTTGATGTGAGCCTTAGAGTGTGTTTATATATGTATATGGATATACATATGTGTAGTGTATATATGTATATATAATATACATATAGATGTAGATTAAGTAGTAAATGTAGAGTGTAACGTCCCAAAATCTAGGTTTCAAGTCATTTTAAGGTGCTCCAGGTCATTTCTAACTTGGAAACCAAGTTGTGGTTTGGTGCTGGTGTCAGCATCTCATTAAATTGCCAGAAACACATATTTTGAGTCAACTTCTAGCCAAATGTTGTCAAAAGGGTGACATATATGGTATCATTGGATTCCTCTTGTCACAATCTTTATGACGACGCTTATTTCATGCAAATTTGAGGTGTATAGCTCTAGTTTTGGGTCCTTGGGTCGTCATCTTCTCTAAGTCTCTAAAACTTAGGAGAGGAAGAGAGAAGGAAAAGCTTAGGCTTTTCCTTTATTTAAATAAAAATTTTTCCCCGGGTCAACGAGAAGGCGACGCATGGTGGCAGTGCGGCCCGGGAAGGCAATGTGTGGTGGAGGCACAGGCGGTAGGCGAGCGTGCATGGGTGATCGCGACTCGTAGTGCGCATCGGATGGGCGTGGTGTGATCCATGGCGGAGCACATGAGCGAATCGGCGAGCGATGCGTGTCACAGGTGGCTGGCTCAGTTGAATCGATGGTCTAGGAGCAATTTGGGACATGCTCTCTTTGTTTCATCCAATTCGAGGCCTTCTCGACCTCAGATCTTGACAAATAAGGTACCGTTGGAATTGTATCAATGGCACTACAGGTTAATGTGGTTTATTTTCACTTTTGAGTACTATTCCTTTAGTAAAAATAAAAAATGTGACTAGGAGTCTTCGACCCTATTTTTGGCCCATGTGAACCAAGTCTTCCCCCTGGTACGTGCATGGATTACAAGGCAGGCATGGAGATTGTTCCCAGGCCCTGTGCACATGGTTCGAAGTCATCGTGACCCTCCAGTGACACTAGGTAGAGTAGTCTTTTCTTTTCTCAACTCCAACTGATTTTCGGGTACTTGTGGACCTATCTAAGGTGATTGTTCACATATATTGCTTTGATTCGCATATGCCCCTCCTTGTGCTAAGTTTGGAACCCCTTTGGTAGTTTCTCTGACTTGTGGGCACTTTAAATAAGAAAGAACCTATTTTTATGAGAAGGGTAAGAATTATTGATTATATATACCCTTGTTATCGCAGGAATAAAATGAACTTCAATTTCCGTAAAACAAGTTTCGTTGGGTTCATTGATTGATAAATAGTATGGGACCATTGTCATAATTTGGAAATTATCTGTAAATTGATGCATTTGAAGGTTAATATGAAAACTCTAATAATCCTGGACTAAATAATGTGGGATTATTAAGTATAGTTTGTTTTGATGAAATTAAAAGATACAATTATCAGGAATTGGTTATAAGTCAATATGACGGATATGTTCGGAGTTAAAAGGATAAAGTAACTGGTTTTAGCCCCGCTACCCGTCAGAGTTTGGCTGTAGCTTTGGTCTTTCAGATCGGTTTCAAGGGCTGTAGATTAGGGAGTTGTTGGCCTTCCCACAACTCTTTGGTTAGGCTTAGCGGCCAACTGGGATAGCAGGATGCAGGGCTTGAGGTTCGATTCTTTCTTGGCTAGAGGGTGGGTCATTGCTATCTATGGTTCAGCATACATGTGCTTGTACGTGTTTATGCTACACGACGTAGCCGCCACACCTTTCTGTAATGACCTCAGGGTGATAGAGTGTGGTGACTTGATGGGTATAAGTGGTCTTCCCAGCTAGGAGGATGGCTTATACTAATCTTACATCGCAGGAAGTTACACGAGATCATCTCGTGCCCTAGACATCAATTTACGAATTGTGAACTGTAAGAATATGGGCAAGGTACATGAGCAGAATTAGCCAAGAAATAAACTATAAACAGATGAACTGTTGATATAGTGCTCTTTTTCTGTACTCTTGTTGCTATTACCCCTTGCTTAGTTGTCTACTCTACTTAGTTTTCACTAACGTATAGTTTTGGGTTTCGTACTCAGGTGCTGCTGAGTAGTTGGGTGCAGCGGCTGTCGTCAATCAGGCTTTTGTGGAACTGGGTCCTACCTGAGGAGACGGCTTGTACCGAGCCAGTGGCTCGTAGTAGTAGTTTCTTTCCACTGTTAGATTTTATTTTCCCATATTTAGGAGACTCTCCTTACTTTCTATTTTATGGTGAATTTTAATTAGATTGTTAGCACTTTTGTTTTCTTTCATTTAATGCATCATGAATGAATGTTGGCTATTGACGCTTTATGGCTATGTGTTGGGTGACTGCGATCTTGTGGGTGTTCATGTTAGTTGGTAGCACACAGCGACTTGGGTTCCGTCACTTGGTGAGACTCGGGTCATCACAGATGGTATCAGAGCAAGGTCACCCTGCTAAGTCATAAAATGGTCCGGAAAAGCCATACAGACATTCGGAATGTATTAAGTGACAGGCACCCATCCGCTGATTGATGGGAAAACCTGATTCGCATAAGATCTGTATACCCTGGATTTTTTACGAACTTGCAGTTGGTGACAGTTGATTTTCACATGCAGATAGAGATGGATCCACGTAGGTCTAGGCAGGCTAGTGCTACTAGCCGAATAGATGGAGAGCGACAAGTCGATCCCCCTTAGCAGGCTCCGGATTTGGCCGCCTAATTTCAAGCCTTTGTGGAAACTTTCTTTAGGATACTGGAACAAAGGCTACCACCCACATCTCAAGCGGGAGGAGGGGATGGTGGGGATCAGGAGCAACCCTCGATCCCGAGTGTGCGTGTTCCTCCACATGAGGAGAGTAGGGAGAACCATGGCCCTCCCCACCAAAGGACGAACCAGAGGACACCCTCTGCATTAGTATCGATAGATTTTCACCAAGTTTAGGAAGTTGAAGCCCCCAGCCTTCAAGGGGGATGACGATCCTACGGGGTAGAGGACTGGATATAGCAGATCGAAAAGGCCTTCGATACTATCTACCCACCGAAGGATTGTAGGGTGCCCTTCGCGACATACCAGCTAACCAGTATGGCACACCACTGGTGGGTGTCCATTAGCAAGTAGGAGGGCACTTGGGTGGTGTCCTGGGGTCGCTTCCTTGATCTTTTTAGTAACCAGTACTACCCCAGGACTTGGTAGGACTAGAGGAGGCTCGAATTCCACAACCTGAGGCAAGGTTCGATGACGATTAGCGAGTATCAAACTCATTTCGTCGAGCTCCACGTTTCGAGCTAACCTCAATGGCCTCTGAGGCAGACAAGCACTGGAAGTTCATTCAGGGACTTCAACTGGAGATACAGAAGTACGTTAACCCACTTCAGTTGGACACTTTCGCCTAGGTAGTTGACACAGCTATGAAGTATAAGTAGGGCAATGCTGAGACCCGTAGGAGTTTTTGCAGAGGATTAGGACAGAAGTCAAAGTTTTAGGGTATATTTCAAAAATGGAAAGATCAAAGGTACCAATCGTATAGAGCACCTCGTATGCCTTAGGATCCCAGCAGTAGACACCAATTTCAGCTTTGGGGTACACTCAGTCTCGTCTGGTTGCACCGACTCAGACACAGGGCACCGTAAGATGGGCGTAGTCAGGACTGGAGCAGCGATCTTGCTACAAGTGTGGCCAGCAGGGCCACCTTAGGAAGGATTGCCCGGCCAAGATGGGGACTCAGGGTGGGGTAACCTCCGGCCAGAATGGAGCAGCAGCTCGGACCTACTAGACCTGTGGCGGAGGCTCCCAGTGATTCTGAGGAGGTAGGACTACTCCAAGCTAGAGGCCTACTCAGTGCATGGCCGGTTCTTTTGCACCCTCCTGTACAAGATGAGTAGTGTATGCACTATCTCTGAGGGACCCACAAGCTTCGCCATCAGTGGTAGCAGGTATGGTGATGATTGACCAGTGTTTGGTTTTCACCTTATTTAACTCTGGCACTTCTCATTTGTATATATCACCTGAGTTTTCTACGAAGCTAAAGAAACAACCGGTACTACTAGATGAGTTGTTAGTCATTAGTGGCCCAGCAAGGTAGCTATGGGTAGTTGAGATAGTTTTCAGGGGTTGTGAGGTGGACATCGAGGGCTACACCCTACTAGTCGACCTGATGGAGGTCGAGATGGAGGATTTCGATGCCATTCTGGGCATGGAGTGGCTATCAAGGCATCATGCTTTAGTGGATTGTTTCGAGAAGAAGATTATCTTCTTGATTGCGGGAGCACCTCAGTTCGAGTATTTCAGCAGATCTGAAAGCAGACCAGTCAGGTGTATCTCAACCTTGTAGGCAACCAGTTTACTGAAGGGAGGGTGCAGTGGTTACCTTGCTTATGTATCTGCAACCCTAGGAGAGAAATCAGAATTGGGTTGTGTGCTTGTCATACAAGAATATGCCAATGTGTTCCCAGAGGATCTCCTGCGACTTCCACCTCAGTGGGAAATCAAGTTTGAGATCTCTCATTCCTGGGACCAGTCCTGTATCGATTACCCCATACCGGATGGCACCAACAAAGTTGAAGATGCAGCTTCAGATACTCCTTGAGAAGGGTTTCATTCAGCCAAGTGCCTCACCCTAGGGGGCTCCAGTATTGCTTGTGCAGAAGAAGGATGGTACCTTACATCTTTGCATTGACTACAGGCTACTAAATAAGATAACCATCAAGAACAAATATCCCCTTCCACGAATCGATGACTTGTTTGATCAGATTTGTAGGGCCACGATATTCTCCAAGATCGATCTGCGTTCAAGCTACTACTAGCTCAGAAGAAGAGAAGGGGATGTATCGAAAACTGCGTTCAAGACTCGTTATGGTCGTTATGAATTCTTGGTGATGACGTTTGGATTGACGAACGCCCCTGTTGCGTTCATGGACTTAATGAATTGGATCCTCAGGCCTTATCTTGATTGCTTCGTTGTGGTATTCATTGATGATGTCCTCATCTATTCTCGCGATGAGGTACAACATGAGAAGCATCTCCAATTGGTCTTAGAGACACTGAGGGAGAATTGGTTATATGCGAAGTTCAACAAGTGTGAGTTCTGGCTACACCAGGTGGAGTTTCTGGGACATATGGTGTTGGGTGCAAGGATTTGTATAGATCCTTCCAAGGTTAAGGCAGTACTAAAGTGGGAGCGACCCAAGACAATGATAGATATTTGTAGCTTCCTGGGTTTAGCAAGTTACTACAAGTGGTTCATTCAAGGCTCTTCACAGATTGCTCTCCCGTTGACCCAGTTAATGTGGAAGGATACTCCTTTTGTTTGGACCGATGAGTGTGAGACCAGTTTCCAAACACCCAAGGAGAAGTTGGCTTTAGCCCTTGTCCTTACCATCCTAGGCAGTGGTTGCAGATTTATCGTATACACCGATGCTTCACTCTAGGGGTTGGGCTGCATTCTAATGCAACATGGGCATGTGGTTGCCTATGCTTCAAAGCAATTGAAGCCTCATGAGAAGACCTATCTGACACATGACCTAAAATTGGCGGCCAAAGTCTTTGCCCTAAAGATTTGGTGCCACTACCTGTATGGTGAGACCTTCGAGATCCACACAGATCACAAAAAGCTTGAAGTACCTTTTTGATTAGGAGTTAAACTTGAGACAAAGGCGTTGGATGAAGCTCCTAAAGGATTACGACTACTCAATAGTCTATCACCCCGGGAAGGGGAATGTCATTCCAGATGCCCTCAGTAGGAAGCCACTAGCCAGGTTGGCAACTCTTTAGGCATAGGATGGACCAGTATGGTTGAGATAGCCTAGTGGAAGCCTTTACAGGTGAGAGGACACCTGGGGGAGTTGACGGTGATGAGGTGCACCCACCCTGATTTGATCTCTCGTATAGTTGATGACCAACAGATGGAGGATGCCGAGTTACAGATTCTTCGTGATCAGGTACTCCCAGGAGACCCTGACAAGGCCTGTTTGTGCATGTGTTTTGAAATATGTCGTAGTTCCTAGTATAGTTGCGCAAAACCCTTGATCAAAGATATTTCTAGATTAACGAGACTATGAGTCCTGGTTGTTTGTCTCTGGGAGGCATTTATGGAAATGCTAATCTTGATTTCGATCTTTTCCTCTCTGTTTGCTTAGAAATGCACGCCTGTTTCCAACCTACGAATAAAGGTGTTTCCAGTCGCGTTATTAACCCTAATGATGTGTGCATGCGTTAGATAGATAACAAAAGTGAACACGTGAGTATCAGTGCGCACGATCTTAGTTATGCGATGGCTATTTACCGAAAAAGCATCAATCATTAGGTCATTAATATCTTCATGCACCAACATGCTTGTCGCAAAAATATCAAAATCAAAGCAGGCAACTTATTATCACAATAAAGATATTGCAAGCAAGCTCATGGTAATTTGTCACACATAGATATATATATAGAAAGAACTCAGAGATTTTCCATTGATTGCATGATTGCAGTTACAGAGCGAAGCTCGAGGAAAGCTTGTACATGAATGGTTAAAGCAAAAACTAGCTAATAGAAAATGCGTACACGCGTGGATCTACAGGAGATTGCACATGCACCATGCAGGAGGGAGAGAGTTACACTACTAAGCATAAAATAAAGTAGTGAGAGATTAGAAGAACTACTTATCTAAGCTATCAGAAAGAAGGGCATTCGGAGTTGGTCTCCAATGGCCTTTGAGGTGGTTGGGAGAAGGAGGGGTGGCCAATGGTGGGTAGGCTGGACCTTGGAGATGTGGAGGAGGAGTGCTCTAGCCTTGGTGTGGAGGTGGTGGAACCATGGTGAGGGAGCTCGTGGAGATGGAGGTAGAGTGGAGGTGGAGTTATGCTAATGGGAGGTGGAATGAAGCCAAAAAACTAGATGATTGCATGGCTGTCCAAGAGGGTCTTTTTATAGACTCTTGGGCAGCTATGGGTGTGGCTCTCTAGAGAAGTCTGTCACTCTCTAGAGAGAGCTCTAAGGTGGCTGTCCAAGAGAGAGACAGAGTGGTTCTTAGATCCACAAAATGTGGATCTAAGAGTTGAACGTCCCTTGGTTGCTATTTTTGGCAACTAAGGTGGTGCCAACCTTAGAAGAGCTTGGAAGGCTCTATTTGTGTGTGCAACTAGGTGAGTGTGTGTGTGTGTGTGCATGACCTAGGTGGCGAGGTGGTCTAGTGGTCTAGGTCAGGTCCTAAGGGTTTGGGTTAGGGTAGGTCTAAAATTAGGGTTGTAAACCCTAATTGTTATAAGGAAAGTTCAATTAAACTTGACACAAGTTTAATTGAGTGAGTGTGAACCTAATTGAGAGTGAAATTACTCAATTAAGTTGGGCTTAGGTCAATTGGATTCTCATTGTGTCCAATTGGACTTGTGTAGGTTGTGATCTGAGCTCAGTTGGACTCTATGAGTCCAATTGACTAGGCAATTGTAATTGACTATGATATGAGTCAATTGAGCTTAGTGATGACCTAATTAGGTTCTTAGGAAGGTCTAAAGTTGTTGTACTGGGCTTAGGATACCTCAATTTAGGTTCCCAACAGGTTGAAATTGGGTTTAGAGACCTAGGAACTCAAGATCCAAGTTTGAATTCCAAAATAGGGTCTAGAGAGGAGTATCAGACGTCTAATTAAAGTGTCAGATGACTTATACTAAAAAATCAGAAGTGCAGACCTCTTGTCTGGACGTCCAATTTGAGTTAGGGAAGAATCAGGGTTCTGTCTTGGGGATTCTGCAAAAATTGGACGTCTGATCAAGTATCTAGACGTCTAATAACACTGCAGACATGGGTTTAAGGTGTGCAGGTTGTGGCTAAGGGACCTGGATGTCTAATAACTTATCTGGACGTCCAGATAAGGGCTGGAACTAGGGTTTTGGGGTTTCCTAGGCTATGGTGACCTAATCTAAGGGTGGCTGAGGCTTAGGAAGGCTTCTATGGCTATCCTAGGGCTAGGAATGATCCTAAGTTCTTCATAATTTAACTCTACCTTACTTTTACTTAATAGAATAACATACCTCAACCCTTACATTATTTCTCTACTACATTTATTCTAATCTTTTGCTCCAGCTCTGCTGCATCACCAACTTCAGATCCAGCTTCAAATCTAGCTTTAAATCTAGCTCCTGAGCTTCTTCTTACCTGCAATTTATTAATGTACTTAATTAGTACATTATATCATTATCTCATGCATAGCTAAGGGAAAGCAGTAAAGATGCAATTAATGCTCATGTATGCATGGATTACACTAGCTTATGCTGAATTCTAGCCTAATTTATGTCCATTATGACCTATGATTGCTGCGCAATCATACCCCTATGCCTAAATCTTGCTAATCCCTAGCAAATGTAAGGCTAAGTTATTTACAAGTGAGTCCCTAAAGGACTGATTATTTTTATCAAGTGTGTGCCTTGAAATTCTTTTCCTTTTCGTTTTCAACCTAAAATCTGGAAATCTAGACAATCATGAAACTACAGCTATGTAGCTTTTGCAATGGATTTGAGTGAAAGACTTGATTTATCTCTAAAGCCTGTACTTGACCCTTAGTAAAATTCTAGCGGGATAGACAAACTTCTTCCCTCGGGGTATTCAAGATATTCTATGAATTCCACCTTGGCTTTAAGCTTGGGTAGAGAATGTCTGAGGAAAATAGGTGTTTATTTGGTAGCTCAATCTCATTTGGTGCTACATAGAGATTAGTATTGCAGAATCTAGATTCCCAAATTATTAAGTAAATAAACCCATAGAAAAGTGAGAAAAACTATGCTCTCTTTGGTTCCTTTGTATTCACTCTCTCTCTTTTTTCTTTTCTTTTTCCTTTTTTTTTTTTCGAGCTCACAATCTCACTGGATTTATACATCGATTCCATATTTGGTGGTCTCACATGGCATTAACACTTTAATAGAATTCCAATAACCCTAACCCTAAGTTAGAATTCCTCAGCCAGTATTTGGGTAGTCAAGAATACAAAAAGGTAAGGTAAGGCTATATTTGGTGGATTGTAATTGTAGTGGGTAATGCTGCCTCAATGTAATAGAAATAAATACTAAGAAACTCATAAATTTATCACTTTTTTCTTCTGCTTTTTCTTTTTTTTCTCTTATTTTTCTATATATATTTTGATTTTTTTAATTTTTTTTATTTTTTTCTGATAATTTTTTTCACATAACTCAATACAACACATGATATATATGACTTTTATACAAGAGGCATTAATGGGGATTGGTGGTGTTCAAGAGATATCAGGTGGCTTATTTGGTGGAAGTGCCTACTCTTGACATCGAGAAGAGATGGATAGGATGGTGTATTCCTGACCTTGACATCAATACTCTCTTCAGCTAAGGATTCCGTAAAGAATGGTCATAACCATCCACCTTAGTCCTAGTTTTATCGGAACTCGATCTCTGCGTATTTGCCTTGGTTGGTGGCTCTCAAGAATTCACACAAAATTTATACAGGGGAACCCAGAGCGAAATTGTGCCTAACTCCGAGTATTACCACTTAATTATCCAGAATTCTAGATTCCTTGCACTAATCTTAGAGCACCAGTAACACTCTACTCTCATCTAACACTATTTCGTGGATTTTTTGAAGGAAATCTGCTAGCTCCCAAAACATTGTCCAGGGGTTCAGGAGAAGAAGCACTGCTTCTTCTTGACAGACTAAAGACGTCTATCGGTCTTCACTATGAATCCATTGCAAAATCTCCTTGTGAGTGTGAAAATTGTACTGGATTCCATTGCAAAACCCTAATGCATTCTCTTGATAAAAATCTTATTCATGAATGCACTATGTATATATTTTATTTACAAGTAACCTCTTATGATTTGTACTTTAATGAAATTCCCTTATTGGGTTACATTAAGCTTGCTCCTAAATTTAGAGCAGAAAGGTGAGCGGATGAGTTGGAAGTTGCTGTTGCAGACAATTTCTAGCTCCAATGTGAGCATTGGAGGTGGAGTTGTTTGTTCTTATATTTAGGATTCTAAAGTACATTTAACATGTTGCTCTGAGGTTTTCCTAAGTGTTGGCTAAAAAATTTTCAGTTTTGTTGTATATCTACCCCCCCATGCCTAAGCTCTTGCATGTCCTCATGCATGAATATAAAAGAAAATAAATACGACAAGGAGTGAGTGGGTAGAAATCACTTGGAATTGTTTCTGAATTTTTATTCAGCACTGGCCAACCTGATGATATGTAATATGCAGACAAATATGCTAATAGGAAAAGATTATGCCATGTATAAAGCGAGTATGTATAGGGTGATGGAAAATGCGAATGGATGCTGAGTTTAACACCTCCAATTGGGCAAAAACTCAATCATATGTCCTCAATGAGATGAATGATTTCGTCAGCTGGAGGAGGTTCTTGGGCCATAAATAGCTTGAGGCGTTGGCCATTTATCGTAGAAACATGCCTAGATTTTGGGTCCATGATTTGGACCGCCCCATTAGGATAGGGGTGAATCATGATATATGGGACAGTCCACTTGGACTTGAGTTTCCCTGCGAAGAGTTTCAGTCGTGAATTAAACAAGCAGACTTGCTAGTTGGGTGTGAATTCTTTCCTCCGGATGTGGCGGTCGTGAAAGGCCTTGGTCTTTTCCTTGTGTATTGATGCATTCTCATAGGCCTCCCACCAGATTTCTTATAATTCACTTAGCTGGAGCTTCCTTTTTTGATCTCCCACATCAAGGTCAAGGTTACATTTTCGTACTGCCCAAGAGGCGTGGTGTTCCAGCCCGACAGGAAGGTGAGAGGCCTTACCATATACCATGCAATATGGCGACATTCCAAGTGGGGCCTTGTAGGCGGTTCGATATGCCCAAAGTGCATCGACTAATTTATCGGACCAATCCTTCCTATCTGGTCTAACCGTCTTCTGGAGAATTAGCTTGATTTGACGGTTAGACACTTCAGCCTGTCCATTGGTTTGTGGATGATACAAGGTGGCTATACAGTGATATATCCCATATTTCTTTAGTAATGACCTAATTTGGGCGTGGATGAAATGGCTTCCCCCGTCGCTAATCATAGCGCAGGGTATTCCGTATCTCGCAAAGATGTAGTCCCGTACAAAAGTAATGACGGCTTTATGATCAGCTTGTCTCACTGGGATGGCTTCGACCCACTTCGATACATAGTCAACAGTTCGCAGTATGTACTCAAAGCCATGCGAATTCGGAAAATGGCCCATAAAATCGATGCCCCAAACATTGAACACTTCTACGACCAAGATGGGTTAGCGAGCATCATGTCTCTCCTGGTCATAGAATCGACTGACTGGCATCATTTACAGCACTGGGCATACTCATGTGCATCTCTAAAGATAGTTGGCCAAAAAAATACATATTGCAAGATCTTTGCAGTGGTTTTTCATTCAGAGAAATGACTACCACAAGCATTGCTGTGGCAAAAAGATAACACACTAGTAATCTCAGAGTTTGGGATAAATCTTCTAATAATTTGATCAGCTCCAATGCGGAAGAGCAACGGATCGTCCCAGAAGTAGAATTTGGCCTCTGCTGTGAATTTGAGTTTCTTGTCCTTAGATAAATTTGCTCGAATCTTGCTTGTGACAAGATAGTTTGCGATATCCGCATAAAAAGGAAACCCAACAGAGTGGATTGCCAAAGGAGATTCATCCGTAAATTGGTCTGAGATAGGCAGAGAATATGGGATGTGGGATAGGTCTAGTCTGGATAGGTGATCCACCACAACATTTTATTTTCTGGCTTTATCGTAAACTTCAACATCAAATTCCTACAATAGAAGGATCCATCTGATAAGATGGGGTTTGGCATCCTTCTTTGCCAACAAATGCCGGAGGGCAGAGTGGTCAGTAAGGATGATTACCTTAGACCCTAACAGATATGATCTGAACTTCAGCAACCCGAATACTACTGCTAGCAGTTCCTTTTCGGTGACAGTATAATTACGTTGAGCCTCATTCAGCATCTTGCTAGCATAGTATATGACAAAGGGTTGTTTCTCCCGACGTTGGCCTAAAATAGCTCTGACGGTGAAATCAAAGGCGTCACACATCATCTAAAAATCAAGCGACCAGTCGGGTGGTTGGAGAATCGGAGAATCAGAGACAACGCTTTGTAAATTTTTGAAGGTACTGAGACATGAGGAATTAAACTCGAATGGGGTATCAGCTACCAGGAGATTTGTTAATGGTCAGACGATTTTTGAGAAATAACGTATAAATCTTTGGTAAAATCTGATGTGACCCAGGAATGATCTGATCTGTTTAACTGAGCTAGGTAGAGGTAATTGTGATATAACTTCAGATTTGGCTCGGTCGACCTCGAGTCCATTTGCAGAGATCCTATGTCCTAGTACAATGCCATCCCTCACCATGAAATGGCTTTTCTCCCAGGATAGTACTAGGTTCACTTCAATACATCATTTTAGAATCTTGGTGAGGTTATCAAGACAAGATTGAAAATCATCTCCAAAAACGGAGAAGTCATCCATAAACACTTCCACGTAGTCCCTAATCATGTCAGAGAAGATAGCCATCATGCAACTCTAAAATGTCACTAGTGCGTTGCAGAGGCCGAAGGGCATTCGCTTGAAAGCGAATGTTCCATAGGGACATGTGAACATGGTCTTGTCTTGATCCTTTGGGCTAATTGCTACTTGATTGTACCCAGAGTATCCATCCAGAAAGCAAAAGAAGCTGCGTCCGGCTAACCGTTCTAAAATCTGATCAATGAATGGTAAAGGAAAGTGATCCTTCTGGGTTTCCGTGTTCAATTTTCTATAATCAATGCAGACCCGCCATGATGTCGCAGTGTGAGTTGGGATGGATTTGCCCTTTTCATTCTTCAGTATGGTGAGTCCTGCTTTCTTGGGCACTATTTGGATCAGACTCACCCATTGGCTGCCAGAGATTGGGTATACAATACCCACATCTAGCCATTTGATGATCTCCTTAACAACCTCTAGCATGTTCGGGTTTAGCCGTCTTTGAGGTTGTCTCTAAGGTTTCACCCCCTCATCTGTGTAAATGTGATGAGTGCAATACGAGGGGCGAATATCGCGAAGATCAGCAATACTCCACCCTATGGCAGCCCTATGTCTTGTAATATCGAAATCAGTTGATGCTCATGTTCTTGGGTTAAGTGAGCACTAATAATGATTGGGTATGTATGACTTTCGCCCAAGAACACATATTTAAGTGAATCAGGTAAGGGCTTCAGTTCGATCATGGGTGGGTTAGAGTCAGAAATGGGGATGGGAGTAGGAATAGGAGGAGCAGAATCGAAGGTGGGAATCTGATGATCCGGATGCGCATGAATTCCCGTTGATTCGCTACCTATAAGATAGTTGGTTGTGGCTACGTTAATGGGAAACTCATTTGCTCTGGTCACATCTTCCTACATCAACCGGGGTGATTAAGTAGTGTGCGGATCAGGATAGCCAGAGTCAGGGGTGCTGTGGTCAGCTATACACCGCAGGCAATCGGATCCTCAGGGAGAAATGTGTAGTGCAGTAGTCTCAATTCCATGTGGATTGAGGTCCAAGAAACCTGATAGTGCAGACGAATGAGACATTGGGTCGTCGGAAAGGAGCCCAATGTTACCACAATATGCCGATTCTTTGTCTTCACCATCCTCCTCGATGCGATCATAGTTGAAGTTCCTTGATGCCTTGTATATGTCAAGTCTATGTCGTTCATTACCTAGGGCTATCTCCATACACCTGGATGCACAGTCAATGTTTGCTCAGGCTGTCGCCAGGAATGGGTGACCTAAAATGATTAGTGTATCACGGAGTTTAGGAGGGACCTCCATATCGAGAACAAAAAAGTCTGCGGGAAAGTAGAATCCGTGGACTTTCACGATCACATTCTCAAACATCCCCCTCGGTGTTTTCACTAATCTATTAGCCAGCTGAATAGTAACCAAAATGGGTTTTAACTCCCCAAATCGAAATCAATCAAATATGGTAGTGGGAGTCAGGTTGATGGACGAACCTAGATCTAGAAGGGCCCGATCAAATGGAGAATCCTGCAAAAAGCAGGAAATGAGTGGGGTTCCAAGGTCATTCTTCACGGTAAGTTGGCTAGAATCACGGCGCTAGCCTCCTTTGACAGTACTGCCTATCGTCCAATTCTTGGCTGTCGCTTTGGGATACAGTAGTCCTTGAAGAACCTAGCGACAGTGAGAATGCGATCAATGGCCTTGAGGAGAGGGACTTGAGTATGCACTTCCTTGAACATTGATTTCAGGTCCTCAAAATTTTGCGTATCCTTTTTCCATGCTACATTTCACGTCAGAGACTTAGGAAAAGGAATAGGAATCTCAGGGTCAGGTGGCCTCTTGCCCTTATCTACAGTAGGTGGTTCCTGAGATGAAGGAGTCGAACTATCTTGCGGTGGAGGGCATGAAAAATCAAAACTTTCTTGCCTAACTGGTGGGTCATATGTCTTCTTCTAGGCTCTCAATGAAACAACTTTCGCATCAGCTTACTGTCCATGAGGTGGTGGAGGAGCGGAAGGGGTTGAGTATGTGGGGTTCTGCATCAAAGGCGGCTGACCTTGAGCATAACTAGGTGGTGTAGGAGGCACCTATAATATGGCGTGGCCATGTCCCTGTGGTGCCTAAAACCTAGGCAGGGTGCCCTAGTTTTGCATATATCGTGGGTTTGGGATAGGTTGGGAGGGCAAGGCTCCCTGGGTCCTATGCTTCTGCAACAGCTGGTTCTACATGTTCTGTATAGTCTGTATCTGGTCAGCCGTTGCCTTCATGATCTGCAAGCTATCCTGTGTAGACTTTCGCATCGATTCTTGCAGCTCCTCTTTCAGTGCCTCCAAAGGGTCGGCCCGCTTTGGAAGGTGACTGGCAGCTTGATGCAACGGTTGATAAATAGCGTGTGATTGCTGCTGTTGAGACAGGAATGGTTGCTACCTAGGGTACGTGTTTTGTGCATTCCCGTACTGCCTGGTCTGGTAGTGTGGGTCATGATGTGGTCTCTGTGAGTTACCATACCAGGAGAAATTCGAATGTTGGCACCAACCTAGGTTATACGTCTCTGAGTATAGGTTATTACGCCTATATCCTTGAATAGCGTTGATGTCTTCGTAGGCCGACGACATCTGAGGTGTATATTCATCAAGGGAATACGCGTTATAATCATCATGTGGTGTGTAACCTTGATCATATGGTGCCAGATCGAGATTGTTTGCGGGATCTCGAGAATATGGAGGAGGTGCATCCCGAGTAAGCAGATTAACTCGAGCAGGAGGGGCTCGGGGTGCGTAAGAGGGTCTCGAAGCAGCATAATTTCTGACCAGATCCTATCAACCTCGAGCTAGGTCATCTATCTTCTTTCCCAACAAATCCATCTTTCCTAGCTACTTGGCGATGATATCCATATCAGCTAGAACAGACTCTATTTGAGCCTCATGGACACTAACTCGTTGTCCAGGCTGTTGAAACTGGTTCATCGATGCGGCCTTCATTGAATTCTCCACTAGTGACTCGAACAACTCAAATGTGCTGCTTTCATCTTTTGCGAGGAAATTCCCTCTACTGGATGCATCGGCCAGGTACCAACGTGTGTCATCCATCCCATGGTAAAAAATCTAAGCTAAGTGCCATTTGGGCACACCATGGTGCAGGCATTTTCTCAAGAGATCATGAAATCGGTCCCAGGCATCATGCAACTTCTACTCAGGTCCCTTGGAGAAAGTCGTGATCGCTCACCTCATCTCATTAGTACGACTGACCGGGAATAACTTCTGTAGGAATTCACGTCGTAATTCCAGCCATGTTCCAATCAACTTCCCGATGGTCTTGAACCAGTACGAAGCTTTATCCTTGAGAGAAAATGGAAAAAGCTTCATCAGAACAAGTCCAAGATCTACGTCCCTGGGTCAAGCCATTTCCATGATTCGACTTAGGTCCTCTAGATGCTAGAATGGATCCTCATTCGAGTTTCCATAATAGTAATTCTGGATTAGCCCAATTAGATTGGGCTTTAGCTCGAACACATCTTCGCCTGTGGGAATTTGGACTAGAGGTGAGACAATCGACACTGTCGGATCATAGAAATCTTGAAGCTATTCTCCTCGGGGTGGATGTTGCATTCTGTCAAGAGTAGTCAAGATGCAGTCCATACTCTGTTGGTGCCGCTCCTCAGATTCAACAACCCGGGCTTCTAAACATGCCATTGGGTCCAAATTTGCAGGATCCTAACTAGGTCAGGGTCCAGGGTTAGCCATTTCGGATAAGCGAATGGAAGAAGAAGGTGGGGGAGAAGATGGCTCGGGTGAGGTGACTCGCCTCCTTGGGAGTGGCTCCCAAGGTCCAACCAATCAAGGTTTAAGTGACCTCCTTCCTTGCATACACCAACCAACCCCTGGGTTGGTGCAGCCAAGCAAGATAAGGCTAAGGCCCTGTCAATCAGATGGTCCTTAGAGTCAGATGACTAGATGTTTCATTTTAAGTTCGAATTCCTGAAGAAAAATTCATTGAGAACTGATTGAAGGTAATTCCTGCCTCTTAAGCTAACCCAGCCAGTCTGTGTATGAGGGGCTAAGAGGAAGGTTCTTCCTTTGGCTTTCACCTCTGGTTCCTTTGTACCCCTTCGTTGCGGTTGTTTGATGCTACCCCGCAGACTTAGTCACCAGGTTTGGCTGAAGAGGTTGAAATCACCTAGTAGGATGATAACGAATTCGGGTTGATTTCGTGTTTTAAAATTTATTTTAACCCCTTTTCTCTTTCTTCACTGGGGTTTGTGGTGAGTGGCCCACAAGGTGACCAAGCCCAAATGTGGTCTCTAGAAATTTGACCATAAAGGTTGAGCCTAGGGTTCATGCAAATTCTAAGTGTTCATTAGACCAATTTGATATTCAAATTATTCTCTATGGCAAAATTTGAATCCAATTGACTTGAAATTTGACAGGAAGATTTCTTTTTCAATTAGCTTTCTAGAGAATATTTTTTTGAAATTTTTACTATTTCAACTGAATAAATATGAATTTTTAACCATTGAGGGGTCAAATTTGAAATTTTGACCCCTTGTCGATTTTGAAATTTGAAACATTATCAAATAAATTCCAAAAATTAAGGAAAAATATGGACATGAAAGATAGTTTGATAAGATTTCAAACCCTACCATTTTTGGTCAAATCAGATTCGTGGGTTGTTCGGAATCGCTCTTTGAAATTTGAAAATTTTCAAATCTAGGTCAGTTTGACTCCCTTGTACTTTGCAAACTTTATACTTTGAATTTCTTCAAATGAATGGTGTCTTTTGAAAGATGGTTTAAAAATGAAGCTCTTGCCCAAATTTTAGAAGTTTTTGCTCGATAAATATTCGAAAAATGAACTTTTAATTAGCAGTTAAAGTCTACCTGAATTTCAGCACGAGGTCGAAAAGCTTTTTAAAAGAAGTTTGAATTTCAAATTCAAACTTCCCCCAAAAATGATTTTTAAAAAAAAAAAATTTGATTTTTTCGGAGGGAAAAACTTTTTTCAAATTTTTCTCTCTATTTTTTTTAACTAACCTAAACTAACCTACTATTCAAAAAGAAACCTAATCTAACAACCTAAAGAATTTTTTTTTTAAATATGCATATTTTTTTCCAAAAAGAAGATTCTAACAAGAAAAAAAAATCAAATTTAAACTAAGATTCCAAAGGGAAATCCTAAACTAAGAGAGGAGATGTGCACCAAATTTTTTTAATCTGCACTCGTGTGTGTAGATCCTGTCCTGATTTCCAGCACATCCAAAAAAAACAAGTAAAGGGAGATTTGTCACTAAAAATTCTAAGATCGAAAATCATGAATCGCTTTGCCTCCCTGGCAATTATTCCATTTGACAAGACCTATTTGCACGTGTGTTTTGAAATATGTCATAGTTCGTAGTATAGTTGCGCGAAACCCTTGATCCAAAATATTTCTAGATTAACGAGACTATGAGTCCTAGTTGTTCGTCTCTGGGAGGAGTTTATGGAAATGCTAATCTTGATTTCGATCTTTTCCTCTCTACTGGCTTATAAATGCACGTCGATTTCCAACCTACAAAAAAACGTGTTGCCAGTCGCATTTTTAAGCCTAATGATGTGCGCGTGCGTTAGATAGATAACAAAACTGAACATGCGAGTATCAGTGCGCACGATCCTAGTTATGAGATGGCTATTTATTGAAAAAGCATCAATCATTAGGTCATTAATATCTTCATGCACCAACATGCTTGTCGCAAAAATATCAGAATCAAAGCAGGCAACTTATTATCACAATAAAGATATTGCAAGCAAGCTCATGGTAATTTTTCACACATAGATATATATATAGAAAGACCTCAGAGATTTTCCATTGATTGCATAATGGCGGTTACAGAGCGAAGCTGGAGGAAATCTTGTACATGAATGGTTAAAGCGAAAACTAGCTAATAGAAAATGCGTACACGGGCGGATCTACGGGAGATTTCACATGCACCATGCAGGAGGGAAAGAGTTACACTACTAAGCATAAAATAAAGTAGTGAGAGATTAGAAGAACTACTTATCTAAGATATCAGAAAGAAGGGCATTAGGAGGTGGTCTCCAATGGCCTTTGAGGTGGTTGGGAGAAGGAGGGGTGGCCAATGGTGGGTAGGCTGGACCTTGGAGATGTGGAGGAGGAGTGCTCTAGCCTTGGTGTGGAGGTGGTGGAACCATGGTGAGGGAGCTCGTGGAGATGGAGGTAGAGTGGAGGTGGAGTTATGCTAATGGGAGGTGGAATGAAGCCAAAAAACTAGATGATTACATGGTCTTCCTAGAGGGTCTTTTTATAGACTCTTGGGTAGTTATGGGTGTGGCTCTCTAGAGAAGTGTGGAACTCTCCAGAGAGAGCTCTAAGGTGGCCGCCCAAGAGAGAGAGAGAGAGTGGTTCTTAGATCCACAAAATGTGGATCTAAGAGTTGAACATCCCTTGGTTGCTATTTTTGGCAACCAAGGTGGCGCCAACCTTAGAAGAGCCTAGAAGGCTCTGGGCGTGTGTGCGGCTAGGTGAGTGTGTGTGTGTGTGAGTGACCTAGGTGGCCAGGTGGTATAGTGGTCTAGGTTAGGTCTTAAGGGTTGTAAACCCTAATTTCTATAAGGAACTTGACACAAGTTTAATTGAGTGTGAACCTAATTGAGAGTGAAATTACTCAATTAAGATGGGCTTAGGTCAATTGGATTCGCATTGTGTCCAATTGGACTTGTGTAGGTTGTGATCTGAGCTCAGTTGGACTCTATGAGTCCAATTGATTAGGCAATTGTAATTGACTATGATATGAGTCAATTGGGCTTAGTGATGACCTAATTAGGTTCTTAGGAAGGTCTAAAGGTGCTGCACTGGGCTTAGGATACCTCAATTTAGGTTCCCAACGGGTTGAAATTGGGTTTAGAGACCTAGGAACTCAAGATCCAAGTTTGAATTCAAAAATAGGGTCTAGAGAAGAGTATCAGACGTCTAATTAAAGTGTCAGATGACTTATACTAAAAAATCAGAAGTGCAGACCTCTTGTCTGGATGTCCAATTTTAGTTAGGGAAGAATCAGGGTTCTATCTTGGGGATTCTATAGAAATTGGACGTTTGACCAAGTGTCTGGACGTCCAATAACACTGCAGACATGGGTTTAAGGTGTGCGGGTTGTGGCTAAGGGTCCTGAACGTCTAATAACTTATCTGGATGTCCAAATAAGGGTTGGAACTAGGGTTTTAAGGTTTCCTAGGCTATGGTAACCTAATTTAAGGATGGTTGAGGCTTAGGAAGGCTTCTATGTCTATCCTAGGGCTAGGAATGATCCTAAGTTCTTCATAATTTAACTCTACCTTAGTTTTACTTAATAGAGTAACATACCTCAGCCCTTACATTATTTCTCTACTACACTTTATTCTAATCTTCTACTCCAGCTCTACTGCATCACCAGCTTGAGATCCAACTTTAGATCCAGCTTTAAACCCAACTCTTGAGCTTCTTATTACGTGCAATTTATATAATGCACTTAATTAGTACATTATATCATTATTTCATGCATAGCTAAGGGAAAGGAGTAAAGATGCAATTAATGCTCATGTATGCATGGATTATACTAGCTTATGCTAAGTTCTAGCCTAATTTATGTCAATTAAGACCTATGATTGCCGTACAATCAGACCCTGACAAGTTCACCTTTCTAGATAGAGTGCTTATATTCCATGGCAGATTATGTGTTCCAAGAGATGAAGCACTTCAGAAGGAGTTGTTGTCTGAGGCTCATTGCAGCAGGCTCACCATCCATCCAGGGAACACTAAGATGTACCGTGATTTGAAGGACTTCTGGTAGCGTGGTCTAAAAAAGGATGTGGGTAAGTTTGTGAGACAGTGCCTGGTATGCCAGAAGGTGAAGGCCAAGCATCAGAGCCCAGCCAGTCAATTACAGCCCCTTCCCATTCTCGAATGGAAGTGGGAGAGCATCTCCATGGACTTTGTGATTGGTTTACCATTGACTTAGAGGGGACACAACGCTATCTAAGTGGTTGTGGATCGTTTGATGAAGTCAGCATGATTTCGTAGCTAGCAGAGTTGTTTATACAAGAGATTGTACGATCATATGGTATGCCCAAGGAGATCATTTCAGATAGAAATGCCTGTTTCACTTCCTAGTTCTGCGGAAGCTTTTAGTAAGCCTTGGGTACATAGCTGATCTTGAGTACATCTTACACCCGCAGAGTGATGGACAGACAAAGAGGGCCATTCAGACATTGGAAGACTTGTTGAGGTTCTGTATACTTGAGTGGAGAGGCTCTTGGGAGG
The DNA here is from genome assembly GCA_037157565.1 of Thalassia testudinum. Classification (NCBI taxonomy): domain Eukaryota; kingdom Viridiplantae; phylum Streptophyta; class Magnoliopsida; order Alismatales; family Hydrocharitaceae; genus Thalassia; species Thalassia testudinum. Next base: position 124,718,794 of record JAZHRO010000055.1, read on the forward strand.
AGCACCTACCTCTGTTGGATTTCACCTACAATAATAGCTGTCATGCCAGTATCGACATGGCCCCGTATAAGCATTATGTGGTCGGAAGTGCACCTCTCCACTTGCTTGGGATGAGGTGGGTGTGAAGTGGGAGGTAGGTCCAAGACTAATTAGGTAGAGTAAGGAGGTCATCGAGCAAATTCAAAAGAAACTCCTTGCTGCACAGAGCAGGAAGAAGAGCTATGCAGATCGTCGACAGCGGAATGTACAGTTTGAGGTTGGTGACTTGGTGTTCCTCATAGTATCACCAATGAAGGGAATTCAGAGATTTGAGGTGAAGGGTAAGCTGGCTCTGAGGTTCATGGTGTAGATTCCCTACTAGGAGGGGGTGACGTAATAAAATGCGGAATAGAATATAAACAATCTCACAAAAAATTCAATCACACAATGTGCACAATTATTTTTAGGTGGAAACCCAAACTGGGTGAAAACCACCACCTAACCCTCTCGAGTTAGGATTTTTCGATCAACCAAATTGATCAAATCCACTAAACGAATCACTTAAACGAGGGTGATTCAACCTCAATTAGAACCACGCTACTTTATATGAGGGTAGCGTACCTCAAACCCCTTCTCTTCACGAGAAGGATTTTGTCCCACGAGGGAGATGGGAATTCGCAAAGCGAATGCCCAACCAAAGAACAAAGATAAAATAACAACAGTCCTATAGAGACAACAAAGTAATTTTTAACTTAAGCTTCTATAGGAATTAAGATGCTTCCCTTTGCAAGGAGTACGTCGAATCGATGACGCGGGTGCGTGAGCTACACGACGGCACAACGTCGCTCTCGTGAACTACAACGGGAGAGCGGGTGCGCAAAGGCTTGATGCTCTCAAGATGAAGAACTTGAGCTTGGAGAGCAAGAGCTTTTCTTCTTAGGATCAAGAGACACAAAAGAGTAGAAAGTATGTTGCTTGGGTGTGTCTTGGTGTGTCTAGGTGTATCTTTGTGTGCAAGAGGTTCCTCTCTATATATAGAGGCCTTAGGAAAGTTTTGGAAGGCTTAGGAAAGCTCCCATAGCCGTTGGGTGCAAAGCCCAAGAGAATCAGGCCGAAATCAGGAACAAAGATTGCATTGACAGGGTAATCAGATGTATGATCCTGGCATCAGACGTCTGGAAGATCAGTTTAAGACGTCTGAGAACAAAGTCAGACGTCTGAATTTAGGCAGGTTTCTTCCTGACTTGAATCAGATCTAAACAGGGTTCTAGTGCAAGTCCATCAGACGACATATAGGGCATCTAGCACTATGGCTGGACGTCTGGAAACCTACTTTTCTACGGGAATGGATTTCTAAGAGAGTGCAACGGCTAGAAAATCTCTGAGAAGAGATTTTCGGGTCAGCCGAGGTAAAAAGATCATTTATCAGACGTCTGGAAAGGCTTAAGGATGTCTGATAAGGCTCTAACGGTCATATCCGCCAGTGTTTGTTAAGCCAGCCAACGGTCCACTAATTGGACGTCTAGCAAAAACATCAGATGTCTTCTAAGACGTCTAGTCTAAAGTCTGGACGTCTGATTTCATCAGACAGAGCTAACTAAGTCTAGCCTAATTGTTATCAGACGTCTGAATCAACAGTCAGACGTCTTAAAACATATTATCAGACGTCTAATTTTGGAATTAGACGTCTAAAAAAGTTGTTTGAACCCTATATTGGTTTTCTAAGTTTTCTACAGAAAACCTAAGTATCCTAGGGTTGTGCAAGTGTTCCTAGGACTACTGTTAGGGTACTTTGAGGCTCTTTAACATGATGTTCTAAGGAACAGAAAAAGAGCAAGGAAATAAAGACAAAAGTACATGAAAGAAATAAATAGAATTCTATCCTATTCTTCTTGTCCTTCCATCTTCAATCTATCGCTCCTCACTAATCTCCTTTATTCTCTATCAAGCTCCTCCAATCCATCCTGGATGCAAGCTCGAACTCCGTCTAATCACGTCTTCATTTGCAATTGACCTAAAATCTAAGACTTCAAGTGCAAATGTTAAATGACACGTGTTTTGTTATCATCAAAACAAATGATCGTGGTGCTCTAGCACCAACACATTGGCCCGTTTGAGATACTAGAGCGGGTCGGACCAGTGGCTTACATACTCGCCCTTCCACCTCAACTAGCTGACATCCATGACGTCTTCCATATCTCCAGTCTACGGAGGTACATGTAGGATCCGGACCATGTTCTTAGCTATGAGATCATGGGGATAGAGGAGGACCTGACCTATTAGGAGCAGCCGGTGTAGATACTAGACCATATCATTTGGAGGTTACGAAAAGAGATCCCTCTGGTGAAAGTTCTTTTGAGGAGGCAAAAGTATGAGGAGGCAACTTAGGAACTAGAGGCAGAAATGAAGGAGCAATACCTAGAGCTTTTCACGGGTAAGTTCTTAACCCCTTGGGTTGTTTCTCTTTAAGTTTATTATACACCTGGCACAACTTTTCCTTTACCTCCACGTTTGCTCAAGTTCGGGGACAAAACTCCCTTTAAGGTTGTTCTATTTGTAATGTCCCAAAATCCAAGTTCTGAGTCATTTCAAGGTGGTGTAGGTCATTTCGAACCTGGAAACCCGGTTGTGAATTGGTGCTGGTGTCAGCACCTCCTTAAATTACCAAAAACATGTATTTTGAGTCAACCCCTAAACAAATGTTGTCAACATGGTGCCATATATGGTACCAATGGATTCCTCTCGTCGCAAAATTTCCAGTGATGCTTGTTTTGCACAAATCCGAGGTGCATAGCTCTAGTTATGGCCAAAAGAAGTCAACAAGGACCTAAATGTATGGTGGACCTAACCCTAGGGGCAATTTAGGTATTTCACCCTCCTAAACCTATTTACAACAACCTATGGGCCTATATAAGGACCATTTTGGGTCCTTGGGACATCATCTTCTCTAAGTCTCTTAAATTAAGAGAGGAAAAGAGAAGGAAAAGCTTAAATAAAAATTTTTTCCCTAGGGACCCAAGGATGAATCCATAAAACCTAGGCTTCCCACTGCAATTGCCATGGCTGTGGTGGCAACGTGGCATGGGAAGGCGACTCGTGGCAGTAGCTCGGTCGATGAGTGAGCGCTGGCACGAGCGCACGCGGGTGATCGTAACACGTGGCACGCATCGGACTGGTGCGATCTAATCTACTATGGAGTGCGCAAGCGAATCAACAAGTGACATGTGACGCAAGCGGTTGGCTCAGTTGAATCGACGGTCCAGGAGCGGCTCAGGATGTCCTCATGTTGCTTCATCTGGTTCGAGGCCTTCCTAACGTTGGATCTTGATAAATAAGGTACCATTGGAATCGTATCGACTCGTACTACGCGTTGGTGTGGTTCATTTTCACTTTTGAGTATTGTTCCTTTAGTGAAAATTCAGAAACGTGACTAGGAGTCTTTGACCCTATTTTTGGTCCATGTGAACCAGGTCTTACCCTTGGTACATGCGCACATTCTGAGGCAGGCTTGGAGACTGTTCCTAGGATTTGTGCGCACAGTTCGAAGTCACCGTGACCCTCTAGTGACATTAGGTAGAGTAGTCTTTTCTTTTCTCTACTCCAACCGATTTTCAGGTATCTATGGACCTATCTAAGATGATTGTTCGCGTCTACTTCTTTGATTTGCATATGCCCCTCCTTGTGCTGAGTTTGGAACCCCTCTGGTAGTTTCTCTAACTTATGGACACTTTAAATAAGAAAGAACCTATTTTTATGAGAAGGGTTAGGAATTGATGATTATATATACCCTTGTTATCGCATGCGTAAAACGAACTCCGATTTCTGTAAAACAAGTTCTGTTGGGTTCGTTGATTGATAAATAATATGGGATCACTGTCATAACTTGGAAATTATTTGTAAACTGATGCATTTGAAGGTTGATGTGAACAATCTGATAATCCTAGACTAAATAATATGGCATTATTGATATGGCTTATTTTAATGAAAATAAAAGATACAGTTATCTAGAATTCATTATAAATCAATACGATAAATATGTCGGGAATTAAAGGGATAAGATAACTAGTTTTAGCCCCGCTAACCGCTGGAGTTTGGTTGTAGCTTTGGTCTTTCATACTAGTTTCAAGGGTTGGTTTGGGGAGTTGCTGGCCTTCCCATGACTCTTTAGTTAGGCTTAGCGGCCAACTAGGATAGCGAGATGCAGGGCTCGAGGTTCAATTCTTTCCTGGCTGGAGGGTGGGTCATTGGCTATCTATGGTTTAGCGTATGTAACGCTACATGATGTAGCCGCCACCCCTTTCCGCAATGACCCCAGGGTGATGGAGTGCAGTGACTCAATGGGTATAAGTGGTCTTCTTGGCCAGGAGGATGGCTTATACTGATCTTGCACCGCAGGAAGTTACACGAGATCCTCTCGTGCCCGAGACGTCGATTTACGGATTTTGAACTATAAGAACATGGACAAGGTACATGGACGGAATTAGCTACGAAATAAACTATAAATGGATGAATTGTTGATATAGTGCCCTTTTTTTGTACTCTTATTGTTGTTACCACTTGTTTAGTTGTCTACTCTACTCAGTTTTCACTAACATACAATTTCGGGTTCCGTACTCAGGTGTTGCTGAGTAGTCGGGTGTAGCGGCTGCCGTCAGTTAGGATTTTGTGGAACCGGGTCCTACTTGAGGAGATGGTTCGTACTGAGCTAGTGGCTCATAGTAGTAGTTTATCTCCGCTGTTAGATTTTATTTTCCTATCTTTCGGTGATTGTAGGAGACTCTCCTTACTTTCTGTTTTATGGTGAATTTTAATTAGATTGTCAGCACTTTACTTTCTTTCATTTAATGCATCATGAATGAATGTTGGTTATTGATGTTTTATGGCTGTGTTGGGTGACTGCGATCTTGTGAGTGTTTGTGCTAGTTGGTAGCACATGACGACCCAAGTTCTATCACTTGGCGAGACTCGGGTCGTCACATAGAGCATACATTTACCTTAGTTCATATATAATTTTTACTAAGGTTTTTAGTGACATCTATATACGTCATTGTATATATATTTTCTGTCACTATAGGTGTTAGTATATGTTAGTATAACATAGTTTAGTATACACATAAGGTTTTTTGTACCTACACTTAGGTATTATTTAGGATAGTTTATATAACTAACATAGAGTAGTTTTAATTAGCTTTTGATGCTTGTTTATTTGTATATATGTTTGAGACATGGTAATTAGCATTAATTGATTCTTTTCGTACATAATTAACTCAATTCATTAATTCTTTCATTCTTTTGTAAATAAAGTTGACATTTTTGGAATAAAAGAGCATTTTTGGATAATAGAGAGTGACGTATAACTGTCTCCCAGTAAACGACCTGAAATAAACTAGTAAAATTATGCAATTAAATAAATAACTAAACATTGGTTTGGATTGCGACACTATACTGCAATAACGTTAATTAACAAGCGATCCAACGGAGTCATCACTAGGTTAACCTCAATGCACCTCTTCAAGATCATGGTGAGGTTATTAAGACAAGATTGAAAATCATCTCCAAAAATAGAGAAATCATCCATGAATACTTCCACAAAGTCCGCTATCATGTATGAGAATATGGCCACCATGCAACGCTGAAAAGTTGCAGGTGTTTTGCATAGGCCAAAGGGCATTCGCTTGAAAACGAATGTGCCAAAGGGATAGGTTAAAGTGGTCATGTCCTGATCATCCAAGTTAATCGCAACCTGATTATACCCAGAGTATCCATCCAGAAAATAAAAGAATCTTCGCCGGCTAGCCTTTCCAAAATATGATCAATGAAAGGCAAAGAAAACAAAAGAAGCTTCACCCGACTCACCGGAGCTCATGCCGGATGTGAGAATGATGGGGGCGTTGAGGGCAAAGCGGGGGTCGACAGCAAAATTTGGGTGGAGAGAAATGAAGTAGAGGAATGGGAGATTAGTTTAGAGGAACTTTGGGAGTGAGACGGAGGAGGGGGCGTCTGGCTGTGATGGGCAGGAGGAGGGGGCATCTGGCTGTGATGGGCTGAAGAAGGGCGACGTCGAAGGGAGAGGGAGCTCCTGGCTGGTATGGCGAGGAGCAGATGATAGAGGGAGGAAGATTGCCTCTGCCTATAGTATGTGGCAGAGGGCAATGAAGGCAGGGTCAAGGAGTCACCGGAGCAGGTTGGAGCAGACCGGAGGTACGAGGAGAAGAGGTGTTTTTGGCCTGGAAACTTGCTAAAGAGATAAGCCTAGGCTAGAGGGTTCTTTATAGAGCTCAAGGTTGAGCTCTATAAAGAACCCTCTAGCCTAGGCTTATCTCTTTAGCAAGTTTCCAGGCCAAAAAAGCAAGAAAATTGACTTGATTTGGCCATGAAATCAAGGAAAAAGACCCATGATTTCTTCGAGCTCTTCCGAGCTTGAGGGCCTGATCTAGAGATTATGACGCATTTTGAGAGATTGGGCAACTTCTCATGGATCTTTCTTCCTAGTTTGGAGGTGATTGGACCATATTCAAAGGAGAAAATCTCCCTTGAACCTTGCTAAAGATACATTCCCACCGCCAATGGGGTATGGACCAAAGTGAAGAAAATGATGAGAAGTTAGGGGCCCATTTGCAAAAAGTTCGAAACCTTGGGGGCTAAATGTAAGAAATAGAGTTATAAAGGGCTAAATTGCAAATTAGGTCAAGATGGACTCTGATTGGACCCAAATTTTGGTACCAACCTAATTTTGATCCAAGGAATCTAATGGTGAAGTTGGATTTCAATTTTGACCACGTTTGACTAGGAACTTTGCATAGAAGCCTAAATTAGGGTACAATTTTGTCTGAGACTCTGTTATAGGTCAAAATGGGTTCAGATGGTCAAACCAAGGATACCAAACCTCTTAGAATATGTTTCTATAAATTTTAGAAGGTTTAGATGAATTTTATCCTAAACAGAACCTCTTTAATTTAAGTAGGTCTAAAATTAGGATTTTGTGTGTTGTTTCGATTCTTAAAATGCACGAAACCCCATTTTTGCCTGTGTGGACCCACTTATTGGACTTTAGTAATTATTTGACCTTTAATTAACCCCTGAAAAACCCCTTGGTTAATCTGTGTTTATGATGTGTTGTTAAAATTACAGAATTAACCCTATTTCCCTTTCTCTTCTTAAATCAAAACAATGCGAGATTACGACCCTCAAACGATTATGTAGGAGCTTTTAACAACCATACCTTACTAAAAGTGGCTAGTTAGGGCCTATGATGGTGTTACCTGACGAGTCGATTTTTCACTTTCAAAAATGATGATTAAGATGATTTGTCATTATATTTCTAAGTGGTGGAAAATTGACTAATAAAAATAATTAAAATAACCACTCAATTAGGAGCGAGTCGTATCCACAGGGAGGTAATAGCCTATTAAAAACTCACACAAGATGTCAAGCAGAAATTCTCAAATATACTCTCCCAAGCAATAGAATCATAATCAAGCTCAAACCTCCTTTTAAGGAAATCACCTAAAGTTATATTTATGTTTAATAACATGGTGATAATGAAATTCCTGCACCCAAAAATAAAATCTTGAAATAAAGTTTGATAAAAAAAATACCATAAATATAAATGCTACTGGGGAATGACTTCCATTGAATAAAACCAAGAAAACCTTTTAATGAAGGGAATCATGTAAGATGATGTTGCAATAGTCATTTTACAAAAGAAGAGGGGCATTCTCATCAAAATCACATAATATTTAATTGATTTAATGATATAGGAATGAAGTGGGAATGGCAAGCAATGTAAAAACTAATAGCATGGTTCCTGTAGCAAAATAGGGGTAGAGCTTTGCCTTGCATGCACACATGGAGGAGACCACAATTGGAAGTGTGAAGCTCACCGGAGGTCAAGTGGGCCGAGGGCTACTTAGTGGTGGTGGCAGCGTCGCAAACGACGGCCGGAGGTGGCGGCGGCGAGGAGGAGATGGCGGTGGGTATATTGGGTGTTTCCTGTTGTTGCTGCTGCTGGAAAGGCATGGGTGAAGATGGTGAGGATGGCAACGAGGAGGTGCACATGGTGTGCACGAAGGCAGCTCGGGCAGGTGTTGGGTGTGCGGCCACCCTACTGGGTGTAGCGCAAGAATGGCGGTGGGCGTCTGTGCGCGAGGAGAAGGTGGTGCACAAGTGCAGTTCAGGACAAGTGTGGGAGGTGATGGCGTGCTGCAGGGGGCGCGGGGGTGCAGGGGCATGCTGCTGAAGGAGTGTGACGACAGGGGTGTTGCTAGAGAACACGCGTGTTGCTGCGGGCATGGCGGAGGTGCAGCTGAAGGGGTCACGGGTGCTGAAGGCGAGGGGGAGCGCAGGGAAACACGCACGTGGCTGCTACATGCTGGGTTGCGCGTGGCCTCTACTGAAGGTGGTGCGCTACTGTGAGCTGGGTTGTGCGTGGGCGAGAAGGAGGGCGGTGGCGCGATGTTGGTGATGATGGTGGTGTGTTTTGTTGAAGTGGAGGAGAAATAGAGGAAGTAGAAACGAAGAGGAAGAAGGTGGTAAAGAGGCTTCAGACGTCCGAGAAGCTTCCTGGATGTCTTAAAATTGCAAAAATGGTTGTTGGCATGTTAGTGCAGTGGTGGTGGCTACTGATGGCGGTGAGGGTGGTGCACAATGATGGTTGCATGTCGTCGGAGACGCACGCACATGGTGTTGGCACGAGTCCATCGGCTTAGCGCAGTGAGCTGTCACCTCGTCGGCCCATGGTGTGGTGGAGTTTGGCCGTGGAGATGCACGGTGGTGGTGATGGAGGTGAGCTCAAAGCTCTTCACAGTGGTGGAGTCGGGTGGAGTCTCCTCGAGCACGGTAGCAGCTCCTCCTCTCTTGTACCCGTCTTCATGGATTTGAAATGGAGAGATAGGAGCAGATCCACATTCTTCGCTCGGCTTCACTGCAGCCATCACTTCATGCGTTGCGCACAGCTACAGCAGCCGTTGAAGAAGAAAAATTAATAAAATAAGAAATGAAATGATGACTTATTTATCTTCAAACCCTCACATAATATGTAAATTATAATACATGCATATAATGCAACCTAAAGACTAATGCACGCATGCTAAATAATTTATATAGGAATGTAATGAATACAAACAATTATATATAAACTAAATTATTTATTTCTTAATGTATGCTATGTATACGCTAATATTAATCTAATGCCTAGGCACTTAAGTAACTAATTAGCCCACAAATATGGGCTCATCATTACCATCATACCCCCATGCCTAGCCTTTGCTAGTCACTTAGGAAATCCTATGGATAACTAGGTCTCTAGGTCGAATGTAACTGTCAGGATGCCCTACTAAGTCACATCTCTAGAAATCAGATTAAAATACCAACAATAGGCCTAGAGGTACCCAAGTACTAGCCAAGATCCAGACCTGGCTAGCTTCAGCTTGAGTTTGCCACCAAGGTTTCTAAGGCTTGCAAAAACTACCTAGAGGTTCATTGACCCCAGCGGTTAAAGCATCTGTGTGTTTAGATGTATTGTGTCCAGGTTCAGTTTGCCAGTGCATTTTGATAAGAGAGAGATAGAGGAGATACTTCATTTGGAGAGTTTTCTCTCTTCTCTTTTTATATTTCCCTAGATCCAGCCTCGAATTGGCCCTAAACACGGTCTGTATTAGATTCCTTGTCCCCACCATCAATCCTTGAAGGGTTCGTGGCTTTTGATGCTTTGGGATAGCACCGCCCATGGCAACCCCCAGAACCTTGGCTTGCAACACTTCGGGATAGTGCCACCCATGGCGTTCTGTAACTAAATTTAGGCCCTAGAAATCGACATTTCGGAATAATCTTGCCCATGGCACCTGAACCAGCACAAGGTGCTTACATGCTCCCGGTAGGATATTTAGATATCTTAGGAGACAAGCACTGAGGAGATGATATGTTATTATGCATCCTTGAGGGGAATTTTCCACCTCTCTGCGCTAGGAACTTGTCCAATCAACTTGTGTTGTTGAGCCGCTCCTAAGCTAGATCTTCGAGACAGCTTTTCATAACAGAACACTTTTAGTATTAGTTCTTTATTAAGCGCACTAAACCAGACTTAGTGTGTGGATTTTGGGTTCTTAGGTTACCAAGTCCCACAAACCAAAGGGCAGGCGATGAGGCCGAATAATCCCTAAGTCTTAGACCTACTACATCAGCCTCGCACTGTATGTGGCCGAATATGTGAGTGTTTAAGCCCTAGAATAAGCCCAAGAGGCCTAAGGTCAGTATTCGTAACTAATCTCTTAAGTTTTTGCCTTCTAGATCTTAATTCATCATCTGATCCAGCCTAGAAGTTAGGTAAATTCCATACTCAATTACAAGAGACTATCTCATTTCTTTCTTTTTGATTGCTCCTTTTTTTCTTCTCTTTTCTCTTTTCTTTCTTCCTCCATTTTCAATTCAGCTCACTCTGCTTTCTTCTCTTTTTTTTTTTTAAGTGAAACCCTTCCATGCATTGATTTTCACAGTGTTTTGCACTTTAATACCCCCCATGCCTAAGATTCGCAATGTCCTCATTGTACATTAGGTGGGTTCGAGTTTAGTTCAGATCGTACATTAGAACAGGTGGGTGGTGAATGTGTCAGAATGATTGTTGCGAACAATTTCTAGCTCTAATATAAGTATCAAAGGTGGAGTCAGCTGTTCTAATGGACGAACCCTAAAGTGCAATAAGAATCCAGTGACAAGAATGGTTAGAAGGGCTCAGGTTTTTCAAAAATGATGGGTTGCCTCCCGTTAAGCGCTAAGTTTAACACCATCATCTGGATGCAATGAAGCTCAAGGAGAATGGAGATTAAATGATACTTCAGCCAAATTCGAGTCAGTAAGTTCAAAGAACGGTTTGAGTCTCTGACCGTTTGCTATAAAAGGTTCTGAGTCATGGCTGAGTTCGCTGATTTCAATGGCTCCATTTCCAAATACTCGTCTTACGAGGAATGGTCCAGTCCATTTTGATCTAAGTTTTCCTAGGAAAAGCTTGAGTTTGGCATCAAAGAGTAATACTTTTTGACCAGGATGAAAAGTTTTCTGTGAAATGTGTTTATTGTGGAAGGCCTTGACCCGCTCTTTGTAGATTCGCAAGTTCTCGTTCACATCATTACGTAGTTTCTCGATCTTGCTCATTTGCAACTAGCGGTGTATTTCAACATGTATGAGATCCAGATTGCACTTCCATACTGCCTAGTAGTCTTTGTGTTTCATTTCTACGGGGAGGTGAACTGTCTTCCCGTAAACAAAGTCTGAAGGGAGACATTCCTAATTGGGTCTTATGGGTGGTCATATAGGCCCATAAGGCTTCTAAAAGGTAGGTAGACCAGTCTTTCCTGTTAGGTCGAACAGTGACCTAAAGGATCTTCTTGATTTCCCTGTTCGATAGCTCAGCCAATCCATTTGTCTGGGGGTGATAAGGAGTCGAAATACAATGTGACACCCCATATTTTTTCATCAGGGATTGAAAGTGCACATTCATGAAGTGGTTCCCTCCATCAGATATGATAGCTCGTGGAATACCGAACCAAGAAAAGATGTCTTGATGAATGAATTTGATTACAACTTTATGATCATTGGTTCGAGTCGAGATGGCTTCAATCCATTTGGACATGTAGTCCACAGTTAGGAGAATGTACTTGAAACCATCGGATTTAGGGAAGGGACCCATGAAATCAATTCCCCAGATATCAAAGATCTCACACACGAGAATCGGCTGTAAAGGCATCATGTCGTGGTGGTTCATGTTGCCTAAGGTCTAGCAACAAGTGCATGCCTTACAATAATTGTATGCATCTTTGAAAACCGTAGGCCAATAGAAACTGCACTGGAGGAGTTTTGCTGTGGTTTTGTGTCTAGAGAAGTGCCACCGTAGGCCTGGTCTTGGTAGGACAAAATGACATTGATTTATAATTTCAGGACACATCTTTTGATGATTTGATCAGCACCAATGCGGAATAGGTATGGAGCTTCCTAGATAAAGTATCTAGCATGTAAAATCAATGTCTTTCTTGGCTTTTGGCCAATCGGACATAATCTGGTGTGATGCCAAATAGTTCACCATATCAGCATACCAAGGAAGTTCCGAACCAACTGTCAGGAGGTGCTCATTTGGAAAATGCTCCGTGATGGTCCAGAAGGGTCAATGATCGAAGACAGAAGACGGGAAAAATGGTCAGCTATCACAATCTGCTTTCCCACCTTATCATGAATTTCAAGATCTAATTCTTGCAACAGCAGGATCCAACGGATTAATCTAGGCTTTGCATCCTTCTTCATGAGTAAGTGCCTCACTGCAGTGTGATTCGAGTATATGATGACATAGAAGCCTAGGAGGTATGACTTGAATTTCTCCAGGCCAAATACTACAGCCAACAACTCTTTTTCTGCAATCGTATAATTACACTGAGCTTCGTCCAATGTCTTATTGGCGTAATATATGACCATTGATTTCCCGTCAATTTTCTAGCCCAGCACTGCTCCTACTATGTAGTTAGATGCATCGCACATGTTCTCGAAAGGGTGAGACCAGTCAGGAGATTATAAGATTGGTGCTTGGGTAACTCGATTACGCAGGATCTCAAACGTGTGAATGCACTTACTTGATATCTCAAATGGCATGTCCTTTGAAGGAGATTCGTCAAGGGGCACGCGATCTTAGAGAAATCAGGTGTCAATCAGTGATAAAATCCGATGTTCCCCAGGAACGATCTGATGTCTTTAATCGAGTTAGGCACAGGTAGTTTATGAAATCGTATTCACCTTAGCTTGGTCGACCTGGATACCTCTCTTGGAGACGAGGTACCCAAGTACGGTGCACTCAAGAACCATGAAGGGGCTATTTTCCCAGGAGAGAACCAGGTTCACTTTGATGCATCTTTTAAGGATCTGGACCAAATGTAGGAGGCAATCATCGAAATATTCGCCGAATACTGAGAAGTCATCCATGAAGACCTCAAGGTAATTACCTACGATATCTGAGAATATGGCTAGCATGCATCACTGAAAAGTGGAGGGTGCATTGCATAGCCCACATGGCATCCTGCAGAACGTGTACGTATCATAGGGGTAGGTAAAGGTGGTCATTTCCTGATCCTTGGGATGAATTAGCACTTGCTTATATCCGGAGTATTGATGAGAGGCTCATCATGGCTTCTATTACCCCTAATTAACTAGTTACCCTAGTTAATTAGCTAGGAATATGCATATATAAGGGTTAATTATGTAATAAGGGACAAATCAATAAAGGACTTAAAATAAGTTAAAAATGCTAAATTATAAGTCAATTAACATTATTAATAATTTAATTAATAAATGGGCTCTAAATATCACTAACTAGCAACCTAATTAATATCTTATTTAACTTAAGGATAACTTAAGACCTAAGTCTTTAATAACTTAAGTAAGTTAATGAGTAAATAAATATAAATAAATGGGTAAAAAATGTGAATACATGGCTTTAATATAATATTTAGCTCATTTATAATTATATAAAATGTTGGAAAAGAATTAAATTAAAATTAACTTAAATGGCCCCTGTTTACATTTTAGTCCCTAGAATTCATTGCATTGAGTCCTTTCCTTTTACTTAGGTCCTTAGCTTTTATTGCATACCAGTCCCTGTAAGCATCGTCTTCTTCCTCTTCTTTTCTTCTTCACACACACGAACGGCTAACAAGCGGTGGTGAAGACACCACCTGATCACCTCACATCCAGCGTTCTTCCTTCCTCACCAAGCTCCTAGAGCTTGCGCTCACCTTCTTCATTTCATCCCACGGTTTGGATGACCCTTGAATCCTATTTAGGGTTAGAGAGTAACTTCATCGGCGTCGAAGAAGACGCCGGTGGTTACCCTGCACCGAGACGCATTCCCGTCCAGTTACAGCCCCCTTTACAGCGGTCGCAACCTATAAATACCTCTTAACCCCTCCGATTTCAAGGGTCGGTCCCCCTTCCCTCTTCCCCAACTACAACTAATAATAGGCTATTCCTCCGCTACCTCCGGTGACCTCTCACCTTTCCGTCGGAGCTTGTCCGTGCGAGGGACTCGTCTGTCACCTCCTCTTCCTCTTTGGATGGCTGTGACAGAGCCTTGGAACATCATCTTCTCTTTCTCACCACTTCAACTTCTCACTGGAGCTTTATACCCTTTCTTCTGATTTCATCCTCCGTTATGAGCCATCGACGAAGCTTCTCACCTCCTTTCATCCAGGTAAGTAGATCTAACTTGTAGGAGTAAGTTAGCAGTAGATAGGAGTAGGTTTAGCCAAGAATTCAATATGCTTGGCTTCATCTCCCTCAGCTCCGACGAGGCCAAGTCCAGCCTCGCTGGGCCTTCGTTGGCACTTCCAGGAATTGTCTCACTTTTCTTATCTCTCCACGATCCATTTCCACTTTCTTTCACTCACTATTATCACCTATACCGCCTAATACACCTCACCATCCCCAGCGGTCTCTGCTGTCTATGGCGGAGGTCACCGAGCCTTCTCCACCTCTAGTAGGGTCTCCCAACACCTGTACATCACCTTAGGACCCTTCCCAACCCCCGATTTACCCTAATTATCCATATAACCACCTAAACCACTTCACACGCACCTAGACACTTCACTATCCATGGTGAAGTGTCTAGAGCTAGTCTCACACCCAATTAAGGTCCTACATCACCCCCTAACACCTAAGGACCTCTACAAAGCTTTCAATTGCTCCTATAGAGAAATTTACTAGAAACGCCTAATTCCCCTTCATCTTGAGCTCGCTGTCAATGGCGGCTCAGAGATGAGTTATTCGCCTAATTAACTATTCCACTAGTTTCACCTTACTTCATAGACCATTTCCCCTCACTCAATTGAGTGAGGGAAGGCATTCTGAGCTCTGTCGAAATCAGAATGCCAGATCTGTGAATTCCATGAACAATCTTACATTCTGATCATTCTTTGAGCCAATTGAAGATTTCTTAAGATCTGTCTAGGTCTTAGGAATCTCCTCAAGTCAGTAATGGCCTCATTTACTATGTTATTCATCTCTATGTATCAGATCAGACTCACCGGAGCTCCTCGGAGCTCCGGTGAGTCAAAATCGCACTTCAACCTATCGGAGCTCCGGTGAGTCAAAATTGCACTTCAGTCCTTGATAGGCTTTGAGGAGTTCCAGACTACATCATTAGGACTTAAGGATCATGAATTGGTGATTGGATCGGTGTTTAATGTCTGGAGCTTGTAGATGACCTCTGTCTTCTCCAACTCTGCCGGAGTTGGAGAAGCAGTTCTGATGAGGTTTAGGTCTTGAAATTTGATCCAAAAGCTTGAGAGGAACTTGTAGAAGAAGCTCTTGATCTTTAATTGCTCAGAGAGTCTCTAGATTATTCCACCAAAGAAACCTCATCTCGACTTCAGGAGGCGATGACTGAAATCACATTAGACTTGATCAAAACTTGGTTTTGAAGTCGTAGATTGATTCCTGAAGAAGAATTAAGCTGATTCAAGGTTTTAATTGGGTTTGAAAGAGTCTGAAATAAAAAGTCAACTCCGAGCCTATTCTGGTCAACTTCAGGTTCAATTTGATGATTTAGTGTTTGATTATGTGGTTTAAGGGTTGCGATGGAAGTCTGGAATGATCTGGAATGTTTTAGAGTTGATGTTGATAAGTTTTATTGAGGATTTAGGCTTAAACTCATCTCTGTCTAGTATGGGTTATTTACAAACACATATTGTGTTCATGGTGATTTTGATGAAATTTTATAGCTAATTCCACCCAGATGAGATTGCAGCAACCCTCAAAGGTTATTCGATCAGTTACATTTTGCCATTGTCTCTCTGTTGGCCAAAATAGACTTTAATTTGAATCTTCAAAATGTCAGAACAAAGCTATGAAGCTCATCTCTCTTCTTGGACCTGTTCAAAGCTTCTTCTTAGCTCATTTGCTGCGGAATCACCAGCTGAAGGTGATTTAGACCTTATATGGAGGTCAGAAGCTCTCCTGCAGGTCATCTGACTTGATTTCATCTGCTGCAGGCCATGAATGGCCGTAAGAACCTATCTTCTTCGTCCTTCAAATTGAAGGACTAATCATGACCCGAACACCATATTGGTGTTCCAATCATGTAAAGCACACCAAGAGATTTCGATTGAGCCTTTGCTCGATCGAATTGAGTCACTGTGCCGGCTGGAATCGTCGGTCGAAGATTGGACAATAATGGATAGGACCGGGGAAATAAAGTCCCACCTCGGAAGTTCCTGAGCGCTCGCACTGGTATAATATGATTTTGTGCATATTGATAAATGCCAGTTTATCATCATTCTTATGCATTAAAACAAACCTAGCTTTTAGGATTTTACTCCGCAAATAGGTTTTTGGGTTGCATTTAGGCATAAATTAGGTTAGGCATGCATTGCATTTTTATTGTCTTTTTGATATGTTTTTGTGAATGTTAGGGATGAACAGATATACAGATCCCTAAAACCCTAGCACTCATGAAGGCAAATGGTGAAGGAGAAGCTCAGACTAGCTGGAACTCAGCTTGATCCAGCTCACCACAGCTGGAACGTAGCTCACTTGAACTAGGGTTAGCTCATCCCAGCTCCATTTAGTTAATCTCTGCTGAATGGCAGCTCAAGAGAGTTCATCTTAGCTTACCCTAGCTCAAGTCAGCTCAGATCCAGCTCAACTTAGCTGAGTCTAGCTCATCTCAGCTTCCACTAGTCCACAGGGAGCTCTAGCTAGCTCAGCTGAGTTGACAAGAGTTCACCCCAGCTCAGACCCAGCTAATCCAGCTCCACTCAACTCTAGCCAGCTGAAGAAGAACTCATCCCAGCTCAGGAAGCTCAAGTCCAGCTCCCGGGGACTCAGCTTAGCTCAACTCAGTTGAGCTAAGCTACCTTAGCTGCCTCAACCAGCTTGATCCTCCTCTGGTGCACTAGACCCAGCTCACCTTAGCTCATTATGGTAGAAGCCAGCTCACTTTAACTTGGCTTAGCAGCTAGCAAAGAACTAGCAAGCTAATCCAGCTAGAGTAGCTCCATGCCAGCCTCTTTAGTAGCTGCCAGCTCCAGTTCCAGCTCCAGACTTCTCCTCCTCAGCTCCTCTCTTCAAACCTTAGCTCACATTACCTACTCCTCTACTTCATAGCTAGCTAAGCTAGCTTAGCTTATCTAGCATCCAACTCCTTGGCCATCCACCACCTTCAACTCAACCCTAGCTAGCTCCATCAACTAAGCTCACCTAAGCTATCTATCCTACTCCAAGTTGGCGCCACCACCATCACACCCCTTCACCCCATCACCACTACCAAAAGCCACCTATTTTACCTCCAAAATAACCTTCTAGAACCCTTTCCTTTTGGCGCCAACTTTCCCTCCAAAATTCCCTTCATCTCCACCATACACCTCTCCTTAAATCCATCTCCACCATCCACCTAACCCCCCTTCTAGAAGACCCTAGGTTGGCGCCAAAATGGTGGTGTCTCTCCACCACCAAAAGCCACCAACACCACCATAACCACCCCCTTTAACACCCCTTGGGTTGGCGCCAAATGCCCTTGGCCATAGGATCACCAACCACCTCCATCCTTCCATCCTAGCCCCCCATTTCAAGGGGCACCTTAACCCCCCATCCTACCCTATAAAAAGACCACTACTCACCACCATTCAAGGCATCCTTGGCTAGCAAATTCACTCTCATATTCCACCTAGAAGCCCACGTCCAAGAGAGAAGAAGAAGAAGATTAAGGGGATATTCTATCCCCTTGGTGCCTTCCCCTCTTCCCTTCTCTCTTGGGTCATGCCAGCCAAAGGAGAAGCTAGGCAAGGAAGATCTTTAGAGGAGATTTTGAAGGTGGTCCATGCCATCTTGGAGGAGCTCTTGAGGGTGGTGCACGCCCCCCCCTTGGAGGAGAGCATTGAAGGTGGTAGCTTCCACCTTGGAGGAGCTCTCAAGGAAGGAGAAGAAGGAGGCCCTCTTTTCAAGCCAAGGAGCAGTTAGGCTTGGAGCAAGAAGACTCCCTTCTTCACCATTTTTTGCAAGAGGATTTGTGTTTCTTTTCTTGCTTTTAGATTTTTTTTATTTTAGTAGAAGCATTCCTCTACTTGTCCTTGAAAAGAACACTAATTCTAGTCAATTAAATTGCCTTCTTTTAGCTTTTTATTGCAATTGTTACTTTTGGCTCTAGCACTTGTTTCACCTCTTCTTTCTAATTACTCTAGGCCTCCACTTGCCTAGAGTGAGCTTAGGAAGAAGATATTTCTATCTTTTAAGTTTTAGTTAAGCAATTGTAGGTGTTAGTACTTTCCGTTACAATTCACATTTTGCCCTCGTCTTTTCAAAACAAAAAAATTACATATTTAAAATATCAGAAAGAAAGTTGAGATCTATTTGTAAGCAAGAGGGTTAATTTTGCAAACAATTGGCCTCCTTGGACGACCCTAGATACTCCCCTATCTAGGATATAAATTTAAAAGCAAAAGCGGATTCATGTGTTACAACGACGTTAAAAACCCGCTTTTACAAATCACGCGCATTTCGCTATCACATATGCCTCCTCGATCGTCAGCGCAGGGCGCGAAATGAAACTGATATGGGTGCAGGTGTGTGTGTTGCACGTGCCTGCGCATGGGTGTGTGTGTGCGTGTGCCTATGGGCGTGAGCGTGAGCCCGTGAGTGAGCGTGAGCCTGGGAGGTTGGAGACTGTGTGTGAACTTGAATTGACTAAAATCCACCAATTAAGAACTAGGCCCGAGCTCAAGTAGGGTTTGGTCCCACCCAATTAGGCACTGTGTATCCCCAAACGAGCTTGAGCCGCCCATTAAAAATTAATTTTCATAATCAAAGGCTTAATGGGCTTAAGAATGTTAAAATTGGTAAGTGTGGAATTCATTAAGCACAGTAAGGAGAAGAGGTTAAGCTAAAGAAATGGCTAAGGGTGTGGAAGAGGCAGAAAAAAAAGAGAGTGAGACAGGGTAATGGAAAAGAGAGGGAGTGAGAGAGAGAGCAATGGCAGAAAGGAAATAAAGAGAAGTGCTAAGGGCTGAAGAAAGAGGAAGAATCTGACATCCGTGCCTTCTATCAAACCTCTAATCTTCATTTTTTTTAAGACGTCAGATTTGTAATTCATTGATATATCTTGTTTTCTCTTATTGCTTTAAGTGATGAAATAAAGGCATTGTATTCATTTGTTTAGCAATTTCTTGCCTTTATCTTTTGTAAATAACTACATTTGATGTAATAAACACATTACTTAGTTTTTAATGCTAAATCATATGCATAAATGTGTTCCTTCTTATTTGGAATGATTGCATGTACTAATTTGATCTATCTCTTGTGCAATTATTCATATGCTTAAAATATTGTAATTATAATATGATTGATTAAGTAGTTAGTAATTTATGCTTAGGAATTAATGGTGAATTAGCTTACGATTATGCCTCCCAGTGAACGACCTGGACTCAAACAGTTAAAAAGAAATAAAAATCTAAAATGTTAGGTTAACTTGACCCTATACTACACAACTAACATTAATTCGAGTTAACCTAAGTTACATTCTTGCACAATTAATTAAGTCTAAATAACTTAATTAACTGTGTTGAGGAATTGACACACCATTCCATCCAAGAAACAAAAAAATCAATTTCCCGTTAGTTTCTCGAGAATCTGGTCAATGAACGGAAGCGGAAAATGATCTTTCTTTGTGGAGGCATTCAATTTCCGATAGTCTATGCAGACTCTCCATGAATTTGCAATGCAGGTTAGGATGGTCTCTCCAGATTCAGTTGTAATCACAGTGAGGCCTGCCTTCTTGGACACAACTTGGATCGGGCTCATCCAACGACTATCAGAGATCGAGTAGATGATACTAGCATCTAACCACTTGATGATCTCTTTCTTCACTACCTCCTGTAGATTTGGATTGAGTCTTCTCTACATTTCTCGAGATGGTTGTGAACCCTCTTAAGTGTAGATACGGTGTGTGCAATATGAGGGACTTATCCCAGTCAGATCATCGAGTGTCCATCTAATGGCTTTTTGATGCTGTTGGAGTACAGAAATCAGCTTAGTTTCCTGATCATGTGTGAGTCGAGAATTGATGATCACAGGAAACGTTTGATTTGAACCCAAGAAGACATATTTCATATGATCTGGGAGGGGCTTTAGTTCCATAACTGGATTATTAGCAGCAGGTAGAGGTTTGGGATGGGCCTCAGAAGATAAAGTGGGAGCTATGGGTGAATCTGGGTCAACTCTGGGCTCCTCTATCTATGGGTCAAGATCTTCTCGAGGTTGAGGATTGGGCATAATCAGGTTTTCCTCTGTAATCGGGTCCTCAACCCCAGAACCGATGTCGCATACTTCTTCGATTGCTCCACAGTTTATTTCTTTCTGGGCCTTAAAGATATCAATCCTTAATGTCTTATTCCCGAATTTCAACTCGATCTGGTCCTCTTCACAGTTGATATTTGCCCTAGCTGTGGCTAGGAATGGTCTCCCTAAATGATCAATATGTTCCTTAGGTTTTTAGGAGTATCCATGTCTAATACGATGAAGTCCACTGGGAAATAGAAATCTTGGATATGAACTAGAACATCCTCGAGAACTCCTCTAGGTCACTTGATTGATCTGTCTGCGAACTGCAAGGTCAACTCAGTCGGTTTGAGCTCGGTTTCCTCGAAATGGTCTAGTAGGGATGTAGGGATCCAGTTTATGGAGGCTTCTAAATCCAGCAATACTCGATTAAATTCTAAATCACCAATCTTACAGGAGATCAAAGGAGTACCAAGATCTTTTGCATTCTATGGGAGTTTTCTTAGGATGATTGAGATGACTTGCTCAGACAATATGATCGGACTCCCGTCCTTGTTTCGCATCTTATGCTTTGGTGTACATAAATCCTTCAAAAATTGTGCGTAAGCCAGCACGTGGCGGATTGCATCCACCAAGGGGATATTTATCTGGACTTGCTCAAAGAGCTTTACCAGATCTTCCTCAAGTGCCACGGGTTTGGGTTTCCTCTTTCCTTTGGTCAAGGCCTCAGGAAATGGAATCTCTGTAGGTTCCTCTAGGATTTGTTCAAGTTCTGGATCTGGGATAGGGGTATCCTGGATAACCATCCTAGGGTTGGGCTCTAAACTACCAGGCTTAGAGTGGCTAGGATAAAGTGGATCCTGAGTCAACTTCCTACCACGAGTGGTAACAGAATTAAGGCCTACCTAGTTTGGGTTTGGAGTTGGCAGAATAAGTGATTGCTGCTGATATCTCGAATATGATGTCGAAGCCTCCATTCCATCGGGTGATGGAGCAGAAGGGGCTTAATAAATGTTGATTCAGGTTCATAATGCGCCTCTAGTTCGGCACGTTATTCGAAGTCAACAGAGGTTGAGGCAGAAGTGCACCAGGCTGGTGAGACCCAGCCATCTGTGCAAGTTGATTATGAACCTCTGTGATCTTGTCTTTATGTTATTTTTGCATAGTCGCATTGGTCCTTTGGATGTTAGCCAGGGTTTGTAGAATTAGAGTCATATGATCTTCCCTTGGTGGCTCAGATTGGTAATTAGGGTTAGGCCTAGGCTGAGTGGGCTGATATGGGCGTGAAGTTTGTGGTTGGGGCTCAGGATGCAGAGGAAGAGTGATATGAAGTAGTGTTGCCTGAATATCCTGAACGAGAATGAATCAGTTCGTTGAGCTTCTTGTCTAGTAGATCCACCTTGTCTAGCTTCTTAGTGATAATGTCCATGTTAGCTTGTGCTGACTCTACATAAGCCTCATGGACAACAGCTTGTTGTTGCCCAGGTCATTAGAATTGGTTCATCTAGGCGGCATTCATGGAATTCTTTGCTAAAGGATCAAGTAGTTCAAAGGCACTATTCTTGTTTTAAGCAAGGAAGTTCATACCACTAAATGCATCGGCTAGATACCAATGTGTATCATCTAACCACGGTAAAAGATTTGAGCAAGGTGCCATCTGGGTACACCATGGTGGGGACACTTCCAAAGAAGGTCATGAAATCGATCCATGGGGAAAAAGTGGTGATTGCCTACCTTATAGTGTTTGTTCGACCTATCAGGAAGAACTTTTGGAGGAATTCTCGACGTAATTCCTCCTAGGTACCAATTGGCCTCCAATGGTCTTGAACCAATACGAACCTTTATCCCACGGTGAGAACAGGAAAAGCTTCATGAGAACAATTCCTATATCCACATTTCTGGGTTGAACCATCTCGGCGATTCAACTCAGATATTCAATGTGCTAGAAGGGATCCTCATTCATGTCACCATAGAAATAAGTCTGAATTAGACTTATTATGTTCGGCTTCAACTCGAATGCATCTCCTCTTGTGGGAATCCAGACTTGAGGTGGCATGATCAGTGCAGCCGGATCGTAAAAGTCTCGCAACTATTCTTCTCGTGGTGGATGCTGCATTTTGTCCAGAGTATTCAGAATTCAATCAATGTTCTACTGGTGCCGCTCCTCAGATGTAGCGACATGGGTCTCCAGTAGAGCCATAGGATTGGGTTAGGAATTGGGTTAGCCATTTCAACTAACGAAGTGGAGGGGTGGGAAGAGGAAAGAGGTGAAGAAAAGAGTTAGCTAGGTCACCTTTGAGTAGCTTCCCAAAGACCAACAAGCTCAAGTCTCAAGGACCTTCTCCCTCACATATACTTACTACAAGGGTTGGTGCTGATGAGTACACAAGGCAAAGGCCATGTAATCCAGATATTGTCCTTTAATTGACTGGATTTTCAAATTTTAATTCTGAATTAGGAGTTTACTTGTTATAAACTAAATGAACAAAATCCCCATTTCTTAGGTTAACCTAGCCAGCTTGTGTATGAGGGGACTAAAGGAAAGGTTCGACACAAGGCTCCTTAATACCCCTTAGTCATGGCTGTTTGGCACTATCCTGTAGGCTTAGAAACTAGGTTTGACTAAAGATATTGGGAGTATTCACTTAGGTAAATAATAACAAGACTAAAGAAATTGGGAGTATTCACTTAGGTAAATAATAAGTTGGGTTAAGATATAGATCTTTTTTTTCTTTTTGATTCAATTAACCCCAACTCCTACAGTTGACCTAATGTATTGCCTAAGTTTGTGAATATATCAACTTTCAATCAAGGTAGGTGAGGTGGCCAACCAAACAATCAAACCTCACCTACTAGGCAATGGACCCAATTAGGTTCCAATCAAGTCAAGTGGGCCTCTAAAGTTAACAAAAACCCTAACGTTCCAACCTAGTGTTTATGCAACTTCTAAAAATCAGTAAATAGACCAAGCACTAAATTCAAATAACTCTACGACAGATTTGAAATCCAAACAAAGTAAACTTAAGAGGGTCGATTCATTTATTGATTAGTTTTCTATAGAGTATTTATGTGAAATTTTTACTATTTCAAGTGATTTGATATTGATTTTATACTGACTGGGGGTTGGATAGGGTAGACAGACCCCCTGTGAGTATTTCAACTTGAAACAATAGGAAGACCAATTCAAAAACTCTTGAAAAATAACTGAATAAAGATTATTTCACTGGATGTCAAACCCCACAAATTTTAGTTCAATCAGATTTATATATTCGCTGGAATAAATTCTGTAAGATGAACAAAACACAGTTTAAAACTGGTTTGACCTCTATCCACTATGCGAATTTTTAAAATTCGTACAGTGTGAATATTTTTAAATGAAAGGTGTCGTTAGAAAGATTTGAAAGCTACATTTAGGCCAAATTTACAAAATTTTTGGGTTGGTAAATAATCAGCAAAAGAATTTTTAAATCGCATAAAAAATGATGGCTAAATGTCTAAATATAGTAAAGAGGTTTTTAAAAGGATTTTTGAAATGAAAAGACCTTTTTACTAAAAAGATATTTTTTCAGAAAACTTTAATTCTTTTTTTTCAAATTTTTTTCTTTTTATTTTTCAACAAAAGCAACCAAGCTAGGATTCAAAATAAACCTAAGATCTAAGGAAATCAAAATGCAACAAACTAAAAATGTGCACCTATTTCATCTTCACCCGCACACAATGTGTGTGCAAATCCACATTTGAGTTCCTGCACACCAAAAAGCAAGCAAACACAAAAATACGGCACCATTTGTTAAAGTAAAAAATTGCTATACTAATGAGTTTATAGTTGTAGTATAGTCGCGAAATCAACCTAAACAAAATATGTATAACGAAACTCTAGGTGAGTCCTGATTGATTTCTGGGAGGTGATTAATGTGAAAGTAATTTTGATTTGTCTTTTTCGTGCATGCGAAACTAACCTAGATCTAAGTGAAAACCTAAATTACCTAACCTACAACCTAAATCTAAAGCTGATGGCGAATCTCTTGGAAGGCAAATTCGCCCATCACTCCTTCAAAATGTACAACCATAGTGTAGCGCAAATGAGTGTAACATGTATAAGAATAATGCTCGTCTTGAAATTCATGGATTATGCGCATAATGTCAAGGGAGTTTTGATCAATTATTGATTTGTTAATGTAGATGGGAGTCACCATCTATTTTTTTAATTTTTCTTTTCCAGATTTTTTTTATTTTCATTTTTTTTTGAAAATAAAGAACAACTAGAACTTCTAATAGAAATCACGATGAGAGAACAAAATCAATCTTTCATTCATCAAATAAAGATGTAAACAATTTGCTAGTAGATGAAACCTTGGAAAATAACTTGCTATTCAATTACACAACTACTAGAACAATGAGAAGAATTACTAGAACTAGTACTAATACTATTAGAACTCAAGTAGAAAAACTAATGGGAAGATTTCTTCTATGGCTAGGCTACTAGAAGGAGGGCACCAAGGAGTCTCCCTTGGTGGCCTTGGAAGGTGGTAGGAGGGAGAAGGTGTTCAACCACCAAGGTAGGTGGTGGACGGCTATGGAGGTATGAAGGTGGAAGAAGGTGGTGGTGGCCTTGGAAGGTGGTAGGAAGGAGAAGGTGTTCAACCACCAAGGTAGGTGGTGGACGGCTATGGAGGTATGAAGGTGGAGGAAGGTGGATGTCTATGGCTTTTTGGGTGGAGGAAGAAGATGCTCTAAGGGGGCTCAGCCAAGGGTCTTTTAAGGAGTGGCAGCTAGGATTTTTAAGTGGGTTAGGGTTTAGGTTTTACTAAGAATAGGCTTTCCTAAAGATAGGTTTTCTAAAATTAGGTGGCTATTCCCTAGTGTGCAAGTATTGTGTGCATGAATGTGTTTGTGTGTGTGTGTGTGTGGGTTTATGTGCATGGGTTTTCTAGGCATGTATGTGTGGATGTGTGTAGGTGTGGGCTCGTAGAATTAGGTTGTGGATTTAAGTGGGTTTGGGTTGGTTCGACATTTGTTAGGTTAGGTTCTAATCTAAATGTGCTTAATTAGACTAGGTGATTTAGATGTAAACCTAATTGGGTCTAGGGTGACCTAATCTAGAGAGGGGTGAACCTAATTAGGTGTAACTGCACCTAATTGGATTTGGGTTAGGTTCAATTATACTCATTGAGTCAAATTAGGTTGACCTAATTAGGTTCCAATTGAACCTAATTAGAATTGGTTTCACCCAGTTAGGTTATACTACACGTAATTACATGTGGCTAGATCTAATGGGTTTAGGATAGGCATGATCAGACTCAATTGAGTCCAATCAACTTAGGGTTAGTCTAATTAGATCCCATGGACCCAATTGATTAGTGACTACCCCAATTGACTCAAATTGAGTCAATTAGGTATGGCATGGAGCTAAATAGATATCTAAGTTAGGGATTGGGTATAGGATAGGTAGACTAGGGTTGTAGATAGTAGGATAGTGCTAGGGATCAGGTGGATAGGTACATAGATAATGTTATCCATGTTTTTGGCTTTTGATCTCAGAAATCCAAGTTCTGAGTTGGTTCGAGGATAGGTACTGGAAAAGGATTATCCTAGAGTTTGGAGGATAAGGTTATCTTAGGTCTTCTCATTCTTTTTTTCCTACTCTTTTTCAAGATAGATAGTCCTTTGTTCTTTCTTTCTTTTCTTCAGCTGGCGTCTTTATTCTTTATTCACACAATCTAGCTCTAGCTTTGCTACAGCCTTCGCTCCTATCCAGCTATATTCTATTCAGAATAGCTTCTAAACTACTCATGACCTACAAATAAGAATAAACCTTAATTAGTATGAAAAAAAATGGTATTATAACATATACAGCTAAATAAAGCAATGCAATGCATGATATGCAATTTATGAATGCATTATTCACAAGTTAAACTAGATTCTAACATAATTTAGGTTAATTAAGTCAATCAGCATCTCAACTGGATGGCTACATTCATTATAGCAGGCTTGGCAGCAACATTTGATGGAATCTTAGGTCTCTCGACGACTCATGCTTTCCAGGTGATTCCTTCCTCCTACTTGCAGTTTGTGCTTTTCCACACTCCACGGGGTGTTGGAATTTCTTATGGAAACCAATTTGCCAGGCGTGAGCTCCTACTCATCGACCCAGGATGCTCTATGGAGCGAAGACCCCCCAAATAACAAAAATGGGGCAAAAAGCGGAACCAGGTTCATAAGGTCTAACAGGAAGATCCAGTAGACTCGTTGGTCACTCCAGAAGTAAAACCTGGCTCCTCAACCATGGCCACACAACTTTACCCTAACATAGCCGATAAGCTTGTTTAGGTAGGAGCAGATGTTCATCCCTCTGAAGTCCACATGCTACTCTCTCTATTAAGAGATAACACAGATGTTTTCACTTGGTACATTAACAATTTGCTAGGAGTTGATCCCTTGTTGATTGAGCACCACTTCAACATGTAGCTGGGCTATCGAGTGGTGAAACAAACTTGTCGGCACAAGTCCACTGAACAGTGGCAGGAGGCTGCTTCTGATGTTGATAAACCCCTTAAAGGAGGATTCATTGAACAATCCCTTTGTCTCGCCTCGTTGTTCAATGTAGTCATGGTCCGAAATGCAAATGGCAAGTGGTGAATGTGCATAGATTTCACCAACCTGAATGACAAGTTGGCGCCGTTGTCGAGGACAACTTGTTCGGTGCGTTAATTGCGTTTTAAAAGTTGAGTTGTTGTAGTATAGCGTAAAATGCATAGACAAATAAATTTATAGAAATCGGTGAGTACCGGGTCATTCGCAGGGAGGCAATCACAATTTATGCAGAAGCTTTTCAATAGAACTTGTTCTAAATAGATATTTATATATGTATATATGTAGACGAATCAGATGTCATGCATTCAGAAGATCAGAATTTTATTGTAATTAGATAGTTTTCACAATAGAAAATGCTATTAGAAATAGATAGATAGTAGATAGATAGAAAGAGAGAGGGAGAGAGAGAAATAGAGAGAGAGAGATAGAAGGAGGCAAAGAGACGACACCGCTTGTAGGATGCTTGTGCGAGATGCGACAACACCTCAGATCCAGAGTGCCGGGACAAAGGTCAGAGTTGTAGAGAGGCAGAAGATGGAAGAAGAGGTTGATAGCCGGAGTTGTTCAACTGGGGGGCCTTTGACCTTCTTTTATAGTTTTTATTGAGAGCAAAAAGGGTATTTTGGCCTTCCATCTCGTGTAACTACTCTGGTTTGATTAGATCCGTTGATCGGGAGATCAATGAATCAGATTTGGCCTTAAAACAACCCCTAAATCACATTTTATGCACGGAATGCACCTCTGCTCGACACATGGTGGTTGCTGGGCCCTTGGATCCCGCCCGCTCATTTTTTTCTCTCCGCGTGCGGGCTCGTGAATTCAACTCCGCATGCTCAAGCCTCAGCCGTCCGATCTTACGATCAAACTACTTAAATCGAGCGCCAGCACCGCCTTGTCAAAGCCTGCGTGAGTTGGGCAGGCGTTTATTAGCACGTTCTGCCACAGAACGCTCAGATCACGCCACGTGGTCACTCTGATGCCCTTTAATCTAGATCGGACGACCAATAGCTCGCTTGCCCACCACCTTCCCTGATTTCACATTGAGCGAGCCTCGAACTCATGCCCTTCGTTTGCGGATCGACGCAGTTACCGTTGCGTTGAAGCCACGTTTGTGTTCTTTTGTTTTAAGGCAACTTATTCTTGGCCGTTGGATGAAGATCCAACTGTCGAGATCTTCTCCTTCTTGATGAAGCGTAGTGAGGTGGGCGATGTGGCGTGCTCGTGGCTGTTGGATGAAGATCCAACAGCCCACAGCATGTGAGGGTAGCCTTCTCAGATAGGGTGGAGATGAGGGGGCGGCTGTGATGGTTCCACGTGGCACCATCGTGGTCGTCCATCTTCTTTCCCCTGTATCTGGTGTTGTAGACCTTTAATCAGGTTGATTTTTGCGTCGTTGGACTGCGATCGTTAATCCGAATCCATCCGTGCGGTTGAATTTTTCATCTGAGGCTCGGATCTTTGTTCTTTGGTTCCATGATCTTCGTTTGTTTATGGACTGCACACGATGCTCTGATTGTCTGATCGAGACAATTTCAGAAGCTTTGGACTCCCATTGTCATTCTAATTAGATCTGTTCAGTCTGATCTGACATTCGCAGCTTCGAATCATCTATAATTAAAATCATCTCTCATTAGTATATAAAATGATGGTATTATCTATGTAGCTAATCAAACTAACCATTGTGCAAATTACGATGCCTATGAATGCATTATTCCTAAGTTATGCTAGAATCTAGCTTAATTCAGGTGATTTAGGTTTCATGATTGCTATGAAATCACACCCCCATGCCTAAATCTTGCTAGTTCCTAGCGAATGCATGACTAAATGCAAAGTGGTCCTACATGAGTAATTTTTATCAAGAGTTTGACTAGAGCTTTATGTCTTTTGTTTTCATCTGAAATTTTAGTAATCCATTAATTGTGAATATATTTTGTTGTAGCCTATGCAACGGATCCAAGTGAAAGCCAATCCTCATCTAAAGCACGTACTTGACCCTTAGTAAAAATCTATTGGGATAGGCAAACTTCTTCCCTCAGGGTTATAAAGTAACCTGTATATTCAGCCTCGGCTTTTAGCTTAGGTATAAGATTTCTGAGTCAAGTAGATTTGTATTTGGTGGCTCACACTCATCTGGTGCTGCATATAAGCTAGTACTTTAGAACCTAGATTTCCAGATTATGAAATAATTCAACTCAAAGAGAGGTGGAGAAATTGTGCTCTCTTTAGTTCCTTTGTACTCATTCTTTCTCTTTCTCTCTCTTTCTTTTCGTTTTCTTTTCTTATCTTTTCTTTCTTTTTGAGCTCATAATCTCACCAGATTTATCAGTATATTTGGTGGTCTCTCCTGACATTAACACTTTGATTAGGTTCTGATAACTCTACGACTAAGTCAGAATTCCTCAGCCCGTATTCAGGTAGCCAGAAATATAGAAAAGTAGGTCAAGACTGTATTTGGTCGATCGTGAGGGTGGTAAGTGTTGTTGCCTCATTACACTTGAAATAAACTCTAACTCATAAACTCATTTTTTTTTGCTCTTTTCTTTTTCAATTTTTTTTTCTTCGCATCTAAATATCTATTAACATAATGCAGCATACGAACTTTTATTTACAAGGCATTATTTGAGATTAGGGATGTTCAAGAGGATATCAGGCGGCTTATTTAGTGGAAGTGCCTATTCTCGGCACGGAGAAGGAATGGATAGGACATTGTATTTCTGACCTTGACATTAATACTCTTCTTCAGCGGAGGGTTCCGTAAAGGACGGTCATGACCATCCACCTTAGTCCAAGTTTTATCATAACCCGCTCTCTGCATATTTGCCTTATTGGTGGCTCTCAAGAGATTCGCACTAAGAACTTGTACGCAGAAACTGAGAGCGAAAACTATGCCTAACTCTGAGTATCATTATCTCATTATCCAGAGTTTAAGATTCCTCATACTAGCCTTAGAGCACTAGTAGACTTTCTACTCTCACCTCACACTTGTTTGGTGGATTTTTTAGATGTTTGCCTGACTCCCTAATTACTGTCCAAGAGTTTAGGAGAAGAAGCACTGCTTCTTCTCGATAAACTAAAGATGTTTATCGGTCTACACAGAGGATCCATTGCAAATTCTACGTGTAAGTGTGAAATTGTACTGAATTCTAAACTCAGGAATCAACTTAAGAATAAATCCCTAATAAAACCTTAATAAAATTCTTTATGCCTAAATGCTTTTTTTTTTTTGACATAAAAAATAAGACATGCAATGTCCATCCCCCCATGCCTATTCATTACAATGTCCTCATTGAAATGTATGCATGAAAATCAAAATATAATGAGCAATAGGAGGGGATATCACTTGACTATACTTGTTGATCAAGGTCAGCATGAATGTAGAAGATGCAAAGCTACCTGTAATGAATATTGGGTTGCCTCCCAGCTAGCGCTAAGTTTAATGTCATCTGCTGGACTTAAATCCAAAAATATGTAGTTCAAATAAATGGGTTGAGTTAGGATTAAAATGAAGATATGATCATATAATGCAAGGATCAGTGATCCACAAATGAGGATCTACTGATGGTGAATACAAGCCCAAAAGGTCAAAAAAATAAAGTGAATAGGCTTGAAACTATTTGTAGCTATATGCTACAAAAGAGAGAAACATTAGTGCGGGTGCCAGAGTGGAAAGTAGATAGTGGCAACCCTAAAAAGTGATGCATGAGGAAGGCAGAAGAGGTGGATAGAGGGTGGTTCGTAGGGAATAAATCATATGGGTCTTGAAAGTGATGGGAAATGAAAGGAGGAACCTGAGTGGTGTAGTCTGAAATGGTATAGGAAACCACTTCGCAAGTTAAGTCAGATGTAGATGGATGTAGAGTAGTTGAGTCAAATAGAATCCAGTGGCCCATCTTACTAGTTCCGGATTTACCCACATCATGCTAGATATCCGGGTCAGAATCCTCAATCTCGTCCCTGGGGTGATAAAAAATCTCATTTGAATCGCCCAAATCATGATGTAAGTGTTCAACTGTAATGGATAGAAATTCATTATTCCTTAGAATCACAGCCCCAGGGGGACTAAGATCATAATCTGGATTAGTCAAGACCTCGAATTCTTTTAGTTTTGTGGACTTCTAAATTTGATCCCAATTGTCTTTCTCTTGAATTACATCTTCTAAGGGATTGTTTTTCTGTTCTTCATCAATCAAGTCAAGCTCCTCAGGATTCCATGATTTACCTAAATTCTTTACTTCCTAAGATAGATCTTCATAAGTCATCCCCAGTAATTCTGCAATTTCTTGAACATATTTTTCATAAGGGCATTGTCTGTTTTGCTCAATCTCAAGATGTTGGGGATAAGGGTCAGATTTTTCTTCGGAACTCTGGTGGATGGGAAGAGAAGGGTGCGAATTAGCTAAAACAGAAGTGACAATAGATTCAGCTTTTATATGGGATATCTTAGAATGATTAGTATCGCCAACTCCAAATATCAAATAGTTTAAGCACATCTGATCATGGTAATCCTCAGACAAGAACAGATCAGAGCCATCTAACCATGCTTGGCTAGGAGTGTCACTGTCCCCAATCTTTCTATGTTCTTGATATTGCTCTGATTTTCCCAAATCATCCATGTAGTCTAATTATGTGTCTTTAAACATGAAAGACTCATACTCCAGCTCACCATAGATTGGCTCCTCAAAATAGAATGGTTGCAATTCAGGGCCTAAATCAAGATATAATTCCTCAAGTGAGCCTTCCTCCTAAAAGTTAGTTTTTGGGATATCACAAAGGATCTGTTTTGCATAATCACGAGGTTGGTGGGTGGGCTTAGTGTATGTAGAGGTTGGGATTGGATAAGATGTCATACTTAAGGTTGGATCCTCAACCTTGAGTGGCTTACCACCAACTTGTGGCATGCTCGGACCAGTTTTATCACCTTGTGCTTTCCGGATTCTATTGAGTTGGTTTGTCAAATTTTTTGTATTTCTTTTATTAGTTTCTCTCATCCCTTAGACTACTTGGAGTAATTGGATGATCTCAAGATCACCTCCATGGTCAGGGATTTGATCAGGCTGAGGATAGTAATTTTCAGGATTTCTCTCAATTGAATCAGAATATCTATCATCTGAATACCTAGGGTAAGAATCACATCCTTGGTTTCGTGTTGTAGGATTATCCTAATGAGAATGTGAAGTTATTTGGGTGGAATTGGGATAATTTGCAATGTAATTTCGAGGATAGGATTGGTATTCTAGGTATTAGGATTCTGAGGCATATCCCTGATCCAGGGAGAGATGAGTCTTACTAAACCGATCAAGATAGTTGGTCATGCCAATTAGGTGCTAGTCCTACATGGAGAGTGTCTTTTGAGGTTGTAGGGATCCTTGATATCCAGCGATGCATGTGGGATTCGAGGTAGGCCTGGCTATACTCGGGGAATATGAGGTGTAGGCAAGGAAATCAAGTCCTAGGTGTTGAGGAGAGTTCTCCCATCCTGAAGAAGTTGAAGTAAGGGAAGGGTTGGGATAGGGAGAAAAGTGTGAGGCAAAAGAGTATGGATCCATGGTTTCCTCCTCAATCAGTTCTTCCTCATGGCAATTGGCTATTGGAATGTATTCAGAAAAATTGGGTCTTCTCCTTAGTTTACTCTCTAAACGTGGTACCAAGTCAGGGTTCAGAGACCTTTTAGCATCCATGTACCAAAAGAAGGTTAATAGATGAGAGAGAAGACAGATGAGAGAATTCCCTACCCTTTCAATACAAGCAATCAAACTAGTCCTTATAGTGTTAACCCTAAATCAACTTAATCCTGGTTCCCTAAAACACGATTGGGTTAGGTCAACCCTTGATTACATGGTGGCCAGAAGGGTGGGACCCCTTAGGACACCACACACGGTGGGACACCACTAAGGGTTAACGTGGTTACCGTGTCAACCTTTTTTGTCACCAGTGGGTCCAAGTAGACAAAGCCTTGACCTTAATCCAATCTAGTTTCAAGTTTCCAAGACTATTAGTTCTGCCTAGGGCACGTCTACTTAGTTTTAGGCTTGGGTTTGATGTGCTTTTGGAATATGATGGGCGTTAGGGGGGTGTTTTCCCTTACAATTAATTTCAGATGTGAAGTGTGCAGGCAAAGGGTTCACAAGCAATTTTTTTTATGATGAAGTGAATTTTAAGATTCAATTGCTTGTGTTAATGCATTTTAGGGTTCACTTGATTTAATATCTTCAATCAAGGTTCTGATGAGGCACGCTAAAGTTTTGTAAATCCTAATTTGTTTGATGGATTTCCTTTAAGTATGGAAATGAAAGAGTGCTTTATCCTTAGCGTGAAACCCTAGGCACAAATAATTCTAGATGATTCCTTTAGGTCCACAATGAGTGGTGCGACCCAAGCAATGAAATCAATTTGTCCTTATTGCACCACTAACTAGGCACTCACAAAATATTTTTCAAGAATTTTTAATGCACATTTTCTATTTTTTTATGATTTAAAGTGTACTGGGGGTTTTGTAGTCTGTTTTGACCTCCAGTTCGTGATTGAATAATCTGTACAATCAAACATGCAAGAAATATCTCTTTCAGATTTTTCCTAAATTCTTGATTATTTCAGAAATTCAGTGCCATAAATTCCAAGTCAATCAGAGTTGCATAAAAATTCTTATGATATTTTGAACTTTGAAAAATTAGGAACAATAACCAAATTGATAATAGATCAGTGCATGAATTTTTAAAATTTTTATATAACTCTGATTTATGCAAAATTTGGTTATGTTATTCCTGACTTTGAAATCCACGTTCAATAAAGCTTTGAGAATTTTTGGACGTACGGATCTTCAGGAATTGAATTTACATGATAAGACTTTAGTTCAACCCGAAAATCAAGAGATGTTTTTTTTCAATAAACAAACAAATTCTAACTAATCCTAAGGTTCAAACAAATCCTAAATCTAACTAATCTAACTATGGGTATTTACCTGAGGTTCAAGCTCGCAATTCCCATTGTTGTATTTTGTTCTGATTTCCTTGCTTTCCTATACACACAAAATCAACGAAAATAGCAAGTTAGAAATCTCAAATTCTCACCAAAAAGCTTCAAAAATTTCCGTTGCCTCCTTGGCAATGGCGCCAACTTGTTCGATGCGTTAATCACATTTTAAAAGTTGAGTTAGTTGTAGTATAGTGCGAAATGCATCGACAAATAAATTTATAAAAATCGGTGAGTTCCAGGTCGTTCGCAGGGAGGCAATCACAATTTATGTAGAAGCTTTTCAATAGAACTTTCTCTAAACAGATATTTATATATGTATATATGTGTATGAATCAGATATCATGCATTCATAAGATCAGAATTTTATTGTAATTAGATAGAGTTTTCACAATAGAAAATGCTACTAGAAATAGACAGATAGCAGATAGATAGAAAGAGAGAGAGAAATAGAGAGAGATAGAAGGAGGTAGAGAGACGACATCACTTGTACAATGCTTGTGCAAGATGTGGCAGCACCTCAGATCCAGAGCACCGGGACGAAGGTCGGAGTTGCAGGGAGGCAGAAGTGGGAAATCGTAGAAGAAGGTGGAAGAAGAGGTTGATAGCAGGAGTTGTTCAATTGGGGGCCTTGGGCCTTCTTTTATAGTTTTTATGGAGAGAAAAAAGGGTATTTTGGCCCTCCATCTCATGTAACTACTCTAGTTTGATCAGATCTATTGATTGGGAGATCAACAAATTAGATCTGACCTCAAAATAACCCCCAAATCGCATTTTACGCACGGAACGCACCTCTGCTCGACACGTGGCAGCCGCTGGGCCCTTGGATAGCTCCTGCTCATTTTTTTCTCTCCGCACGTGCACTCGTGAATTTAACTCCATGCACTCAAGTCTCAGCTGTCCAATTTTACAATCGGGCATCTTAAACTGTGCTCCTGCATCGCCTTCTCAAAGCCTGCATGCGTTGGGTGCATGCTTGTTAGCGCATTCTACTGCGGAGCGTTCAGATCACGCCACGCCGTCACTCTGACACCCTTTGATCAAGATCAGACGGCCAATAGCTAGCTTGCCCACCGCCTTCCCTAATTTCACGCTGAGTGAGCCTCAAACTCACTCCCTTCGTTTGCGGACCGGCGTGCTTACCGTTGCACTAAAGCCATGCTTGTGTTGCTTTTTCATTTTAAGGCAACTTATTCTTGGTCATTGGATGAAGATCTAATGGTCGAGATCTTCTCCTTCTTGATGAAGTGTGGTGAGGTGGGCGATGCGATGTGCTCGTGGCCATTGGATGAAGATCCAACGGCCCACAGCAAGCGAGGGTAGCCTTCTCAGATGGGGTGGTGATGAGGGGGCAGTTGTGATGGTGCCACGTGGAACCATCATAGCCGTCCATCTTCTTTTCCTTGTATCAAGTAATGTAGACCTTCGATTGAGTTGATTTTTACGTCGTTGGACTGCGATTGTTGATCCGGATCCATCCATGTGATTGGATTTTTCATCTGGGGCTCGGATCTTTGTCCTTTGGCTCCATGATCTCCGTTCTTTTATGGATTGCACATGATGTTTTGGTTGCCTGATCGAGACGATTTCGGAAGCGTTGGACTCTTGTCATTGTTCTAATCAAATCTATTCAGTCTAATCTGACATCCACGACTTCGAATCATCTGTGATTAAAATCATCTCTCATTAATACATAAAATGACGATATTATCTATGCAGCTAATCAAACTAACCATTATGCAAATTACGATGCCTATGAATGCATTATTCCTGAGTTATGCTAGAATCTAGCTTAATTCAGGTGATTAAGGTTGCATGATTACTGTGCAATCAGCTGCTAAGCTGCTTAGGGAATGTCGTTGCCAATGTAACGATGACTGCTGTGATGCATGGAAGGGTACCTCCTTGAATTCCCAGCAACTTCGTGATGAGAGTAGAGAATTTGCAGATAAAAAATGATGTAGCAATAGTGGTAAAAAGATGTCACTTAAGGCATATTAGAGATTTAACAGGTGTCAAAAATCTTTCTTTTTTTCAAGAATACCAATTTCCTTATAAGTTATTATGAACAGCAAAAGTCATGACCTACCTGGATCAGCGCCTCCGTTTGTGTGCCCTGCATTTCACCCATCGGTTGGTGAATCATTATCCATGCATTGGGCAAACTATACCTCTTCCCTGCAATCAAATAGCTTTATCAGAAAATCAAACTCTAGTCTCTTTCAATGAAAGAACACAAGAAAATTGTGTAACGTCAAAATTTCCAGCATCAAAGATGGCCATATTCACCTTTAGTTCTAGATCTCAGAATGAAAGCAGCCATACTATTGTTCAAAAACCAAATTAATAAAGGTCAGCACCGTGTATTCAATCTTTTGAATTGTCTACGATATAGCTAACAAGAATAATTGTATAGCCTTTGTGGGAAAGTTAAAAAAATGGCTTAAAAGGCAATGTGCATCCACAACACCTGTGTAAAGTTCCTTTTAAAAAAGAAAAACACCTGTGTAAGGTATGGTCAGGAAGATGAAACCCAATATTCAGTCATGGATGCTATAACCAAAATCCAGTCCGATGGCATTGGATTCAACCAAGTGTACTCAAGAGATATAGGAAAAGTTGACGTTACATTGTTTGACAAAGGTCCAAATATATAACCATGTGATCATATTTTGGATCTCTTTTTTTTTGTCTTCAACTTCATTGGGAGATGCTCCTCCATGAGTCATCCTAAAATCAGTCTTCACAAGCTTCAGATTGATAGTGAACACCGTGCTGACAAGAAGAAGTTAATTTCACAATTGATCCTCCCCACCACTAGGAAACAAGCAGGAAAGAAAGAAAACACACCCATTTGAAAAGTACAATAAACTTACGTGAGGGTAGGTTGCTCTAACGCAGAAGTTGATGGCCAATTTCTTATTATTGGATTCCGCTTCCAACTACAGTCAATGAGGAAAAAAAATCAAGTTCTGCAATCCATAGAGCAGTTAAAAATGTAACTAGATTTGGTCATATTTAGCTTAATAGAGCACAATCTCCAAGGATGTAAGATATTTCTCTCAACATCAGCACATACTTATGGAAAAAAACATTTGAAAGTGAAGCTTCTAAGCATGCAAACGACTGAACTCAACAAAACTTAAAAATAGAAACCTGACGACACACCACCATGACTAAGTGAACAGCCGTTGCTTAATAGCCACTTTTGACTGCTTTCCTGATGGGAGCAGCTTGTTCAGGTTTACTGTGTCCAGACCGATGCTATCCAGCAATATGCTTTGGATCTATCTCAGTGCTTGCCACCAGCTCTCGAAAATGTGGGGTTAGAAAGAGACCCCTCAACGTAATAGGAATATAAAACTGAACTTGGCAAAATAAACCAAAAGCACATCAAGAACTCACATTACATAAGAACTTGTACAGAGAAGGTAGAAGAATTGAAATGCAATAGTCTTCTTTTTGATATTAATTATAATTCTTTCTTTTGGATCACCAAATATAGCTAGAATCAATGGTAGTAGGTCTAATAGGATCAAAGACATCAAGTGGAAGGCAATCTAATAGAAACTAGAATCAATTAAGACCTACCACATTCGTTGTTCAGGCAAGTGGAAGGCATAGTAGTAGGTCTAATAGGCTCAACTTTCCACAACACAGCAAGACCTACTACATGATATAGAAACTATAATCAATTAGATGCATTGCCTACCTTCCACCATCCAGTTTATTTATTCAATTGGTAGTTCCATCAACTGGAGCTGGTTCCCAAGGCTTGTGCAGCTTTTGCTTTGCATTTGCAACATCATTGATATTGATGTTGGTAAGTGTTGGCACAACCTTTCCATCCCAAACCTGTTTAAAGATGTTACAAACAATTAATCATCGACAACGGGTTGAAACTAAAATCCATCAAAGTTCTAAAGGGGAATTTGGTTGCGGTGTAACACTGTTGGTGGGATTATCTGGATACAAGATAGGTTCTAATGTAATATTCTCTACCAAAAATTTTTCCAAATTCCAATATAAAAAAATAAATAAGATGATCTCTTCCACTACTATAACTATCTCATTTAGCCCACACGCAACATGCATTACTTATCCAACCATACAAGTATATCCCACCCACCATTACAACTTGTCTTGCTACCAAACATAGTTGTTACTTTTTAAACCACACGAATCTAACGTAGAAAAAGGAAAATACAATCTACCACTTCAATTTTTAATTAGTTCAGATACTTGGAAGCTCATCCAATCAAGATTTACCTACTTCTGGAACTACTGCTTTACCCTTCTAGCTTGCACGATCTTCTAGCAAGTTTCATAAAATCCAAAGTCATCAAGAACTGATGTCTTGCTAACATGATCCTTAAATAACTTGAGAATTTGATTACCCTGATCAAGAATAGGAAATTGCGATTAGAATGACCTTTACTAAAAGAACACTGTGACTGGAATCTATTTGGTGCTTCATGAAAGTATGCCTCCTGAGTGTCTTTGCTGTTTGTCACAGGCTTATTCTCATTGTTTTCCAAAATAGTATGCTTGAGAGTACTGTTTGGCACATCCTTCACAATATGCCACTTCACTGTGAAGCAGCCATTCCACTTATCCTGCTACAAGTAATCACCTATTTTGTTAAAATCAACTGACCCCACCATCTCGACAACACCAACAAATTGCCCACTAGTGTTAACCTGAAAAAAGAAATCACCAGCATTACGATCAATCCTTATCTGTTATGCCAATAAAAAAAATAGGGGGCTTTAAGAGATTTTCACGGACATACAGAGAAAAAGAGGAATACAGGACAGTGGCCATCTTTCTCCTGAGCTCCCTTGTATGCATCATCAAGCTTCTTGTTGCCATTACATGTACTGGCCCAGACACCATATTTGATACTCATGTGGATGCCATCCTCACTGTATGACTTGATAACAAAAATTTGCGTCTGGGTAGTTGTCTGGGAAGTCTTCCCGATTATACTGGTCCTTATCGGGATGTAAATCAGAATCTTCACCGCTAGTAACAGAGGGTAGACTCTGGCCCTCGATTGCAAGGACAACATTAGGACCCAGACTCTTCTGGCCATTCTTAAAGCGACCAGATCTTGGACCTCTATTCAACTCATTTAAAACCTCCATTCTCTCATTACCATAGCCATAAAATCCCATGCCTCAGCCCCAGTCATTGTACTTGCCATCTGTGGTCAGCCAACCCCGGTCATTCAACTGCAAACCGCTACCATAAGATCTAAATGGTTGCTTATTTCTCGGTGTGTTACCATACTGACCATCCAATTGGTTGTTTGAGTGTGTTCTAGCATAACCAGGGCTAGGTAAACCCATTCCAGATATAGGTCCCAAAGGATGTGAACCCTGGATAAAATAAGGTTAAAAACAAACTATTTTAAATATGCTTAAAAATGCCCTCCTTTATACAGAGTGCTTGATGCTCAGGGCCATCCAAGAACATGCACCCACCATCATCACATATACATTCACTTGTACAAGCTTGCCCGTGCATAGAGAAAATTTGCAAAGTGGATAACATTACACATATACCAGCAAAATAATGCCCAAAAAAAATAAAAATATATCTTCTAAAAAAGCAATACAAAAAAGAAAGGCCAGAATGCTATACAATTGGCCAAAATATATTGCTAGAATGCCATATACAACTGCCACATCAGTTGTCTTGATTTTTTCCCCCGATGGGTTGCAATTGCTTCAGGAATAACAGCTAAGAGTCACTATAATAAAATAATAGCAATGACAGTAACTTACCATGAGAGGGAGAGGATGGACATTTGTGTTTCTCACCATTCTCACATTTGCCACATGTGAATTATTACTTGGGATAGCAGCACATGTCATAGGAAGATGGTGCTGCAGGTCAGACATAACTGAAGTATCCAGCCAATGAGTAGGTGAATGCATCGCTTTATACCCAAACCTCTGATCACGGTAACTAGGAGGAACTACTCCTAGCATTGAGCCCCTATTGTGTGAGCCCTTTGGCATGGAGTTTATCTGGATTGGCTTACTTGACAATGATCCATTGCCAGCATTTGTGCTAGCAATTACATCAGAGTTGGCTTTTACCTTATCAACAGGTAGCTGGGGGATCTCAGAAGCAGCAACATCAGACTGAGGAGGAGGCTTGTTGGATGCATTAGTTTGATAGATAGGTGCATTTTGCTGATAGTATGCACAAATGTATTGGTAATGTTGAGGGCTATATAGTTGGCCATCATGCCCCATGGCTGGGACTCTAGAACCTGGAGCATATGCACCATACACGGCATAAGCATATCCATGGTACATGTCTCCATAAATTCCCTACCAACCGAGTAATAGTATCAAGCACTACTCAAGCAAGACATCCACCATGTACAAACAGATAGCCTCGCACTACTCAAGCAAGACATCCAGCATATACAAACAGATAGCCTCAAATTTCATGTTTCCATTAACCATCTAAAATGAATGATATTTTTTTTCGCAAAGCAAAAGTCATGATATATTAACATTAAGGCTTTCAATCAACCATTACATTTTGCACGATTAGTTGCAAAAAGGTAGAAGCTTCCATCCTAATGAGATTATATTAAAAGTGAAACTCAAAAACAAACTCTAACAATACATTTTGATTAAAATAGAAACACAAAAATGGAAAGAATAGCATCTGGTTTCTTTAGATAAAGAAAACCTTCATGAAATCCTACCAATAAGGAAAAGATTTAAGTAATGTCAAGCTAAGAAAGAAAACCCTCATGAAATCCTACCAATAAGGAAAAGATTTAAGTAATGTCAAGCTACACAACCCTTAAAGGGCCTTAGAGATAGCTACCTAAGCTCGAGTCAACAACCTTCTTTATTAGATATCACTCACAAATCCCAAGGCACTCATTTTTTTTCAATGTTAGAAAAATGGTTGAAATCAAAATAATTAATGGATGACCTCAATCCCTTTCTTCCATACCAACTAGTAACAGTCTCACTCGCACCAACACTACGAACAAAACCACCATGCTCGGTCATCTAGATGAGCCCATGCCCATTTCACTCTATTATGAAGTAAATAACGCATAGCACTCCTGAAAATCACATAGAAACAAGCAAATTGTCTTCTAAGAAAAAACTTCTCCATCAAAATGAATTTGTATTTAGTTTTCCAACCAAAACAAGGATAAAAGGAATCTAAGGCACCTTCCAATTCACAAAAAATAGGTAATTTAACAAAAAACAATTCAAAATACTTTTCAATTTTCATTAACAAACAACAAAACTAATTTCAAATTATACAAGCACATACATAAATAGGGACACACCTTCATTGTAGCATCTAGAACATCATTGCTCTTTGTTTGTGAATCCAAAGAAAGCTTTTGCATCATGTCAGAAGTTTTTGTACATTATAGATTAATAATAAAAAAAAGTCAGCTATGCTATAAATTTAAGTTTTCAAAATGAGTTCAACTATCACTCTACAAAAATCACCAGAGGATTGATATTGACAGTGAAAGCTAGTAAAAACCACATAAGGAAACTTTTCCCAAACCATAATGAAAATCAGAACTTCATAGATGTTGAAGTAAATGCCCACCCCTAAAGCCCTCCTTACATGGGAGCGAGAATGGATCTTCTTGGGCTTCCTGATGATAAAACCATCCTTGAATAATTTCCTAATGTTTTGGCCTGAGTTATGATTCAAAATATCTCATACACCTGATACACAATGCTAAGTTGTTGTTGCTGCTGCACAAGGTACACAAGATACACAATGCTTCATCGCCACCTACTGTTGTTGCATCTACATCTGCTGCCGCTGCTGCAGCATCTGGAAAGGTGACTCTTTTTGGAATAAAGATGGAAAAGAAGCAAATATATATAATACCTGCTAAGCCCCAAAATCTTACAGTTAATGAAACATCTTAGTTTTTTGCCTTTGTTGATCTAAGGCAATACCATTAGCAGTGCAGAAATCAGAATTCTATTATCAAATTGGTAACTGCAAAAAAAAGAATAACGCCACAAGTCAGAGTTAAACAAAAAAGGGTGAAAGAAGGAAAAAAGGGTAGGTAGATATGATACCTGAGCTCTTTATTGCCAATTTCAGAATAATAACCAGAGTCCACTACTGTGGTTGGTGCTACTACCACTATGAGAGCTTCCAACACCACTGCCTCCATTATTTTCAACGGTCCCATTGGTGGCTGTGCAGATTGATTAACCATTTCTCCTCAGCATCTATTATCATACATGTTAACAGATATATTTTACAAAGAAACATGTTAACCTACCTCATACATTCACCATAAATGCAAACATGCTCATATCATTATTTCTCAAATTCATATACCACAAATGCAAACATACTCATATCATTATTTCCCACATTCATATATCAAAAATGCAATTATATATTCTACCATTCATATATATATTCCATCATTCACCACATTCATGATACTCATTTATAAATAAAACACATGTATATATCACAAGTTTTGAAATGTATGCACAAAACTAGACATGTGAAAATAAAAAAAGAATCCAGGCAACTATGTAATCGCTTCTATGTCGCCTGTTCTAGAACCTTTGCAGTCATCATCAGGTGGATGAGGTGGGAAGTGAAAAGAAGAATGATCTGCACCACCTCATCCCAATGCAGTTAAGATTGCCTAAAATTATGCCTGCATTTGCTCCCATTGTTGTTGTGCTTCATGTCTCTATCGTTCAAGTATATCATTTGTCTTGTCCAACTTCAATGTAACATCATTTAGTTTCTCTTGAAAGGTCTCCACCTGTGTCTGTAACTATTGCAACCTTTCTGAACCCCCGATCCCTTTCTTCCATATCAACTAGTAACAGTCTCACTCATACCAGCACTATGAACAAAACCACCATGCTCGGGGGGCATAACTATCCTAAATGCTTGCTCTACTTTCATAGGCTGTAATGGGCCAGTCTCTGATTGCTCATCCATATCATCACTAGAAGGATGCATCAACTCCGTCATGCGACCCTACACATAGTTGAGCTTATGGTAAGTTCTCCTAAATGTTTATCACTAAGTTATTCATTACTTGTTTCAACAAGCTTACATTTCTCTCTTGATATAATGGATCAATCCAAACATGGGGGCCATCAGTAGTAGACTTGCTATGACTCCTCTCATAGATCGAAACACAATCAAGTTGTACACCATTATGGGTATCTGACTGCATATTTGAGATGTGGTTATAAAGTAAGTTATCCTAAATTTTCATATGTTTGGCAGGGTATTTTTTCAATGCAGTAGGCGTATGAGAAGGTCATCAGGTCTAACAGTGAGGTGGAATGTGACCCTATTGACAGAAAGATTTGGCTTTTGAGAGTCCCCTTGAAGGTTCAGATATTCTTATGGCTTTGCAGACGGGAAGGCTTGATCACTGGTGATCTTAGACACAGAAGGATGGGGACTACTTTGAATGCTTGCCCTCTTTGTGGTTTACACTCTGACAGTACGTCACACATTTTCTTCTCTTGCCTGGTCACCGACAAGATTTGGAGGATGATTTTCTTAAAACCTCTTCCCACCTGGGATTCGCTGTGGCAAAGGTTCATTGATCCTGGCCAGCCATTAGGGGCTATGGCAGTCGTTTTGTGGTGTGTGTGGAGGGCGCGTAATGATAAACTTTTTCAGGAGAGACCAGTTAGATGTGAGAACATTGTAAATGAATGCTGGTCCTTCATACATAGCTGGGGATCTCTTTTGTAATATTTTGTTTGATAAGAAATATACTAC
Source organism: Thalassia testudinum (assembly GCA_037157565.1). NCBI lineage: Eukaryota > Viridiplantae > Streptophyta > Magnoliopsida > Alismatales > Hydrocharitaceae > Thalassia > Thalassia testudinum. The sequence continues at coordinate 124,762,432 of JAZHRO010000055.1, forward strand.
TCTCCGAATTGCTATCGGATCATGATAGCAATCCTCACTGTTTCAAAAAAAAAAAAGTTATCCTAAATTTTAACTTCTCTTATTTAAGTCTCCTAACTTGTAAGTTTTATAATAGATATTACAATCACTAATTTTTATATTGTTAATTAAGTTGGTGAAAATGTACTTACATAATTATCCCTCAAGGTATCTATGCTCATCTGTTCCAAGCAGTGGGTTGTAGTTGGAGCTTTCGCCCTATTAGCTCTATTTTTCTTAGCTTGCTCTTATAACAGCAAATTATTGAAATTGGTACTTAATCATTTTTCTTTTATAATAGAAGTAATTAATATAAAATATTAGTTACCTTCGTGTTTTCTTGATCCTAATATTCGCAGCACTCCGCCCAATGACCAGCTTATACTCCTGGTGGCACATCTCTCAATGCATCCTTATAATTCTTACCAATAAAGAACTATTTATATATACAGAAAAGTTAGCAACACTTAAAAGTAAATAGTTGTGTTATTATAAATTCTATATCTATGCTTATGTCTGATAACACCACGCAAGGGGGTAGTAATTAGGTTGAATATGGCCCATATTTAGAATAAAAGGCACAACATAAAGTAGAATAGGAGCATTGCATGCATCAAGTACCAAGATTGCTTATAAACTGTATTAATGGCCATTTGTGTAAAGCATTTGTCAAAGTAGGCCTCAGATGAGCAATCGGACCGCACGGATGGATTCAGAACGACGAACGGAGTCTAACGGACTCAAGATCGGCCAAATCCGACATCCGGAGCTCCCACAATGGGCCCAAGAAATCCTGACCGTTGATCTAGAGATCAACGGCCCAGAACGCGCCACGTCGCCCCGCCCCCGCCGCTCGCATGCCCCCAAGCCAGCCAAGGACGCATCTCGGCCGTTGATCTTCGATCGAACGGCCAAGATCCGCGCGCTCGCCCGCGGTCGCCGCGACAAAGCGCGGGCGTGGCGCAACGGTTAGCGCGCACGCCCGCGTCACGGCGACGCGCGTTCGAATCGCGCGGAGCGGAAATCACTTGCGGGCGAAGGGCGCGGCAAAATTGAGCCGTGCGATCAGAAGCGAGCGGCTAGGATTGCGCCACGCGGCGCGACGACAGCGCCCCACCTCCCACGCGCGCGCGCACGTCGGGCGGAAACGCGCGCGCGCACGCGCGCCCGAAGCGCGATCCTAGCGCAGGCGCGGGAGGATCTCAGCCGTCCGATCATCAATCGGACGGCTCTCGTTCGACATCCACGGATCGCGCCTGAAGAGAGAGAGGGGCGGGCGGCTGACCGGCGGCAGAAGGCCTTCACCGATGTATCTGGAAGCGGTTTTAGCGACGTTCTGGATGTCGCTAAAGCACATTCTTCTTTTAGGAAGCCCTTAACTCTATTTAAACCCCCTTCTACCACCATTCAAGACATCCTCTCCCACTTGCAACTACTCCACTCCTCTCCTAGCTAGTCTTAGGCACTCTTGTAATCGCCGGAGACGACGAGCCGCCGACGGAGCCTCCTCCACCGCCGTAGCTGCCTCGTCGCTCTCCACTCTCTCTCTACCTCTCTCTCTCTCTTTTAAGCTTTCATTTACTTTTGTTGAAGCATGTATTTAATATTGTAAACCATGAACTATGAATGCATGTTTAATGAAATTATTTTTCATTTAGTTGCCTTTTTAATTTCTGTTTAAAGTGCATGATCAAAACCAAGAGCTTTCTAACCCTAAACTCTCTCTATCTCTCGCTTTTCAAAACCGTTTCTTTCGCAAGCAAAACTCCGCCTTTTTCGTGACAACAAGTGGTAAACAAAATCCGATTTCCACGCCTCCCTGAGATCGACACTCGGACTCACCTCCGTTTACTTCTTTTAAAACCGACGTATCAAGTGCAACTATAACGACACCTCTTAACACACACGCACGAAGGCACGTCAGTTTTTGGCGCCGCTGCCGGGGAGGCAACGGATTTGTTTTATCACCTCCATTCCACCTTCATTCTCATATCGTCTAATGCCCTATTTTCCTTTTTACTTGACGGTTGCAGGAATTCGGCGCATGGACGGCGAAGCGACGCATTCCACTATGGTAGCAAGGAAGTAGGCGCCTCGAGGACCGATAGTGAGTACTCTCTCTCTCATTGTTTGCTTGCGTGAAAAAGCTAAAAAAAATCATAAAAACTAAAAAAATTGGCGTGGTGAATGATTGCTTGACCCACATTCTTAACACATCACCCTACAAAAAATGTACACTCTAATATGCTGGATAAATTCTTGGAGTGTTCTTTTCTCTTTCTCTTGAGTGGTGTTTGCGAAGCCACCGTGAGTTGACCTGGGCCGCACCACTCAACCCTAAAACTGACTCATCTAATAGAAGCTGCACGATTATCAGGATGAGTACACTAGGGTTTTAGAGCCTCTACAAAATAAAAGGAAATCTACTTTCACTAAGTTGTGTGCAGAACTTGACGTGCCCACTGAAACTTGTTTGAAAATATTAAGACACGTCAACCCTAAAAAGTACTTAAGTAAGGATGAAACACTAAAAGACACTATATCTTAACAAATCCTTGCTTGAAAATCATGTTTTGCTAGAAGCACACACTTTGAAAGTAGAACATTAAGAGGCACCACCCCAATCAACGCCTCATCACATCACCCTAAGCACAAGCACTATCCTAGCCCTTTAAAACTGAGTAGACGTGCCCTAGGCAGGACTGAGTTAAGTCTCAAAAGGTGAGGTTTTGTCTGCTAGGCACTTGGCTTTCATTCCCTTGGTAGAATCTGGTGACTAGGCTGCGGGGCAGTGTCAAACGACCGCGGTTGTGGGGTCTATGGAACCGGAGGCGCAAGCCAAAGGAAGAACCTTCCCTGCAATCCCCTCGTAATCAACCTGGCCAGATTAGCCTTGGGAAGCGGAGTCCAGTGTTTACGGACTTAATCAACCTTTGTGAGATTTCTAGGTCTCCTAAGGAATACGCCATAAGGATTAGGCTTGTTTGTTTGATTGAGTGCACAACTCTCTCTCATCTGTTCTTCCCGCATCCCTCCATTTCTTCCATGGATTTCAATGCCTATCCATCTTACCCAAATTACCCCCAACAGGATTTGTATGCTAACCCAAGTAGACCATACCCACAGCCGACTTGGGCTAACCAACCACCAAGTTGGGGATGCAACCTGGAATATCCCTCTTGGCCCAACTATGACCAAACCACACCAACCTCTTATTGGAATACACCCAACATAGCCACCCAAGGGTACGATTCAAATCATGGGGCTCCATATCTCGATTGTCCTCACGATGCCTCCTCATTTAGGCCCGACCCGCTCTACTGTGATAGGACTTACACTTTAGGAGAACACCAAGAACCCTACCCATCTCAAGATAATAACCAAGAAAGGTCATCTGAATTCAACAACCTTGCCTACTTGACCTTTGGATTAGAAGGAGTTCTAGACAAATGGAAATCAGAAAATGCTCAGAAATCTAGGCAAGCCCAGGATCATCAACCTCTGATTTGGTCCCCTGATGAAGAATCTGACTGGGAGGAGGACTTAGAACCTCAACTATTCTGGAGTAGGACCAAACAGAGAATGGTTCCTCTTGAAGAACTGGACCCTAAACATGATAGAATAGAGGACCCACCCAAGAACTTAAACACCAATATGGATTCTGATCCACAACCTCAACCATACTCTCTTAACCTGGATTTCAAGGAGGAAATCCAAAGGACACCAAATGACACCATGTCAATTCTTGATAACCTCCAGTTAGAACTACACAGACAGAATCAAGAATTGGTTAAAGGGCAACATGCCATGTTGGAGTTGTTCCAACAATTGGGGGAAGAAGGCCAAAGAAAGCTGTTGCATACAACGCCATTCATGGAATTCATAAAGCAAGGACCTACCATGATCAATTGGACTACACCTAGTCATCCTGATTTGGTTCAGTCCACCATTGATACCCCTCAGGAGTTGGATAGCTCAGTGGATAAGGAAAGTAAGGATTCCTTGGAACACAATTTGGGGTGCATTGAGAACAAACATCAGGAGGAAACTGAGAAGGTGAGGGGAGAGACCTTGGAATCTGAATCTAATCGGCTCAAGACAAGTAATCCGGTGGGAGTAGCAGCCAACGTCGGAGATGGAGAATGGAGTTACAATTTCAAAGAAATTGATTATGAATCGGTTAGAATCCCCATCACAAATTTGGAGGAGGGCCGAGAGAAAGAATATGATCTAGAGGATGAAATTGACCCTACCTCTAATGCAACCCTAAACAGTGAATCTGATACAAAGGAGGTTGAAGAAAATATTCTTGAGATCAAGGTCTTGGAGGGAATGAGCAATGAAACCATAGTTGCGGAAGAGATGGATTCGTCTTTGAAGAGAAGACTCATGCTTGGTTGTAGGGCTCAGTATGAAACTCTGGACTTTGTTACCTGCCCTACCAGAATAAAGATCCCGCAACCCGAATGCACTAGAATTGATACACTTTCGATGGATTACAATTTTATGGGGACACAAGCTGAATATAAGACCTACATCTTTAGTGTTTGGCATATCATATTTGGGGTGCGTTCGTCCACAGCAACTTGTTTGCATGCCCACAAACTAAGAGAGGATCTGACACAGGCATGCATGATATATCTGTTACAGAATTCCCGCCCCTTTGGAACGGGACTCCACCACAACCTTATTCGCATCTGTGGACTTCTGATTTTGGGTCTGGTAAATTTTGAACATATCTTCTTGACCCAAGCCATTCCTGTTTGTGCACCGCCCAGCTGGAGGCGTTAAACTCAGCGCTTCCTGGGAGGCAACCCAGCGGATTCAGACTGATCTGGTAGTCTACGTCACTCAGGTACTATCTTTTTAAACCCTTCTGCATCCATGAATCTGCCAATGAGGACATTGTCCAACTTAAGCATGGGGGGGATGGTAAATTGCATAATCCTGAGCTTAATTAATCAGTCTGAATGAATAAAAAAAAAAAAATTTGAATTTAGGAAGAAAAACTTAGGTATTAGAAACTTGTCAATAGTGGGAAATAATACAAAAAGAACTTAAACACTTAGACTTTTCAGGCCTTCAGGCTTAATCAGCCCTGGTGTCCGTTAAAATATAGATTTAGCGGTGAGTCCTGGCAACTTTAAGCTATTCTAATCCACCTACTAAATAAGGTGATAAGTATACGACTTATCAACTCATCCTCTAACTCAGGAAAACTTTGAGTCTAAGCATCTGCACACATTTCTGCACAGACTCACTTCTCGGAGATTTTGACAGAAATTGGGTAGCTAATGAACTCTCTAGGGTGGTATGGCTGGCAAGTTGTCGTGGGTAACAGCCCATTGGCAGGTTGTCCAGAACCCAGCCACAGGCCATTTCTTTTTCACTGCCTCTAGGTACATTTGAGATTAGGGAAGCCACCTACGTAAAAAAAAATAATAATTAAAAAAAAAAAAAGAAAAAAAGAAAAAAAAGGAAAAATAAGAAAAGAAAATAAACCACACTTCACCGCACAAGTATGGCTGGCAAGTGATCGTGGGTAACAGCCCATTGGTCGGTTGTCCAGAGCCCAGCTCAATAATTGCACAAAAAAAAAAAAGAAGACCAAAAACACCTAAGGAAGAAGCAGGGAAGTAGTACAAGCCGGGGAGATATACACTGGAAATCCTTGTGTTGACCCCAAGTAAAATGAACGCAGGGAGAAAGCTACCAATCGAACAAATACACCTTCAGGCAAAAATTTATTTTCTTTTCCGGTCACCTAGAGGCGTAGAAACTCGAAGTCTGTCTCAATTACCGTTAAGTAAGTCTATCACAACATTCACACCAAGATGCTTAGCACTTAGGGTTTTGACCGAGTTTTGGGTGGGTTGGGTAGCCGTAAAAAGTTACCAACCCACACTGAATTCTAAAAATTCTAAAAAGACATATATAGACATATACGTATACATATGTATAGTTATATATACAAAGCAAGGATTCGGGCGATTTATATTTTGGAAGACACCCGGGTGCTGGTTAGTCTTTGTAGATTAAGATCTTCGTATATTTCCTCTTATTGACGAGTAACGAAGTGCTGAAGCAATTACTTCTTGAATTCCCCAAAGAAATAAAGGCTAGAATAAACCTTGCTAGGGACTAGCAAGGAGTAAGCATGGGGGTATGATAACACCACGCAAGGGGGTAGTAATTAGGTTGAATATGGCCCATATTTAGAATAAAAGGCACAACATAAAGTAGAATAGGAGCATTGCATGCATCAAGTACCAAGATTGCTTATAAACTGTATTAATGGCCATTTGTGTAAAGCATTTGTCAAAGCAGGCCTCAGATGAGCAATCGGACCGCACGGATGGATTCAGAACGATGAACGGAGTCTAACGGACTCAAGATCGGCCAAATCCGACATCCGGAGCTCCCACAATGGGCCCAAGAAATCCTGACCGTTGATCTAGAGATCAACGGCCCAGAACGCGCCACGTCGCCCCGCCCCCGCCGCTCGCACGCCCCCAAGCCAGCCAAGGACGCATCTCGGCCGTTGATCTTCGATCGAACGGCCAAGATCCGCGCGCTCGCCCGCGGTCGCCGCGACAAAGCGCGGGCGTGGCGCAACGGTTAGCGCGCACGCCCGCGTCACGGCGACGCGCGTTCGAATCGCGCGGAGCGGAAATCACTTGCGGGCGAAGGGCGCGGCAAAATTGAGCCGCGCGATCAGAAGCGAGCGGCTAGGATTGCGCCACGCGGCGCGACGACAGCGCCCCACCTCCCACGCGCGCGCGCACGTCGGGCGGAAACGCGCGCGCGCACGCACGCCCGAAGCGCGATCCTAGCGCAGGCGCGGGAGGATCTCAGCCGTCCGATCATCAATCGGACGGCTCTCGTTCGACATCCACGGATCGCGCCTGAAGAGAGAGAGGGGCGGGCGGCTGACCGGCGGCAGAAGGCCTTCACCGACGTATCTGGAAGCGGTTTTAGCGACGTTCTGGATGTCGCTAAAGCACATTCTTCTTTTAGGAAGCCCTTAACTCTATTTAAACCCCCTTCTACCACCATTCAAGACATCCTCTCCCACTTGCAACTACTCCACTCCTCTCCTAGCTAGTCTTAGGCACTCTTGTAATCGCCGGAGACGACGAGCCGCCGACGGAGCCTCCTCCACCGCCGTAGCTGCCTCGTCGCTCTCCACTCTCTCTCTACCTCTCTCTCTCTCTTTTAAGCTTTCATTTACTTTTGTTGAAGCATGTATTTAATATTGTAAACCATGAACTATGAATGCATGTTTAATGAAATTATTTTTCATTTAGTTGCCTTTTTAATTTCTGTTTAAAGTGCATGATCAAAACCAAGAGCTTTCTAACCCTAAACTCTCTCTATCTCTCGCTTTTCAAAACCGTTTCTTTCGCAAGCAAAACTCCGCCTTTTTCGTGACAACAAGTGGTAAACAAAATCCGATTTCCACGCCTCCCTGAGATCGACACTCGGACTCACCTCCGTTTACTTCTTTTAAAACCGACGTATCAAGTGCAACTATAACGACACCTCTTAACACACACGCACGAAGGCACGTCAATGTCTTACTTGGCTTTTAAGCTCTTCTCTCCAACTACGAAGTGCCCTCCCTACTACTTGGAGAATACATGTAGTCGTCATTGGATTTGTTCCCCAATCATACGTCACTTGCATTTTATATTATAATGAATAATTAGATAAAGGATTTTAAGTAAACCAAATGAATGACATAACAACAATATCATATTAATACCCTTAGCTCACGAATGAACTCATCCTTATGTTGCTAAGGAACCTGCCTCCAATCAAAATAGCATGGGCATATTAACAGTCTCACAAGTGTAGGTATCCTACTATTAAAGGGTTCATAACATGAACATCTTCCGCTACAATTTACCTTAACCATTATTCAAGTCCCTTCAGTTAATTTTCCCAATTCCAAATTCCTTGTCTTACCCCTTGGCTTTGATTTTATACCTTTAGTAAACAAATAGTCAAAATAAAATTGTTATAAAGAATTAATATTAAAGAAAATTAATGTGAGAGTTTATATACCACTAGACCTTGCTTGACACTGCTCTTGAGATTGGCTCTATGACTGACTCTGTGGCTGACTATTCTGCTGAGATTGGCTATGTGACTGGATCTGAGGGTCTACAAACTGAGATGGTGCCTGTTGCTGGGATCGACTTTGGGGAGGGTGTAGGGGATGAGCTGGTGTCCGCTGCTAGGACGGACTTTGGGGAGGGTGTAGGGGCAGAGCTAGTTTCTGCTGCTGAGACTGGCTCTGGGTAAGGTGTAGGGGCTGAGCTGGTGTCCATTGCTGGGATCGACTCTTGAGAGGGTGTAGGGGCTGAGATGGTGTTTGCTGCTAGGACTGGCTCTGGGGAGGGTGTAGGGGCTGAGATCGTGTTTGCTGCTGGGACTGACTTTGGGGAGGGTGTAGGGGCTGAGTTGGTGTCCGCTGCTGGGACTGGCTCTGGGGAGGGTGTAAGGGTTGAGCTGGCGTCTGCTGTTGAGACTAGCTCTGGGGAGGGTGTAGGGGCTGAGCTGGTGTCCACTACTATGACTGGCTCTGGGGAGGGTTTAGGGGTAGAGTTCGTGTCCGCTGCTAGGACTGGCTCTGGGGAGGGTGTAAGGGCTGAGCTGGTGTCTGTTACTGAGACTTGCTCTAGGGAGGGTGTAGGGGCTGAGCTCATGTCTGGTGCTGGGACTGGCTCTGGGGAGGGTGTAGGGGTTGAGCTCGTGTCTGCTGCTGAGACTAGCTCTGGGGAGGGTGTAGGGGTTAAGCTCATGTCTGGTGCTGGGATTGGATCTGGGGAGGGTGTAGGGGCTAAGCTCGTGTCCGCTGCTGAGACTAGCTCTGGGGAGGGTGTAGGGGCTAAGCTCGTGTCTGCTACTGGGACTAGCTCTGGGGAGGGTGTAGGGGCTGAGCTCGTGTCTGCTACTGGGACTAGCTCTGGGGAGGGTATAGGGGCTGAGCTAGTATCCACTATTAGCACTGGCTCTGGGGAGGGTGTAAGGGCTGAGCTGGTGTCTACTACTGGGACTAGCTTTGGGGGAGGGTAGGGGCTGGGACTGGCTCAGGGGAGGGTGTAAGGGCTCAGGGTGTGCGTGCCTAAGTGGGAGCTGAGAGTGAGGTTGTGTTTTTTGTTGAGGTATATGCTGAGGCCTAGATTTTGCAAGAGTATGAGGTGGGATCATGGCAAGTTGAGTATGAGATCAAAGTCGAGTTTGAGGTAGTGGCGAAGTATAAAGATTGGGCATGTGGGAAGGCAACTGGAGTTGATGGTCATGCTGTGAGTGGGGTTGAGGATCATGTTGGGGCTTAGGCTGGGTGTCGATGCCACCCTCGTGTCGTTGGACCTGGTCATCTGGTTCAAATGAAGAGTCATCATTGCACATATCAAGACGACGCTTTTTGTATGCCTTCAACTTCTTACGTGCCATCTACAGATGTAAAAAAAATTATTCATTACAAAAAATACAATAGAAGGATGATTACATCATCAAATATATTTATCAAAAGATAAATTTTGATAAAGTGAATAAGCACATCTTCTAAATGGAAGGTACTATTAAATTCTCTAAATTTCAGGGCTACTGAATGTGACCAATTTATTTACTCCAACTTGGTGCCACTATATGTAGAAAATTTCACTTTGATTATTCCAATAGAATAATTTCAGTTTGATTATACTTCATGCCACTATGTATAGAAAGCACAAACTTGAAAATAGAAACCTTACTCTCATATGATTCATTCAAAAAAAAAAATCATAACTTTGGTTACAAGAAATAAGAGAGGGGCTACAAATTATAAAGGATGATGTCATACTTTTCATATAGTCAACTGTGACGAAAGAAGTATGCCAAAGCAAGTAAAAGATCAGCCCAGTACAATAAGAAAACCTACAATGGAGAAAATTTATGAAAAGATTTTTAGAATGAAATAGTTAAACTCTAGAAAATAGCTTAATTGAAAATGTTTACCTCAAATATCAATACCCATTGCATCATGACCTATTTCTCCATCTTGTACCACATCTTAGTATGCTTCAGAATCAAAGTCACGATCCTTATCATGTTGTATATCATAATAATCACGTGGCATTGTTCTTATTGGTACTATCCAGCCATTCATACTATTATCAGGCACGTAAAAAACTTGTTCAACTTGACAAGCTAATGTAAACGGTTCAGATGCTTAAAGAATTGTATGAACCGTATTCAAACTTATGAAACCAATTTCTTTGTCCACTTTAACACCATATCTGCTATTAAAAATATCAAACCAGTCATACTTAAATAAGACGACTTAGCGATCATGGCTATAGCTGACTTCCACAATCTCTTTGATTTTCCCATAGTAACCATCACAACCAATTTGTATGTCATCACATTTCACACTAACGCCTGAATGTTATATCTCCTTCAAATCATCAACTGATTGCACTCTAAATCTGAACCCATTTATTATATATCCAGAGTGATAATGTGCATGACTTAAAAGTGTGTTCATCATTACATCAAAATCTTTTATCCATTGCGGATCATTATTTTGTTTCATTTCTTGCACACGAGTTCTGAACCAGTCAATGAAGTCTTCTTCACATCTACAAATGTGCGAAGATTGTCGAAATTCATCGGAAAAATTCAGAATCTGCTTTAATATATATATGAGCTAATCGTCGATCATTAAGACATTGGTTTAAATTCTGTTTGTATGATTGACCTTCTTGGATATCAAATTCAAAAAAATAATCTTCCACATTTTCACTATTTTGTCTATCATCATTCCTTTCCAATTGATTGAATCGATTATCTGGACCATCCATATACATCATACAAAAGTTGATGCATTTTTCTACAAGTTACCCTTTGACAATTGAACCTTCTAGCTTAGTCTTATTGAAGGTGTAGTCTTTTAATTTTTTTAAGAAGCGCTCAACTGAATACATCCACCTATACTGAACTGGTTCAATAATACTTGCTTCATTCGCTAGGTGGAGTATAAGATGTACCATGACATCGAAAAATGCAGGAGGGAAAATCTACTCCATCTTGCATAGTGTGATCACAATTTGCTTGTCCTAACAGTCTAACAATTGAGAATCCAATGTCTTTAAACATATAACCTTGAAGAATAGCTTATCTCCATCATAGAGTCAACCATTGGTTGAGAAAGCACTCCACAAATTGTTAATGGGAACAAGATTTTCATATAAACATGTCAATCATGACTCTTTAACCCACTTACCTTCTTCAATGCTTCATTTACACACGTAGAAAGTTGTGACAAGAATCCATCTGGAACCTTCATATTTTTTAGAAAAGATAACATCTTCGATCGTTGCTCATCCTTCAAAATATATAATGCCTTAGGAAAGTCATAACTGCCATCATCTTTATGATTTACGTGCAACTCAAGACGAATGCCCAACATCTTCAAATCAGTACGGGTCTTCAACGTGTCTTTTGGACTATTCATTAAGTTTATCATATCTAAAATGTTATCCATAACATTCTTCTCGATATGCATCACATCAAGATTGTTACGAACGCGTGCCCCAGACGTCTTTTAAGACGTCTGGGATAGTTTCCAGACGTCTGGAAATCCGTTATTTTCGACACACGTGAGTCGTTTGCGCGCCTGCGCGCGCAGACTGCATATTCGCCTTTCCTCCCTCCTGCGGCTGCAGATACCCCTGCCGCGAATCCTTCTCTCTCCTCTCCGCGCGGCCTTAAAAAGGGCACGCCTCCCTCCTGTCGTCTCCACCGTCCCCTTCCTCTTCTCCTTCCTGTGCGCGAGAGCTAGTGAGCGTGAGGGCTGCAGCGGCGGCCGCAGTGAGCGCGGAGGAGGTGTGGCGTGCGAGGGCGGAGCTCTGCCGGGAGGGCGAGCTCGCCGGAGTGGCTTGGCCGGCCGGCGGAGGGTGCAGGGGGCGCGGAACGACGCGGAGAGGGACCTGCTGCAGTCTGAGCAGCAGGAGCGCGAGGTGCGACGCGGGCGGCGTCGCGAGCGAAAGCCGGGTGGAGCCCTGTTCTGGAAAAATTTCTAGAATCGGACGTCTGGGTTGATAGGCAGACGGCGAGGACGACGTCTGGTAGATCATACAGACGTCTGAAAGGTTAGTATTCCGCTTTCTTCTTCCTTCCTGTCGACTTACCGTACTATGGGAGGGAGTTGGTTGTGCGCAGGCTCGCTGATTCGCCATCCTTTGCGAATCAGACGTCTGGAAGTTGTACCAGACGGCTTGAGTGACCTCCAGACGTCCGGGGTGACAATCGGACGTCTGGGAGCTAGGCCAGACGTTCCCGCAGACTTCTGGACGTCTGGGAAACCACGCTGAACAGGTAATTCTCTGATCCACTTTTAAGACGTCAGGAAGAAGTTCCAGACGTCTGATTTTGCACAGTATCGTCTTTTTCGACCTGTTTAGGGCTCGTTCGGGCTCCGTTTTCCGCGATTCGAGTTGCGTTATTTTCAGAATTAATTCCTCTACCCGTCTACAGTAGCTATACACTGTTTTGAGACACTCCTTGTGTTTGATCCTTGTGATAGGACCTCGTTCAGTTGCAGTCTTGGGAGTCGCGGAGGCACGCGGGATTCCCGATCACGCCCCCATTACTCCCGTTGTACCTGGTAGAGTGGCTTAAGTTTATTATTAAAATCTATTAAAGTATGGAACCATAACTAGAATCTAGGACATTGCATGAACCCTAGGAATGAGAAATGCATGGAATGATAGCTCCTAGGTGATGCATGAATCCTAGGGCTGGAAAACTAGTTGTATGCTAGATCCTAGGGTGTGGCATGAATCCTAGGATGGAAAAACTAGTGGAATGTATAATACTGCAGTCTTGGAAAAATGGAAAGGAACATAAAGCTGCCTGTAAATTGAATTAACAGCTGTCTGTTGTGAATAGATAACGTGGTTAAGAACATGGATTGTAAGAATGTGAAACTGGAAAGTGAAACCTGGATGTTTGAGTAAAAAGGATGGAACCCTACGGGGAAGTAGGAGTAGAACTCCTGGAAGGTGAATGGAATAGTTTTGGGGAAGTGAGCTGGCCCTTGAGTACGGAGTACCAAGGAGAGCGACTGTCCCCCTGTTTAGTGCAGAGCGGAGCTAGCCGCCCCAGGGACCCGGGGTTAGGACTGGCCACTCTGTACCGACTTGTTGGCCCTCGTGTACATAGTATCGAGGAGAGCTAGTAGTGTTATGAGAGTACTAGCTACCCCACGGGCCCCGGGGTTCTGCTAGCCTCCTTCACCGACTTGTTAGGCCCACTAGGGCAAACCAGGGTAGTCAGGCGAGGATGCGCGGACTGTGGAGGGGCAAGGCCCCGGTTTGGTTACTGTGGAGGGGTTGGACCCCTGTTACTGAGAGGGCTCTGCCCTGGTTCCGTGCTGTGCTTTGGGCGCACCCGTTAACGGAAACGACTGACCGCGTGCCAGTGCGGGCTAGCTACCTGTGCGTTTATCACGCGAGCCGTAGTCACCGTTACGTCTGTCAGTGACCTTGGGGTGGTTGACTGAGGGTAGGATCACCACGGGGGACTCTCCCGGCCAGGAGAGCACCACGTGCTACTTCTACTTTTGGAAAAGACCGCAATCAAGATCGTTCCCACGAGGACATTCGAGATCAAGTAAAGGATCTGAGAAATAAATGAAATAGTGAGAAAATTGAAAGATGTGAATAAAGGAAGTAATAGAACATAACAGCTACTGTACACTCTACTGTTGTCTTTAGTTAGTTTGCCACTCTACTCAGCGTTTTGCTGACGTGTTACACTCGTTACCTTTTTCAGGACTAGGTGTTGAGCAGCCAGGGTCAGCGGCTGCAGAGGACGCTGGGCCGAGTAGGGTCCAGTAGAGTTTACCACAGTCTTTTGTACCTCTTTTATTTCTGTTATAGTGAGTAGTTCTTATTTCCGCTGTACTTTCTTTACCTGCAGTTCTTGTTATATGATAAATGTTGTTCTACTGTTGTGGTGGTATCTACTGTAGTAGTTTCTTTCCTTACTGCTGTACTTCCTTACTGTTAGTTATATTCATGTTGAATGTGGTTTATTTTACTGCTCTTTTGGTTACTTTCTCGTTGGACGACTAGGTCTTGGGATTAGTCGAGTCGGTCCGGTTCTCGTGTCTCGTAGGGACTCGGGAACCGGGTCGTTACAAAGATTGTGACAAACTGTGAGATCTTACTAATAAGGGAGCTCCATGAAGAATATGCTCTTCTTTTTAAATCCAGAATTACGTAAGTCTTTAAGATCTTTCTGAAACAGACGACCCAATCGGATAATACCAATCTGTTGTAACTTCTCTATTATTTTGTATACTGACAACCTGATTATATCTGTTCGTAGAAAATTTTTTGGATTCTTGGATGAATTGCGGCATGGTTTACCATCAAATTTATCTTTAAACTTGGATTGTCACCATCTATGTTCAATTGGTAGGAATCTACGATGCCCTAAATAACACAATTTATTACTTTCAGGTAAATACAAGTAATGAGTATCATCCATACATATAGAACATGCCAGCTTGCCTTTAGTGCTCTAACCAGATAAATTTGCATAAGCTGAGAAATCATTAATAGTCCACAACAGTGCTGCATGCATCTTAAAAAATTATTTTCTAGCTGAATCATATGTTTCAACCCCATTATACCATAGCAATTTCAACTCATCGATGAGTGGTTGCTTGTAAACATCGATTGCATTTCCTGGTGCCTTTTTCTCGGGGATGAGAATTGTCAGCATCATAAACAAAGATCTCATACACATCCATGGCGGCAAATTATATGTAAAGATCACCACTGGCCATATTGAATATGACAGATGCATATTTTTGAAAGGATTGAATCCATCACTTGCAAGACCAAGCCTAACATTACGTGTTTCCACTACAAATAGAGCATGTTTGCTATCAAATGTAGCCCACTCATTAGAATCTGTCAGATGACGCATAAGTTCATCTCATGATTAGTTATTATGATGCCATGTCATCCACTTTACAGTTTTACTCGACATGGAATGACGTTGTAGCTTAGGAATCAAAGGAAAGTAACGCAGTACCTTCCTTGATTGTTTCTTCCCTCATGTATTTGAAATGGTATTTTCTTCATATCTTCCTTCTCCACATTGCAAGCAACTATTCAAGCATGCATTTTCTTTAGTGTACAACATACAATCATTCTTATAAGCATCAATTTTTTCACACTTCAATCCAAGTATGTGAAACTATTTTTTCGCATCATACCATGATTGAGGAAAATCTTTGGGATTATTTAACAACTCTTCTATGAACTTAAGGACATCAGACATTAACTTAGATGTTGCCTTATTCATCACTTTAATTTGAAACATTCTCAAAAGAAATGACAACCTTGACATGGAATTAATTCCAGGAGCAATGGGTTCCTCTACTGCCTTCAGTGCATCATAAAAATGATTACAATCTCCTAACATATTATCATTATCTATATTATCAGCATTTGCAGCCCTCATCTCTTCTAACATCTCTACAACATTATCACCTCCAATATCTTCAATGTGATTCTCAACATCATTATCAATAGAAGAATAAGTGATTTCTTCTCCATGTGAGGTCCAGACTGTGTAATGAGGCCACCAACTGGTACAAATTAGATGCTCAAATATAGTGTTACGATTATGCATAAATCCTTCAAACAACTTTTGCATGGATAATAAATTCTCTCATAGAAGTCTCCTCTTCTATATTGCCTCATATCTTTATGGAATGCCCAGTCTAAGAATGAAATCACTCCGCTCTTATATCGAAAATAATAAAAAATCCTCAAATCAATCTAAGACTTATCCATGGAAACCTATAATCAAATAAACTCACAAACAATGAAAGTAAGTTACATAAAGAAACATTAGATATTTATATATTTTAGTTATTATTTTCACTTGATAGCTCATCCTTGAATATTTGATCACAACATTACTTGTTACATGCAACCCGTGCCTAGAGAAATTTCGGCAGCATCTCCCTACATTTCTCTAGTATACTCCCAAGACTAACCTCAACTAGATTCCTTTAACACCCAATTTAAGGTGCTTAAGAAACCTAGGCAAGTTTAGTTAGTATACCAGAGAAGAGCAAAAAGATGTCACTGAGATTTCTCCAAACATGGATTACATGTAACAAGTAACACCTAAGTTGTGATCAAATCTTCAAGAACCCTCCTTAGTTCGGAACTTTACCGAATTGAGGACGATCAAGACTTATGGCATGTTATAAAGACAACACATCATGCATGTTTGTGAGATATACATATATTAATGCATTGTCCGTATGACATGATCACAAGTCTTAAATGAGCAGGTATATTAATACAATTTTACCTACCCTTTCAACTTGGACCCTAAGGGTTATATTTCTTATTGTTTGTCATCGAGTGCATCTAAGGTTGTGCAAGTGTGGATATCTACAAATTGCATAAATAAATACTAACAAAGAAAAGAACAATAATAACATAAGTCAGACATTGTGTTATAAAAATTCACAAAATCCACAATCATAACAACTGCAATCCACAAAATCCTTCTACAAAAAAAAGGAGTTCTTCAGAAATCCCCATAAAAGTGTTAACTTAGAATCATATCGATTTTCAAGTTGCTAGGTACTAGGTGTTTAACAACAAACAAGATAGTTATAGTTCCTAATGCTTCACTAATCAAGGAATAATGTTGACCATCTTTAGAAATTTTTGCAAAGAATAGCACTGATTATTGGCTAGCTAGTACAAAGAATGGAATAAAAACACATGAGTACACAAACATGTATGAATCCCACACCCTTATAAAGAAATGAAATGCCAGTTTACAAACTTGTAAAGATATTCAACACACTAAGAGCAACAACCTATCAGTCTTGGTGCATTCAAGTTGAGTTTTGTCACTCATAAGGTTAAAGGACTTGTAAATGTGACAAATGATATATTATCTCTAATACATTTCTCTAAAGAATAGGATTATTGTAAGGTGTCTTTTGATAGGTATATACATTTGAAGGTATATATGTCTTTTGTAATATCCCCATAGGCATATATGTAATTATCTTTGATGAAGACAGTAGCATTTAGATAGAAAAGTTAGTGGAGGAAATGATATATTACAATATAAAAGTTAGGTGGTCATTTTTTAGTCAACTTTAAAGATCACTATAACCAAGTCTAGAATGTTTACAACTTTCATATATCAAAATTAGTAAATATTTTAGTTCTCTTTGCCATTAATAATGACTAAATGACTCCTACGTAGATATCACTCATCACTACTATTTCCATTGCCAATGATGTACATGAATCAAGAAAGATCTTTGAGTCTATGACCCCATCCTATTTAAGGCTATCTTGTGGGATTTGAATTATTGTTAGGGATTGAATTATATTGTCAAATGAACTCACTCATAAATAAGCCCTTGTTTACAACTTAGAAGCTTGGGCCCACCACTGCTTCGTGATGGTGAGAGCAAAGTAGGGGGAAAAATTAGCATTTTGTCGCTCGAATGCACTGATGGAAACCCAAGTCCTTTTTACCAAAGTTAGGAATTCCCACTGGTTGACCTTTGATGTCGAGGGCAATTAAGAATATCTTGTTAGTCAATTTGAAGTAGATTCAATCAAGATTTGCTTATTAAAAGGATGATTTATATGGATTCTTATTTAGAATAATATGGCAATTGGACCTAAATTAAAACATCAAAGATTGGCTAACCCTCTGATGCGTAACACCTCCCATGCCAGTTTGCCCATCCACGTTGAGCCACCAGTTTGCCTAACTCAACCTATCCTACTTAGCCTGGATAACACTGCTCCTCTCTTCTCGACATTTACAATTCTATAGGCATAATATATATGTAGCAATAACATTCATAAACTTTCAAAAGTTCATGATGTTCATTAGGGAAAGAAAACAAAGGAAACTAGTTGTTTTGTTTTAATTGACCAAAAAAATCCAATCAAATCAAGAAGTATTTGAATTGTATCAAATGATAAGATAAGCTTGTGAGAATATTGGACACTTGGATCATATTACGTGAACTTCATGGTAAATTATATTCAGCCCTTATAGGCAAGGCCAATTTTTCATTTGCATCCAATACATGATTGCAAGACAACTACCCTTTACCCCTCTTAGCCTTAGACCAATGTTCTTTCTCCTTTCCCATGAAGTAAAATGAAATGATTGATCTTCACAGAGAAAAGAACCCAATAAACATAATATAAATGCTATTGTTTAGACTCTGTAAATCAAATAGCTTAAATAGTAAAAATACAAGGTCCGACTCAGGTTTGTATTTGAAGTCAATTCCCTTCTCATTTTTGTGCTTTTCATCTGGATCAAAACCCTTGAACATTCCACTCTAGTGCACCACCACCACAATCAAGCAAACAAAGAGATTATTCTGGAATAATACTTTCTTGATCAAGGATGGTTTTTGTACAGGAACACCATAAACCAAAAGAGATTGAAGCAGGCATTGGAGAATACATCAAATATTTTGAAATGTTACTTGCTTGAATCTTTAGGATGGTAAAAGAATACATGAAAGACAATAACCTGGTATGTGTAAGATATAAGGAGTGCCTATATCCACCGTGGAAGCAAGAACGAGGCAATGCTGCAGTCCTTGGAGGCGAGGTGTTGCGGGGGTCACGAGAGGGGAGGGACTCGCCAAAGGGAAGGGGTTGATGGGAGGGAGGCAGTGGAGTCAAGGGGGAGGGGAGGCACTGCTGTTGCCGCTGCCGCTGTCGAGGGGGAAGGGGAGTTGCCGCTGTTGTTGCCACCACCGTTAAGGTGTCGCTATTACGTCAGGAAAGGGAACGGTGGAGGTGATGCCATTGGGGATTGGGGGAGTCGGGAGAGGGAAAGGGAAGGTGATGTCGTCGAGGATTGGGGAGAGGGAAGGGGAAAGTTGGCAGCATTCGAGAGGAAATTCAAGAGAGAGTAGGAGGAAGGGGAAATTTTTGGAGGGAAGGCTATGGTCACGGTTCTACTTGAAATCGTCACCAAAGGGAAGGCTATGGTCATGGTCCCACTTGAAACCATCACCAAAGGAAGGCTATGGTCATGGTCCCACTTGGAACCATCACCAAAGCCTTTTTTCCTGATTCTCAAATTTGTGACAAAAGTTTATAATAGAAAACAAATCTCACTCTCCCACAATGGTCACGGTTTTGAGTGGAACCGTCACCATAAGTTACTTTTGGTCACCGTTCCCAAAACCATCACCAAATATCTGTCATCAATTCTCATTTCCCTAGTAGTGATTTAAAGTTCGTGCTTGAACCTCGGTAAACATTCTATCAGGATAGACAAACTTCTTCCCTCAGAGATAACATAGAAAGTAATATGTGATTTTACCCTAGCTTTTTGGCTTAGGTAGAAGATATCTGAGTTAAATGGTTTCATATTTGGTGGCTCACACTCATCTAGTACTACACGTAGCCTAGTACTACAAACTCTAGATCTATAGATCATCAAACAAGTCAACCCAGAGAGAGGCTCAAAACTGTGCTCCCATTAGTTCCTTTGCGCTAACTCTCTCTCTCTCTCTTTTTCTTTCTTTCTTTTTCGTTTTGAGCTTTTCTTTAGAGAGCTTACGATCTCACCAGGTTTGTAGAAGCACTCAATATTTGGTGGGCTGGCATGGTATTAACACCCCAATTATAGTTCTAATAACCCTACAACTAAGTTAGAATCCTTTAGCCAGCATTTGGGCGATCAGAAATATTGAAAAAATAGGTAAGGGTCATATTTGGTGGATCGCAATGGGTATTTTTGCCTCAATTAAATCGACACATATTGAAATCAACACATGAACATAAATATGAACTTAAACACTTTTTTTTTAGAATTTTTTTTCTCTTTTTTCTTTCCTTTCTCTTTTTTCTATATATATTTTTCTCTCTTTTTCTTTTCTTTTTTTCTTTTTCTTTTTTTTTTCATATCTATCAACACAGCGCACACAGCACAAACTTTTATTTATGAGACATTATTGGGGAATGATGATGTTCAAGAGGATATTATGTAGCTTATTTGGTGGAAGTACCTACTCTTGGTACCGGGAAGGGATGGATAGGATAAGCGTACTTCTGACCTTTGGCACTAATACCCTCCTTCAGCTGAGGATTCCATGAAGGATAGTCGTAACCATCCACCATAGTCATAGTTTTATTAACTTATTTGGTGGCTCTCAGGAATTTACACATAATGTTCACACGCAGGAACTAAGAGCGAAAACTATGCCTAACTCTTAGGTATCATCATCCAATTATCCAGAACTTAAGAGTCCTCACATTAGACTTAGAGTACCAGTAGACACTCTACTCTCATCTCACAATTGTTTGGCAGATCTAATGAAAGATAGTTTGCCTGAATCCCTAACTATCCAAGGGTTCAGAAAAAGAAGTAATGCTTCTCCTCGACAAACTAAAAATGCCTATTAGTTTTCATAAAGGATCCATTACAAAGTCTATATGCGAGTAAAATAAATGTACTGGATTTTAAACTAAGACACAATTCAAGAAGAAAATCTTCAATAAAACCTCCTTGACAAAAATCTTTTTGAATAAATTACATGAATGCAATATGTATAAATGCTATGTATAAATAGTTTTTTTTTCAAAAACACATACTAATTTTTGATGACACAATTAATTCAAGAAAAACCACTAAAAACTTATAATTTTGGAGACAAATAAGAATGACTCTCAAAAATATTATCTACTGCCCCATTCCTATTTCATGCAATGTCCTCAATGCATGCAATAAACATAAGCAAAAGAAAATAGATATTACTTGAAACTCGAGAGTTCTAAAGAAGTCAAGACTCGATCATCTCTAGACCTGAATGAAAATTTCAAATAAAATAACAAGATTATCCACAAATGTTGGGTTGCCTCCCAACAAGTGCTGAATTTTACGTCTACAGCTAGACTCAGTCAAATCCAGCTTAAGAAGATTCCAGAAGTGTTGTATTTTCAATCAAAGTCTCCTGGGCAACATTCTCATAATAAATCTTTAATCTCTATCCATTCACCACAAATTATTGCCCAATTTTGGGATCACAGATTTCAGTAGCCCCATTAGAAAATGGCTAAACAATAGTGTATGGTCCAATGATCTAAGCTTGCCAGGAAATAGTCTAAGTCTAGCATCAAAGAGCCAAACTTTCTAATTAGGTTCAAAAGATTTCCTACTGATGTGCTTATCATGAAAGGCCTTAGTCTTTTCTTTATAGATATTAGCACTCTCATAAGCCTCTCTTATGATTTCGTCTAGCTCATTGAGTTGGAGTTTCCTTTGTTATCCAACCTTATCCAATTCAAGATTACACTTCGTGCCCAATAAGCATTATGTTCCAACTCAATAGGAAGATGACAAGATTTACCATAAATTATTCTATAAGGAGACATCCCAATCGGGTTCTTGTAGGTGGTCCTGTAGGCCCATAAAGCATCATCTAATCTCAGGGACCAATCCTTTCTATCAGGTCAGACTGTCTTTTGGAGCATGTTCTTAATCTCCCAATTTGAGACTTCTACCTACCCATTAGTCTGGGGATGATAAGGTGTAGCAATCTTGTGTTGCACCCCATATTTACTCAATAATCCTCGAAATTGGGCATTAGTAAAATGAGTCCCACCATCACTAATTATAGTTTGAGGCATCCCAAATCTCGAAAAGATATTCTTCTTCACAAAATCAATAACAATCTTATGGTCATTCGATTTAGTGGGAATTGCCTCAATCCATTTAGAAACATAATCCACAGCAAGTAATATGTATTGAAATCCATGTGATGCTGTGAAAGGACACATAAAATCTATACCCCATACTTCAAATATTTCAATAATCAAAATTGGTTGAAGGGACATCGTATCTCTTCTTGTCATACTTCCTAAAGATTGACATCGAATGCAAGCTTTACAGAAACTATGTGCATCTTTGAATAAAGTTGGCCAATAAAATCCACACTGCAACACTTTTGCAGTGGTTTTCTTTCCTGAGAAATGTCCTCTACAGGCCATATTATGAAAAAAGGTTAAGATACTTGAAAATTCAAATCCAGGCACACATCTCCTAATAATTTGATCTGCACAAAGCCTGAATAATAAAGGATCCTCCCAAAAATAATTGTTAGCTTCAGAGATAAACCTCAATTTCTATTGTTTATTCCATTCATTGGGTATTTTTCCTGTAGTTAAGTAATTTGCCAAATTAGCATACCAGGGAAGTCCATTATGGTCTATGGTTAAGATTTGTTCATTTGGGAATTGATCTCTGATTAGAGGAGCAGGGCCATGATTATCCAGATTGAGTTGTAAAAGATGGTCAACCACAATGCTTTGAGAATTGACCTTATCCTTGATTTCAAGTTCAAATTCTTGTAAAAGTAAAATCCATCTAATTAACCTTGGGTTAACAGCTTTCTTCATCAATCAGTGTCGCAGAGCTGTATGATCAGTATAAAAAACCATGTGGGATCCAATAATGTAAGATCTAAACTTCTCAAGTCCGAAAACCACAACTAACAAATCTTTTTCTGTAGTCGTGTAATTTCTTTGAGCATCATTCAGGGTTTTGCTAGCATAATAAATTATGAGGAGTTTTTTATCAATCTTTTGTCCAAGGATGGCACCAACAGCAAAATCTGGTACATCACACATTATCTCAAAAATATGGGATCAATTAGGTGGTTGCAAGATCAGGGCTTTGGTCACAAAGTCCTTAAGAGTTTGATAAGATCAAGTGCAATCAAGAGAAAAATCAAAGGTGTTATCCCTAGTCAAAAGATTTGTCAGGGGCCTAGAAATCTTCAAGAAATCCTTTATAAATCTTCTATAAAAGTCAACATGGCCCAAAAAAGATCTATCTTGTTGAACCGATCTAGGAGGTGGTAGATTGGAGATCAAATCAACTTTAGCTCAGTCGACTTCCAAGCCTCTTTTGGATACAATATGTCCAAGTACAATCCCTTCTTGGAGCATAAAATGGCTGTTTTCCCAAGTCAAAACTAGGTTTACTTCTATCTATCTCCTCAGAATCTTTTCCAAGTTGCTTAGACACTCATCAAAGGAATCTCCAAAAATTGAAAAATCCTCCATGAAGACTTCCAAGTAATCACCAATCATATCTGAAAAGATTGCCCTGATGCACCTTTGAAAAGTCACAAGTTCATTGCATAATCCGAAAGGCATTCTACGAAAAGCAAAGGTTCCATAGGGACATGTAAAAGTCATCTTTTCTTGGTCTTCTAGACTGATGGCAACTTGGTTATATCCAAAATATCCATTCAAGAAACAAAAAATTTTCCTTCCCACCAATTTCTCCAGCATCTAATAAATAAAAGGTAGTTGGAAGTGATCCCTTTTAGTGGCAGAATTGAGTCATCTATAATCAATGCAGACCTGCCACACAGTTACGGAGCTGGTCAGGATGAATTTGCCCTTGTCATTGGTCATCACAGTTAGCCCTGCTTTCTTATGTACAACTTGAATTGGGCTTAGGCTATCAGAAATGGGGTAAATAATGCCCACATCAAGCCACTTAATGATTTCCTCTTTGACGACCTCCCGCATATTCGGGTTAAGTCACCTCTGTAATTCACGAGAAGGTTGTGCATCTTCTTCCAAGTATATCTTGTGGGTACAGTAAGTAGGACTAATACCCTTCAAATCAGAAATGGTTCATCCAATAGCTTGCTTATTTGTACTTAGGACCATAGTCAAATTAAGCTCTTGATCCTTGGTCAAATGTGAGTTAATGATCACAGGAAGGGTCAGATTAGGTCCCAAGAAGACATATTTCAGATTACTTGGGAGGGGCTTTAATTCCAATTCGGGTAGGATCATGAGTGAGGGTAGCTGAGTAGATGAAGATGGCGTAAGTAGCCTCTTCATAGGAGGATCAATTCTGAGTCTAGAGTCAGGTGCTGGATTCAGATACCTGCAGACCTCCTTGCACATATGTTCCAAATAAGTTTCTTTACTTGGTTGAGTCAAACATGCTAGCAGAGGATCCTCAATAAGATTAATAGCCATGCTTTCCTCAATATCATCATCCTTTAAGTCCTCAATAGCTCCACAATCATCAAAGTTTTTCATTGCCTTAAAAACATTTAATTTCATCTTTCTGTCTCCAAAGGCAATTTCCATTTTTCCAAATTCACAATCAATGTGGGCTTTAACAGTAGCAAGGAAGGGTCTGCTCAGGATGATTGGAGTATTGTAGATTCATTCAGGCACCTCCATGTCAAGAACTAGAAAATCAATAGGGAAGTAAAAGTCTTTGACATGAAAAATCACATCCTCCAGAATCCTACGTAGCTTGGTGATAGTTCGGTCGGCTAGCTGAAGTGTCAAATTAGTGGACTTCAGGTCACCTATACTGAATTTCTCATATAATACAGTCGATATTAGATTAATGGAGGCACCCAGATCTACTAGAAACCCCTCCAAAGTAATATCCCCAATCGAACAAAAGATCATAGGGGCTCCTAGATCCTTCTTCTTAGAGGGAAGTTTATTTAAGATGATTGAGTTAGCTTGTTCAGTTAAGATAACCTTCCTAGGATTATTAGATTTCGAACTGTGCTTTATAGTAGTTAATTCCTAAGAAAATTTAGCGTAGGCTGGGATATGTTCAATGGCTTCCAAGAGCAGGATATTAATTTGTACTTGTTTGAACACATCCAACCAAGTCTCAGGACTAGATTCAGGTTTCTTCTTCCTAGGCCTATTCAGGACCTCAGGAAAAGGGATTTGGATTACTAAGTCATAAGAATCCTGAGCCTGATCCTCCCCCACAACAGGCTCCTTTCCCGAGTTAGCTGTACTAGGATCCCTAAAGTGTAGACTAGGAGTCATAATAGGATCCTGGGTAGTCTTTCCACTTCTCAGAGTCATCGAACTGGCTGAAGCAAGTGGATATTGATTCTGATCTTAGGAAGAGCTAGTCATAGAGTACTATTCTACACGTGGAATAGGTACACAAAAGAAAGCATATTCGCCATAGTAAATGCACGTAGAAACTCTTGAATTTGTAAGTGAAATAGAACTCGTAAGGATTTTCTAATAAAAACATAGGAGTCCAAGTCATTCGCAAGGAGTCAAATAGATCACAATTGCTTTCCTAATTAGAACTAGAATTAAGTATCAAGTAGGATGATTATTAGAGCTAATACTAAATTTAATAGCATTGAACTACTAGAACCATAATATACTACTACTACTAGAAAGCATACAACTTGAAGACAAATTGAAAAATAACTAGAACTTTATTGAATATGATAAGAGTTTAGCATAGATAGAAGTAGTATTGCAACTAGAGGAATGCTTGGAAAATTATAACTAGAACTAGATTACTACAACTAAAACTAGACTAGAGAAATGCAGGAATTATGGGCTTCAAAGGTGAAGTTCAAAGCGTCGACATAGATGTGGATGCGAAGGCGCACCCACCAAAATCACCAAAGATGGTGTGGACTAGCACTAGTAGTAGAGACTATGTGGAGGTAGGAAATTCTAAGTAGGAGATGGCCCCTGCCTACGGAGGCGGCTAGGTGTATTTATAAGAGATAAGGAGGCTTCCTATTAGCCGGTCTAAGGTGCTTAAGATCACTAATTTGGATGGCTAGATTAATAGGTTAAGGATCAAGGGCTAGGATTAAGAGTAAGGTGATAGGATATATTAGGTTTTTGTTGGAGATAAATCTAAGGTCTAGATTAACTAGGAAGGATAATGGGTGGCCTAGATTTAATAATAGGATGGATGGGAAAAATAATTGAGAGAATAAATTGGAAATGAGGTCTGTGAGTTGGAGAGTGGAATTGGTAAAATAATAATGATCGAGAGGGAGTAGAAATCGGATGGGAAATTGAGAGGTGGTTGGAGGTGTTACGTAGGAGATAAGGTGGGATATTGCATGGGATTGGGTGTTGGTTTTACGTAGATGGGATTGGGGATGTTAGGCGGTGGAAAGTGGTTGTATGGAAAGTCGGTGGAGGGCATTGCATGGGATATGGACGTGGGTTTGTTTTGTTTTGGAGTACGTGGGATTATTTGGATATTGGGTTCGTTGGGGAATAAGTTACGTGGGTGTGTTGTGTGGGAAATAGTTGGGTAGTGGTTTGGGAATTAAGAAAACAAGTGTGGGATTTTTAGTGGAAAGGTGGCCATGGGAATTTCCGTGGGGGATATTAGGCCTAGGTTTCGGGTTAGGTAAAATGGTTATTGGTGGGGGTTTGCATGGGTTTAGGAATAAATAATTGGGTTCCTAAATAGGCTAAGACTTTAGGTTAATTGGATTTCCAAAATAGGTCCACTTACTAGACTAGTCCTTTTCCAACTAAGCTCAATCCAGAAAATCCAATCAGCCTTGCTCCGATTAATCTAAAATTCTACATCTGCACATATAAAAATAAACTCATCAAGGTGCTAGATACAATTGCACAATAGCCCACAAGTATGCATTATTTATAGAATGATCTAAAATGACTAAACTAACCTAACTAAATGCAATCTAACCCAAATTACTCTTAGACTAACACTAATTAGGCATTAATTAAAATAAATAAATATGGAAATATCAAGTACAAATCCAATCGAGGAACCTAATTATAAATAGATCCAGGATTAGGAGGAAGATTGAAACCAAGTGGAGTCATAGGAGCTTGCTGAATCAAATGAGCTTGAGCTTGATTTTGATTAACCCCTTAAGGGAAATCTCCTCTAATTGGTGCATTTCTAGGGTTTGAAAGGGGTTGTGAGAGTAGGGTACCAATAAGTCTATCTTTAGGCTTAGGCCCTATCTAGTTCTTTAGATCCCTGATGGAATGGGTCAACTACTGCATAGCTTGCAACAGGGAAGTATTTGTGTCCATCAATTGTTGGTTCTGATTCAATATAGCCAATTTAGTTTGGTTAGGTTGGTTAAGGGACAAGGGTTGATAATTTTGACCCTGGTTATAAGTATTAGGTAAGCTAGGGTTCATCTGATAGGGTCTTGGTTGTGTAATTTGTTGGTTTACTTGCCCCTGGCTTTTCCAAGAGAAATTCAGGTGGTTTCTCCAACTAGGATTGTAGGTGTTGGAGAAAGGATTGTTTCTACTATTCCTTTGGATAGCCGACACATCCTCATATCTAGGTGATGATGAGGATAGTAGTGTGGAGTCAGGATAGCAAGGATAAAAGGTCCCTGCTTGGGTCTCATGTAAAGGGCCCTGGGTCAGTTGGCTCGCATCTTGAGCCATGTGCAGCTTGTTCACGAATTCCCTCCCTAGGATCGTGGGTGATGGGAGGGTTGCTCCCTTCCTATTGTGGCTCATCAGTTCATCCAGTTTTTTAGTTACAACCTCAACCTTGTCCAGCTTTTCACAGATCAAGTTCATATTCACATTGTTGAAGCTCTCTTGGACCTCATAAATTCCACCTCTAGGTTGCATGGATCTCCCATAAGTTTCCATGGAGGCATTATTCATGGAATTCTCACTCATATTCTCAAATAAATCAAAAGCACTATTTCAATCTTTGCTTATAAAGATGCCTCCACAGGCAGCATCCACAAGGCTTCTCATATGATCATTAAGTTTGTGATAAAAGATTTGCACTAGTTGCCTTCTAAGAACCTCATGATGCAGGCATTTTCTAGTTAAATCCATGAACCTCTCCCAAGCTTCATGCAATGGTTCTTTAGGGTGTTGGGAGAAGGTGGTGATAGCTCTTCAAAGTGCATTGGTTTTCCCAATTGGGAAAACTTTTTCTGGAAGGCACTTCTTAGCTCCCCCCATATGTTAACGGGCCTTCCTATAGACCTAAGCTAATGGTTAGCTTTCTCTTTTAGGGCGAAAGGGAAGAGTTTCATTTTAAGCACATCATCATGTAGATTGGGAATTCTAATTGTCTCACTAATGGCTACAAACTCTTCGAAGAATTGGAAGGGATCTTCGTCATTGTTGCCCTTAAAATGAGGTAGGAGTTGTATAGTGGAGTGCTTAATCTCAAATTGAGCCTCTAAAGGTGGGACCCTAACATAAGGTTGGTGTTGATACTGGGTAGGGTTGTAAAAATCCCTCGAGGGTTTAGCCTACAGATGTTGGATCTGTAAAATCTCAAGCATCTCCTGCATTTGGGTAAGATGATTTTGTTGAAACTAGTTTAGTTGGAGTTGAAGGTCTTGGATCTGAGCCTAAGGATCCATCTGATTCGGTTGTGGATTCGGATTGGCTGGGTTAGCCATCAAATCAAGATCAGAGTCAAAGTCAAATGTAGAACTAGTTCACTAATAATCAGTCTCCTCCTTGGTTCTCTTTGCAGAGGTGGCACCAAGTGTGGATTTTGTGATCTAGTTTCGTGCATACACTTGGAAGAATGGTATAAATGCAGAGAGAACAAGAGAGAGAAGTGTGTACACAATGCAAGCAATCAAATTCTAGCATTAAAGGGTTACGCCTGTTGGACCTAGTCTAAATCTTGCTAACCCTATCTAAATGGCCTAACCCTTGAATTACTTAGCTGGCCAGAAGGGTGGGACCCCTAGGACACCCCACAAGGTAGGAACCACTAGAGGTTAAATCGGTTACCGCATCGACCTTCCTTGCCACCAGTTGGTCCAAATAGACAAGGTCTCAGATACAATCAACTAGGTATAGCTCCGGTTTGGAAAATAAAATCCAACCTAGTTGCCACAAGTATCAAGTTAATTAGGGCTTAGGATTTAAAAGGCATGGGAATAGATGATGGGCGTGAGGGGAGTGGTTGCCCAATTAGATCAATTGAATTGTGTGTGCGTGCCAAACAACGGTCCACAAATAGATTAAATTGGTGATGTATCTTTTAAAGTTCAAATAATTAATTCATCCATTTTAGGGTTCAAATTTCAAGGTCTTTTCAAACAAGTTTGAGTGGAACAGATAGCGTTTTCCAATCATGGGACCTTGATCTTTTTCCTTTAGATTGTGAACTTGGCAACCCTAATGTGGCACCTTAGCATGCAGCTTCTAAGTGAATCAATTTTAATTCAAGTGGTGTGGCCAAAACAATACAAAAAAGGCTTCACAAACACCACTTGATCAATTACACACAAAATAACTTTTTTCATAATTTTTTGGGGCTCAAAAATATTCTTTTCAGATTTTGCAACTCAGAATGCCAAAACAGACTAGACAGACCCCTAATGAGTATTTTCCAGAAATAATAATGATACGTCCCTCAAAAAATTTTTCCAATTTTTTTAAGAAATATATTTTTAATTATAAATCGAGAAAAAAAAATCACCGAATTTGGAGTGGTATATAATTCAAGAAAATTCAGCGAACCCAGATCTCCAATAGAAAAATCTCAGATTGACCTACCAGCAGTAAAAGAATTTTATAGGATAACACAAAACGAATTTTAGAGTGAAATTTGGTGGGTTTGTTACAGGTTTCAAGGGGATCACGGAACAAAAAGTTGGGAATTTTTGGATGCACTAATAGTTCGGAATTAAAACTTTAATTCAGCAAAAAAAACCAACCTGAACTTGGTTAGGAAGAGATAAGATCTTTAAAGCACAAACAGAGTAGGATAAGATTTTTTTTTTTTTTTGAAACAATACTAAATGCAATTACTCCTAAGAGTCATGAATCTACCTAAGTCTAAGATGTAGATGACCTACCTGGAGATCTTCACCTGCACTTTTTCTTCTCGTCGCTTTGCGATTCGTTCTCGTGCGATTGTGTGATCCTACACACAAAATGAAAAAAAGAGAAGAACAAGTTAGATCTCATGAATGCAAATCTAGATGTAACTAATGAAAGCAAAATAATCGTGTTGCCTCCCTGGCAACAACGCCAAAAAGTATTCTGAAGACGAATGTGATTACGTAAAATATGCTTTCATCGTAGTATAATTGCGTTAGAAACTCTTAAATTTATTTCAATTGAACTCAAAATATATGAAGTTGATATTTTCAAAATGGAGTCCAAGTCGTTTGTAGGGAGGCAAATAGATTAAAAATTGCATTTCCGAACTAGATCAAAAACTAAGCAGATTGAATATCAAGGAGAATGATATCTGCAACATGCAACTTAATTAAATACTAGAACTAGGAAGCCTGCAACTTGAAGACAAGTTGAAAAGTAGCTACTAGAACTTTATTGAATATATTAAGACTTTCACACATATGGAACTAGTAGAATGCTTCTATAAAGAGGAAATTACAATTAGAACAAAGTAACTACAACTAGAACTAGACTAAGAGAAATGTAGAGTAAGGGCTTCAAAGGCGAAGTTCAGAGCGACGATGTAGACATGGATGCAAAGGCACACCCATAGAGATCACCGAGGGGAGGAAGATGAAATAGAGGACTAGTTCTAGTTGGTGGATCTTTTTGGCAGTAGAAAGGAATTCTCAGTAGGAGAGATCCGATTCCAAGGGGGGTGGCTAGGTGTATTTATAGGAAATAGGGAGGCTTCCTATTGGTTGGTTTAGGTTACCTAGGATCACTAAGTTGGATGGCTAGGATTAATAGGTTAAGGATCAAGGGTTAGGATTAAAGGCTAAGTGATAAGATAGGTTAGATTTTTGTTGGAAGTAAATCAAAGGTCTAGATTAAAAAATACGGATTTGTAATTAAATAATTGGGTGGAAGGGATGAGTCTGGTGGAGATACAACATTCTGCACCTACACCGACGGTCAGTAATCGTCGGTATAGGTCAAAATGACCGACGCTATAGGTCCAAGGAGCTATTCTGATGGTCATTGAAGGTGTTCTCTTAAGAGACATTGCTGTAGGCAACACCAACAGTTTTTTATCGTTGGTGTTGTATCTAAACCTATAATGACGATCACATCCTAGAGTTGGCTAGCAACAACAACACTTTTATCTGTCGCTGTAGGGTAAAAAAATGTTGCTAAAACCATCACTACATGTAATAACTCAAATTGTCTTTTTAACATAATACCAACATGACCATCCGTCTCTAGATCTGTCAATATAGATATCAAAGCAATATCTTAATAGAATTAACATTTAACCTTATCCTCAGCAACAATGTTTAACTTCATATATTTAGTAAGATGAAAAGAAAACATACAAGATATAGCACTTTTGAAATAACAAATTGAATTATTCATAAAAGCATGCTCAATGGAATAATTTTTCCATATGATTCTAAAAGAAATTTGTCTATCAGCAAGTATTATAAGTGGCACGAGCCATAATTATCCATCAATTTCTTTCTATACACAAGTATTTAATTGTTCTAAAAGTTCATTAGTTGTCAAGTACTTCAACGATGAGATCTTGAGTAGCTCGCAAAGGTTCTTGATCAACTTGAGGTAATGCACAACTGCAAATCATTAAACATGATGTTACAACTTTTGAAAAAAAAATGATGATTTTACCATTTGCTTATACATAAATATAAAATCGTCATAGAAAAAAAAGAGCTTCAATGTTAATATCCAGCTTCTCTCAAAAAAATAAAAAATCCTAAATATGACATGAAAGACTATATATATATAATTTTTCTTTCACTTTTTGCCAGGATGGGGAAGGGGCAATGGGATTCCATGGGATCTGAATGGGTCATATGAGAATAAATATAAATTAGACATCAAATTTACATTTAAAGAAATTGTCACATCAAATGCTAGGGGAGAAATGAAACTGCTTTCAGTTGGGTTACTCAATTCCTGTTTCTTCTCCAATCATAAAATCCCCCTTTAGCTCTCAATACTAAGATTCCCAAACTCTTGGAATCCAAGCCAAGGGGACCAGGATTGTAATTAATTTTGACCTTCGAACACAAATCAAGGTGCCCTACATTAAAGGTGGCTCAAGAAATTTGCATAGATAGAGATAGGAAATTATAAGTCATGTGGGTTGGATAGTAGTAAGTTATATCTTTTGACACAAAGCAAAAGAACATGCTAGCTCCTCTTTTCCCAAAAATTAATATTCCCTTTTCAATATGCTCAACTTTCACATCTACTAACTTCGCTATTCATAAAAATTAAAAAGTAATCAGCCCATAAAGGTGTTCTGATGTTTAACCTAAATTTAAAATCCCTATTATGGTAATTAGAGATAATTAATCCTTACCTAAATTAGGAATTATCTTCACTTAGTGGCATCAATAATGATCTCAGCATCATCTAATCGATGTTTAGAAAACAATACATAAGTAACATCAATAATTTCTAAGTTGATTAAGTGGTAGTTTTGTGAGAGAAGTTTCTTGGTAATGGAATGTGTTTCCAAAGTTGCCCATGTTCCTCATGTAGCTACTAGATTTGTGGGTATAATTTTTGAACTGTGAAAATCAAAGTATAACAAATAAGCAAAAAAGGAATTTGTTGGATTCATACTTAGCTCCATAAAAAACACTGTTGAATGGATATACCCATGAAAAATCTAAATTAATATGAGTTTGCTATCCTAAGGTTCAGTTTGGGCAAGAGAATGTAATCTAAATAATTCCTATCCTAAGGTTCAGTTTGGGTAAGAGCATGTAATCTAACTGTTGAGACTTAGAGAAGACACCACGTGGACAGTGCCATGTGGCACATCAAGCCATGTGGCAATGCCATGTGGTAGCAGCAACAACAGCCATCCAAACGCCTAATAGGGCTAGCGACAAGGTTACAAGTGGACCAAGTAACCTCAACTCCAAGTTCTCTTTTGTTTTCTTAAGAGATCTCAACCATGAATAAGATAAGGCTCCTTATACTACAAAGCAAATGCTGCCTAAGTGATATAACAATGCCCAAAGTCCTCCAATCTAGATCTCAGTCCAAGGAGAGGTGCCAAATATAAAGGTCATGGCCATGGATAATGGCCAATTGATAGCTATAAAGCAAACAAAAGCCAGTTAGCACAACACACTTGGAAGCACTAATGACTAATGTAGTTGGTTTACCACAGAAAAGAGCATGGTTTAAATCATGCTAAATCTTTCTTAGAAAAAAAGGACCAATTTTGTCAATGTCAAATAGCAATCAAATATAGTGGGCAATTTACTCCCAATAAATTAAATTTTCATCAAAGGAATTTTTAATTCACAACAAATTTTTTCATCACCATGTTGTTCCAAAGTCCCCAAATTTACAGAAGTACCTCCAAGCCCACAATTGAATGACTCCCAATAGACAATCCAAACAAGGAAATAATGACCTACAACCCTAATGAGAAGGTGCCAAATTTCAAAGAATGTTTGCTACATGAGATAAACATATCGCATGTCATGAAGTGTCATATGGAAAAAGACAGATGCTATATAGAATTAAAACGAATGATTTAGAGTAGGAAACAAGGGGCTTGTCAAATGAAGAAAAGGAGTTTAAAGAAACTGAAAGAATAAGAAAATCCAGAAAAAAAGGATAATGCAAGCTCGTAGCTTTTCAATTTACGATGAGAATAGAGAAATTATATGATAGATCAATTGTTGGTCGTTACCAACAACCATCGATTGTATAATTTGAAGAGATGAGGTTACAAACATGTCTATTCTACCAAACTCTAAGACACATTGACTAGTGGGACAATCCCAAAAGAACATATCATAATCAGTTTCCATCACCATACCTAGGTGGAAGACAATAGTATAATCTGGAATTCTTCACACCAAAACATCAGCTAATGGCAAACAGTCACAAACAAGTTTCTCAAGGAAATTATGAACCCTTGGCTGCAACTCTTTATGCTTCTAGATTTGAGAGTAATGTCCTCTTTGAACCTCAGTTTCTGTGTAACCATCCTCTATCAAGCTCTTATATGCTGACTTGACTGTAAGAGAGCCTTTAGGGCAAGGTTTCCAGACCATTTCATCCTTAATCAATTTGTTTGGTTGCATGTGGCTGATTTTCTGAATAACCTCCTGGTTGAAAAATTTATCAAGTTGATCCAAGTCCTAATTTCCATCTTCCTTCAGCAGGTTAGACACCTTAATAGGAAACTTATGTCAAATCATAAGGGAAGGGATGGGCTTCTCATAATGGGGGATCTATGCACCTCTCCAAATATTGATTTTGCTGCCATCACCAACCAACCAAATTGAGGGTGGCAAATAGAAATTCCTTTAGCTGCCAAAGCTCAATCCACGGTTGGGATGGCAAAGCCTTAAGATGAGTACTCCAAAAATCAACTTCTAAAAAGTATTCACCATCATAATGCTGTGAACTAAAAAGGTAGTACCTGCATTGTTGGGATACCTTATTTAAAGTCCTTGTTTTTCATAGTTTCTTGCTAATTTACATTATTGTAGCTTGTCTCGCTTCCCAAAATCAACAAATAGTATCGGTGAATCCTGTAATCACCCATAGTGTTTTTGGAGTTGTCAATTAGTGCTACTCGTTATATTGCATGGTTCACTTTGTTTTGCTTATATCAACTAGTTTAGATTCATGGTGTTGAGGTTATTTATCTCCATTAGGTGTAACACCATTGGGATTAGGTATTCTTTGCTAGTAGTAGCAATGTAATGTCTATCAACTTTGACAGGGGAACTTGTAGCAGTTGGTTCATATCTAGCAGACTTGCATCTAGAGTAATTATGGTTTCCCTGTTGGTATTTTTCTCTACTAAGTTGTTATATAAGGTCACTAAGTTATGCTTGCGCAATCAAATTTAAGTATCAAAGACAACCATAGGTTTTTTTTTAATGAAAAGACACTAAATAGTATAACTAGATACTCAACCTATTTGTAACTTTATTGAGATTCCTTGGCTTATATTTTTGGACCCAGTTGATCTAGACATGATTCATATATTCCTGTCATCTTGATCTTTGTCTAGTTTCAAACTGATTGTTTATGGATGTTGTTCTTTGACCAGGTATTCTGCCAAGGGGCGACCCTTGACAGATTATGTTGTTTACCTAGAGTGCTTGCATGACATGGAAATAGTTTTTTGACCAGGTATTTGATGAGTTGTGACTCATCATAGCTAAATCGCCTAAGTTAAGTTAGAAACTAGGTTAAACACTATGGAATTAACATATAAAAAGGGTTAAGTGTGGGAAATAGAGAAAAGACCTAAAATATTAATTTTGTGCTAAAAATGCATAATTAGGTCATTTATTGAGATATTCTATTAAATAATGTAACATAGTGATCCAATTACAAATTGAACACACAAATGAGTTCAAAAGTTCAAATCAAAAGTGTAATTAACTTTCTAAATGTTCAATTAAGCTTTAATAAAAACTTGGTTGCATTTGGACATCATTAGGA
Organism: Thalassia testudinum; assembly: GCA_037157565.1. Classification (NCBI taxonomy): domain Eukaryota; kingdom Viridiplantae; phylum Streptophyta; class Magnoliopsida; order Alismatales; family Hydrocharitaceae; genus Thalassia; species Thalassia testudinum. Next base: position 124,797,720 of record JAZHRO010000055.1, read on the forward strand.
CCTTGCAATTAAAGATTCTCACTTAGGTCCTTAGGTCGTAACATTTTAGCCTTAGAAATCTCTGCAGGGACCCATTTGATACCCGTAGGGACCTATTTGCAACATTCTAGGGACTGCTCCGATAGGATTCCTAACCACTTAAGGGTCCCTCTACTATTTTTATACCCCTTCGCTAAGGGGCTTATCATGCAAATTCACCAATAGAACCCTCAAGCACCTACAGCTCGTGGGTGCACTGTAGCACTCGAAGAACTGAGTGCATCGTGGCCATCGATCCTCTTGATCTGTGCCTGCCCTTCTTTGGAAGCTTCACGCGAATTTGTGCAAAGCTTCACCTCTACCCCCATATCTGATCTAGCGGCTAGGATTTGGTTTAAACCTCACGGGCACTCTCTTCTCTCCATCCAACCGTAGGTGCCCTAGGTGGCTAATCGCTCCACTATGGTGCCCTGATTCATTGATCATTCTACTTAAGCACCTCACTAGCCTTGCGCACAAGGGATCGATTCCCTTCTACACCCCTTAAGCCGTCATTCGTCCACTCCAGCTCCTCTCCTCATACTATTCCTATTTCACTACCAATGGTGGTGAAGCTCCACCTTCCTCTTCGACTCTCCTCGCCGCTAAGGACATCGTAGCACCTTAGGGCGACCCAAAACTCCACTAGCGAATTTTCTATCCGCTGGAGATTCCCCTTCCTTCGTCACTGCAGCCACCAGCTGCAGTTCTCCTTACAGGTCACATTCTTCCATTTAAACTAGGTTTTAATGCTTTCTAGCTTTAACATAGATGTAGTGATTGTTAGTGTGGTGTAGATCAGATAGGAGTAGATCAGTTAGAAATCCGCTGGTGTGATCGTTAGCTTAGGAGTAGATTAGAATAGAATTCACACATCCACCTCCTCTGATCAATATAGATCAAAGGAGATGACTTCATCTAACTCACTGATAACTATTCCTCCTCTTCATATTTCTATTTGCATTTTAATTTCCCTTGATTTTAATTTTGCTAATCACCCCTTCATCAGGTCTAATTTCATATCTGAGGACCTTGTGTCTTAGACCTGAAATTAGAGCCACAAATCACTTTGGGGGGTCTCCCACTCATTTCGCAAAGTCACAAAGACCCCCGATCTTGTTTTATAAACTCGAATTGCTCGATCATGTTTAAAATGGTTTTTAATATCCAATTCAATGATTTGGAGTTTATTTTGAGCTTCATGGATTTGATTGAGCTTTCTGAGATTTTAAGTGCTTGATTTGGGTGTATGCAAGGATTCCAATGTCCTTGAGTGTTGTTTTGATTTAGGGATGAGCATATACCTGATTTAAGTCACTTATTGGGGAGTTCTATCAAGGAGAATTGGTCTCCCTGATTTAAGATAGAACAAGGATCCAATGCATTATGATTTGATCACTAACTTACCTTGATCACCAATCAATGGTCTTCAAGACAAGAACGTGATTAAATCAGTGCTAAGTTCATAGCAACTGCCCTATATGGGCGACATTTATTTCCTAATGTACATTTTGACCCCAACCTAATAATGGAGATCTAATTGACTGTTGATAACTCTTAATGAATTTGTGGTGCCATGTTTGCAAGAGTTGAACTCTTGACTTGAGCTTCATGAATCACATCGTCTAGGGTGTGAAGTGAAGATCAAATCAGAGTTCTATGGATTTAAGTATTCAAATGAATTTTCAGAACTCCATCTTTGATTTTTCAAAGAAGTTTTCGAAATGATTTGATCGATTGTGGCTTTAAAGTGCGTCAGGTTAGACCTTCTTAGGTCTGATCTGATCTGATTTTTAGCCTCTAAATTAACAATTGGTTTTCATGATTATATCAAGAGGTTCTAATTGATCTTTAAAAGGGAAAATCATATTGGAATTCTAAACATTCAAGTATGGGATCAGAGATCAGAATTGATTTTGTGATGGATTGTTAAACCTAATCAGGCCTGCTATGGCTCTGAAAATTAACTTCAGAGCTATTGCAGACCTCTGAAATCAATTTAGGACGACTGAAATCTTGTTTGGATGGTCTGAATTGGAACTGCAGCAGTAGCAGAGCCTTGTGGCTTCTGAAACTCAGTAGCAATCATACTGCTATCATGTTGGACTTGCTGCTGTTGCAGCCTGATTGCAACAACTTCCATGATCTGAAATCATTGGACAGTAGAGCCTAGGATTTGAGTTCTTTAAATTATCTGGCATGTTATATGTATTGTTTATATCTTGTACAATCATTCTTATATTGTTAAATGATTCTAAATTACATTTGGAGCAGCTTGTATCTTGCCTTTTTTATCTTCTTTGTCAGCTACAATTGGTGCCTAACTGTCTAATATGAGAAATGAATGTCAAATTAAATGAAATTCATGTTTAATGGCTAGAACATATCTCTTAGACTCTATAGAACATAATTGAATATTTTCATTGCCATCCCAACCACTCATTTGAAATTTAGGGTCTTAGGTTCTCTTTTAAAAGACTTTGAAGACCCTAAAATGAGTTCAATTTGTATATAAATAAAAATGCTTTAAAAATCCAAAAAATTAAAATAAGCCCGTCTTGGTCAAAATTAGGTATATTTTTAAGCGTATACCAAGTTTCATGGTATTCTGAATCCCTGACTTGGTAGAACATACTAGCCGACGGTTCAGTATACCTTAGAATTTAATAAAAGAATTCAACTATAAAACACCAAAAATATACAAAAACACTATGTATACGATGTAAATACATGTATATATAGGCTATCTACTAAGTTAAATAAATGTATATAGTGTATAATGTATATAAATTGTATGTATAGATTATGTATATATTATATAGCATAATTTAAGTATTCAAGATAACTTATTATGTATATAACTTATCTATCTAATTATTTATTAATTATATTAACTTATATGTACTATAAGCTATATGATTATGGAAACCCTAATAAATTAACTTATTTATAAGTAATATTGTACATACGTAATTATATATGTATTATGTACATAATAAACTCTGTAACATAATTTAATTATACGTATATAATAAATAATGAATTTATTATCTTACTACCCAAGTTATTAAATTAAATCAAAATAAATTAGTAAATTAAGTTATAATAGAGATAATTTATATTTTATATTTTTATTATTTTATTTTAAGTAAATTACACTAATTTAAGTATATTTATAATATATCATGCCATTTATAACTAATTTATATGTATACTACCCTGAATTCACCTAATTAAATATAAACAAATTAAAATAAAACATGTAAAATACAATAAAAATGTGTATTAAATACTTGAATGTGTGTATTAACTCTGTATTAAGTTAATTGTAAGATTAATTAACTAATTTAATCTATAATTAAAATTTAAACGTGAATAGCAGTATGAATAAATTCCCAACTTTGACTACTTTATTTATATAATACATATAATTATTTTTTAAAATAAATTGTATAATTAAGTATCCCTATGTATATACTTTAAGACCCCATAATTTATTTTTAAATTATAATAATTTATGGCCCTCAAATAGAGGACCAAAATCATGAATCCAGCACATCTGCACTGAGAACTGCAACGCCTGAAGGCACGCTAAATTGTGCCACATCGTGTGTGGCAAAGCGCCTGCAGGCGCTTAAATTGCTTTTCTGCTATGGCTGAAGTAGTCATCAAGTGCTGGATGCCAATGAAACCCATACCCTTTCCCCTTGAGCTTGAATTGAAATGGCATTGATTTGTGAGCATTGAGGCAGTGCGTGGCTGGGAGCCATGCACTGTGACAGGGCCTGTGTGGCCCCATTTATGAGCATAAATCGGATATTAATGTTCCTAATTAAAGAATTAGGGCGGCGCTTAGTAGAGGTCTAGTCCCACCTGACTGGGTGCTGTCTATCCCTCGAAAATGTCACCTGCCAATTAAGAACATAAATTTTGATTAAATGAACAATAATCATGCCTTTATCTACTTAAGAGAAGTACAAAAATTCTACTAAGTGTTGGGATGGACTTAAGACGAAAATCGACTAGGTGTGGAGTGTGCCTCGTGCCTCTATGTTGAGTATGTGCGTGTATATATATATATATATATGTATATATAGATGTATATATATATGTATATATATATATGTATGTATGTATGTATATGTATAGATAGTATATATGTATATATGTATGCTGATATATGTGTATATATATGTAAGTAAATAAGTATTTATGTAATAAGTACACGTAGTATAACATATGTTTGAGCTATATATGTATATAAATAAAGATAGCTTTAGTGACATATATATCCGTTACTGTAGATAGAATAAATGTCAGTATAGATCCTATTTTTACCTTAGCTTATGTATATAGTTTTTTAAGGTTTAGCGACACTTATATATGTCACTATACATACATAATATGTTATTGTAAATGTTAATATGTTAACTTAAGCTAGTATAGTATATATTATTACTTATTATTGTACATATATCTAAGTATTATTAATATGAGTTATAAATAGATAGTATATAGTAATTAGTTATAGTGTTTCATGCTTGATTGTATATAGTTGTTTTCAATCATTGTATTTATTTGTAATTCATTCTTTTGTTAATAATTGATTCATTCTTTGATTATTTGATTCATTCATTCATTCTTGTATATAAAATCAATCTTTTTGGAATTAAAGAATAATATTGGACTTAGAGGGTGATATATATCAATAGCTGCCTCCCAGTGAACGACCTAGAATAAACCAGTAAAAATTAAGTAATTAAATAAAATTGACAGGACAACGGTTTATATTTGTGACATATATTACAATAACAACCCCCTTTTGCATGAACCGGTAGTCAGATGATCATATTTTTGGCATCGTTGCCGAGGATAAAAACCCGACAACAGTGCTTTATTGTGATTGTTTCATTACATGTCGCAGAAAGTCGACCAGTATTGAAATAGTTTTTGTCTAAATCATATGTGAGATAGACATATGGAAGAACAAAAAACATGAATGATTGGTGGAATATGTAATTTGAATCATATACCTTATGGTTGGTAGATAGATGATGAAGACCCTTTGTCTCCATGAGAGTTGCTAGGTACACTGCTAGCATCAGAAGCCTATGAAGTAATAGATAATTACCAAACACGGTCAAATTATATAATTACATAACAAAAGGTTCATTTCTTCTATACAAATAAAATAATTGAATACCTCTGCTTATCCCGCCTCTACATGTATATACAAAATAAACATTCAAATCATATTAAAATATGTGAATATCATTCATGTCAAATAAATGTATCAAATCATATCTGCATAGCTAATTTCCTTGCATGTTGCACAATATCATCCATGTTGGCATTGGGAAATTGTTCTTTCAACATCTAGGCCATCCTCGAAATAATCCTGAAATGTCCATTCAAAGTCTCATGGATATTAGATTGAGGGGATGCTATGGTGTTGAAGCTTTTGAAGGGAGCAACTACTCCCAAACAACGAACTCTGTCTTTCTTGTCATCTCCCTTCACCTTCGAGTAGGCATCCCCTTGCCAAGAAGTGACTCCCTTGGAAGTTGAACTACTAGCATCACTTTGATATTTCTTCATGAGGTCCTAATGATTGTAACAAGAAAAAACTCAATCCTAAAAATATACCACGGCAATTAATCATAAGTCAAGATCACAAAGAGCATACCATGGTAATTAAATTGGGAAATTGGTCTTTAAATGTGCCTTTTTTTAATTATTTTTCTATATCACTCTCTTTTTCTCTTTTCATTTTTTGCTAGGCAGTAATGCCATTGCCCCATATATGCCTTTTTAGGAAGTGATTCCCAATGCTTTTATCCCTAATGGAATTGTGATTGGGTATTTACATGTCTGAATTTTGCAATTTTACACCTAACAAATTTTCTGATTGCATAATTTTATTGATTACGGGATGTGCCTTGGACCATGTCATAATTTTACGGTATTTTACTGATTGCATAATTTTACATCTAATAGTTTGGTTTGTGTGGCATTCTTCACTTGCTTCTTCTCAACCATGTCCCTAAAATATGATATCTATACATTTCAACTTGAGTGGAAGCTTGGGTTCTTACTCAAATGAATGCTATTTTAATAGTCATTGTGAACTACAAAACAATCCTCCTAAAAATTATGCATGGAGATCTTGTGTAAAGTTCACAAGATCTTGAGGGAACCATTCAGGATTCTAATTCTGTTTGGTTGATTTCAAGGGAATATTGGCATCCAAAGTTCGGTAAGAAGGCAAAGGAAGACCCCTTGCTTCCAATGTCAACTTTTTTTGGGTCGTTTCACAACAAAGTGTTATGATCCTTCAAAGTGCTTTTGATGTGCTAAGGTGAAGCATTGCCATTCTTCCAACCAGATTGCCTATTTATGATGATGATAGTGTTGTCAAGGGTTGTTGGTGACACCATGGTTGATGTGTCGGGGTTTACACCTCGAGAACATCTAGTTGATGTATGGGTCTCATACGGAAAAGTGGATTTCTCAATAGCTTGTCAGACAGTAGATTATGTGCCCCTCCTTCCTTGTCCTTCCCTTCTAAGTCCTTGTGGATAAAGTGGTTTAAGGAAAAGTATTGTAAGTGTTGTTGATGGCTAGGAGTAGGTATGGGTGAAAGGAAGATTTGGCAGGATAGACTAGCATTCTAAGTGTTCACAAGACATGGACACCACCAGCTTCCAACGTAAGCATATAGATTGTTGTGGTCCTTCGAGGTGCTTATTTTGTGCTAGTGAGGGAATTGTTATTAATGAAGTTGCTTGATCCTACTTTTAGTACATTGTGTTAATTTTGCCATGGTTGATGCGTTGAATATTGTAGCTCGATGGCATATATTATATATGGGTTTCATGTGGAAATTGGATTTCTCAAAATGTGGTTACATACAAGATGTATGGGTTCCATGTTGGGGTTTCTCAAAATGTAGTTGACTACTACTTATAGTGTTCTCCCTCTCTTGCTAAGGATTCCTAGGTACATGGATTTCCTAGCTAAAGAAATGATCAGGAAAGGATTCTACAGATTGATGGTAAGGATGACAAACGTTAGGAAGGAAGATTTGGAAATAAAAAAATCTAGAATGATACTCAGCATATGAAGCATTGATAAGGCATGGCTCAATGAGGGGAAGATCCATTCCTTTCAACTTCAATGTTTATGGTCATTTTGAAAAAAAATGTGTCATGATCTTTTAGAGTGCTTGTGATGTGCTGCTATGGGTATTTGTCATTTTTATCTATCCAATGAAGTCGTAAATTGCTACTATTGATCACATTCTAAAGGATTTGATTCTGTCATGGTTAATGTGCTAAAGACTAACCCTACATGCCTTGTGCACAAGTCCTAGCTTGGACTATCCTTAGACAAGATCTTCATGCATAATTTCCACAATTCCCCTTGCAAAGGCAAGCATAAAGCCTAAGGTAAACTTTATTGTATCAAAGTCCTTTGCCATTCAATATTTGTGAATCCAACCAAAATATGTGGACCACCATGAAGTATAAGCATACTTTGGTAGTCTTCCTTGAGTTGACCGAAAATCTTCTTTGTTTCTTTATGCTCAAAGTCTAAACTGTAATAAGGTGGGAGCCAAAGGATCATGCTCTTGTCAAATTCTGAGATGGATGCAACAACCTATTCATTTGAGTAGCACACGCTCAAAAATGCTCTTTTGGCGACTATTGCCTATTTGGATCTGTTTTGAGGTCCCAAAGTATACAACTTGCCATTATTAACTTCTAAATAGGAACTTATTTGAAAACCTTGGATATACTTTGGCACAAATTAGAGAATAGATCACATTCATTTCTTTTTCTAATCTTAACCAAGTAGGTGTTAAGATCCTTGATTGTTAGCACATTTTTCTTCAAAGCAAAATTCCAGATCATGAAAATGTTAGGAAAATGCTTTCTAGGAGTGGAACATTTTGATGGAGCAGGCAAGTAAACATTACATTCTTCATAAACTTCTCAAATAAGGTTTTCACTAGTGACGCATGAGGACAATAAGTACAAATTAGTGTTTTTGGAAAAAGAAAAAAGTAATCGCTGAATCTTATAATTAAATCAGTGAAAGCATCTAAATATACCATTAGATCCTTCACCTTCTCATTCACTGTAGTTCCATCTTCCATCTTTGTGTTTCTGACTAGTCACGCAAATGTCAGCTCTTATAGGAATTAGTCCATCTGCCTGTGTCTAGTGTTTGTATCAAGAGCTACCCATTAATGAATTATTCCAATGTCAATGGATTAATACTAAATAAAAACATATTACCTTTTCATGGATAATCCTAGCAAACATCTTTGTTCCAATGCAATGGGGGTCCTCAAGTTTTAGCCGATTTCTCCTATTTTTCTCGCACATTTTCTAAAGGTACAAGGGCATTCAAATGAAAAGTAAGTGATGTATTTGTCATAAAAATAATGAGAAAAGTGCAATTCATTTGCATTAAGACAATACTTGATGCTCATCACTAACCCCAATATGAGCAAGTGTAAGAAATTATTGTTTGTCAATCCGAGCATCTTCAACTATGTCCCACATCTCTTCTAGGGAATGTCTTTTATAAAATACTTTACTCTTAATTTCATTCTTCCACACCCTCCATTTTGTAGCAGCACTGTGCATGACATATTTCCTTGTCTTTTCAGTACAACATGGCTGAAATTCAATCTTCTCCTACAAAACATATGATATTGTTGTAAATATTTTCAATAGCCAAAAAGTTAACAAAAAAGATGAATTATAACTAGCTCTTAAACCTAAATGACCTCCCATATTGTCATTTTATATTGAGGTCCCATGTCTTTCCAATTGGAATATCCTATGGGGGCCAAATTTGATCTTCGTATCACAGATCTGATAAAGTTTGCTAACTTAATAGCTTCTTCTCCAACGGGAATGCTAGCAACACCAACTGGAGCCTCCATCTTCATGCCATCTGCCAACTCCCATATTTAATTCATCAAGGTAGGACCTCTCATCATCTTTAATTGAGATGTAGCTACTCCTATGACAATAAAGAAATGGATAAAAGAGTAGATTAGCATCTTATCACTACTACAACTTCCACTTTTGCCATCAGTTAAAAACCGATGGCAAATCCCTTATAACCAATGCCAAAAAGTGACGGCGTAAGTAGCGCCGCTATTTCCTTTTCCCGTCAGTTACAAGGAACATCCGACGTCGAAATATCGTTCATTTAGCAGTCGGATTTGTTCTTTTACCATCAGTTATCAACCGACGATAATTTGATTTACCGTCGCTTATAAAAGAAGCGACGGCGTATTTACATCACTTCTTCCCATGTGGAGTCATTTTTTGAGTTTTGCCATCATTTAAACAAAAACGACATCTCTTGTATAAGTGATGGTAAAAATATTTATAGCATCGCTTTATCAAATAAGTGACGGCATATAAGTTTCAGGGAGAACAATGCTTCTCTTCTTTGTCGTCGCTTTTTAAAATAAGCGACGTCAAATATCCCTTTGTCGTCGCTTTTCCAAATAAGCAATAATAAATGTGCAATTCAGCTACCACATTTAAAATGTAATGCTGTCACTTTGTTACAAAATCGACGGCGAAGGTAGGGTCTTTTTTTTAATTTGGAAATTATGGGAAATACATACTAAACCTAGTTAAAAGTCCTACTTTTATGCAAAAATATGCAATGAAAATGAAAAGAAATTTATATTTCATAAATATAAAGTCTAGTACAGAGAAAGTTTGAAAATGAAATATTTACATGAAAATGTAATATGAAAACATAACAAAAGAAAACTAATAAAAATCAAAATGTTGCTGCCCTGATGCCACCAGCTCCACTTGCACCTCCCATGTCGTCGTCTCGTCAGTACATGCTGGGATCTGATGAAGGCAGATGCTCTGACTATCCCTTCTTTAGGAGCATGGATAGAAGCATTTCAAGCTTATCATCCATGGCATTCATCTAATTCCTCATCTCTACCTCTCTCTTCTCCCTCTCTGCCTCTCTCTTCTCCCACTCCTCTCATCTCTGCAGTGTGTTGGCAGTTGATCGACGACACTAGATGAGATAGCACCTTTCTTCCGACACCAGCTCAACAAGGTGTGTACCCTCCCTGCACTACGAACAAAACCACCATGATCCGGTAGCATCACTCTCCTAAATGCCTCCTCTAGATCCAAAGGCTGGTGGACACTGTCGGAGGTCTCCTCACTAAGGAGATGCACGAAGTGTTCCATTTGCTCCTAAATGTATTAAAAAATATTATTATAATATATATATACAACATTATAAATTTTTTGAGTTTAAGAAACTTACGTGTTTCTCTTGGTATGTCTTATGAATCCACTTATGAGCACCCTCAGCTGCAGCCTTACTATGGGTGACCTCGTAGATATCCATCCTAGTCATCTCCTTCCCATCATGTGTAGCGGATTGAAAATATGAAAATGATACAATTATATTAAGATAACTTATCAATTAAGAAATATTCAAGTGCGAAGTAGTTACAATACTTATGTAATGGCTCCTGACTGCCTTCATGCTCCTTCGACCCAACCAATGGGTCTGTGGTGGAGCTCTGGCCTTATTGGCCTTATTTTTCCTTACTTGCTCCTGTAATAAAAGCATATATATATATATGTATGAATTAATATACATAATAATATTTTTATGAATTTAAGATATATGAAATTAATAGAATCATTTTTAATCGATTACTAACCTTTGCCATGGGATACAGCCAATGCTCACATGCCCATTCACCCTAGCCTAAGTCAAATCCTAAACCCTAGCCCAACCTAACCACCCTAACCCTCGCCTAACTAAAACCCTAAAACCCTACTCCAAGCACCCTATACACAACTTAGTACCAAATCTAAACAACATATATATTTTAAACACAACCCGACACAAACCAAACATCATCCAACCCAAACCCCAACCTTAAGCTAAACCCCATGCAACCTCATAGCCATAATCCAACTCCATCCCAATCCTACACATCATCCTACCCAAATCCTAACAAAACCTAACCATAAACTAATAAAACCCCAACCAACTAATATATTGAATATTAATGAATTTTAAAAAATTTTGACAGAGTTTCTCCTTAAATATTTCATTCTCACATTAAAGTGCATTTCAAAACATCACACCACCTAATAAAAGTGGGCACACTCCACCATAAAAGTGCAACAAACAAAATACATAAATGGATACAAAAACATATAAAGGACAATATGTGAGCACACCCCACATCTATTAAAATCCTAAATTTCCATTCAAAACACAAATAAAAGTGAGCACACCCCACCATCAATTTAACAAAAACACATAAAAGACAATATGTGGGCACACCCCACATCTAACATGATCCTAAAATATCACGAAAATAACTTTAAAACATTGAAAATATATCTCTGAAGCATCCATGAGTGTTCATCGTCAACTACCTACAATTTCAATAGCAAAAAATTAATTAAATACCTACCTATTATGGTTTTAATAACTTAAGTACTTAATTTAAAATTTATGAGAAGGAAATTAAGGAAGAGTTGATGGAGATGGCAGGAGGGAGGGGATAATGGGGAGGGTGGCAGTTGGGAAGAGGTGGAGAGGAATTAGGGAAGGATGATGGGGAGGGTGGCAATTGGGAAGTGGAGGAGGAGAGGGAACAGACAAGAAAGAGGAGGAAGGGAAGAGGGGTAGATTGTCGAAGGAGGCAGGGAGGAGGAGGTGGAGCAGAATGTAGGGAGGAGGATAAGGAGTAGGAGGCAAAGTGGAAGGAAGGAGGAGGTACGAAGGAAGAGGAGGAGAATGAGGAGGTAGGGAGGAAGAGGAGGAGGAAGGGAAGAGGGTGGGAGGGGGGAGGACTTGCGGGAGGAGGAATGACAGGGAGGAGGAGGAGGTGCAGAGGAAGAGGAGGAAGAGGAGGCGAGGAGGAGGAGGGGGAGGAGTTGTGGAGGACAAAGGGAAGTGGGCGGTTCGTAGGAAGAGGAGAGGCAATGGCAGCTCCAGGAGGAGGATGAGGAGGAGAGGAGGAAGGGGCACTAGTGGATGAGGATGGGGAGGAATTGGGGAGGGCAAGGGGGAGGGGGCTGATCACAGGAGGACAAGGAAAAGAAGGAGAGGCGGTAGCAACTGTAGGAGGACGATGAGGAGAGGTGGTAGGGACAGGGAGGAGGAGGGGGAGGGGACGGATCGCAGGAGGAGAAGGAGGAGGAGGAAAGGCAATGGCGGTAGGAGGAGGATGAGGAGGAGGAGAGGCGGAGGGGACAGGGAGGAGGAATGGAGAAGGAGGGTCTCATTTGAGATGGCAAGGAGAGGCGACGAGGAGGAGAGGGCTTACCAGGAGTAGGAAAGGTAGCGAAGAGGAGGTGGAGGGGTAGTCACTCGCGAGGAGGGGGGTAGATGTGAGGACGAAGATGAACAGTATGGGGAGATTGGGCTCTACTCGCATGTAGATGAACTAACATTTGCCGTCGATTTAATTAACAAGCGATAGCAAATGCACCTCAAAAAATTTTGCTGCCTGCCCGAACGGGCCACTATTTTAACAAAAGACATTCAACATCACTTTATTAACCAAACGATGGCAAATATACATATTAAATCCGTCACCTCTCTTCTTTGTTAGTGACAGGGGGGCCATATTTACACCGCCCCTTCGTCGTCGCTTAATAAGTGAAGTGACGCCAAATATATATTTGTTGTCGCTTGTTGAACCGACGGTAAGTAACCTATGATATAATTCATTTTTCTAGTAGTGTATATATTTTTCCCCAAATAAATTCAAGAAGAAGATTCTAAATACTCTCCAAATGTTTTAAAAAAAAAATTGACCTAGTCGGTGTAGAGTGGCCAATCCTAACCCCAGGTCTCAACCCAAGGAAGGCTAGCTCTGCTCTACACTAAAAGAACCACTGCGCACCTTGGACTACGTACACAAGGGCCAACTCACTTCTTATCTACATTTCCAAATCCCTTTTATACACAGTAGTTCTACTCCTAATTCCCCATAGGGTTCATGCTCATATTCGTCTCATTTATCCAAGTCCAGATCTCATGTTTCATAATTCGTTCCTCATCCATATACAGGCAGCTCGTGTTTCATAACTCAATTCTCAATAACATGCAACCTGTTGTTTCACAAGCAATTTCTCAATTCCATACAGGTAGCTCATATTTTAGCATACATCTCGTAATTATATTAAAGGCATTTGCTAGCAATTTATCTTAACCATGCATTCAAGTAAATAGTACAGCTCAACTAGGCTCATTCATTTCTACCCTAGGGTTCATTCCACATCCTAGAGTTCAATCCGGCTATTCCAACCAAGCACATTCTTATTTAAATATTAACTGAGTTAGACCACTCTATCGGGTATCACGGGAGGAATGGGGGCTTGTGCCGTAGATCTCATCGTCTCCGCGGGCCCTGAACACGTCACTGGTTGGTAACCTGTACCAGCGACTAATGTATGTTAGACTAGCTCAAAACAATAGGTACTCAACACGAATACGTAGAGGAACTTGAGTAGAAAACAACGGTACTTCATTTGCGGAAATCTGATTCCGTTTGGGACTTAAATAGGCCAAAAACATGATTTCTGATCAAAATCAGACGTCTGGGACTAATCCCAGACATCTTAAAAGATGTCAAAAACTCACCTTGCGTCACCTACGGCTGATCAGATGTCCAGACCTCCTCTGCGATTGTCTGAGGATAGTTCCAGACATCGAACAAGGTCTCTGGTCATCTGGAAGCACCTCTGGACGTCTGGTGATGTCATCAGACGTCCAAAAGTACGTGGGAAATCGTACCGCGTGCCTTCCCAAAGCTGCACCTGCATACGAGAGCATAGGCACGATCAGCCGATAACAACCCATGCGCTGAGATCTTCTACATAGCGGAAATCAATGCAAGAATGTACGTACCACACGCGATACGTGCTCTCAGACATCTGGCCTTAGCTCCGAACATCCAGGTCCCTCACCAGTCGTCTGGACAACACACCAGATGTCTGATACTGGAAAACCTCCAGTACCAGAACCTCTTCACACCGCTCGCCGCGCTCGTCCTCTGCCGTAGTAGTTGCTCCAGTAGATGCAGGAGCTTGAGCAGCTCTCCACCAGTGTCCTCCACGCGCATACGCACCTGCCACCGGCCATGCAAGCTCCGTCGAGCTCCCGAAGGTCCTTCGACCTTCCACGCTCTCCTCCTTCCTCTCTCTCGCTCTCCCTCGCTTGCCCCCCTCTCGCCTCTCTCTCAAGCCTCGCTGCTGCCGCATAGGAGGTGCTAGAGGTGGTGGTGGCTGTGGTGTGAGGAGGAGAGGAGAGGAGAAGGGACGGGTATAAATAGGAGGGGAAGTAGTGTTTGAAGGGTGTGGGTGAGAGAGGGAACGGCCTCTGCACGCTGCCCACGCACAGAGTGCAAAGTGCAGTATGAAAAATTTCACTTTCAGACATCCGAGGATGAGTCCAGACGTCTGACTAAAACTCCAAATGTCTTAAATGGCTAAAATGTAGCGGGTCATTACATCATAACAAACTTAAAGGAAGTTTCATCCCCAAAACTTAAGCTAGCTAAGGTGTAGAAAAAGGAACGTAGAAACACATTACAAACTTAAAGAGGACCGAAGTTGGTCCGAAAAGACGTACCCTCAAAAAGCTCTGGGTACCGCTCTCGCATCGCCTCCTTAGGCTCCCAAGTCGCCTCCTCGTACTGCTGGCTTCTCCATAGGACCTTCACCAGTGGTACCTGCTTTCGTCTCAGACTCCGGACGACTTTGTTTAGTATCTGTATTGGTCTCTTAGGGTAGGTCACGTCGTCACCCACCTCGATGCTCTTGTGGCTCAGAACGTGGCTGGGATCAACGACGTACTTCCTGAGGTTGGACACGTGGAACATGTTGTGCACTCCAGAAAGCTGGGGAGGGAGGGCAAGCAGATAAGCAACGGGTCCTACCTGCTCCAGGACCTCAAAGGGCTCCACAAACCTCTACGCAAGCTTCCCTTTCACCCCAAAATTCTGCAGGCCCTTCATGGGCGAAACACGGAGAAAGACGTGATCCCCAACCTCAAACTACACATCTCTATGTTTCCGGTCAGCGTAACTCTTTTTCCTACTGCCGACAGTGCGAAGTCGTCTGCGAATCTGCTCTATCACCTCCCGACTCTGCTGGATCAGCCTGGGACCAACCCCTACTTGGTCCCCACCTCGACCCAACTCAAGGGTGCAGTACACCTCCATCCGTACAGAGCCTCGTAAGGTGCCATGCCGATGCTCGAGTGGTAACTGTTATTGTATGCAAACTCTGCCAGGAGTAAATGCTCCTCCTAGGAGCCTCTTCAGTCTAGTACACACGCGTGTAAAAGGTCCTCAAGTGTTTGTATGGTGCTCTCTGACTGTTCGTCCATCTGGGGTTGGTAAGCGGTACTGAACCTCAAACGTGTCCCCAAGACCTGCTGAAACTCAGCCCAGAACTGTGAAGTAAAACGAGTATCACTGTCAGATACAATCTCACGTGGGACTCTGTGCAGGCACACCACATCTCGGATGTATCTCTCTGCTAACTGTGCTGGTCCAAAGGTGAATTGGATTGGCAAGAAACGTGTCGTCTTCGTCAACTTGTCTACTATCACCCAGACTGCGTCGTGTCCCTACTGGGTAACTGGTAGACCCACCACCAAGTCCATGGTGATGCTCTCTTACTTCCACTCTGGCACAGGAAGTGGCTGCAACAACCCTGCAGGCCTCTGATGCTCAGCCTTCACCTGCTGGCATACCAAACATTGCTGCACAAACTCACCAACATCCCACTTCATCCCTCTCCACCAAAATTCGCATCGCAAGTCATGATACATCTTTGTGTTCCCGGGATGTACGGTGAACCTGGACCTGTGCACCTCAGCCAGGAGCTCTCTCAACAACTCCTCACCCCTAGGAACGCATAAGCGCCCCCTCATGCGTAGTATTTCGTTTGAAAAGGAAAAGTCTCCTGGGTTCCCTGTCAACACCCTGCCTCGCAGCATCTGTAAGTATGGATCTGTCATCTGCCTTGCAATGATGTGGTCTATTAGCTCTAGTTGCATCTGTCATGTCACTGCCACTGTCCCACAATACCCCTATGACTCCTGGGGTCGCCAACTGCCCAACTCCTCCATAAGTCTCCAACTCTGTGCCTGTAAACTGGCCAAGTCGGCGAGCGCCTTCCGGCTCAAGGCGTCAGCCACCACATTGGCCTTCCCTAGGTGGTAGGAGATGCTGCAGTCATAGTTCTTTAGGAGCTCTAACCAACGTCGTTCTCTCAAGTTAAGCTCCTTCTGGTCAAACAAGTACCTAAGGCTCTTATGATCCGTGAAGATCTCGAACGTCTCACCGTAAAGGTAGTGCCTCCATGTCTTCAGTGCGAAGACAATAGCTGCCAACTCTAAGTCATGGGTAGGGTAGCTATGCTCATGGGGCTTCAGTTGTCGCGAAGCATAAGCGACAACATGACCCTGCTGCATGAGCACACCCCCTAACCCCTGCAACAAAGCGTTAATGTAAACCACAAAATCGCCACTACTTCTGGAATGGTAAGCACAGGAGCTAAAGTCAGTCTCTCCTTCAAATCCTGAAAACATGCCTCGCAATCATCTGTCCAGGCAAAGGGTACGTCCTTCCGAGTCAGTTGGGTCATAGGACGCGCAATCTGAGAGAATCCTCTGATAAACTGCCGATAGTAACCTGCCAATCCCAAAAAGTTACGTATCTATGTCACTGTGCATGGCCTCTCCCACCTGAGTACGACCTCAACCTTGGCTGGATCCACAGCCAAATCATCCCCTGAAATCACATGGCCCAAGAAAGTCACCTGCCTCAACCAAAACTCGCACTTGCTGTACTTGGCATACAGCCTGCGTTGCCTCAAGGTGTCCAAGATAATGCGTAAATGTTGTCCGTGCTGCACCTGATCCCGCGAGTAAACAAGCACGTCGTCGATGAACACCACCACAAAATGGTCTAAGTGCGGCCTGAAAACCTAGTTCATCAAATCCATAAAAGCAGCAAGGGCATTGGTCAACCCAAATGGCATGACCAAGAACTCGTAGTGCCCGTACTAGGTAAGGAAAGCTGTCTTGGAGACATCGATCTCCCTGATCCTCAACTGGTGGTAGCCCGACCTCAGATCTATCTTGGAGAACACTTTGGCGTCTCGCAACTGGTCGAAGAGGTCGTCAATCCTTGGTAGCGGATACTTGTTATTGATGGTGACCCTATTCAGCTATCAGTAGTCGACACACAGTCGTAGGGTACCGTCCTCCTCCCTCCGTGGGTCCCTGCTGGCAGTTGGGCAGGGGTCTGGTGCTGGCAACTGGCCCCTGTCTAAGGCCCCCAAAGGCCACTAATGGCCCCACAAAATGAGGTGGCTCTCCTGCGGACACCGTGTGCCTCCTCTCTCGACGGCCCTGAGAGTGCTCTGGCTAGTAGGGCCTCTTCTATCCGCTGTCAGTGTCTCATGCTGTCGGGTTGGTCTCCTCGTAAGTCATGGCTGCCTCAACCACACAAGAGAAAGTGGGTAGCTTCAGGGGTTTGACATAGCCCCGAATAGCAAGTCGGAGCCCCTCAGTAAACCTCCATAGGCACTCCTCCTCTGTAGGCACACTTGTTGAGGAAAAACATGACAGCTCCAGAAAACACGTGCGGTACGCGCTAACCGTCATCGTCCCCTAGTGGAGAGTGTGGAACTCCCACTTCCTCTGGTCCTGCCAGGTCTGGGGAAAATACTGCTTGCAGAAGAGAGCCACGAGCTGGTCCCACGTTGGTTCTCTTCCCTCCTGGCCTCTAATTGCCCTCCACCACCTGTGTGCCACACTCTCTAGCTGGTACGTGGCAAAGGCCATGTAGCACTCCATGGGAGGGCGAAGGGTGTCGAACACCTTCTCAATTTGCTCCAGCCAGTCCTCTGCTTTAGACGGGTCCTCATCCCCCTTGAAGGAGGGGGGCTTCAGCTTCCAGAACTATCCGGAAAGCTCGTGGTGTAGATACAGTAGGGGAATGGGCACGCCTCCAGGAAAGGAAGTCTCGTGCTTGGAAGTGTCAGAGTGTAGTGGGGGTGGTGGAGGACCACCACCTCCCCCTCCTGCTCGTCCGGCGCTGCGATGGTCTCTCTATCCCACTAAGGACTCCCCCTGCACATCCTCAGGGAGAGGTGCTCGTGGAGGCTGGTGGAGCTCCCCTCGCACGATGTCTCTGATCAGTTGAGCGAGATCCTGGGTCTAAACGCCCGGA
Organism: Thalassia testudinum; assembly: GCA_037157565.1. NCBI lineage: Eukaryota > Viridiplantae > Streptophyta > Magnoliopsida > Alismatales > Hydrocharitaceae > Thalassia > Thalassia testudinum. The sequence goes on from JAZHRO010000055.1 coordinate 124,816,027, forward strand.
AGAAGAGGTAGGTCAACTGGTACCTTAGGATCGAAGATCAACGGCTGAGAATCATCCTCCGGGTGAAGGCAAAAGCGGTCGATGGCGAGGATGCAATGAGCGGGTGCCACGTGGCGCGTTGTGGGCTGTTGATCATCAGATCAACGATCAGAACTTCTTGGGCTTATTGCAGGAGCTCTTGATGTCGGATTTGGCCGATTTTGAGTCCGTTAGACTCCGTTCGTTGCTCTAAATCCATCCGTGTGGTCCGATTGCTCATCTGAGGCCTGTTTTGACATGTTCTTGTACACATGGCCATTAATAATGCATTATAAGCAATCTTGATGTGTAATGCATGCGATGCTCCTATTCTTATTTATGATGTGTTATCGTGCATTTTGCTCTTAAGATAAACCCCAATTGATAGAATTATCGCCCCAAAATGCAGTGTTATCAGCTATTGCCCATCAAACTTGTGGCCTCCCTCAAGCTCGATTCCACAAAGGAAATCAATCCTACTTTCAGACCACAAGACTAGCTAAGCTTGCTACACTTGGGTTTTGACAGATTTAATCTCAAAAAACTGACTTCAAACTTGTAAAATGAGTACCCTACACAATGAGATTCTTCCTTCTTATTGGAGATTGACTACTAAAGCCAATCCTTATACAACAAATTTGAAAGTTATTCAAATAAGTTTTGAATGATAAAGAAAAGATTACTTTTGAAGGAAAGAAAAACAAAGAAACATAATCTCCTGCTCTACTTAGAAGTGAACTTTATATCTACAGGAATTGTAACGACCCGGTTCCCGAGTCCCTACGAGACACGAGAACCGGACCGACTCGACTAATCCCAAGACCTAGTCGTCCAACGAGGAAGTAACCAAAAGACAGTAAAATAAACCACATTCAGCATGAATATAACTAACAGTAAGAAAGTACAGCAGTAAGGAAAGAAACTACTACAGTAGGTACCACCACAACAGTAAAACAGCATTTATCATATAACAAGAACTGCAGGTAAGGAAGGTACAGCGGAAACAAAAACTACTCACTAGAACAGAAACAAAAGGGGTACAAAAGGCTGTGGTAACTCTACTGGACCCTACTCGGCCCAGCGTCCTCTGCAGCCGCCGACCCTGGCTGCTCAACACCTGGTCCTGAAAAAGGTAACGAGTGTAACACGTCAGCAAAACGCTGAGTAGAGTGGCAAACTAACTAAAGGCAACAGTAGAGTGTACAGTAGCTGTTATGTTCTATTACTTCCTTTATTCACATCTTCCAATTTTTCTCACTATTTCATTTATTTCTCAGATCCTTTACTTGATCTCGAATGTCCTCGTGGGAACGATCTTGATTGCAGTCTTTTCCAAAAGTAGAAGTAGCACGTGGTGCTCTCCTGGCCGGGAGAGTCCCCCGTGGTGATCCTACCCTCAGTCAACCACCCCAAGGTCACTGACAGACGTAACGGTGACTACGGCACGCGCGATAAACGCACAGGTAGCTAGCCCGCACTGGCACGCGGTCAGTCGTTTCCGTTAACGGGTGCGCCCAAAGCACAGCACGGAACCAGGGCAGAGCCCTCTCAGTAACAGGGGTCCAACCCCTCCACAGTAACCAAACCGGGGCCTTGCCCCTCCACAGTCCGCGCACCCTCGCCTGACTACCCTGGTTTGCCCTAGTGGGCCTAACAAGTCGGTGAAGGAGGCTAGCAGAACCCCGGGGCCCGTGGGGTAGCTAGTACTCTCCTAACACTACTAGCTCTCCTTGGTACTACGTACACGAGGGCCAACAAGTCGGTACAGAGCGGCCAATCCTAACCCCGGGTCCCTGGGGCGGCTGGCCCCACTCTGCACTAAACAGGTACAGGTACTTCCCTTGGTACTGCGTACCCAAGAGACAGTACAAACACATCTCAGTTCCATTCCTTTTTCTTTCCAGGAGTTCCACTCCTAATTCCCTGTAGGGTTCCAGCTCTTTATCTCAGAACATCATATGTTTCACTTTCCAGATTCACGTTCTCAAAATCCATGATCTCAACATGTTTCTTTATTCATAACAGGCAGCTGTTAATTCAAATTACAGGCAGCTTTATATTCCTTTCCATTTTTCCAAGACTGCAGTATTATACATTCCACTAGTTTTTCCATCCTAAGATTCATGCCACATCCTAGGATCTAACATACAACTAGTTTTCCAGCCCTAGGATTCATGCATCACCTAGGAGCTATCATTCCATACATTTCTCATTCCTAGGATTCATGCAATGTCCTAGATTCTAGTTATGGTTCCATACTTTAACATATTTTAAAAATAACTTAAGCCACTCTACCAGGTACAACGGGAGTAATGGGGGCGTGATCGGGAATCCCGCGTGCCTCCGCGACTCTCAAGACTGCAACTGAACGAGATCCTGTCACAAGGATCAAACACAAGGAGCATCTCAAAACAGTGTATAGCTACCGTAGATGAGTAGAGGAATTAATTCTGAAGAGAACGCAACTCGAATCGCGGAAAACGGAGCCTGAACGGACCCTAAACGGGTCGAAAAAGACGATACTGTACAAAATCAGACGTCTGGAACTCCTTCCAGACGTCTTAAAAAGTGGATCAGAGAATTACCTGTTCAGCGTGGTTTCCCAGACGTCCAGAAGTCTGCGGGGACGTTTGCCTAGATCCCAGACGTCCGATGGTCCCTCCGGACGTCTGGAGGTCACTCCCGCCGTCTGGTACAACTTCCAGACGTCTGATTCGCAAAGGATGGCGAATCAGCGAACCTGCGCACAGCCAACCCCCCTCCCTTAGTACGGTCAGTCGACAAGAAGGAAGAAGAAAGCGGACACTCACCTTTCAGACGTCTGTATGATCTTACAGACGTCGACCTTGCCGTCTGGCTATCAACCCAGACGTCTGATTCTGGAAATTTTTCCAGAATCAGAACCCTGCTCGGCCTCCGCTCGCGACGTCGCCCGCGTCGCACCTCGCGCGTCTGCTGCTCAGCCTGCAGCAGGTCCCTCTCCGCGTCGCTCCGCGCCCCCTGCGCCCTCCGTCGGCCGGCCAAGCCACTCCGGCGAGCTCGCCCTCACGGCAGAGCTCCGCCCTCGCACGCCGCACCTCCGCGCTCACTGCGGCCGCCGCTGCCACCCTCGCGTCCGCTCGCTCTCGCGCACAGGAAGGAGAAGGAGGAGACGGTGGAGTCGGGAGGGGAGGCGCGCCCCTTTTAACGCCGCGCGGAGAGGAGAGAGAGAAGGCGGCAGGCCGCCTGCAGCCGCAGAGAAAAGAGGGAATATGCGGTCTGCGCGCTCAGGCGCGCAGGCGACTCGCGTGTGTCGAAAATAACGAATTTCCAGACGTCTTGAAACTATCCCAGATGTCTTATCAGACGTCTGGTTGTGATCCCAGACGTCTTGTCCGACGTCTGAGCCACCTCCCAGACGTCTTAGAATACGTCTGGGGCACACATTCGTTACAGGAATAAATATTTCGATGGCAACTGGCCACAATCCATTATCAATGTTCTCTCATAGAAAAATGCAGATGGCCAGTGAAAACTCGAGAGCATATCTGATCATTTGGCTTATGAACTACCATATTTACCAGAATGTGCAACACAGAGGAAAGATCGACCAAAGGATATACCCAACACAGAATCATCCAAACCACAAAACACTCCCAACCTTCTCAAGGAAAAAGATTTGTAGTGTAGCCTTAAAACACTTCAAAGACAATTCGACTCAATATTTATCCCATTTTTTTAAATTCTTTTTTTTAAGTAAATCCCATAAATGAAGGTTACGATCTATTTACCACCTAAAAATTCAGATTTCAACACATGAGATAACCCTGAAACAAGTTTCCAAAGAGTTAAGCCTATAGATACTATAACTGCAGGAATACACATAAACGCAGGTCCAGCAAAAAGGGCACTAAAAGTGAATCATGAAGCATAAACCAAAATCTAGTAATTAGTATGAAGATGTGATAACAACATCCATGACTAATTAAAATTGGATATAACCGATGTATTGGATGGTAAAATTGTCCATGTTTAGCATACCTTTCTAAAACATGGTGTTTTGTTTCAGTTTGTGCTGCTTCATGTTGCTTAATCACGCTATCATTTAACTTCTTTCTAGATATTGTCTAATGTAACAGGGGTTTGCCACCATGATGGAAGTTTGTTATTTGGTATTGAAGAATAATAAGATAACAGGAAAGGCTAGTTGTAGCATTGATGTTAAAAAGTAAGGGCAACATGATGGATTTTGCTAATGGCACCATAATAAAGAGATCGACTTGTTACGCTCACTAAACTAATGGGTACTAACATGTGAAAATTTAAAGATTATGACCCTTTTGAAGCATAGACTTCTATGTTCAACAATGAAGGTTTAATTTTATGTTTATTCTTAAAGTTAAATTCCTTTGTGGATACTTATTAGCAGCCTCCTGTCTTTAAACATTAGGATGACTGTGAAGTGTATGTATGCTGTAGTGTATCTTTTCAAGGGAAAAAACTTTTTTTAATGTGAATGATGTAGACCTATGAGTAACAATCTTTTAAGAGTAGCACACATGGTATGATATAATGATTAATCTAATAAGTGAATATATCTTCCATTGCCAAAATATAATTTGAAAGCATAAATATTAATATGTCAAGGAATTTACATGTATAATATATTTTTTTTGAGAAAGACATGTATAATATTGATTACAACTGTGCCAAAGAACATTATTCTGATATGATATAGGCCAAACAAAAGTAGGAAACATGAACCTATGGAATTGGTTGGTAAATCATATCCATTATTGGCGAAGATGATAACAAATGTACCAATGGCATATTACTTCTGTCAATTCTACTTCCGAAATGAATAATATTGAGCTATTCTGCTATTGAGAAGATAATGTAAAGCTCTTCTACATCTGAATACAGTGAGGTTCTTAGATCTAGAACTCCTAATTCTGCAAAGCAAGTTACTAAAGATCACTCTGATGAAGCAAATCATAGATAAAATCATAATGATATCAGTTCCTTATTCCTTATTCAGAATTCACAAACCATAGATAAAACCAATCAAGTAGTTGCTTCTAAAGCACATTCCTGATGTGGAATCAATTTTCATCTAAAATAGATCGGTATTGATTAGAATCTTATCAAACTCATCCTACCATTTTCCCTTTATTTTTCCATCTACAGGAAACAAGTCCAAATGGTGCTTAAAAATTCAGCATAGGTCTGAAATTAAAAACTAACTAGACAAATATTACAAAAAGAAAAATCAGAAATGCTTGTAAATAATGTCTGAAATTTCCAAGCATGGATTTTAAAATAAGAGATATATTGGAAATACATCTTCCCTTGTGTCTTGATGTTCGTAACATCTAATAAGAACAAGAGAAATAAATATTGTTGGAAGATATATGTATGCTTGGATTAAGTACACGAACCATGTCACACACTTAACAGGACCATCACATGGTCTATTAATCCAACACACATCTATCTTCCAACAAACATAAATCCTTATCATAATGACAATATCTAAAATGGGAGAATAGGTTCTACTTTCAGCCTTCTTTGGTGGTGAAAGGAAAAGGTGGATGTATCAGAATAGATTATTAAATCCTTCTGTTCTTATTCATGTTTCTTTCTACTCTTAGAGCTCTTGCCATGGTCACTATGATATGAAGCACTAAGAAAAAAGGTCATTTAAGATGGTTCAAGAAAAGGATCGACAATTTTCCTATTATGGACTAGCAATTTGGTTTTCTTATAAGACTGTCAATTTGTTAATGTACTTTGTTTGCAGAGTATTTTCATTTGAGAGCATCACACATGAATATGAAATTAAGAAGGCAATTAAAAGAAACAAATCATTGTTTTAGACAAAGACTTGCTCCAATGTTCACAAGGAAAACATCATATGTGAAGCAACATCTCCTATCAAATATCATCATCATCTAAATCAGCTTCCTCGTCAGACACATGAATATTCAAATCATCCACATCTCTTAACCAAGTGGATGATTCATTTGCTACCATCCTTGCATTCCTTGTGTCAAATCCATGCATGAGACTTTAGACATCTACAATTTCAAAAGCATCTCTAACCTTGACCGACTTAATCACATGTCATCCTTCATTCTAATTATCCTTGATGTAGAACACTTTCGATGCTTGAGATGCCAAGATGTAGGGGTCATCCCTGATATCCTTCCCTATTTGTGATAAGTTTGATAAATTAACAATGGTGAATCCGTAGCCATTAGTCTTGCACCCTCTAGTTGGATGAACCCAATCACATTTGAATAGAACCACCCTATACATCCCTGAATAGCTTAGTTTGAGAATGTCTTTTAGAACACCATAATAATTTTGTTCCCCGTCAATTGGTTGATTATCTTTTTTACTAGAATAGCTACTTGAACTAGAAATGACTGCTACACCACTGTTTTGTGTTGTCAAATCCTTCTCATGTTCTGTCATATGAAACATAAACCCATTAATAATGTACCCTCTATAGGTAATAACCATGTCAAAAGGACCTTTAGCTAACCACTTCAACTCCCGAGAAACTTTATCACTTCCTTCTTTCTCCAAGCATTCAATCTACAACAAATTAAGTAATATAATTTCAATTATTGATAAAAACTAACTCAAATTTAGTTGAATATACAATTAAAAAATCGAAAGAATCTCACTTTATCACGAAACCAATCATTGAACTAAAGACTATGAAGCCTATTAAGTTCAAAGTGAGATAGGCGAGGTGAGCGGTGACGCCTTCTTAGCATAACTTATGCTCCCTATTTCAAAAAGGCAATGAATCTCTAGTTACATGATACTTCAACTTATCATGATAATCCAATCAAAGAAATGAAGAATTTTCAATACATACATTCTAAAGTGACTAACGTCTTCATCGTTAAAGAGAACATAATGATGTGCTTGAAATAGCGACTGTGAATCCAGCTTCTTCCTTGAAACTCTTCATCGTTTCTTGAGATCGAATCACTTGTTTGTTATTTTCTTCCCTAAAGGTCGTCCTAGTGGAGATGGTAGATCTTCATCCATCTCAGGGATAACATCCTTGTCATTTTGCGGTGGCTTATCAAATTTGATATGACCACCACTAAGATACCTTGAACAAAAGGTTAGGCACTCATTTGCCAAGAATCCTTTTGCAATTGATCCTTCAGGATGAGCTTTGTTCTTGACAAAGCCTTTCAAAGTCAGAAAGAACCTAAAACATTGAAAAGCTCACTTATTAGTGAAACACAATTTCTAAAAGGACATCTAGTAGATAATTGTATAATTCACAAATAACTACCTCTCAATAGGGTACATCCATTGATAGAAAATGGGACCTCCAAGCTTTTCTTCCTCTACTAAATGGATGACGAGATGTATCATGATAGTAAAAAATGAAGAGGGAAATATCTTTTCCATTTCACATAATGTTAGAATGGCTTGAGATTGTAGTATATTGAGATCTAATGATCTAAGAACCTTGGCACACAAGCATTTAAAGAGGTAGCATAAACCAATTAAGATAATTGCCACTCTATCAGGTAAACAACCTCAAACAACCACCTGTAAAAGCTCCTGCATTAGAATGTGGCAATCATACGTTCTCATCAATGTTACCCTCTTCTTTTTAACTTGTATCGCACGCGAGATGTTGCACGATAACTCATCTGGAAGTTTCATCTCCTTCAAGATGGTAAGAAAGATTGTCATTTCTTGCTTCGTCATCTGGTAACAAGCTCTTGGAATCACATTTCCAACTCCTTTCGAATGGAGGTCTCTTCTAATCCCCATATCTACAAAATCTTAGTGAGACTTGTAAGTATCCTTTGTCTTTTTGACCTGACATGTGATTGTCCCAAAAATATTGTCAAATACATTTTTCTCAGTGTGCATGACATCAATGTTGTGGTGTAACAAATTATGCTTCCGATATGGAAACTTAAACAAGATGGTCAATCTCTTTAAAGGATTGCGTGATTCATCCTCTAACGAGGCAACCAACTTTGCAACCTCAAGTATGCTTTTACTTGACATTCGTACAGGCACTGACCGATGCTCTGTGCTCCCATCAAATGACTCACTATCCATGAAAAAGTTGTGATTCTGATCTAACCATCTCTGATGTCCCATATAGCAATACTTCCTGCTAAGACAACCAAAAAAATTTAGTGTTATAACCACAACAGGGACACCCTTTCTCTCCCCTTACACTCCAACCAGAAAGTGTTCCATAAGCTGGAAAATCATTAACTGTCCAAAGTAATGTAGCTCGCATCAAAAAGGTTTCATTATTGGATGTATCAAAAGTTTCAATTCCACGCTCCCACAACTCCTTCAACTCCTCAATGAGAGGTTGCATATAAACATCTATCTTGCCCCCATGAGCTTTTGGACCATAAATCAACAAGGACAAGATGAAGTTGCTTTGTTTCATACATACCCAGGGAGGCATGTTATAAGGTATTAGAATGATATGCCATGTGCTATGGACAACATTTATATTCTTCAATGGATTGAAACCATCAGCAACTAATCCCAAACGAACATTACGAGGCTTCACAACAAACTATGGATGCAAAGAATCAAAGTGTTTCCACGTTAAAGAGTCTACAGGATGCCTTAAGAGGTTGTCTTTAATAGAACCTTCTTCAAGCCATCTCATATCTATGGCTATCTTTGAACATGCAAACAATCATTACAATCTTGGTTTTAAAGGAAACCACCACAACACATTAGCTAGTTTTCTCTTTTTCTGTACCACAGAAAGATCAGCCAATGAATCCTCGCCATCCTTAATGTTCATCCATCTTGATTCACCACATATTTAGCAAACATCATCATTTTCGTTGTCTTTCCAAAAAGAGCATACAACTATTTGGGCAAGCATGTATTTTGAGATGTTGCTCTTTACTTCATTGTGAGATTTTGGTAACCCATTACCCTTCGGTAGCAAGAAGCTTAAATACTCCAAGAGTTGAGTAAACGAGTTGTTACTCCAACCATTTAGACACTTTAGATGGTATAAATATAAAGTGGCAGCCAACTTGCTCTCATTCGAGTTACCATATAACGACTTCTCATCATCCTTCATCAAATCAGAGATCTTACGTCATTCCTTTTCTACTCCATCAGATCCTTGTTTGCTAGCACCTTCATATCCCATATCATCCTCAACAAAATTCGTCATTGCTCTCTGTGCATCCTGCATCTGCATTGACTCCAACAAAAACGTCCTCCAACAATCCATGAACATCATGCTCAAAGGCCACATCCCCTTCTCTCGCATTAGAGATTGAGGTGTGAGAAGTCTCACCATGATATGTCTAATTCACATAATTCTTAAGAAAGCCATTACAAAGCAAATGATCAATCACCTCATCCTTCGTCCCCCACAAAGCATTAACACACTTCCGACAAGGACACAAAATCCAACCATCTACCCAAGACTTATCAAATGCAAAATCCAAAATTTTCACAATGCCCTGCATGTACTCTGCGCTTATCCTCACTTTCGACTCTATCCATGATTTATACATTGCTTCCTGCAACACAAACATAATCTAACAATCAATCGTAAGTATCATGACAAATCAAAGAACTCCTTATTGCATATAGGTAAGCATAACAACAAATCTACAAATAAGCCATGGTAAGAACCATAAATAAGCCATGGTAATAATCCCTTTTGATCTAACAATCAAATGAGCCCTTGATGGATCAAAAATATTTTTGATTGATCAAAAGGAATTTTCAACCCCTAATCAGCTTCATTTTGTGACAAATGGAAGTTGGCAATTTGAACCTAGATTGGTTCAATGTAATATGAGATGCATAGGATTGTGAGCGCCTAAGAGACTCAACTTCAAAGGATGGTTGTAGATGAGTTTAATAGAAAAACATGATGATTCATTAGACTAGTTAGATATGAAATACTCGAGATTAGGTGTCTAAGAAGTCATATAGCCATGGCATAGGCCATATCGCAAATGAAATACTCGTGGTTCATTTGCCTCTCATTGTTTACTCGAACTCCAAGACTCCAACAAACTTGATAATTATAGATAAAATCCTTGAACCTTCTCTCTTGTAAAGCAGAAGCTTCAGATGCAGACTAGATTATTACACTACCGCATTGAATTAGTTTTTTTTTTTAGGAAGTAAATATGGTGGCCATGAGATTTGATCTCATGACCATTTTGAAGGCTATTGGGTGCTCTACCACTGAGCCAATCTTTTGTTGTTAACTATTTGGTAACATTCAACTTCAAAGAGCAAAGTAGAATATATAATAAGCATATACTAGCAAGAGTGTACCAACAATAAGAATGCAATACAATTCCCAATACAACAAATATAATTGCCTCTTACCCACATAGCTAAGTAAGGAACAACATATCTAAGTTGTGCTGTTGTTATTTTAATATAGTTTATTTGTTACTCTTTATATAAGATCTAAAGCTTATAAGTCATAAATTCGAAAATCAACTTCTACTACTCGATTATATAGCATACTAATGGACACAACATTGACAACATCAATAAGAACAAAAACAATCTCATTAACAACAAAAATAAAAACAATGAAAAAAATATCAATTGGAAAAGGATAAAAAGAACACATTTACCTGTAGAGATCAGAGAATAGAAAGTTGATAGAGAAGGTGTAGAACCTACAAAGATACAAAAAGAGGTTAGATACAAACAACCTAATGAATCTCACATCACATTCACAACAAAATGAATAAACCAAAATGAATTAAAAATTTTATTGTAAGCCCTCTAGAGATCTAGTTCTTTCCATAGGATTTTTGTTAGGGACTAGCAAAAGTTAGGAATGGGGTTATGATGGTAACACCATCATTCTTCATAACTAACTAAAATTAGTCAAATTCAAATGTTAAATGCTCCTAAATGATCGTATGAGGATTATAAATCCGTGCTAAATTGATTTAAGAAGATAAGAAATCAAGGTTAATTTTGCTATTTTAACATCCATTCACAAATGTAGATTAACCAAGGGGTTGATTAGGGGTTAATTAAAGGTAAAATGAACTTAAAAGCACAAGAAGTGGGCTCAAAATAACTGAATCAAGGTTTCACGTATTTCAAGGATTAAAACAGTACTGAAAACCTTAATTATCAGCCAAACTCAAATTGAAAGGGTTTGGTAGAGATAAATTCAAACTAAACCTCTTAAAATTCATTAAAAAATATTCTAAGAGGTTTGGTACCTTCACTTTGACCATCTGAACCCATTTTTAACCTACAATAGACATTCGAACGGGAAATTACCCTAATTTGGGCTTCTATGCAATTTACCAAGTCAAACATGGTTAAAATTCAAATCCAAGTTCACCATCAGATTCCTTGGGTCCAAATTAGATTAACACCAAAATTTGAGCCCAATCAGAGTCCATCTTGACCTAATTTGCAATTCAATCCCCAGATCTCTATTCGTTACAATTAAACCCTCACCTTTTAGACTTTTCTCACCAAAAGGCCCCTAAGTTATCATCTTCTTTTCTAAAAGCCCCCTTCTGACCTTCTTCACCATTCCCAACAGGGCTACAAAACTCCTAGAAGAACTAGACCCGCCGACTTCATTTCGAGGAATCTCCTTCCAATCAAGACCAAATCCCTCCAAATTTGGAGGGATTGATCAGAAAGAGATCCTCTCCCATCTGAGCAAGGAATCATGCTTTGATTTGAAGCCCAAGGTCAGCGGTGAAGCTCAAAAAATCAAGAGTTTCCTTTGCCTAATTTTCCTAGAACTAGTGAGGATTCCATGAAATTGAAGGCCTTAAACACCTCTATATAAGTTCCCTGATGTTCCCAAGTTCAAACCAGTTAGGTGATGGTAACGTCATCATCAACCATATCTAGCTTTAATTATTCATATTCAATTAGTAATTGCTCCTACATAAATGCCAAAGGACCGTAATTCACTACACATCCTTTATGAGAGTTTAACATAAAACCAGGGTTAAAAGTGTAATTTTACCATCATATCATGAATGCAGAATAACTGTGGGTTTTCTTAAGGGTTTGTTAAAGGTCAAATATGCATTAAAGTCTAACAAGAGGGTCCGTGCAGACAGAAATAGGTTTTCACGCATTTTGAGAATTAAATGACATCTGAAACCCTAAAAATAGACCCTCTTAATTCACTGAGGTTATGGTCAGGATAAAATTTACCTAAACCCTCTAAAAATCATATAAAAATATTCTCTATGGTTTGGTATTTTTTATTTGACCATTGGAACCCATTTTGACCTAAAATAGAGTCTCAGACAAACAGTTGCCCTAATTTAGGTTTCTGCATAATTTACCCAGTCAAACTTAGTCAAAGCCTAAATCCAACTTCACCATCAGATTCCTTGGGTCCAAATTAGGCTTGTACCAAAATTTGGGCCTAATTAGAGATTACCTTGACCTAGTTTACATTTTAGTTCTGTCTGACACTTTTCTCTCACACATATGCCTTTAACTTTCAAATTAATTGCAATCAGGTCCCTAACTTTACCATCGTTCTTTGCAAAAAGGTCCTCAAACCATTTATGGAAGGTTATACCTTCACTATTGAGTTTCAAGTGAGGATTTCTCGCTCGATTCTCAATCAAACACTCCTAAAATTGAAGGGGAGATTCCTTGAGGAATTCCCTTCCAAATGAGACCTTCCATGAATCCTAAATTGCCCCCAAATCCTCATGTGAACCTTTTGAAGGTTCACATGTCCTACTTGCGTGAAAAATGTGGAGTTACAAGCTTGGTTTCCAAGCTTGAAACCCCTCCCCATGACCTATAAATTGACCTGTGATGCAAACCTCACCTCTTTAGCTAGCTTTTGGCCCAAAAATCTTCTTCAAACTCCCTCTCCGGCCACCTCCGCCCCCTCCGTCGTCCTACGACGTCCCAACAGCCAAATTGAGAGTATCTCCTTCCTCCCCAACTTCCTCCGCCTCTCAGCAGTCAACTCCGAGGTGCCCTAGCCCCTTCTTCCTTGTTATCTCCCTCGTCGGAGAAATCCTTCATCCTCGGCACTAGCCAACCACAGCCAACACCGCCCTACCTCCTTCATCCATAACTTTAGGTCCCCTCAATCCCTCTTCCCCTCTACTTCCTTTCTCACTCTTTAAATTCCAATTTTGACCGCCGTTCACACTCTCCCCCTCCGTCTTCTCCAAATCTGGCAAGGGCTCCGGTGAGCCTGTGCCACCACCACACGCCACCAAACATCACACCACCACCACCAAAACCTCCGCCGTGGCCCCTATAACAAAAGCCTTAACATTATTGGGCCTATCGACCACTCAAACCCCCCTGTCGACCAACCCATCATCCGCACGCCATCTCCGCCTCAATCCGACCACTCCACACACTCCCACACCCCACGGATGCCGCCATCACGTTCCATGACCTACGGAGATCCTCTTGAGCCTTTTAACAAGGGCTTTTAGCCTGTACTTTGTGCTTTAGGTCTTCCATCAGAGCTCCACCGCCGCCGCCATCAACGCCACCATGTTCTTCAAGCTCTAGGCCATGAAAGCACCAAGTCTCACCTCTAGGCAAAGTGGAATAGCCCCAGGAAGTCACCCCGGTCCTCAATTGGAGGTTCCAGCTGTGAGAGACACCTAATTGAACGAAGCTTCATCACAGTTGCACGAGGAGAAGCCCTTTCGGATTTAGTCCCACATCGAGAGCGGGGAGTCGCACGGCAGCCCATAAGTTATTTTTGTCCCATACGTTGTTTGCCTCAAGACACTGGAGGTGAGGTCCCTGCTCACCCTCTCACATACACCCGACCTAGTTGACCATCACTCCTTGCTCATCACCACTGCCAGTGAGCCTGGAACGGGGTGCGTGTGATCCGATTACCTGTCCATCTGAGAGAGAAAGAAGAGAAGAAAGGAAGAGAGAGATCACGGGGGAGGGGGGCTTTTGCTCTCTGAAGAAGTGTCCCTGTGTGACACTTAGCCAAATTTGAAGGGTGCGTAGCCCTTGTGCATGAAGAGAAGAGAAGGATTGAGAAGAAAAAGAGAAGACCTATGCGTGCTATGAAAGAAGAAAGAAAGAGAGAGAGAGGCTTTGAGGCTCTGTTAAGTCGAGAGCACTGTGGCATTATTTGAATTACTGTTGAATTACTTAAGTACTATAGTTTACAATTGAGTTCTGATTGAATATTGCATACATGCTTAATTAAGAGGATTAGTGGTGATCTAAATCACCATTATTTTTTATTATCCTCTTTTTGTTCTATGAAATCTCTAGATACATTGAATAAATAATGTGACAGGTTATTATTCATTGAATATCTATTTTTAATGCTCAATTAATTGTGCTCATTGACTCTAATTAAAGATTAGTGTTTGAATTCCTACTTGCTCCCTATGTTCAACCTCAGACTTATGTTCGAGTTATAAATTGTATTTGTTGGTCGATCAATTGAGGATTTGAATTACAACGACGATAATATAAACCCTCAATAGATCGCTCCAACACCAAGTTTTGGCCAAAATCTACCCTTCTCTCCTTTCTCCGACCGCCTCCAACCTTGGCTTCGGCAAACCTCATCGACCACCTTCCTCCGACCACCCAACGACCAAATTGGGTGGTATAATATCTTCCTCACGTTTGTCTGTGCCTGGTGTACCAAAGCTATGGCCCTCTCCCCCATCATCTTCGTCGTTCTCCCCTACCGGAGAGTTCATCCCCTCCCCGTCCAGTGAGGCAAGCCACCATGGAATCTCCTTCCTTTTGTCCAGTTAGCTAGGTCCTTTTACTCCCCTATTCCTCTAGCTTAGGTATAACCCTTCAGATTCTAGGTTCGATCGCAATTCCACCTTCTCACCCCTCATCTTCTCCGAGTCCAGTCATGGCCTCGACGAGCCTATGCCATCCATACACTGTACAAAACACAAAACCACCGCCACCACTACATTCCTCATGCTCGACACCACAAAAGCCCTAATCCTCTTAGAACTTTCACCTACTCGAACGCACCCCCGACCTAACCCACTAACCACCTACAACTCCACCTATGACTGACCTCCACTACCCATAAAACACCACATGACCACCGCCATCACATTTCACTCACCACGGCGATCGTTTTGAATGATTTAATTGGGCCGCAAGGCCATTTTTCTTATTTCAAGACCTTTGTCAGCAATCATGTCTTCTTCGTTGCCTTCCGACCAGCTCCGACTGTCATACACCACAACACCACCTCCATGCGATGCAGACGAACACCCTGGAGTTACCTGGGCCTTCAATTTGACAAAAGAGACACAGCTGTTGCTTCAATTTAGCACAAGCACCTCACGCAGTAGCACACAGAGAACGTGAAGAGAATGCCTCATCTTTTGTTCCACATCGTAGGGGTGCTAAATCGGATTTCAATACATAATGTTTTGCCCCCCTTAGCTCCTCGCCCAAGACACGGGGGGCTGGGTCCCCCATGTAAGAGCATATGCACTAGACTTGGCTCGTCCACGCCATGCGAGCTAGACCAGCCCCCTGCATTGAACCACATGGGCTTTGAACCAGATTTGAACTATGTTTGGAGAGAGAGAGATGGACATGTTGAGAGAGTGAGGGGTGACATAACCAACATTATTAATCACAATAAAGCACTATTGTTGGTCCCTGGCAAAGGCGTCAAAAATATAACAGCTCAACACCGTGTTGCAATAAAAATTATGTTTTAATGTTGTTGTTGTCGTAGTATAGTGGCCACAATGCAAACAGATATCGCATCATTTTATTTATTTGTATAATTTTTACTGGTTTATTCCAGGTCATTCACTAGGAGGCAGTTATTGATATACATTACTCTCTATATTCCAAAAATATTCTTTTATTCTAAAAATGTCAATTATATTTACAAAATGAATCAATGAATCATATAATGAATAAATTGATCAATTATGTACAAAAGAATCAATTAATATTCACTACAACTCTTTAAACATATTTACAACTAAACAAGCATCAAAAAATATGTATGATTACTCTATATTAGTTATGTACAACTATTCTAACTAATACCTAAGTATAGATACAAAATAACTATTAATATAAACTAGACTAAATATACTAACATATAATATTAACTCTAATAACATATACTATATATACAGTAACATATATAAGTGTTACTATCGCCTTAGTAAAAATATGTACAAACTGAAGGAAAAAGAACTACATTTACCAACATAAATATATATATCTACAATGACGGATAAAATTGTCACTGAAGCCTTAGACAGAAACTATATACATATAACATAAGGCTCAAATAGTATCACTACTCTATTTACACTTATATATATACTACTTATATATATATACGTATACACTTATACATATATATATCTTATTTATATTATTTATTTATTACACATATATATATTATATACTTATACTATTTACTCTATACGTATACATATTATACATGCACACATCACAGCATACTCACTTAGCACCACATTACTGTCCAACACTTAGTGATTTCCATGAACACCTCCTCTCAACACTGGGCTATTCTACTCTTTCCACACTTAGTCTATTTTTCATATCTTTGTCTCACATACACAAACCTTTACTGTTCACTTAACCAAAAGTTTGGTTTTTTTAATAGGCGGATCGACCTTTCGTGGGATACACAGCACCTTAATTGGGTGGGACCAAACCACTACCAAGCCAACCCATTGTTTCTTTAATGTGCATTTTAGTTCATTTCATTTCAAGACCAAATTAGGCCTAATACAGGCCCAACATAGTGCACAGCTCCTAGCCCATGCACTATTCCATCATAGCATGCTTAATATATGCTCAGATCAGACAGAAGGGAGAGGGTATAGGTGACAAGCATGGAAATCGTGAGTTTTCGAAAACAACGTTGTAGTATAGTCGCGAAATCCCCTTGACAAAAACATTTATAATATCGAAACTCAATGGATTTTATTCTTTTGAAAACTTGAGTCCCGGTCGTTCGTCTCTGGGAGGGGTGAAAACAAGTCAAGATTTGGATCGGCTTAATCTAACCTAATTCTAATCTAACCTAATAATTTTGTCTTTTTGTGTTTTTGATCTTTATTTTGAAACACAAAATGAAACCTAGATCTAGACGCGCTAGTGAAAACCTAAGTGACTACGTGCATCTAAGTGGGCCATGGTGGCTGTGCATACTGTGACAAACCTAAATGGGACGCTCCTAAGTACACTAATAGGCATGCATCAAAGTTGTAAGCTGTGAAGATAGTAGCATGCACATAAACCATTAGATAAGAGTATCATGGATCAAAAATTAAGTCACTACAAAATTCGAATACATGGAAACAAAGCTAAACTAAAGAAAGGGATCAACCAAGATGGGCTAAGGAGAAGCCTTCTTGGCCATCTACTAAAGAGAGGAGGATGGGCGTGTGCACCCAAGTGGAGAGAGGAGGGTGTTGCACCCTTTCTCTACCAATGGTCGTCCTTGAGAAGACCTTGAGGAGGGTCATCTCTATGGTTGTCTAAGAGGAAAAGAAAATGGGGGCGTGGACCCTCTATGGAGGAAGAAGGAACACGCCCAAAAGTAGAAGAGAGGTGGAGAACCCTTCTTCTTCCTAGGTGCCATTGAAGAAGCTTGGAGAAGAGCTTCTCCCTAACCGTCCATGAAGGAGCCTTGGAGGAGGAGGACCCCTTAGAGGAGTGGTGGATGGCCCTAAGGTTTAGAGGTGGCGGCCCTTAGGGATGGAGGGGAGGGTGTCGCAAGTGTCGAATGGAGAGAATGGATGGAATGCAGTGGAATTTTTTGGCCCCCTCTTTGTCCTTATGGGAAGGTTCCATTTGGTTGCCACTTTTGGTGGCTCCAAAAATAGCCAATGCCACATTTTTAGGATCTAGGTTTGACACAAGTTTTAGGGTTTCCAAGAGAGTGTGAGTGGGTTTGGTAGGGGTAAAATAGGAAGGTGTGTGTGTGTGTGGGTGTGTGTTTTTCATAGTTCTAGGTTGTGGGTTTTGGTAGGATTAGGTGCTAAATAGGTTGGGTCAATCTAGATTAGGTGGGTATGGACCTAATTAGGCTTAGGAAAGTCTAATTGGATAGGAGTGAACCTAATTAGGTCTAGGTCAAGTCTAATTGGATGTGTACATGTGATTAGGCTAGGGTAACCCTAATAGGTATGAGTCAATTAGATCCTAGGTGGATCTAATTGGGCTCGGGTGCACCCAATCAACTGTAGATGCACCTAATTAGGTATGGGATGGTTCAATTGGGTTAGGGATAGGATAAGTACGGCTATGGATAGTGGACTAGGCTTAGGAGGTCTCTAATTAGGTTTCCTAGGGTGTCTGGTGAGGTTCCTAGGTCAAAATAGGCAAGCTAGGGCTTCCAACACCGAAATCAAGAACCAGAGAGCAATATCAGACGTCCAGAATAGTGGTCAGTCATCTTATATTACAAAATTGGGCGTCTGGACATTAAATTAGACATCCAATTCTGTGTTAGTATGAGTTCTGCCTTCCTGGATTGTTATTCTGCAGAAATCAGTCGTCCATTCAGATGTCTGGACATCTTAAAAGATGCTGGAGAGTGGGTTTTAGGTATTCTAAGGTGGGTTTTGGTTCCTAAGTGTTTGGGAGAGGGATAATGTGGATAAGAACATGGATAGTGCTATCCATGTTTGGATTTTGAGGCTAAGGTGTCCTAATGGAGGTGGTTTTGGGTTTAGGAAGGCTGTCCTAGGGTTTCTAAGGGTAGGGATAAGGCTATCCTTCTCACTCTTCTTGTCTGGATCAGTCTTCTTCTTTCTTTATTGCTTTATTCCATTATCTTCATCCTGGATCACTTTATTACCTGCAAATAGTAATAAAAATCATTAAATAGCAGGATATTTTATCTTATTCTAAATAGACTGATGCAATGCATGATATGCAAGATATGAGTGCAATATCCACAAATTAAGCTAGGTTCAGACATTATTTAGGTTGATTAGGACCCATGATTGCTGTGCAATCAATAGGTAATGGTGTGCCCGACGCATGAGGACTAAAGAACTGTCATACACCTTTCAACTTATACAGCATCAAGTGCTCTGAGCTCCACAATGTGGAGCTAAAGCGGCGAGGAATTAGGCATTGTGTAGCGTAGAGTTGTGTTCTAGGAGCATGATTTCAAGACTTGATTTGAGAGCAAAATTTAACTTTGATTTCATATTAAATTATATGGGTGTAAAGCTCTTATATAGGTCTATATGATTGTATAATTTGCTTAGGAAAATAAGTTATTTAAATATATATTAAATTTAGTTAAAGTTAGAGATTTGTATACGTTAAATTAAGGTTTAATTTCTTAATTAATGTATAAATTGATTAATTAATCATGCAATTGGCTTTATAAAAAGTTAATTAATATAATAAGGTATTTATTATACATTTTTAATTTATTTTAGAACATTTATTTTAATTTATGTACATTTAAATACACGTTGTAAGACATATACATTATTAAGTTATAAATACTATAATACAACATATATATGTTATAAATAGGTTGAAAATATTTAAAATTAATATATATACATGTACAGTATAAATTACTTCAGTAATGTCTTAATTTACTAATTTATTTTATTTTAACTTAGTAATTTTCCTAATTAACTTAATAACTTAATTACCTACAATAAATACATAAATAAATTAATATACAGGTATCATACTATATATAATAATTAGTTAAGTATGTATGTATAGTATTATATGCTATTATAGGTATGTACATGAATATTTAGAATTACTTAGTGTTATATGCATTTAATATAATTAAATAAATAGATAATTATATAATTATAGTATATATAGCTAAGCTTAACATAGATACTTATTTAAATAGATATAATATAGATATTAGGTATTTATATACATTTAAGTTGTATAAGTTACTATTTACACTTTAGCTTAGCTTTAAATAGTATATACAAGTATAAATACAATATACATGGTATTTTTTATGAAATTTTTTGCTTTTTAGATTTTTATGATGTTTTTATGTTTAATAGAAGTAGGAGAAGAGAGAGAAAAGGCAAGATGAGAGAGAGAATAATTCTTTTTGAGATTCTTAGATTTGGTTCTTTTATTGAATTCCTAAGTAAGCCAAACCGTCAGCTAGTATATTCAACAAAGTAGGGGTTTGGAATACTTTGAAACTCTACATACACTTAAGGAAATACTTGATCTTACTCAAGATAGGTTTATTTTATTTTTTTGTGATTTTTTTATCATTTTTTATCTATTTACAAGTTCACCCAAAGAAGGCCTTGAAAGGGTGTTAAACTAAGAACCTAAGGCCTTACACTAAGTATCTACTGGCTAGAACCGCATGTAACCATCCAAACATACTCAATACATCACATGAAACATGTTTGAATCATTAAACATGATTTTAACATTGAATTTATGAAATTTTATAAGTTGGACAGTTAATCACTTTACATGTAGCTGACAATAAACTTAATTAACAGTTATAAGCATTTCTAATCAAATTTAAAGCAATAAAGGGTACATGAATGCTTAGAACTGAAGATCTAGCATTAAAACACATGCCAGCTCCTTAGAATCCCAGATCGCAGCCAAAATTCTCATCCATCAATCCAAGACAGACCTACTGAAACTCAAAATTCAACAACTAAGAGTTGCTGCAAAAATTTGATGTGTAAACTACTGCTACTTCTGATGATTCAGTAGCCAAGAGCTACTAGTTAGTCCTGTTGCTGACTCCATTCAGATGGCTTATAGCATATTCAGTAGCACTGTTATATGCTAAAGGGTTCAAATCCAACAGCTAATGGTAGCTATTCTCACTGAAATGGCCTTAGATCAAATCTGAGAAGATCTTATCCAAAGCAAAATTCTCATCCAAAATTCATCAAAAATCAATTATGAAGATCTAAATTCAAAGAACCAATTCTCATTCTTTAAAATTCTCAAAAGACCCTAATATGATCTACTCTTTACATTATAGACATTGTAGAGAAGAAGATCACATTAAGTGTTGAAATCATCTCAAAACAACTCTAAATCTCCATTAAAACCTTGAAAACATCATTTGATCCTTTGAAAACTAGAGTGAAATCAGATTGGAGTAGGAATTCATGTTACCCCTGATTTGGGCTTTTTAATGTGGATCACAAGTGATCTAATCACTTGATCTTCCTAAACACTATTACTTAATGTTCAGGAGATCTACGTGATCCTTGAAAAATATTTGGATCATTGCAAATGCCTCTAATTAGTACCACCGATTTCCTTGGCATTTGCTACCCAAAATAAGGCTTAAAATTGGCATATGCTCATTTGAAAATAAAACTTAGATCAAAATACATCAAACTCATTGCAATACACCTGATGATGAGATGTTATACGTATAGGGATTTAGTTAAAAATCCATCATTGTAGTTGCGTAAAAATCCACCCACAAATAAATTTACCGAAACTCGTGTGAGTCCTAGGTCGAAAACAAGGAGGCGAACGTTTGATTAAAAATCACGTTTGGAGTTATTTTACACAAAGCTGATTAGCAGGTTGAAATTAATCTATGCTACCTATTCTACTTAAAGAATAAATAATAGAAAAGAGAGAAAATAATATAGAGAAAAAGAGAGTGAACCAATTTTCATTACCATAGAAGCATGTTCATTACAACTAATTTCTACAACTAGAAAGTTGAAAATCTACACTAGAAAGTTGTAAAACGAGAGGGATGAGAAAATTCTCCTTGATGGCTACTTGGAGGACGAGCCACATTGACGAAGCACCCAAAAGAGGGTGGTGAGATGCTAGACAAGGGAGAACGGAGCTAAAGGACGGAGGACGAAGCAAGGTAGCGTCGCAGCAGGATTCGCTTCCTAAATGGCGGTGAGAGGACAACCACAGGTGCTCCATGAATGGGGGTGAGAAGATTGAAAATTTACTTTTAAGACTCTAGTGGAGCATCCTAGCTATGGGACTAGCTCTTTAGAGCTTTGGAAAGGGTAAGAGGAGAAGAGAAGTGATGAAGAAAAATATGGGGCGTAGGGTCCTATTTATAGTTGAGGTACAAGGGCAAAAACGTCCTTTAAAATCTTGAAACTTAAATATAGGGCTTTTAGTGACAAATGTGTGCATCACTATAGGTAAGTGTTGCTAAAGGTGTGCCGCGATTTGTCGCCAATCAGAGGTACGTCGCCGTACCTCGTGGCTGCCAGTTAGCCTTCAGCCGTTCGCACCTTATCGCTCTCAATTGCTTTTAGTCATCCTATCATTTGATCAAATGGTCGAGATTGCTCAAAGCCACTTCATCTTCCACCATTACGCGTGCACGCGTATGATTGTGCATCATCTCATGTGTTCGCATGCTCCTCCATCTGGTGCACCGAAGCGTGCCACGTAATCGCTTCCACAACCGTTCGATGTTGATTGGACTGTCAATTGCGTCGCACCTTGCCTGTGCGCTAGATTTAAGGTGCTCAATGGCTCAAACCTGTGCCGCTTCCTTGGGCTTAAGACATTCGACCACCGCGCGACAAGCGTGAATGGTCGAGTTTTTGAATTTTTCCCACGTACGTTCTCCACCGTTGGATGATGATCCAACGGTGGAGATTAATCTAACATTGATGAAGGGGGCAGCTGCGGTGACCGTGGGTGGCTTGGATGGTGCCACATGGCACTATCTATGCCATCCATTTTTCAATTCTTGTAAATGGTGCCACAGATGTCAAATCAAGTTGATTTTCACGCGTTTGGCTGCGATCGTCGATCCGAACCCATCCGTGCGGTTGGATTTGTCATCTGTGGTACGAATTTGCACTACCTTACCCTTGACTTCTGATCTTCCTTGGACTGCATCTGATGCTACGGAGATCTGATTGGGACAATTTCAGAGGCGTTTAACTCTGATCATGGCCTTAATCAAATCAGTACAGTTGGATCTTCAATCTAAGGCCCTGAAATGATATGGCTCTGTCGCCTGGCCACAAAAGGGTAAATGAACCTATAATTTGTACAAACTAATCTAAATGCAGAATGATGCATGCTATGCAATATTTATAGTGCTAAATGTTTCTATAGGTCTAGGAACATGCATAAATAGGCATTTTAGACCAATTAGATGTGTACATATCACACCCCCATGCCTATCTTTTGTTAGTCCCTAGCAAAACTACATGTTATTTATAAAAGAATTAGAATCAAATTACTTGGGCAATAGTTATTTCTCAACACTAAGAAATTTTTACTAAATACTTGAACTACAAAAACTCAACAATGCCTGGGTGTCTACCAAAATGCAGACCTCCCAAGCCCTCACCTTATTCAAAAGCAAATACATTTTTTTCTTTTTTTTTCTTCTTTTCTAATTTCTTTTCGGATTTTTTGAGTTTAGAGTTTCGGGGCAGCTTTTTACGGCTACCCAAATCACCTAAGACTTGAAAAAAACTCTAAGTGCTAAGCATGTTTTTGTAAAATTATCATAGACTCACTAATCGGCAATTATAACAGACTTCAAGTTTCTATGCCCCTAGGTGACCTAGAAAAGAAATTCTTCCTGAAGGTGTATCTGTCTGACCGATAGCTTTCTCCCTATTTTTTATTTTTATGGGGTTAACACAAGGGTGAACTTAGTGTATATATTCTCGGCTTATTATACTTCCTCACTTCTTCCTAAGTGTTTGGAATTAAACGTGCATTTTGTGAGATAGGTTTTGGACAACCGGCCAATGGGCTGTTACCCACGGCAACTTGCTAGCTATACTCATGCGATGAAGTGTGGCTTATTTATTTTTTCTTTTTTCCTATTTCTCATCATTTTGTTTTTGGTATTTTTCTTTTTTTTCTTTTCTAAGTAGGTGGCTTCCCTCATCTAAGATTTATCTAAAAGCAGCAGAAAGAGAATGGTCGTACAACTAGGCTCTCGACAACCGGCCAATGGGCTATTACCCACGATAACTTGACAGCCATACCACCCTAGAAGGTTCATTAGCTACCCAATTTCCATTAAAACCATCGAAAAGTAAGTCAGTGCAAATAGTGTGTAGATGCGTAGACTATAAGTCCCCTCAAATCAGAGGGTGGGTTGATAAGTCATGTACTTATCACCCCAACTTAGTTAACCAATTAGAAATGAATTCTTTGAATAGCGAGGACTTGAGAAACAAGTCCACATTTTAGTGGACACTCGGGCTGATTAAGAACTAAGACCTGAAGAATCTAAGTGTTCAGCTCCTATTGTATTATTTCCTAAGGTTGAAAAGCTCTAATGCCCAAGTTCTCTTTTCCTAATAATTTTTTTATATATAAATAGAAATTAAAATGAATCTACGAAGCTAACAAAATAATTCAAAGATGAATATATCCACCCCCCCTTGTCTATCTAATGCAATGTCCTCATTATATTAAAAAAAACATGAAAAAGATCGAAGTAGAGAAGAAAGCACCTGAATTTAGTGAATTATCCGATCAACTCTGAGATGAAAACAGACTGTATATGTACTAAATTTAGTGCATTCAGCTAAGCACACTATAAAAACAAGGGGAAGAAATAAAAAATTCACAACTGCAGGTCAGGATCAAAACAAAAAGATTAACCTTAGGACCTGCTAGTTGAGAATGTCCACAGATGTGGACCAGATTATGGTGCAGACCCTTGCCCCAGGGTCGAGTGTATCTAAGGTTCTAGATAAAAATTACCTAGAATCGGAGATCATTATGCAAGACGAGTTGGGTCTACGGTTTATGAGGATGCAACCCAAGTCCAAAAAGTCAGTTAATAGAAACATCAAGATCAAAAAGATAATCAATGAATTTGTGCTTGGGTTGCACATCCTCAGAGTCAAAAAAATCATATGGGTCCTGATAAAAAGTTGGTGGTTTTTGGTCTATAGGAACCCTTAAATCCAGAATTCTGTTTCCCCTAGAATTGGCTTCCCACATCTTCATTTCCAGATTACTATCCTCTAAAATTTGGATTTCTGGGACCTCTAGGTTATTACACACCCCATATACGATATCCAAGTCTAATAATTATGGCTCAATCAAGATTGACTTGGGTACAAAGATTTTAAAAACATCATCATTCAGCTCCTTAGGGTGTGATTGAGGAATGGGGCTATTGATTGAATCATCTCTGAAAATAGGATTTGAATTTTCCATGCTAACCCCGATGGGATCATAATCCTCAATTATTGGGCTATGGAATTATCCATCATACTCCTCAAGCCCGTATGTCTCACTAAAATCATCTTCCTCAAACTCAAGTGAGACTTCACATAAAGATTCTTCACCTTCATAATCAAAGAATTCTAGCTCCGCATTTATATATGTCTCAAAATCATCTATCATTTCCTAGTCCATGGAGACATACTTTTCCTTGTACCCTGGTTCAGGGATCTCTGGTGAAGAAATCAATTCATCCTCAATTGGTTGCTCTAGACCAACCTGGTCATCCCCGATCTCGTAAAATGTGTCCCCCCTATAGGTGCCTGAGCAGCTTCTAACATTGGCTCTCCTAAAGGGGGTTCATCTTGGGAATCATCCCAAGATTGAACTAAAGCAACCACAAATTTCATCTTCAATTTTGACAACTTCCCAAGTAAAAACTCACTCAGGTCTTTATCCTTAACATCTTGGTGCCAATCCAATAAATACTTGTAAAGAACATCAATCATTTTAATCAAAGGCTCCAATTCTTCAATGTAGGGTATTGGTTGGGCTTCTAAAGATTGTATGGTATTCCTTAAGTTAGCAACACCCTATCTTGAACCTGGTTTACCTAAAGCAAATGGTTTGGTTCAGGTTTGGGTTCAGTCCAGGGAAGTCAAGAAATTGAGGTTCTTGGTGCCCTCCCTCATAATAGGTCATTTCGGGTTATTCAAAGAGGGGTGGTGACCTATATGCAGTGTAGTCCTGGGGAGGGTAAGGATTATAATCAACATATCCTTCTTGATTGTAGATCATATTAGGTTGTCCATAGGAGAGCGGTGATCTATAATCGGTGTAGCTCAGAGAAGGATAAAAATCAAAATCATGGTATCCAGGGTTATACCCTGAACACGAAAGTCTGGAATTGTATCTCCAATCAAAGTTATCCCGACTAATGGATGATTGGTCATAAGTTGGGTTGAGGTAGTAATCATCTTGGGAATAAATGGTGGTAGGAGGGTAGGAGTGGAAATGCGAGTAGAATGTGGAAGGATCAATGGTAATGTAGGAGGGAAAAGAGAAAAGAAAGGTGCCCTGCAGTACAAATAATCAAACTTGTCCTTAGGTGGGGTAGCCTAAAGACCTACAGACACTCAGAACCTGTCTTGAGATGAAAGAAACTATTTGGTCTACTTTTTTTCGGTCAATCCAACCAGTTAGAGGGAGGGATTGGGGAGAAGGTTCTTCTCTTGTCTTTCTCCTCAGGTTCCTTTGATACCCCCCAACCGTGGTCGTTTGACACTGCTCCCCTAGCTAGACATTAGATGGATCGATAGAAGCAGATTAATCGAAAATATTCTCAATTTGGGCCCTGAAGAGCGAGTCAAATCCTTAAGGCCAATGTCTACTTGATTTTAGTTAAGGTTAGGTTTGAATGTGCTCTGGAATGTGATGGGTCCTTTTAATGGGTTATGCTCTTAAGGATCAGTTTCAATGTGTGTGCGTGCATAACTAATGATTTTCAAACAAGATTATTTTTAGATGCAGTGAATTTTAGGGTTTAAATCTTGCTTAGTAGCTTTTAGGATTCAACTTTCAGATATATTCAGACAAGGTTTTGTGAGGCAATCCAAGTTTTGAAAGCACAAGTGAAGATATATTCCTTTACAAATAAAAAATAACATGGTATGCTTGCTTCAGCCCTAAAAATTGAATCTTATAGGGCAAGCTATTGATGGATCACTTTTATCTTAAGTGGTGCAGCCCAACCAGCTTAATCAATTGGCCTATTGCACCTCTTGATCAAGGCACCCAAACAATTTAAGCCTAATCTGTTTCTAATCACTTATTTGTATAAGTCATGTAGGTGTACAGGGTCCTTTGGTCGGATTCCTAGTTAAGTGACTGAATCAGACAAAAGTGAGGTGCCTTAGGTGTGTGTGGGAATATAAGGTGTGTATGTTTAATTAAATCCCACAATCAATTTATATCTATATAAATATATATATATATGTATGTTTCTATGTGGGGGTGAGGTGGGTGGAGGTGGCAAACAAACAACCATAACTAACCATAGGATTTATGCAAGCTCCTAGGTTAATTAGGATTTGCGTTATTAGGTGGTGGAATGAAATCTAAGGCGTGGGTGGTGGAGATATACTTACAAACCCTTCAACTGCATTTTGCTCCAATCTACCGCTTTTGCCCTCCTCGAGAGAGTACCTACAATCACAATAAGAATGGAGACAAGTGAGGTAAACGATAAGTAAGGTGGAAAATGTGGGAAATTAATGAGCGTTGCCTCCCTGGCAATAGCGCCAAAATGATGATGAGATTTTGTACACTTAAAGATTTAGTTAAAAACCCGTCATTGTAGTTGCATAAAAATCTGCCATCAGATAAATTTACCTGAACTCGTATGAGTCTCGGGTCAAACGCAGGGAGGCGAATGTTTGATTAAAAGTCATGTTTGGAATTATTTTTCACAAAGTAGATTAGCTGGTTGAAATTAATCTACGCTAGCGATTCTACTTAAAGAATAAATAATAGAAAAGAGAGAGAGAATAATAGAAAGAAAAAGAGAGAGTGTGTGAACCAATATTTCATAACCATAGAAGCATGTTCATTAAAACTAATTTTTATAACTAAAAAGCTGGAAATCTACACTAGAAAGCGGTAAAAGGAGAGGGATGAGAAAATCCTCCTCGACGGCTGCTTGGACAACAAGTCACGTTGACAGAGCACCCAGAAGAGAGTGGTGAGATGTTGGGCGAGGGAGAATGGAGCTAGAGGACGAACGACGAAGCAGGGTGACGTCACAGTGGGATCTACTTCCCGAATGGTGGTGAGAGGACAACCACGAGTGCTTCACGAATATGGGTGAGAAGATGGAAAAATTACTTTTAAGACTTAGTGGAGCACCCTGGGTATGGGACTAACTCTTTAAAGCTTTGAAGAGGGTGAGAGGAGAAGAGAAGTGATGAAGAAAAATGTGGGGCATAGGGTCCTATTTATAGTTGAGGTACAAGGGCAAAAAGGTTCTTGAAAATTAAATACAATGCCTTTAGTGACGGATGTGTGTTGCTGTAGGTAATTGTTGCTGAAGGTGTGCGTTCCATCTCCGCCGTTCGCCACCAATCGAACGACCACGCCACGTGGCCGTCGATCAACCTTCGGCTGTTCGCGCGTTATCACGCTTAATCGCTCTCAGCTGTCCGATTGTTTGATCGGACGGTCGAGATCACTCGAAGCCACTTCATCTTCCACTATTACGCACTCGCACATACGATGGTGTGTCATCGCGCACGTGCGCGGGCTTCTCCATCCGGCGCACCTAAGCGCACCACGTAGTCGCTTGCACAGCCGTTCAATGTCGATCGGATGGTCAATTGTGTCATGCCTCGCCAGTGCACTCGATTTGAGGAGCTCGGGGGCTCTGGTTACTCGCGCTTAAGACACTCGACGACCATGCTAGGAGCGCAGATGGTTGAGTTTTGAATTTTTCCCACGGACATTCTTCACCGTTGGATGATGATCTGACGGTGGAGATTAATCTGATGTTGATGAAGGAGGTGGCTGCAGTGACCGTGGGCTGCTTAGATGGCACCACGTGGTGCCATCTGGGCCATCCATTTTCAATGCTTGTAGATGGTGCCATAGATGTCAGATAGGGCCGATTTCGTGCTGTTGGGCTGCAATCGTCAATCCGAACCCATCCGTGCAATTGGATTTGTCGTCTAAGGTATGGATTTGCACCACCTTGCCCCTTGACCTATGACCTTCCTCAGACTGCATCTAATGCTACGGAGATCCGATTAGGGCGATTTTGGAGGTGTTAAACCCTGATTACCTCCCTGATCAGATCCATACGGTTGGATCATCAATCCGAGACCCCGAAATGATCTCCCTGTCTCCTGGCCACAAAAGGGCAAATTAACCTATAATTTGTACAAACTAATCTAAATGCATAATGATGCATTTTATACAATATTTATAATGTTGCATGCTTCTATAGGCCTAGGAACATGCATAAATAGGCATTTTAGGACAATTAGATGTGTGCAAATCAACACCCAATTAAGCAAATTTGAACTCAAATCACTCAATTAAATTCCATTAAAACCAAATTAACTCCAAATCATGAGATTGAGCATGAAAACCAAATTTGAAAGAATCAAGCAAATCAGTTCAATTAAAACCAAATTAGGGGGTCTTTGGGAGTTTATGGAATGAATGGAAGACCCCCCAGGTGAATTTTAGGTGCAAATTCAGATCTAGAAGCCAAGACTTCAGATCTAAATTTAACCTTAGTGGATGGGTGGAGTGCGAATTAAATCATCGAGGAAATCAGAGAACACAAATTATGAGATGATTAGAGAGATTAATGGAATGAAATGGAGGTGGAAAAACACCTCTCTAATCTGAATTGATCAGAGAGGGCGAGATCGATTCTAAACTAAGATACTCTTAATCTACACTAATTAGGATCTTAATTCTGATCTATACAACACTACTTCTAATTATCCTAAAAAGCATTCAAACTATCTAAAAAGCAGGAAATCTATCTACGAAAGCGATAAACCTATCTAACAGACGAAGGTGGTGTCCAAGGTCCACCAGCTATCAGTCGATGGCAACAAAAGGGAGGAGACCCTCAGTTGAAGAAGGAGGTGTCCACGAGCCTGGAACCGGCGACTAGAGGTGATGGAAGGAGGGAGAAGACCTGTTTTGTCACTGCAAGTGAAGAAGTAAGGGAGGAGAGCTAAGGGGATAGATTGAAAGGACTAACTCGAGGGGAGGGAGCTGATGACACGTGTGAGGATTAGAGGAGCTTCTTAAGTAGGCACGCGAGTGATTCCAAGCACCACGTGGTGAGTTTAATCGTGATTAGGGTTGATGGTGGGATGAGAGAGATGGGTGTGCCGGAAGAATTTGGACAAAATCCAACCGATGGATCAGATCTAGGTGAGGTAATGATCCTTTGCACAAAGGCGCACAAAGGATGGATCGCAATCGACCTTTGGATCAAGAGCATAGGAGATCAACGATGGCTGTGCACCATGTTCTTCGGTGAACAGTTTACCCGCAAGCAACAGGTATATTTGGATAATTTAGATGCAGGCCTAATTGAGCAAAACAATATTAATTTTGCATAGAGACCCATTGGTGAGAAGATCCACTGTAGAGCAGTCCAAAAGTCTTGCAAATAGATCCCTACAGGTTTTCAAACAGGCCCTTGAGGGTTTTATGCATGAGGACCTAAATGTAATCTAATGAATGCAAGGTCCTATTGATGTCCAGATGCTAAGAGATTTTTATTGGAGCATAATTGAACATTTTAGAATATGATTTTACCCTTGCTTGGAACTTTTGAACTCAAACATGTGTTCAATTTGCAATTGGACCATCATTTTCCATTTATGAATGGAATATCTCATTAATTGACCTAATTGTGCATTTTTAACACAAATAGGATGTTTTAGGTCATTTTCCTTAATTCTCACACTTAACCCATTTCTTGTGTTAATTGATATGCTTAACCTAGTTTCTAGCTTAACTTAGGCATTTTAGCTATGATGAGCCACACCTCATGATACCGCCATGCTTAGGTTTTGCTAGTCCCTTAGCAAACAACTCATTAACTTTAAGGCAATTTAGTATCAGCTAGGGAGGTGTGATGAGATATCTATTTTCCCTTTTAAATTGTTAAGTGTTTAGAGATGATCTTTAAGTTGACATTTTTCCTCTGATAAACCAACTGTGTTTATGTTTGGACATTGTGAGAACCATCTGCCTAGGAAGACTAACTAGAATTCAAGACTGATATGACATAGACCATCTCTCGACCAACAAGGACTATTGATATTTAAATCTTAAGTGTGATTTCCAAGACTCAAGAGGGTTTTACAAAGCTTAGAAGCTAAGAGATTATGGTTGTACCCAGTGAATGGTCAGGACTAACCAGGTGAACTCTTAAACTCAATCCTGGTGTTTCATGCCTTTTTAAGTCCAAGTTGGTCCTAGTTTCAACTCATGTCTTCGGATTTACTCTCAAAAATGAAGGGAGACACAAACCCAACTCTTATTGCATTATGGCTCAAAGAATATTTGGTGGAAATAGGGTATTTGTAATGCACCCTGAAAAATATTTTTGGTGGAAAATATTTACAGGACTTTGGAGAACATACTTGACTTATTCAAAAGAATGTCTTTTTCTAAAAATTCTTTTTGACTTTATCTGATTTTTTCTTTTTAAAATAAGTGTTAGTATGTCTCCAACTTCATTTGGTAGAGCACACTTATTTGGAGGGTGAGTACTTTGGTAGAAAGAGCTTCTCCTAAACACAAAACTAAAGACTAAGACTAAGAGTTTACCTATAGGCACAGGTAAGGACTCCACCTTCCCCTATGAACACTAAGATTGAATTTTAAGTTCACAACATCTTTCCTAACAATGTTTAGTGAAACCCAAAGTTACTTAAACTCCTAAACTAAAGCAAACTAGCCAATCCTATACTGGTTACTCAAGTACAAGAATACGTCCAAAGTTAGGAGAGATCCTAGTCTATCTTGTTAATGGTTAAAGTGTATTAAGCCAAAGCCTGAGCGAATCAAGCTACAGTGGCCCGAAAAGTCTAACCAGCAAAGGTTGAATGTCCATAAACACTTATTCTATTTTTGTTTTTGGCTACAAGATCATAATTGAACACCTATAATTCTTTTCAATACTTTTCTTTCTCCTCCAAGTTTAATTTTGAGGAGTTCTCCCTCAACAATAAATACTGTAGGTCCCTTGTATTTTTGAAATTTTTGTTTTTGACATTTTTTTTGTATTTTTGACTTTGTAATAATATCTTTTTCCAATTTTTTTAAAATTTTTCAACTTTTTTGGTATTTTTGATAATACTATACTATATATACTACTAGTGTGTTTATAATTGTATTTCAGAAAATGATTTCACCATTTACACCACCATGCTTAAATGATGCAATGTCCTCATTGTATGAATACGGTGGATGTATATGCATGCTCTGCTTTTCACTAACTTAGACTAGGTGATGGAAGGAAGTTGGAATGAGGAGATAAAAATCTCTTGCAATGATTTTAAGTCTGATACAAGATCAGAGTGGAAAGTCGGGCTAAGTAGTGAAATGCATGACAGGTGTGACTATGACTGCATGCTCAAAATGCAAGGACAGACACCTAAGGAAGAAATGGAAAATAAGAATGGTGAAAACAACTATATACAAAAGATAAGTTTGCTAAGTTTAACACCTTTAGCTAGGCACAAACCCAATGGAAGTGTCATCAGAAGTAGGTTCAAAATATTGAAGCGAAATGATGGAATTGACAAGTATGAGATCATGCAATTCAATGAAAGGTCTTAATCTTTGTCCATTTACAGTGAAAGGTTTAGATTTTTCAATCTCAGTGATCTCGATGACTCCATTGTCAAAAATTGTCAAGATTTTGAAAGGTCTAGTCCATTTCGATCTAAGTTTCCTTGGGAAGAGTTTGTCTTCAGTCAAAAAGGACTTTTTGACCATGGTGAAAAGTTTTCCTATAGATGTGATGAACATGGAAGGCCTTTAATTTATCCTTATAGATCCTCAAGCTTTCATAAGATTCATTCCTTAGCTCATCAAGCTCGAAAATTTGTAGTCTTTTATGATCACCAGCCTTCTCTAAGTCCAAGTTACACTTGGACTAATGGCCCAATAGGCTTTATGCTCAAGTTCTATGGGAAGATGACAGGATTTCCCGTACACAAGTCTAAAAGGAGACATGCCTAATGGAGTTTTGTGAACTGTCCTATACACCCACAAGGCATCAAAAAGGCAGGAAGACCAATCCTTCCTATCAGGTCTGATGGTGGTCTGTAAAATTTTCTTGATCTCCCGATTGGACAATTCAGCTAGTCCATTGGTTTGAGGGTGGTAAGGTGTTGCAATCCTATGCGTCACCCCGTACTTTTGAAGTAAGGACTGAAAGTGGATATTCCTAAAGTGAGACCCTCCATTACTAATGATGGTTTTTGGTACCCCAAATCTAAAGAAGATGTAATCCTAAACAAACTGATTTACAATCTTATGATCATTTGTCCTCGTGGGGATGGCTTCAATTAATTTCGAAACATAATCAATTTCCAATAAGATGTACTTGAAGCCATAGGAATTTGGAAAAGGTCCCATGAAGTCCATGCCCCAAAAATGAAAGACCTCGCACACTAAAATCAGATTCAAGGGCAACATGTCTCGACAGCCAATATTGTCGAGAGACTGACAGCATGAACATGCCCTACCATATTTACATGCAACTTTGAAAAGTGTGGACTAGTAAAAATCGCTCTATAGAATCTTAGCAGTGGTCTTTCTGCCAGAGAAGTGACCGCCACATGCCTGGTCATGGTAGAACGACAAAATGCTTTCTATCTCCTTATTAGGGACTGTTACGACTCGATTCCCGAATCCCTTCAGGACCCGAGACCAGCTCGCCTCGACTAATCCCAAGACCTAGCCATCCAACAAGAAATAACCAAAAGTAGGAAAGTAAACCACACTCACATATGCAATATAACTAAGCAGAAGAAACGTACAAGGCAGTAAAGGAAAATAAATCTGTTGTTTCAGTACATACCACCACAACAACAATAACAACAGAAAGTGAAAGTAAACAGTAGAAGCAGAATAGTAATTAATAGTCCATTACTTACTACAACAGTAGAGAAAAGAAAAGGAAGTGCTGAAGAAAACTACAGCTGGGCTCGATTGGACCCAGCACCCTCCGCAGCCGGAAGCTCAGGCTGCTCAACTCCTAGTCCTGAGCAATATTATGAAAAGATAGAATCAACGAACGCTGAGTAGAGTGGTATCTATATCATCTAAGTACAAGACAGTAAAAGCAACAGGTTTAATTCTCATTTCTATTTATCTATTTTATATATAATTCTGTTTCACCCATTTCTCTCAAGCATCCAAATATTCTTGATCTTAAATGTTCCTCATGGGAACGATCTTGATTGCAGTCTTTTCCATAGAGTAAAAGGTACACGTGGTGTTCTCCTAGTCGGGAGAGTCCCCCGTGGTAGTCCTACACCCAGTCAACCACCCCGAGGTCACTGTCAAGACGTAGCGGTGACTACGGTACGTGTGATAAGCGCACGGGTAGCTACCCCGCACTAACACGCGGTCAGTCATTTCCGCTAGCAGGTACGCCCCAAAGTATAGCACGGAACAGTATAGGACCTTGTCCTCTTAGAACAGGGGTCTCGCTCCTCCACAGTCTGCGCACCCTCGTCTGACTAACCTGGTTTGCCCAGAGGGCCTAACAAGTCGGTGTACGGTGGCTAGCTGAACCCCAGGCCCTGTGGGGTGGCTAGCTCCCTCCCTACACTAGTTGCTCGCCTTGGTACCACGTACACGAGGGCCAACAAGAGTCAATGTACAGTGGCCAATCCTAATCTCGGGTCTCAACCCAAGGGAGGCTAGCTTCGCTCTACACAAAAAGGGGACAGTTGCTCTCCTTGGTACCACGTACTCAAGGGCCAACACACTTTTTGTCTACATTCCAGGTTTCCGTCTATCCACAGGAGTTCTAATCCTAATTCCCCGTAGGGTTCATGCTCATGTTCACCTCATTTATTCCGATCCAGATTTCACCTTTCATAATTCATTTCTCGTCCATATACAGGCAGCTCGTGTTTCCATAATTCGATACATGCAACTGGTGATTTCATAGGTAATTGTTCATTAATTACATGCAACTCATATTCTAACAGGCAACTCACAATTATAATACAGGCAATTGCTAGAAGTTTATCTCAATCATGCATGCAAGTACATCATATAGCACAAACAGTTCCTTAATTTCTCTACTCTAGGGTTCATGCCACATCCTAGGGTTCCATTCGGCTATTTCCACAAGCACATTCTTATTTAAATATTATTAACAGAATTGAACCACTCTACCAGGCAACATGGGAGTAATAGGAGCTCGAACCACAAACCCAGGTATCTCTGTGAGTCCCAAACACGCAGCAGGTTGAAACCCTATACCAGGAAATACATCACAAAACTAGAGTTCAGAACAGTGTACAACAGACTCTAGAACGTAGAGGAACTCGCGAGGAAAGTGCAGATATTTCGTTTGCGTAAAACGGACCCCGATCGGACTCTAACAAGTCAAAAACGTGCCTACTATTCAAAATCAGACATCTGGGAATAATCCCAGACGTCTTAAAAGGCATCAGATCTTATCTTAAGTCCCTGCGGTATCCCCAGACATCCAAACCTTCTTTGTGATCGTCTAAAGGCAATTCCAGACGTTGGACAATGCCTCCGGTCGTCTGGATGCACCTCCGAACATTTGGTGATGTGTTCAAACATCCAAAAGCACATGGGAAAGTGTTTCACGCTCCTTCCCAAAGCTGCACCTGCGTATGAAATCGCAGGTGCGGTTAGTTGACAAATACCCCTGCGCTATGATATGTTTAGCGCAGGGAGATACGTACCTTGCTATAAATGTGCTTTCAGATGTCTAGCCTTAGCTCCAGATGTCCAGGTACCCCGCCAGTCGTCTGGACTCCACTCTAGACGTCTGATACTGGAAAATTTCCAGTACCAGGAACTCCTTGCAGCTCTCTCCACTCACTCTGCCTCGCGCCGCAGTAGCTCCAGCCACTACAGAGGGTCGGGAGGCCGCCTCCCTGAGCCCTCTCCTCCTCCCGCACGCACCTACCGGTGGCCATGCGAGCTCCTCCGACCTTGGCCTCCTCCTCCTGTGCTCTCCTCCCTCCTCCCTCTCGCTCTCCCTCACTCACCCCCTCTCGCCGCACCCACACAAGCACTGAAGGTGGTGGTGGCTGGTGTGTGGAGTGGAGAGGAGATAGGAGGGGGGGTTTATATAGGAGGTGTGGGGTTTAGGGTTTGGGGAAGAATGAGGAAGGGAGAGAGAAGATGATAGTTCTGCGCGCCACCCATGCGTAGAGAGTAGTGTGCAGTACAAAAATTTCATTTTCAGACGTTCGAGAATGGGTCCAGACATCTGGACAGATGTTTGACTGAGACTCCAGACGTCTTAAAAGGCTAAAAGTGTGACAGGTCATTACAAGGACACACTTCCTAATGATCTAGTCAAAGCAAGATTTGAATAGCCAAGGTTCTTCCCAAAAGTACTGCCTAGCTTCAATTCTAAGTTTGTTGATTTGGGATTTAGTCCAACCATTGGGTATTACTCCAGAAGCCAGGTAGTTAACAGTGTTAGCATACTAGGGAAGATCAGAGTGAATGAGCAGCAATTACTCGTCAAGGAAGTGGTCAGTAATCGGGAGTAAAGAAGTGATTGCTTCAGAAGGAAGGCGGGATAAGTGGTCAGCTACCACATTCTGCTTCCCAGCCTTGTCACGAATCTCTAAATCAAACTCCTGCAACAACAAGAT
Organism: Thalassia testudinum; assembly: GCA_037157565.1. NCBI lineage: Eukaryota > Viridiplantae > Streptophyta > Magnoliopsida > Alismatales > Hydrocharitaceae > Thalassia > Thalassia testudinum. The sequence continues at coordinate 124,852,641 of JAZHRO010000055.1, forward strand.
CCATTTAATCAAGCAAGATTTCACATCCTTCTAGGTGAGAAGATGTCGTACTGCTGTGTGGTCAGTGTAGACTATAATGTGGAACCTAAAAGATAAGGTCTGAATTTTTCCAGTGCAAATACTACTGCTAGCAATTCCTTTTCAGTGACTGTGAAATTCCTTTGAGTTTCATCTAAGGTCTTGCTAGCATAGTAAATGACTGTAGGTTTCCCATCCAATTTTTGACCAACAACAACCCCTACTGCATAATTAGAGGCATCACACATGATCTCAAAAGGGTGAGACCAATCCGAGGGTTGCAATATTGGAGCCTTGGTAACAAGATCACGAAGTGTCGTATATGTACGAACACAATCGTCAAGGATCTAAAAGTCTACATCTTTAGAGAGGAGATTGTGAGAGGTCAGGCTATTTTTGAGAAATTCGCTATAAAGCAGTGATAAAAGCCAACATGGCCGAGAAAATATTAGATTTGCTTAACCGACAAAGGTAATGGTAGGTCTGAAATCAATTTTACCTTCGCACGGTCAACCTCAATTCCTTTCTCAGAAATAAGTGACCTAAGACAAGTTCTTCTGGAACCATAAAGTGTGATTTATCCTAGGAGAGTACCAGATCCACATTGATGCATCTTTGCAGGACCTTAGTCAGGTGGTCTAAACATCCATCAAATGTGCTCCTGAAGACCGAGAAGTCATCCATGAAGACTTCTAAATAATCACCTACTAAGTCAGAAAGGATTGCAAACATACACTGCTAAAATATAGCAGGTGCGCTGCACAATCCAAATGGCATCCTACAGAAAGCAAAGGTTCCATAGGGGCAAGTGAAGGTCATTTTTTCCTAGTCATCAGGGTGAATTGCCACCTAATTATAGCCTGAATAGCCATCTAAAAAGCAAAAAATTATATTCCCTACCAATCTTTCTAGTATCTGATCAATGAAGGGCAATGGAAAATGATCTTTCTCCGTGACTTGGTTGAGTTTGCAGTAGTCAATACATACTCGCCACAAATTAGCAATTATTGTAGGGATGACTTCTCCAGACTCAATGGTTATGACGGTAAGTCCTACCTTCTTCGGCACAACCTGAACAGGACTTACCCACTGACTATCAGAAATACGGAAAATGATTCCATTATCTAACCACTTAATCACTTCATTCTTTACCACCTCTTGAAGTGTGGGGTTCAGTCTATGCTATGGCTATCAGGTACGTCTAGATCCTTCTTCAGTGAATATTCTATGGGTGTAGTAAGAAGGACTAATGCCAGTCAACTCAGAAAGGCTCCATCCTATAGCCTGTCTATGTGCTTTCAGGACAAATAAGAGTCTTGATTCTTAATCAGATGATAAGTGGGAGTTGACAATCACAGGATAAGTCTGATCTTGTCCTCAGAAGACGTATTTTAAAGTGTCAGGAAGAGGTTTAAGCTCAACAGGTACTGGATCTGATAAAGAAGCAGGTGTGGGGATCTTAGAAGATCCAAGAGACACTAAATGGATTGGAGGTAAGTCCTCAGTCTCTAAGGCTGGTGTATCAGGAAGAGTCAAGTCAAAGGTCAAAGGGTGTTGAGCTTCTAAAGTGAGTGAATCAATCAATGTATCCTCGACCAACTTGTCCAAAGAATCTAAAGAACATATTTCCTCAATTAAACTACAAGATGGTCCCCTTTGGGCCTAAAAAATATCAATTTTTATCCTTTGATCTTCAAATTTCAACTCTATAAGGCCGTCCTCACAATTTATATTCACCTTGGTTGTAGCCAAAAAAGGTCTCACTAGTATGATGGGTGTGTTCTGGATATCATTAGGTACTTCCATTTCAAGCACAATAAAGTCCACAAGGAAATAAAAATCCTTGACCCATACTATAACATCCTCCAACACTCCCTGAGGTGTCTTAATTGGTAGATCAGCTAATTGTAGGGACACCTCAGTTGGCTTCAGATTGCCAACCTCAACATGTGTCAGTAGGGAGGTTGGGATAAGGATGATGGAAGCACCTAAGTCAAGTAAGGCTATATTGAATGTGGTGGTTCCTATCATACAGGAGAGAAGAGGGGTGTCTGGGTCTTTCTTCTTAATAGGGAGGTTCAAAATAATAGAACTCACTTGTTCCGAGAGAATGAGAGGACTACTCCCTTTCTGAAGTCTAGCCTTATGCTTAGGTGTACATAAGTCTTTCAGAAACTTAGCGTAAGGTGGGATGTGGCAAATTGCATCCAACAAGGGGATGTTTATGTGTAGTTGCTCAAAGAGCTTGAGCAAATCATCCTCAGGTGCCATAGCAGACAGTTTCTTCTTTTCTTTACTCTTTTTCGCTAAGGCCTCTAGGAAGGGTACTAAAGTGGTAATAAGAGTATCAATCAAAGGCTTAGAAGAGTCAGACAAAGGTAAATCAGTTGTAGGAGTAGAGGTGGAAGGTCCAGGTAAAGATGTAGAAGTCAGAAAAGGTGGATCAGTTGTACTTCTACCACTCCTAGTAGTAATGGCATTTAAATCAGCTTGCGACGTAGACAAAGAATCAAGATCAGGTAGAATAGGTGGTTGTGGATTAGAATAAGAAGTGGGACATGATAGAAAGTATTAGGATCAATGTAAAGCTCAAGTTCGTGCAAGGTTTGTGATATAACATGTGCTTGGCCTTGCAAAGGAGGTTTGGGTTGTGTTTGAGATGGGAGTGAATGTGGTTGACGGGATTTCGTCAGGTGTGAAAGCTGGGCTCTCATCTCAGCTAGTGTCATGTTCTGTCTCTACTGCATTGCAATATTCTATTGCTGCATGTCAACAAGAGCTTTCATGATAGTCCCCAATTAATCATCTCGTGTAGACCCAGATTGAGAGTATTAGGCAAGCCTGGATTAGGGTTACTAGTAGGCATGCGATGGATACTCGTGTTGTGGTGGAGGTGGTGCTCGGATTAGGTTCTGTAGTGGTGGTGTAGAAGGTTGATGGAAGTTAGGTCTCTATGAATTTCCCAACCATGAGAAATTTGGATGATTATGCCATCCAGGGTTGTAGGTTTGGGAATATGGGTCATTATGAATGGCATGGAGCTCCTCCAAAGCTCCGGAATGTGCAAGGAATTCCCTATATGGAGGAATAAAGGTTCCTTAGGCTAGTGAAGGATATAGAAATGAATAATCAGGTAATGGTGGTTGTGTCATAGAAAGATTGTTCATAGTTTCCCTCTCGGTATGAAACTGAGAAGAAGTGCGAGGTGCAGGTGACTGAGAAGAAGATGAAGGTTTAGATAGGAACTTCCATACTTCATCAACTTTCTTCTATATTAAGCTCACTTTATCCAGCTGACTAGCTACAATCTCTAAATCTCGTATGCTAAATTGGGCTTCATGTACTCCCGAATGTGTGTGGGAATGCGAGGACTTTCTATTAGACATGCTCATCGAAGCATTGTTTATAGAGTTTTTGTAACGAACGCACGCCCCAGACATCTTTTAAGACGTCTGGGAGGTGGCCCAGACGTCGGACCAGACGTCTGGGGTCACTTCCAGACGTCTTACCAGACGTCTAGGATCATTTCCAGACGTCTGGAAATCGGTTATTTTCGACACGCGCAGGTCGTCTGCGCGCCTGCGTGCGCAGACCGCATATTCGCTCCTGCGGCTGCAGATTCTCGCTGCTGCAGTCTCTCTCTCTCCTCCTCGTGCGGCCTTAAAAGGCCACGCGCTCTCTCCCGTCGCCTCCACCCCCTTCCTCTTCTCCTTCCAGTGCACGAGAGCGAGCGCGAGAGCAGGCGCGGGGTTGCTGCGGCGGCAACGGCCGCAGTGAGCGCAGAGGGGGTGCTGCGTGCGAGAGCGGTGCTCAGCCGTGAGGGCGAGCTCGCCGAGGCTGCCAGGGCCGGCCGGCGGGGAGCGCAGTGGGCGCGGAACGACGCGGGAGGCCTGCTGCGGCTCGAGCAGCAGGCGCACGAGGTGCGACGCGGGCGGCATCGCGAGCGGAGGGCGAGTCGCGCCCTGGTTCTAGAAAAATTTCCAGAATCAGACGTCTGTGCTGATAGCCAGATAGCGAGGTCGACGTCTGGAAGACTGTCCAGACATCTGAAAGGTGAATTTTCCATCTTCTTCTTCCTTCTTATCGACTGACCGTACTGAGGGAGGGAGATGGGTGTGCGCAGGCTTGGTGATTCGCCATCCAACGCGAATCAGACGTCTGGCTGTAGTACCAGACGGCGGGAGTGACCTCCAGACGTCTGGGGTGACCATCGGACGACTGGGAACTAGGCCAGACGTCCCCGCAGGCTACTGGACGTCTGAGAAACCATGCAGCACAAGGTAATTCTCTGATCCACTTTTTAAGACGTCTGGAAGAAGTTCCAGACGTCTGATTTTGCACAGTGTCGTCATTTTCGACTTGTTGAGGGCCCGTTCGGGTTCCGTTTTCCGCATTTCGAGTTGCGTTCTTTCCGGAATTAAATCCTCTACCCATCTACAGTAGCTATACACTGTTTTGAGACACCCCTTGTGTTTGATCCTTGTGATAGGACCTCGTTCCGTTGTAGTCTTGGGGGTCGCGGAGGCACGCGGGATTCCCGATCACGCCCCCATTACTCCCGTCGTACCTGGTAGAGTGGCTTTTAAGTATAACATGTTAAATTGTGGAATCATAAATAGAACCTAGGACATTGCATGAATCGTAGGAATGAAAAGCAGATTGAATGTTAGATCCTAGGTGTTGCATGAATCCTAGGGCTGAAAAACTAGATCGTATGATAGATCCTAGGATACGGCATGAATCCTAGGACGGGAAACTAGTGGAACAGATGAATACTGCAGTATTGGAAAAATGGAAAGGAACAAATAGCTGCCTGTAATCGAATTAACAGCTACCTGTTGAATAAATAAACGTGTTTGAGAACATGGATTGTGATAACGTGAAACTGGAAGGTGAAACTTAGACGTTCTGAGCTGGAACCCTATGGGGAAGTAGGAGTAGAACTCCTGGAAAGTGAATGGAATAGTATTGGGGAAGTGAGCTGGCCCTTGAGTACGGAGTACCAAGGAGAGCGACTATCCCCCTGTTTAGTGCAGAGCGGAGCCAGCCGCCTCAGGGACCCAGGGTTAGGACTGGCCACTCTGTACCAACTTGCTGGCCCTCGCGTACGTAGTACCGAGGAGAGCTACTAGTGTAGGGAGGTACTAGCTACCCCACGGGCCCTGGGGTTCTGCTAGCCTCCCACACCGACTTGTTAGGCCCACTGGGGCAAGCCAAGGTAGTCAGGCGAGGGTGCGCAGACTGTGGAGGGGCAAGGCCCCTGTTTGGTTACTGTGGAGGGGTTGGACCCCTGTTACTGAGAGGGCTCTGCCCTGTACTGGTTCCGTGCTGTGCTTTGGGCGCACCCGTTAACGAAAATGACTGACCGCGTGCCAGTGTGGGTTAGCTACCCGTGCGTTTACCGCGCGTGCCGTAGTCACCGTTACGTCTGTCAGTGACCTTGGGGTGGTTGACTGAGAGTAGGATCACCACGGGGGACTCTCCCGGCCAGGAGAGCACCACATGCTACTTCTACTGTTCGGAAAAGACTGCAATCAAGATCGTTCCCACGAGGAACATTCGAGATCAAGTGAAAGAATTGAGAAATAGATAAATCGTGAGATAATTGAAAGACTTAAATAAAGAAAGTAACAGAACTTAACAGCTACTGTACACTCTACTGTTTCTTTAGTTTTAGTTGTCACTCTACTCAGCGTTTTGCTGACGTGTTACACTCGTTACCTTTCAGGACCAGGTGTTGAGCAACCAGGGTCAGCGGCTGCAGAGGACGCTGGGCCGAGTAGGGTCCAGTAGAGTTACCACTGTTTCTTGTACCTCTTTTTGTTCCGTTATAGTGAGTAGTTCTTGTTTCCGCTGTACTTTTCTTTACCTGCAGTTCATATTTAGTTATGAATGTTGTTCTACTGTTGTGGTGGTATATACTGTAGTAGTTTCTTTCCTTGCTGCTGTATTTTCTTACTGTTAGTTATATTCATGTTGAATGTGGTTTATTTTACTACTCTTTTGGTTACTTCCTCGTTGGACGACTAGGTCTTGGGATTAGTTGATTCGGTCCGGTTCTCGTGTCTCGTAGGGGCTCGAGAACCGGGTCATTACAAGATGGTATCAGAGCAAGGTCGTCCCGAGAAGTGAATCAACTGACTGGAAAATAACCAATTCACATGTCTATAACTAGAGTAGCCACCACAACATATCTCTTGACATGAGTTCTTAGACGTTTCCGTTCGATATCGTTCCGTAGTGACGTGTTCCGTTTTGTTTCGTGTCTCCTTGCAGGAGATGCCTCGTCGTGGGACCAGTGAGGCGGGCCGCGGGCGCGGCTGAGGACGAGGTCGGCGAGGTGGGCGTGCCGTTGCCGACACCCCAGTGGACCAGCCACTACTCCTGGGCGTCCAGGCCCAGGACCTTAGCCGGCTGATACGAGACATTGTATGAGAGGAGCTCCACCCACCGCCCCGAGCACCTCACCCTGGGGTTGCGGAGGGGGAGTCCTCTGTGGGACCACTCGACGGACGCGGCGCTGGACACGGGGGAGGGGATGGGCCGCCGCAGCCCCCACCTTCCTTCGATACTTCCGTGCACGAGGCACCTTCGCCTGGAGGTGCACCAGCACCTCCCCTACAGGGCCACTTCGAGCTTTTCGGGCAGTTCCGGAAGCTGAAGCCCCCCTCCTTCAAGGGGGATGAGGACCCGACCGAGGCAGAGGACTGGCTTGAGCAGCTGGAGAAGATCTTCGACACCCTTCGCCCCCCGGTGGAGTGCCGGATGGCCTTTGCCACGTACCAGCTGGAGAGTGCGGCACACAGGTGGTGGAGGGCGGTCCGGGGACAGGAGAGGGACGAGCCGACGTGGGACCAGTTCATCACCCTCTTTTGCGAGCAGTACTTTCCCCAGACTTGGCAAGACCAGAGGAGGCGGGAGTTCCACACTCTCCGCAAAGGGACGATGACTGTGAGCGCGTACCGCACGCGTTTCTTGGAGCTGTCCCGCTTTGCAATGACAGCGGCAGCCACTGAGGAGGAGCGCCTTTGGAGGTTCACCGAGGGGCTTCGGCCTGCGATTCGGGGGTATGTCAAACCCCTGAAGTTGCCTACGTTTTCGAGGGTGGTAGAGGCAGCTATGACTTACGAGGAGACCAACCCGTCCGCGCGAGACACCGACGGCGGGCGGAAGAGGCCCTTCCAGCCAGACTTTTCACAGGGCCGGCGAGAGAGGAGACACGTGGCATCCGCAGGAGAGCCGTCACGTTTTACAGGGCCATCAGTGGCCTTTGGGGGCCCTCGACAGGGGCCAGTCGCCAGCACCGGACCCCCGCCCAGCCGACAGCAGGGACCCACTGAGGGCGGGAGCCGGGTTCCCCTCTGTTACCAGTCTGGCCATTCGGGCCAGATCAGGAGGGACTGCCCATCTAGGGCAGGAGGTCAGCAGATACTTCCCGCGCAGAGCACTGGAGGACGCGCAGGCGGCCGCGGTTCCCAGGCGCGAGGAGGAGGACAGCAGTCGCGAGGAGGGTACCGGCCAGCACCTACCCGTCCGACACAGAGTGTGGCTGCTTCGTCTGCACCTAGAGCTGAAGGGCGTATCAACGCCTTGACACACAGGGACGCCAGAGCTTCGAGATCGGTGGTAGCAGGTATGGTTTCAGTTTCCGGCAGACTCGTTTACACGTTTTTCGATTCCGGCGCTACGCATTCGTTTGTCGCAGCCAGTTTCACAGTTAGTTTGGACCGGGATTATACACTGTTAGAGAATCCTTTCGTAATCAGAGGTCCAAGTGGTCAGCTGTTTGTAGCTGAGGAGGTGTACACGGATTGTGAGGTCAGCGTCGGGGGACATATCCTGCCAGCTGACCTGATTATGATACAGATGGAGGACTTTGGAGTGATTCTGGGGATGGATTGGCTGTCCGCTTACCACGCCTTGGTGGACTATTTTGAGAGGAAGATCGTCTTCTCCATTCCAGAGTTGCCTTCTTTCAAGTTTCACGGACAGCCAGTGGACGGAGGTTTTAGGTGCATTTCGGCACTTCGGGCGGTGAGACTTTTGAGCCAGGGGTGTGAGGGCGTCCTAGCTTGTGTGGTGGCAGAGCCCAGCCCTGTGGCAGACTTCCAGAGCATCCCGGTGGTCAGAGAGTACCCTGACGTGTTTCCAGACGAGTTACCAGGACTATCGCCCAAGCATGAGATCGAGTTTGAGATCTCACTAGTACTAGGGACCAGCCCCATCTCCACCGCGCCATACAGGATGGCACCGCTGGAGCTGCGAGAGCTCAAGTATCAGTTGCAGGACCTTCTGGAGAAGGGTTTCGTGAGGCCCAGTGAATCTCCCTGGGGAGCCCCAGTACTGTTTGTGAAGAAGAAGGATGGGACCTTACGCCTTTGTGTGGACTACCGACAGCTGAATAGGGTCACCATCAAGAACAGATATCCGCTGCCGAGGATCGACGACTTGTTTGACCAGTTGCGGGGTGCCACGGTGTTTTCCAAGATCGACTTGAGGTCTGGATACCACCAGTTGAGGATCAGGGAGACCGACGTCTCCAAGACAGCTTTCCGCACCCGGTACGGACACTACGAGTTTTTGGTCATGCCGTTTGGGCTGACCAATGCCCCCGCTGCTTTCATGGACCTGATGAACCGGGTGTTTAGACCGTACTTGGACCAATTCGTGGTGGTTTTCATAGATGATGTACTCATCTATTCTAGAGATCGGACGCAGCACGGACAGCACTTGCGGATGGTTCTGGACACTCTGAGACGACGCCGGCTGTATGCCAAATACAGCAAGTGCGAGTTCTGGTTGAGGGAGGTGACCTTCCTAGGTCATGTGATCTCTGGAGACGGCTTGGCGGTGGACCCAGCCAAGGTCGAGGCAGTGCTCAGGTGGGAGAGACCGCATTCAGTTACTGAGATTCGTAGTTTCCTGGGACTGGCAGGCTACTACAGACGATTCATCAGAGGATTTTCACAGATTGCGCATCCTATGACTCAGTTGACCCGGAAGGACGTGCCTTTCGCTTGGACAGACTCCTGTGAGGCGTGTTTTCTGGAGCTGAAGGAGAGGTTGACCTCGGCTCCCGTGCTCACCATCCCTGACAGTAGTGGCGGGTTCGTTGTGTACACGGACGCCTCCTTGCAGGGGTTAGGAGGTGTGCTCATGCAGAGGGGTCACGTCGTCGCTTACGCTTCGCGGCAACTGAAGCCCCATGAGCATACCTACCCTACCCACGACTTAGAGTTGGCAGCTGTTGTCTTCGCGCTGAAGACCTGGAGGCACTACTTGTATGGTGAGACCTTCGAGATTTTCACATATCACAAGAGCCTCAGATACCTTTTTGATCAGAAGGAGCTCAACATGAGACAGAGACGTTGGTTGGAGCTCCTGAAGGACTACGACTGCAGCATCTCCTACCACCCGGGAAAGGCCAATGTGGTGGCTGACGCCTTGAGCCGTAAGGCGCCCGCACACTTGGCCAGTCTACAATTACAGAGTTGGAGCCTTTTGGAGGAGGTGGGCAGTTGGCGACCTCTAGAGTTACGAGGGTACTGTGGGGTAGTGACGGTGACACAGCAGACCAGGCCAGAGCTGATAGACCGCATCATCACAGGACAGATGGCCGATCCGTACTTGCAGTCCTTGCACGACAGAGTACTGTCGGGAGACCCGGGGGACTTCTCTTTCACAGACCAGGTGCTGCGCTTGAGGGGACGGTTTTGCGTTCCCAGAGACGAGGAGCTGTTGAGAGAGCTCCTGACTGAGGCGCACGGTTCCAGATTCACCATACATCCCGGAAACACGAAAATGTACCACGACTTGAGACACGAGTTTTGGTGGAGAGGGATGAAGCGGGATGTGCGTGAGTTTGTGCAGCAGTGCTTAGTGTGCCAGCAGGTGAAAGCCGAGCATCAGAGGCCTGCAGGGTCGCTTCAGCCGCTTCCAGTTCCAGAGTGGAAGTGGGAGAGCATCACCATGGACTTGGTGGTGGGCTTACCTGTTACCCAGCGGGGACACGACGTAGTCTGGGTAATAGTGGATAGACTGACGAAGACGGCGCGATTCTTGCCGATCCGAGTCACTTTGGGACCAGCACAGTTGGCAGAGAGGTATATCCGTGATGTGGTACCACTACACGGAGTTCCGCGGGAAATCGTATCCGACCGGGATACCCGCTTTACGTCCCAGTTTTGGGCTGAGTTTCAGCAGGCCTTGGGGACGCGATTGAGGCTTAGTACAGCTTACCACCCCCAGATGGACGGACAGTCTGAGCACACGATACAGACACTTGAGGACCTTTTGCGTGCCTGTGTACCAGACTGGAGGGGCTCTTGGGAGGAGCACCTGCCCCTGGCGGAGTTTGCATACAACAACAGTTATCACTCGAGTATCGGCATGGCTCCCTACGAGGCTCTGTACGGACAGAGGTGTACGGCACCCTTGAGTTGAGTTGAGGTGGGGACCAAGTGGGAGGTTGGCCCCAGGTTGATCCGGCAGAGTCAGGAGGTAGTTCAGCAGATCCACAGACGACTCCGCACTGTCAAGAGCAGACAGAAGTGCTACGTGGATCGGAGACGCATAGAGGTGTAGTTTGAGGTTGGGGACCACGTCTTCCTTCGTGTCTCGCCCATGAAGGGCTTACAGCGGTTTGGGATGAGAGGGAAGCTCGCGCCGAGGTTTGTGGGGCCCTTTAAGGTCCTGGAGCGGGTTGGACCCGTTGCTTACCGGCTTGCCCTCCCCCCGCAGCTTTCTGGTGTGCACGACGTGTTCCACGTGTCCAACCTCAGGAAGTACGTAGCCGATCCCAGTCACGTACTGAGTCACGAGAGCGTCGAGGTGGGCGACGACCTGACCTACCCCAAGCGGCCAGTGCAGATTCTAGACCGAGCTGTCCGCAGTTTGAGACGAAAGCAAGTACCCCTGGTAAAGGTTTTGTGGAGGAGCCAGCGGTACGAGGAGGCTACCTGGGAGCCTGAGGCGGCAATGCGGGAGCGGTACCCGGAGCTTTTCGCGGGTACGTCTTTCGGACCGGCTTCGGTCCTCTTTGAGTTTGTTATGGTTATTTGGACATCTTTTTCCCGCACCCTAGTTGGCGCAAGTTTCGAGGACGAAACTTCCTTTGAGTTTGTTATATTGTAACGGATGTGTGCCCCAGACGTCTTTTAAGACGTCTGGGAGGTGGCCCAGACGTCGGACCAGACATCTAGGGTCACTTCCAGACGTCTTACCAGACGTCTGGGATCGTTTCCAGACGTCTGGAAATCGGTTATTTTCGACACGCGCAGGTCGTCTGCGCGCCTGAGCGCGCAGACCGCATATTCGCTCCTACGGCTGCAGATTCTCGCCGCTGCAGTCTCTCTCTCTCCTCCTCGCGCGGCCTTAAAAGGTCACGCGCTCTCTCCCGTCGCCTCCACCCCTTTCCGCTTCTCCTTCCAGTGCGCGAGAGCGAGCACGAGAGCTGGCGCGGGGTTGCTGCGGCGGCGACGGCCGCAGTGAGCTCGGAGGGGGTGCTACGTGCGAGAGCGGCGCTCAGCCGTGAGGGCGAGCTTGCCGAGGCTGCCAGGGCCGACCGGCGGGGAGCGCAGCGGGCGCGGAACGACGCGTGAGGCCTGCTGCCGCTCGAGCAGCAGGCGCACGAGGTGCGACGCAGGCGGCGTCGCAAGTGGAGGGCGAGTCGTGCCCTGGTTCTAGAAAAATTTCCAGAATCAGACGTCTGTGCTGATAGCTAGACAGCGAGGTCGACGTCTGGAAGACTGTCCAGACGTCTGAAAGGTGAGTTTTCCATCTTCTTCTTCCTTCTTGTCGACTGACCGTACTGAGGGAGGGAGATGGGTGTGCGCAGGCTCGGTGATTCACCATCCAACGCGAATCAGACGTCTGGCTGTAGTACCAGACGGCGGGAGTGACCTCCAGACGTCTGGGGTGACCATCGGACGACTGGGAACTAGGCCAGACGTCCCCGCAGGCTATTGGACGTCTGATTTTGCACAGTGTCGTCATTTTTGACTTGTTGAGGGCCCGTTCGGGTTCCGTTTTCCGCGTTTCGAGTTGCGTTCTTTCCGGAATTAAATCCTCTACCCATCTACAGTAGCTATACACTGTTTTGAGACACCCCTTGTGTTTGATCCTTGTGATAGGACCTCGTTCCGTTGCTGTCTTGGGGGTCGCGGAGGCACGCGGGATTCCCGATCACGCCCCCATTACTCCCGTCGTACCTGGTAGAGTGGCTTTTAAGTATAACCTGTTAAATTATGGAATCATAAATAGAACCTAGGACATTGCATGAATCGTAGGAATGAAAAGCAGATTGAATGTTAGATCCTAGGTGTTGCATGAATCCTAGGGCTGAAAAACTAGATTGTATGATAGATCCTAGGATACGGCATGAATCCTAGGATGGGAAAACTAGTGGAACAGATGAATACTGCAGTATTGGAAAAATGGAAAGGAACAAATAGCTGCCTGTAATCGAATTAACAGCTTCCTGTTGAATAAATAAACGTGTTTGAGAACATGGATTGTGATAACGTGAAACTGGAAGGTGAAACTTAGACGTTCTGAGCTGGAACCCTACGGGGAAGTAAGAGTAGAACTCCTGGAAAGTGAATGGAATAGTATTGGGGAAGTGAGCTGGCCCTTGAGTACGGAGTACCAATGAGAGCGACTGTCCCCCTGTTTAGTGCAGAGCGAAGCCAGCCACCCCAGGGACCCGGGGTTAGGACTGGCCACTCTGTACCGACTTGCTGGCCCTCACGTACGTAGTACCGAGGAGAGCTACTAGTGTAGGGAGGTACTAGCTACCCCACGGGCCCTGGGGTTCTGCTAGCCTCCCACACCGATTTGTTAGGCCCACTGGGGCAAACCAGGGTAGTCAGGCGAGGGTGCGCGGACTGTGGAGGGGCAAGGCCCCTGTTTGGTTACTGTGGAGGGGTTGGACCCCTGTTACTGAGAGGGCTCTGCCCTGTACTGGTTCCGTGCTGTGCTTTGGGTGCACCCTTTAACGGAAACGACTGACCGCATGCCAGTGCGGGTTAGCTACCCGTGCGTTTACCGCGCGTGCCGTAGTCACCGTTACGTCTGTCAGTGACCTTGGGGTGGTTGACTGAGAGTAGGATCACCACAGGGGATTCTCCCGGCCAGGAGAGCACCACATGCTACTTCTACTGTTCGGAAAAGACTGCAATCAAGATCGTTCCCACGAGGAACATTCGAGATCAAGTGAAAGAATTGAGAAATAGATAAATCGTGAGATAATTGAAAGACTTAAATAAAGAAAGTAACAGAACTTAACAGCTACTGTACACTCTACTGTTTCTTTAGTTTTATTTGCCACTCTACTCAGCGTTTTGCTGACGTGTTACACTCGTTACCTTTCAGGACCAGGTGTTGAGCAACCAGGGTCAGCGGCTGCAGAGGACGCTGGGCCGAGTAGGGTCCAGTAGAGTTACCACTGTTTCTTGTACCTCTTTTTGTTCCGTTATAGTGAGTAGTTCTTGTTTCCGCTGTACTTTTCTTTACCTGCAGTTCATATTTAGTTATGAATGTTGTTCTACTGTTGTGGTGGTATATACTGTAGTAGTTTCTTTCCTTGCTGCTGTATTTTCTTACTGTTAGTTATATTCATGTTGAATGTGGTTTATTTTACTGCTCTTTTGGTTACTTCCTCGTTGGACGACTAGGTCTTGGGATTAGTTGAGTCGGTCCGGTTCTCATGTCTCGTAGGGGCTCGGGAACCGGGTCTTTACAGTTTTCGACTATGCCTTCGAAGAGCTCAAAGGCTGAGTCCTCATCCCAGCACAAGAAGTTACCTCCACATGCGGCATCTACAAAATTCCTTGTGTCATCATGTAGCCCACGGTAGAAGATCTGGACCTGTTGCCATCATGGGACACCATGGTGGGGACATTTCCATAGAAGCTCGTGGAATCGCTCCCAAGCCTTATGCATTTGTTCTCCTGAATTCTGGGTGAATGTGGTGATAGCACACCTCAAAGCATTTATGCGGCCTACAGGAAATACTTCTTTAGGAACTCATGTTCCAAAGAAGCCCGCATCTCTATTGGTGTGGTCCGTGAGAGTGTTCTAAACTAAAAGGCAGCTTTGTCCTTAAGCAAAAAGGAGAACATTTTCATTAGCAACGTGTGCTGATCATGGCCCTGCGAACCCAAGGTCTGAGCGAGATTTTTCAACTCTTCTAAATGCTAAAAAAGGTCCTTAGAAGCAAGACCATAGAAGTCAGGGATAAGTGCAATGATTTCGACTTCAATTCAACTACACGACCCCCAGCAGGATAACATGCCACAAGCATAGGTGGTGCAACTACGGGATTATAGTAATCCCATAGTTGAGGTCTATGAGCCTGGGGACGGGGGTTTGCTAAAAGATTAACAACTTGAGTAAGCTGTTGCACCTATTAGGTTAAGGTATTCATTTGTAATTGTGTGTCAAATAGGTGTTGCAGGTTAGGTTGTGGACCTCTCTCTAGTTGTGGTTAGTTGGGAAAGTTTAGGTAAGGAGGAGGTTGGAACCTATGAAGTGGAGGTGGTGGTGGTGGAGGATGTGCAAAAAGATGTAGAGAAAGTTCTTCGAAATCCTTGAACTATGCAAAATCGTGATCATCCTTCGAATGAATGGGGTTGTGATGGGAGTTTGAGGCCCAGGAGGTATAGGATTAAATGTGGAAGGCGTAGAAGTGGAAGTGGAAGCTTGGGCATCAGCACCCAAGGGAGGTACAAGCTCGGGGATCTGGGATCTCCTACCGTCCATGAGTCAGTTTTTCAAAACTGATTTTTAAATTCGATCACAACTCAAGGAAAGCAATCTCATTCAATCTCAAATAAAAAATCAGAAATCCCAATATCTCAATCAATCTCAATCAAAGACCAATCAATATCAAGTCAAGTGAGAAAAATACATGTTTTGCCTAGGGTCTGCTATGCAAAAATAGTAGTATGCAAATAAATGTTTCACTACAATTGTACGCATCCTATAGAAAACCTAGCAGAGTGCAGACCTCTAAAATCCACCTAGTATTTGTATAAGACCGACATGCGAATCCAGGCCCTATGGTTGCTCAAGGAGATGAGATAGAAACCCATGTGTTTGTGTACTTAGGTGATTGTGTAGTGTGTGCACAATAATCAAGCAACAAAATGCAGTGAAAACTCAATCAAGGTTTCAAGCAAATTTTTATGTCTCCTTTTGAAATTGATTCAAATATTTAGAAATGTATTCTATACAACTGATCTCTCTTTTTAATTCTTTTCAAACAAGTGGTGATCATTTTAAGATTAAGTCAAATGCAAGATATGGTAGGAGCTCAAGAAGGATAGACATGCGTACTTGACTCCAATAATTCTTCAAAAATGCAATTTGACTGAATTGAAATCTAGTGTTGCATTGCTTTCATCGAGTTTTAAAATATGCGTTGTAGTATAATCAACAAAAGCGATACAGCATTTAAAATTTATAAACTAGAAAACAGAAATATGAGTTCGAGGTCGTTCTTAAGGAGCAAATGTGGAATTCACAACACTAATAGCAATATTAAACAATGAGCACAATAAGATATTCAATGAATAATAGAGATGTACTCAAAATAATGTCTAATAATAGCTATTGTATCTTAAAAGTTATTGGGATAAAAATAATAAAAAAAACTCCAAAAATAAATGGTGATTTGAATCGTCACTTAAATCCCTCAATTAAGCAATTCAATTTCTCAACAATATCTTGAACCACTTGCCACGTCAGTAAAGGTACATAAATATCTCACAGTAATCCAGATCAACACAATTAGATGTCAGAGGCAAATCTCAGATGACTTAAAGTCGCCAAAGCCTTAGCACCAACAACTCAGAAATCTGCTAAGTGTGTGCACGCATCCCAAGACATGTGCACAAATCCCAGTGCAAAACCACCCCTACCCTCAGAATTTCCTCTTTTCTTAACCAGGCATATGGGAAAGCACAGTGTCGGGTAATCGAGTATGAAAAGTGACTAGGCCCATCAACGTGCGTGGTGGGCTAGGAATGCACTAACACATGAGGCGGGGGCCTCACCGCCATGTGAGAGGCAACTAGTACAAATCACAAATGCGTTATATATGCATTTCTAGATCTTGCATATCCAATGTGGGACTAATGTCCCTACTTCCTTCACGTGGCACAGCTGGCAATATTCATGGCCAATTGAAGCAGCTGCTTTGCTTCCTTCTTCAATTGAAGTTGTAGGTAGTTTTACGAGATGATTCCGCAATGCTTGGTTGTGGTGGTGATGTCGATGACAGTCGGAGCATAGCAGATGGAGGCGGAGATGACAATCTGATGAAGCCTGAAACTCAAGAACACGGGATAAACACCCCAATCAGGAGGTCCAAAAGCATCACTGTGAGATGGCGAAGGTGATGGCTGTGTTATTTTGATGTGCAGAGGTGTGTAGCAACCAGAAGGTGGTAGAGATGATGATGGCGAGGTGTGATGGTTAGGGGATCGGTTCAGTGGTTGAAGCTTCTAATTGGGAGAGGGGTTTTGGTCGGTGAGTGATGGAGAAGCTTCTGGAAGTGGAGGCAAAGCATTTGGATGTGTGTAGCAAGCACGTGGCTTCGCCGGAGGCATCGTCGGCCGTGGAGAAGTCGGACGGGAAGAGAGATGAACAGTTGTTGAATTGAGGATCCAAGGGGTTAGGATTGATCCAAGGAGAAAGAGGGAGAGAGAAGACCTACTCTAGTGGACAAAAGGGAAGGAATTGGTGCCGGCTATGATTGGCCAGCACCGAAGATGAAAGTACCTCCGGTGAGGTGAGCAGCGAGGAAGAAGGGTCTAAGCAGCTCCTACTTTGACCGGCAAGGAGCAGATGAAGTCGGGGAAGACGTTCCCTCTGCCTATTGTACATGGCAAAGGGTGACGAAGAAGAATGGAAGAGCTCACCAGAGTCACGATGGAGGCGATTGGAGAGAGAAGGAAGAGGATTTGGGGGCCAAACCGGACTAAGAAATACACTGGGATCAATATGAGCCTCTATAGAGCTCAAACCCGAGCTCTAAATCAAGAAAAGAGGCCATGAGAGATGGGTTTGGAATCACTAGAAACCCACAATTTTCCTGAGCTCTCATGGTTTTTCTGCCTTTACTCAGGGTCTAAGATTGCATTCAAATGATTCTTCAAGGTCTGAACTCCAATCCTACCAAATTTGGTGGGATTTAGAGATGATTTAATGAGGATTAGCTTGAGTCAAAGTTAGTTGTGGGTTGGTTGACTCATCAGTGGCGACAGGGACCTAAATGTGAAGAAGATAAGAAAGCTAGGGCCCTATTTGCAAGGAATTTTGAAAGCTAGGGTTCAGAGTGTAGAAAATAGAGGTTTTAGGTACTGAAGTGCAAACTAAGTCAAGATGGACTCTCATTGGGCCCAAATTTTGGCGTTAACCTAATTTGGACCTAAGGAATCTAATGGTGAACTTGGATTTGAGTTTTAACTACGTTTGACTAGGTAATTTGCATAGAAGCCCAAATTAGGGTAAATTCCTATCTGAAACTCTATTCTAGGTCAAAATGGGTTCAAATAGTCAAACCAAAGGTATTAGGCCACTTAGAATATTTTTATATGAATTTTAAGAGTTTTAGATGAATTTTATCCTGGGTAAAACCTCTTCAATTCAAGCAAGGTTGATAATTAGGATTTTGTGTACTGTTTTGGTTCTCGAAATGCGTGAAATCCTGTTTCTGTTAGTGTAAACCCGCTTCTTGGTCTTTAAATCTCAATTGACTTTCAATTATCCCTTGGATAACCCCGTGGTTACTCTTCATTCACTATGTGATGTTATTGTTTTCTTCTCAAAACATATCTGAGTGGAATTATTACCCTCAGGCGATCATTTAGGAACATTTGTCTCTTGATTCTAACTAATTAAAGCTAGTTATGACGAATGATGGTGTTACCATCACTCGGAAAGAATAATGCAACCTAAGTATCAATGCCTATAACATGCTACTGCTAGATAAGAGATGAAGTCTTTTGGGTATTTTTGATTTTATAATTTTGTTGGATTTTTCTAATGCAACAAGCAAAATCAAATCAAAAAAGAACTCGATACATAGAAAATTGAGTTGATGAGAGATGAGTAGAGAGAGAATAGAGAAAGAAAGACCATGTTATTACACAAATGTGTGAGAACATGCTCTCACAACTTATGCCTATACAAAATATCCTAAGTATATACCTAAGTCTAAACTACCACTATCCTAATCTACTAAAGTGGGAAAATGCAGCTCCTACGGAAAACTCCTCCTGGAAGTTGGGTCTGAAGCGTAGCAAATCCACAAGAAGATGACTCCACCTAGAGAAGACACTACTCCTCCTACTCCTCAAGTGCTGAAAAAACACTAGATCATTAGTAAGACAATTATATACAAAAACAAATCAAAGAATAAATTGAATAAAAGAATGTATAAACAATAAAGAATTTGGATGAAAGAATGATTATTTACAAAGAAATCAAAAATATTTATAAATAAAGAATAAAAGAAAAATTTTGGCATATAGAGAGTTGCCCTCCCAGTAATGGCGCCAAAAATATGACAACCAACATCATTAATCATAATAAAGCACTATTGTCGGGTTTTTGTCCACGGCAACGGTGCCAAAACTATGATTGCTCAACATCGTGTTGCAATAAAAATCGTGTTTTAATGTTATCATTATCATAGTATAGTGGTCCCAATGCAAATAAATGTCGTGCCATTTTATTTATTTGTATAATTTTTACTGGTTTATTGTAGGTTGTTCAATAGGAGACAGTTATTGATATACATCACTCTCTATGTTCCAAAAATATTCTTTTATTCCAAAAATGTCAATTATATTTACAAAATGAATCAATAAATCAAATAATGAATGAATTGGTCAATTATGTACAAAAGAATCAATTAATATTCACTACAATGCCTTAAACATATTTACAACTACACAAGCATCAAAAACAATCTATGATTACTCTATGTTAGTTATGTACAACTATTCTAAATAATACCTAAGTATATGTACAAAAATAACTACTAATATACATTAGACTAAATATACTAACATATAATATTAACTCTAATAATATATACTATATATACAATAACATATATAAGTGTTACTATAGCTTTAGTAAAAATATGTACAAACTTAATGCAAAAGAACTACATACACTGACATAAATATATACATATCTACAGTGACAGATACAAATGTCACTAAAGCCTTAGACAAAAACTATATACCTATAACATAAGGCTCAAACAGTATCACTACTCTATTTACACACACACATATATGTTACCTATATATACGTATAAACTTTTATATATATCTTATTTATATTCTTTATTTATTATACATATATATTATATACTTATACTATTTACTCTATACGTATACATATTATACATCCACACACATCACACCACACTCACCTAGCACCACACTACTGTCCCAACACTTAGTGATTTCCACACATAGCTCCTCTCAACACTAGGCTATTGTACTCTTTCCACACTTAGTAGATTTTTCATATCTCTCTCTCACACACAGAGCCCTTTGTTGTTCATTAACCAAAAATTTGATTTTTTTAGTGGGCGAACCGACCATTCGTGGAATACATAGCACCCCAATTGGGAGGGACCAAACCACTACTAACCCAGCCCATAGTTTCTTTAATGTGCATTTTAGTTCATTTCATTTCAAGACCAAATTAGGTCCAATACAGGCCCAGCATAGTGCACGGCTCCCAACCCATGCACCATTCCATCATAATATGCTCAATAAATGCTTGGATCAGATAGAGGGGAGAAAGTATAGGTAATGGTGTGCCTAGCTCATGACGATTGAAGAGTCATTATACACCTTTCAACTTATACGACATCAAGTGCTCTGAGCTCCACAATGTGGCGCTAAAGCAACGAGGAATTGGGCACTATGCAGCGTAGAGTTCCATTCTGGGAGCATGATTTCAAACCTCGATTTGAGAGTCGAATTTAGCTCTGATTTTAGATTAAATTATATGGGTGTAAAGCTCTTATATGATTCTACATGATTGTATAATTTGTTTAGAAAAATAAGTTATTTAAATATATATTAAAATTAGTTAAAGTTAGAGATTCGTACACATTCAATTAAGGTTTAATTTCTTAATTAATGTACAAATTGATAAATTAATTATGCAATTGAATTTATAAATAGTTAATTAATATAATAAGGTATTTATTATACATTTTTAATTTATTTTAGAACATTTATTTTAATTTTGTACATTTAAATACACGTTCTAGATAGATATATACATGATTAAGTTATAAATACTATAATAAAGTATACATATGTTATAAATAGGTTGAAAATATTTAAAATTAATAGATATACATGTACAACATAAATTACTTCAGTAATCTCTTAATTTACTAATTTATTTTATTTTAACTCAGTAATTTACCTAATTAAAATAATAATTTAATTACCTACAATAAATACATAAATAAATTAATATACAGGTATCATACAATATATAATAATTAGTTAAGTATGTATGTACAATATTAGATGCTATTATAGGTATGTACATGATTATTTAGAATTACTTAGTGTTATATACATTTAATATAATTAAATAAATAGATAATTATATAATTACAGTATATGTAGTTTAACTTAACATAGATACTTATTTAAATAGATATAATATAGATATAAGGTATTTATATACATTTAAGTTATAGAAGTTACTATTTACATTTTAGCTTAGCTTTAAATAGTATATACAAGTATAAATACAATATACATAGTATTTGTTATGACATTTTTGGCTTTTTCATATTTTTATGGTGTTTTTATGTTTAACAGAAGTAGGAGAAGAGAGAGAAAAGGTAAGATGAGAGAGAGAAGAATTCTTGTGATTTTTAGATATGGTTCTTTTATTTAATTCCTAAGTAGGCTGAACCGTTGGCTAGTATGTTCAGTAAAACGGGTGTTCGGAATACTTAGAAACTTTACATACACTTAAGGAAATACCTCATCTTACTTGATACAGGTTTATTTAATTTTTTTGATTTTTTTATCATTTTTTATTTATTTACAACTTCACCTAAAGAAGGCCTTGAAAGGGTGTTAAACTAAGAACCTAAGGCCTTCAACTAAGTATCTACTCGCTGGAACCGCATGTAACCATCCAAACATACTCAATACATCACATGAAACATGTTTGAATCATTAAACATGATTTTAACATTGAATTTATCAAAATTTATAAGTTGGACAGTTAATCACTTTACATGTAGCTGACAATAAACTTAATTAACAGTTATAAGCATTTCTAATCAGATTTAACGCAATAAAGGGTACATGAATGCTTAGAACTGAAGATCTAGCATTACAACATATGCCAGCTCCTTAGAATCCAAAATCCCAGCCAAAATCTTTATCCATCAGTCCAAGATAGACCTGCTGAAACTCAAAATTCAGCAACTAAGAGTAGTTACCAAAATCTGATGTGTAATCAGTAGCTAAAACTAGTGCTACTTCTAATGATTCAGTGGCCAAGAGCTGCTAATTAGTCCTATTGCTGACTCCATTCAGATGGCTTACAGCATATTTAGTAGCACTAGTATATGCTAAAGGCTTCAAATCCAACAGCTAATGGCTGCTATTCTCACTGAAATGGCCTTAGATCAGATCTGAGAAGATCTAATCCAAACTAAAATTCTCGTCCAAAATCCATCGAAAATCAATTATGAAGATCTAAATTCAAAGAACCAATTCTCATTCTTTAAAATTCTCAAAAGACCCTAATATGATCTCTTTACATTATAGACAATGTAGAGAAGAAGATCACATTAAGTGTTGAAATCATCTCAAAACAACTCCAAATCTCCATTAAAACCTTGAAAACATCATTTGATCCTTTGAAAACAAAAGTGATATCATATTGCAGTAGGAATTCATGTAGCCCCTGATTTGGGCTTTTTAATGTGGATCACAAGTGATCTGATCACTTGATCTTCCCAAACACTATTACTCAATGTTCAGGAGATCTATGTGATCCTTGAAAAGCATTTGGATCATTACAAATGGCTCTAATCAGTACCACCAAATTCCTTGGCATTTGCTACCAAAAACAAGGCTTAAAATTGGGCATATGCTCATTTGAAAATAAAACTTCGATCAAAACACATCAAGTTCATTTCAATACACCCAATTAAGAAAATCCAAACTTGAATCACTCCATTAAATTCCATTAAAACCAAATTAACTCCAAATCATGAGATTGATCATGAAAACCAAATCTAAAAGTATTGAGCGAATTGGTTTAATTAAAACCAGATCGGAGGGTCTTTGTGAGTTTATGGAATGGATGGGTGACCCCTCAGGTGAATTTAGGTGCAAATTCAGATCTAGAAGCTAAGACTTTAGATCTGAATTTGACCTTAGTGGATGGGTGGAGTGGGATTTAAATCATTGAGGAAATCAGGGAATGCCAATTATGAGATGATTAGGGAGATTAATGGAATAAAACGGAGGTGGAAAAACACCTCTCTGATCTGAATTGATTAGAGAGGGTGAGATCGATTCTAAACTAAACTACATACTCCTAATCTACACTAATTAGGATCTTAATTCTGATATATACTAACTAACACTACTTCTAATTATTCTAGAAAGCATTCAAACTAGCTAGAAAGTAGGAAATCTATCTATGAAAGCAATAAATCTATCTAGCAGACGAAGGTGGTGTCCAAGGTCCACTGGCCGTCAGTCGATGGTGACGAAAGGGAGGAGACCCTCAACTAAAAATGGAGGTGTCCACGAGCCTGAAGCCGATGGCTAGAGGCGATTGAAGGAGGGAGAAGACTTGCTCTGTCACCGCAGCTGAAGAAGTAAGGGAGGAGAGCTAAGAGGATAGATTGAAAGGACCAACTCGAGGGAAGGGGGCTGATGACACACGCGAGGATCAGAGGAGCTTCTTAAGTAGGCATGTGAGTGATTCCAAGCACTGTGAGGTGAGTTCAATCATGATTAGGGCAGATGATGGGATGAGAGAGATGGGTGCGCATGAAGAATTTGGACAAAATTCAGTCGGTGGATTAGATTTAGGTGAGGTAATGATCCTTTACGCAAAGGCACGCGAAGGATGGATCATAATCGACCACTAGATTAAGAGCATAGGAGATCAACAGTGGCTGTGCACCGTGTTCTTTGGTGAACAGTGCACTTGTGAGCATCAGGTATATTTAGATAATTTAAAGGCAGACCCAATTGGGCGAAACAGTATGAATTTTGTTTAGAAACCCATTAGTGAGAAGATTCATTGCATAGTGGTCCAAAAGTCTTGCAAATAGATTCCTACAGGTTTTCAAACAGGTCCTTGAGGGTTCTATGCATGAATAAAATGTTATGCATGAGGTCCTAAATGAAATATAATGAATGCAAGGTCCTATTGATGTCCAAATGCCAAGAGATTTTCATTGGAGCATAATTGAACATTTTAAAATATGATTTTACTCTTGATTTTAACTTTTGAACTCAAACATGTATTCAATTTGCAATTGGATCATCATTTTGCATTTTTGAGTAGAATACCTCATTAATTGACCTAATTGTGCATTTTTAACACAAATTGGATGTTTTAGGTCATTTTCCTTAATTCCCACACTTAACCATTTATTGTGTTAATTGATAGTGTTTAACCTAGTTTCTAGCTTAACTTGGGCATTTTAGCTATGATGAGCCACACCTAATCAGGGGGTTTTGCTCTTGGGATACATGCCTTTGCCTGAGTGCTTAGGCAGATTTGTGAAGGTTGTGAGCTTGGGAACTTTAAGCTATCTGAGGCTTAATTGATACATCTGATCTGAGGTCTTGATTCAAGAATTGTCTAAGAGTTGGTGCATGTGAAAGACATCTGCTATTGAGCTTGAGAAGAATAAGCTTAAGAGTCAAAATGGTTATTTCAACCACCATTCTTTTTCTTCTCGTTGTACATTATTTTTTCTATTACTCTTGATATGCATTAAATATATTTCATATTGAGTTTCTTTTGGTTATTCACTACATTATTGTTCACATCATATCATTTGATTAGTGATTGAATTGCAATAACTTGCTCCCTGCGAACAACCTCGGAACTTACGTTTTTTGAGCTTTATAAATTTAAATGTCGATTCGATTTTCATCACGCTATACTACGACATAATTCTCTAAATCACAACGAGAGCTCATCAACACCATGGCTAGCCCTACAGCTAATAGAGTGATAACCTTTGTTAAAGAAAACATTATCACTCATTATGGAGTCCCCCAAGCCCTTGTTACTAACAATGGCATGCAGTTTGCCTCCAAAAAATTTGAGGAATTCTATGCTAGCTGGGGTATTCACTTGCATTTCACTTCTGTTGCCCATCCTTAGAGGTAACCAATCACACCATTATCATGACATTGAAATGCCAGTTGGACTCATGCAAGGGTCGATGGGCAGAAGAGATGAAGAATGTATTATGGGGCTATTGAACTAGCCAAAAAACCTCAACTAGTCATACACCATGGAAGCCTAACTACCAGCTTAGACAATCCTACCTTCCTACTGATCTCAGTTGTATAATCATCATACTAACGATGATCAAGTCCACCTAGTGCTTGACATGGTGGATGAAATTAGAGAGGAAGCATTAGCCTCAACTTTCCATTCCAAAGAGAAAATAGTTGCCTCCTACAATAAGCAAGTCTAGAAGAGAAGGCTCATTGAAGAGGACTTAGTTTTGCGACAGAGTGAAGCATCACATTCTGTAGAATTAGGCAGCAAACTCACCACCTCCTAGGAAGGCCCTTACAAAATTTGCAAAAATAGTAAGGGTGATTATTAACAATTGCAAATGTTGGGCAGCAAACCAGCCCCTCATACTTGGCATGCCAGCAATTTGAAAATGTAGCATACATGAGAAATAATGCAACAATAATTTCCCTTTCATTCATTGTTCAAGTACATATTCTTCCCTTCATCCATAGTACCATTTCCATCCATGTCCAATAAAAAAAAGTGAAAAATAAAAAAAGGGGGGAAAAAGACCAGCAACCATCGTCTCCATTCCAACAAAGCAACTATTCCGTGTCATCTGGTAGGTCAACCTTGGGGGTTGGTGAAGTCCTTGCTTTGTAGGCGGGGCTGTTATGGCTGGGAGATTTCTTTGCAGCTTCTATGTCAGAGGGGCCTTCTAACGGACCAGTTTTCTCCACTTCCTCCTCGAGAGTCAAACTGTCACGTTGGTTCTCAGGCAAAGGAGGGATGGGAGATTTTTCATTAATAAGGTTCTCCTCCTTCTAGCGGTCATATTTGGCATTCAATTTGTCAATTGACCAATGGCAGAGCTCCCCTATAGAAGTATGTCCCCCTTATAGTATCGCTTGCACCGCTGCCAGGGTAAATTTTACCGCCTCGTTCAAGACAACAACCCTCCTATCTGCCATAAATGGATCCGTTGCAAAGAATTCCACCAGAGTCCGGATCCTTTTCTAGCATGGGAGAATTCTCCAACTCTAGGACTCTCTTAGCCCTTTCTTCTGCAAGTTTTCTAGCTATAGCCATGTTATATGTAACGAACGCGTGCCCCAGACGTCTTTTAAGACGCCTGGGAGGTGGCCCAGACGTCTGGGATCGTTTCCAGACGTCTGGAAATCCGTTAATTTCGACACGTGCGGGTCGTCTGCGCGCCTGAGTGCGCAGACTGGATATTCGCTTATTCGTTATTCCTTGCGACTGCAGACGCCTGCCGCATCCTCTCTCTCCTCCTCGCGCGGCCTTAAAAGGCCACGCGCTCCCTCCCGTCGTCTCCACCCCTTCCTCTTCTCCTTCCTGTGCGCGAGAGTGAGCGAGCGCGAGGTTGCTGCGGCGGCGACGGCCGCAGTGAGCGCGGAGGGGGTGCTGCGTGCGAGAGCGGAGCTCTGCCGTGAGGGCGAGCTCGCCGGGGCTGCTAGGGCCGGCCGGCGGAGGGCGCAGGGGGCGCGGAATGGCA
This sequence comes from Thalassia testudinum, assembly GCA_037157565.1. NCBI lineage: Eukaryota > Viridiplantae > Streptophyta > Magnoliopsida > Alismatales > Hydrocharitaceae > Thalassia > Thalassia testudinum. The sequence goes on from JAZHRO010000055.1 coordinate 124,878,691, forward strand.
CAGGAGGGACTGCTGCGGTCTGAGCAGCAGGCGCGCGAGGTGCGACGCGGGCGGCGTCGCAAGCGGAGGCCGAGTGGCACCCTGATTCTGGAAGAATTTCCAGAATCAGACGTCTGGGTTGATAGCCAGACGGCGAGGGCGACGTCTGGAAGACCATCCAGACGTCTGAAAGGTGAGTTTCCGTCTTCTTCCTCCTTCCTGTCGACTGACCGTACTGAGGGAGGGAGTTGGGTGTGCGCAGGCTCGGTGATTCGCCATCCATCGCGAATCAGACGTCTGGCTGTAGTACCAGACGGCGGGAGCGACCTCCAGACGTCCTGGGTGACCATCGGACGTCTGGGAGCTAGGCCAGACGTCCCTGTAGACTTCTGGACGTCTGGGAAACCACGCTGAACAAGGTAATTCTCTGATCCACTTTTTAAGACGTCTGGAAGAAGTTCCAGACGTCTGATTTATCACAGTGTTGTCGTTTTCGACCCGTTTAGGGCCCGTTCGGGTTCCGTTTTCCGCGATTCGAGTTGCATTCTTTTCAGAATTAATTCCTCTACCCGTCTACAGTAGCTATACACTGTTTTGAGACACTCCTTGTGTTTAATCCTTGTGATAGGACCTCGTTCAGTTGTAGTCTTGGGAGTCGCGGAGGCATGCGGGATTCCCGATCACTCCCCCATTACTCCCGTTGTACCTGGTAGAGTGGCTTTAAGTTATTAATAAAATCTGTTGAAGTATGGAACAATAACTAGAACCTAGGATATTGCATGAATCGTAGGAATGAGAAATAGATTGAATGATAGCTCCTAGGTGTTGCATGAATCCTAGGGCTGGAAAATTAGATTGTATGATAGATCCTAGGATATGACATGAATCCTAGGATGGGAAAACTAGTGGAATGTATAATACTGCAGTCTTGGAAAATGAAAAGGAATATAAAGCTGTCTGTAAATTGAATTAACAGCTGCCTGTTATGAATAAGGAAACGAGGTTGAGGACATGGATTGTAAGAATGTGAAACTGGAAAGTGAAACCTGGATGCTTGAGTTAAAAGGATGGAACCCTACGGGGAATTAGGAGTGGAACTCCTGGAAAGAGAAAAGAATGGAACTGAGATGTAGTTTTGTACTGTCTCTTGGGTACGTAGTACCAAGGGAAGTACCTGTACCTGTTTAGTGCAAAGTGGGGCCAGCCACCCCAGGGACCCGGGGTTAGGACCGGCCGCTCTGTACCGACTTGCTGGCCCTCGTGTACGTAGTACCGAGGAGAGCTACTAGTGTTAGGAGAGCACTAGCTACCCCACGGGCCCCGGGGTTCTGCTAGCCTCCTTCACTGACTTGTTAGGCCCACTGGGGCAAACCAGGGTAGTCAGGAGAGGGTGCGCGGACTGTGGAGGGGCAAGGCCCCGGTTTGGTTACTGTGGAGGGGTTGGACCCCTGTTACTGAGAGGGCTCTGCCCTGGACTGGTTCCGTGCTGTGCTTTGGGCGCACCCGTTAACGGAAACGACAGACTGCGTGCCAGTACGGGTTAGCTACCTGTGCGTTTATCGCGCGTGCCGTAGTCACCGTTACGTCTGTCAGTGACCTTGGGGTGGTTGACTGAGGGTAGGGTCACCACGGGGGACTCTCCCGATCAGGAGAGCACCACGTGCTACTTCTACTTTTTGGAAAAGACTGCAATCAAGATCGTTCCCACGAGGAACATTCGAGATCAAGTAAAAGATCTGAGGAATAAATGAAATAGTGAGACAATTGAAAGATGTGAATAAAGAAAGTAATAGAACATAACAACTACTGTACACTCTACTGTTGTCTTTAGTTTTAGTTGCCACTCTACTCAGCGTTTTGCTGACGTGTTACACTCGTTACCTTTTTCAGGACCAGGTGTTGAGCAGCCAGGGTCAGCGGCTGCAGAGGACGCTGGGCCGAGTAGGGTCCAGTAGAGTTACCACTGTCTTTTGTACCTCTTTGTTTCCGTTATAGTGAGTAGTTCTTGTTTCCGCTGTACTTTTCTTTACCTGCAGTTCATGTTATATGATAAATGTTGTTCTACTGTTGTGGTGGTATATACTGTAGTAGTTTCTTTCCTTACTGCTGTACTTTCTTACTGTTAGTTATATTCATGCTGAATGTGGTTTATTTTACTGCTCTTTTGATTACTTCCTCCTTGGACGACTAGGTCTTGGGATTAGTCAAGTCGGTCCGGTTCTCGTGTCTTGTAGGGACTCGGGAATCGGGTCGTTACATTATAACCCTGGCATCAAACATCATTTAAGACGTTTGGGAGTTGGTCCAGACGTCTGGAAGCCTCCCCAAACATCTGGAATTTAATTTTTTCGGCGTACGGGTTCGCGTCTGCGCGCATGCACGCGTAGACTGAACCGCCACACTCCTTCTCTTTCCTTCCTCCTTGCAGGCGCAACCACCTTTTTCTCTCTCTCTCCCCACGGCAGCCTTCAAATACCCCCTCTCCTCTCCCTCACCCTCACTCCACCGCTTTCTTCTTCTTCTTCCTGCTAGAGAGAGAGTGAGCGGGCGAGGGCGGCAGCAGCGGCTGCTGTGAGTGAGTGGGGAGGAGGGGCTGCTGCGAGAGGGAGAGAGAGCTTGATCGCGAGGGTGCGAGCTCGCCTGATGTAAACACAATTACACTACTTAAAAGGTCTATTTTTGCATGTTCTTAAGCATAGGATTGCATTTCATGATATAAATATTGCATAACATGCATCATTTTGCATTTAGAGTAGTTTGAATAAAATGGAGGTTAATTGTCTCCTTTTATGTGCTTGGACAGGGCAAACATTTTATCGGGGCCTCGGATCAAAGATCCAACCGTATGGATGTGATCAGGGCGACGATTGGAGTTCAACGACTCCAAGATCGCCCTAATCAGGCATCCGTAGCATCAGATAGAGACCGGGGAACCCTAGAAGATCAAGGGCCAGGATGGTGTAAATCCACACTTCAGATGACAAATCCGACCGCACGGATGAATTTGGATCGACGATCGCAGCCCAACGACACAAAAATCGAGTCAATCCGACATCCGTGGCACCATCTACAACTTCCAGAAGATGGACGGCCAAGATGGCGCCACGTGGCGCCATCTCAGCCGCCCAAACGGCCGCATGCATCTTGTGAAGACCGCGCACCCGTCTCCTCTCTGCCGTTGGATCTCGATCCAACAGCTGCGGTCGCTCGCGCTTAAAAGCGTCCGCGCGACCATTTCGTCCGCGTAGCGCAGCGGCAACGCAGCGCCGGGCGAAGCAGAGGTCGCGGGTTCCAGCCGCGGTGAGGGGGTGGAAGGCGCGGGCGAGCGGGCGTGGACGAGCGTCAGATGAAGATCCAACGGCTGCGCGCGCTCAATCAGGACGACGCGCGATTGGACGCCGGGCGTAACGCGCGATCGCACGCGGGCGGGCGCGCTACGCAGCGGGCGCGAACGCGATCTAAGCCGTCCGATCTCGCGATCGGACGGCTGAGACTACGCGGACGTGCGTAGGCGTTACGCGCGCGGGCAGCCGAGCGGGCGCGCGTGGGCGCGGCGACGACGGCCACGTCAGGGCTTTAGTGACGGATTTATCCGTCACTAATGACCCCTTATTTATTATTTTGAAGATGTAATGTCCATTTTGCCCCCACTCCTTGCAACTATAAAAGGAGACCCCCTCCATATGAAATTTTCATCCCTTCCTTCTCCTCTCTACCTCTCCAAAGCTCAAGAGAAGCTTGTCCCACACCCGGGATGCTTCTCGCGAGATAAAGTCGAAATTTTCGTCCCCCTTCGGATGTGGATCCCGCGACGACGACGGCGTGCTGCTTCATTCCCGTTCTTCTGCTTCGTCCTCCTTCGTCCCGCTTCGTTCTCCTTCGTCCAGGCGTCGTCCCGTCCAGCTCGTCCTCCAAGCGACCGTCGAGGAGGATTCTCTCTCCCTACTCTTTTTACTGCTTTCTAATATAGATTTACTGCTTTCTAGAGTAATCGCTTTATGCTTTCTAGTTGTAACGAACGATCTCTTTTATGATAAATTCCTTGTCTATTCTACATCTCATTTTGATTTCCATGTGTAGTATTCTCTCTCTCTTACTCTCTCTCTCTCTTCTATTTTGTTGTAGATACTTAGATAGTTTAAATTGAATTTCTTCGTGACAAAATAAAAACGAAACGCGAAGTTTTTAAATCAAACGTCCGCCTCCCTGTGTTCGACCCGGAATTTTAATTTCGGTATAAATTTTATTTGTTGAACACGAATCCTTCGCTTTCGAACTACAACGACAGGTTTTCCAAAACCGAACACGTTAGCGTAGCTTCGTAAGCGTTCAACATTTTTGGCGCCGTTGCCGGGGAGGCAACGCTCTTTGATTTCTCTTCGCGTTCAACATTTTGGCGCCGTTGCCGGGGAGGCAACGATCTTTGATTTCTCTTCGCGTTTTGTAACTTACAAATCATTTACCTCACTTTTCTCCTTTCTTATTGTAATTGCAGGTACTCTTTCGAGGCAGGCAAAAGCGGTAGATTGGAGTAAAGTGCTGTGGAAGGTTTTGTAAGTTATCCCCCACCTCCCACCCATTAGATTTCATTTCATAACATAATAATTCAAACATCAATCAACCTAGGTGTTCTTATAAACTCTAAGGTCAGATTGTTTGTTGTTTGACATCCATACTCACTCCAACCCCCACATTAAAAAAAAAAATCTCACAGAGGTACACAACCTCATCTGATTTTCAAACTCAACCGATAATCCAATCTTAGGAGCCGGTACACACATCCAAACACATAATTGAGTAGAAATCAGATTAGGTAATCATTTGTGTGCCTAATTAAGTAGTGCAACAAGCCAATTGTTTGAGTTGATTGGGCCACACCACTTCAAATAAAATCAACTCATCAAGTAGCTGCCAATTAGGTTCAACTCTTAGGGATTTACCAGGCACTCCACATTCTTTTTAAACTTTAAAGGAAAACATCTTCACCTGTGCTTGTAAAACTTGGTGTGCCAACGAAACTTGATTGAAAACACCTAAAGTTGAATCCTAAAAGCTACTAAGAAAGATTTGAATCTTAAAATTCACCACATCAAAAACAATCTTGCTTGAAAATCACTGGTTGTGCACTTACACACAAATCAATCAATCATTAAGGGCACAACCCATTTAAAGGGCCCATCACATTCCAAAGCACATTCAAACCTAGCCCTAAATAAAACAAAGTAGACGTTGGCCTTAAGGATTGGACTCGCTCTTTAGAACCCAAAACGAGATTATTTTCGATTAGTCTGTTTCTACTGTTCAATCTGATGTCTAGCTAGGGGAGCAGAGTCAAACGATCGTGGCTGGGGGGTACACTAGGAACCGGAGGCGTAAGCTGAAGGAAGAACCTTCTCCCCAGTCCCTCCTTCTAACTGGTTGGATTGAACAGACGGAAGTAGATCAAATCGTTCCTTTATCTCAAGACGGGTTTTGAGAGTCTGTAGGTCTTTAGGCTAACATATTTAAGGACAGGTTTGATTGTTTGTATTGCAGGGCACCTTTCTTCCTCCCGTGTATCATGAATCCTTCCACATATTTCACGCATTCCCGCTCTTTCCCTCCTGTTGTAAATTATCCTCAACATGACGATTATCCCAACTCGTATTGTAATCGACCATCAGTTAGTTGGGATAATTCGGATTGGGGATACAATTCCGGACCCCCGTGTTTAGGGTCTAACCCTGAACACTTTGATTCTCAATTCTATCCTTCTCAGAGTTGCATCGATTATAGATCGTCCTCCTTTCATGAACAACCTAATGCGATCTACAATCAAGAAGGATACACTGATCCTTACCCATCCTCTGATTTCACTGCCTTTAGGTCATCACCATCTTTTGAACAATCTGAAATGACCTATTATCAGGATGGGTATAACGAATCTCAATTCGTTAATTCCTTTACATTGATGTCAAACCCGCCCAACCCTGAACCAACTCATTTGGTTCAGGTTAATCAGGTTCAAGATAAGGTTCTGGCTAACTTGAGGAATATCATTCAATCTTTAGAAGTTCAGCCAATACCTTGCATTGAGAGATTGGAGCCCCTGATTGAAATGATTGATGATTTAAATAAGTCTTTGTTGGATTGGCTCCAGGATGTTAAGGATAAGAACCCGGGTGAGTTTCTACTTGGGAAATTAGCGAAATTGAGGATGAGATTTGTGGTTGCTTTGATTCAATCTTGGAATAATTCCCAGGATGAACTCTCTTCAGGAAAGCTAATGACAGAACCCGCTCAGGCACCTGTTGGGGGGGACACGTGTTACGAAGCTAACCAGATTGAATTAAAATAACCAATTAAGGATGATCTGATTTCTTCACTTGAAATCCCTGAGCCAGGTTACGAGGAAACGTATGTCTCCTTGGAACGCAAAGTGACAAATGATTTTGGGACATACATTGATACGGATCTTGATGGTGAAGATTCAAGTTGCGAAGTCTCACGCGAGTTTTCAGATCACGATTTTTGTGAGACGATTGGGCCTGAGGAATCTTATAGATCATTTGATAGCCCAATTACTGAGGAAACTGATCTTATTAGGGCACACATTACGGATCCAGAATCGCATTTTCTGGAAGAATCAATTCAATGCCCTGATTATCAGTTACACCCTGTTAAGCTTATTGATGATTCTAATTCTGAGATAATTAGACCCAAGTCAATTTTGATTCTGCCACATCATTTAGACTTGGAGATTTCAGACGGGGTGATGAATATACAAGAGGTCCTGGAATTTGATACACTTAATGAGGAGGATAGGAGCGGGGAAGTTCTGATTTGGGAAGTTAATTTTGGAGGAAATGGAAGATTGAGTCGAAGGGTTCCTTTTAAGCTGAAACCATCAAATCAGAACCCTTACGACATTTGTTTTGAGGATGTTCAACTCAAGCACACATTCAACGATTATCCTTTTGAGCTTCAATTTTCTGCAACCCGACTTTTTGGTCTTGGGTTGCATCCTCAGAAATCGCAGGCCCGATCCCGCTTACATTCTGATTTTAGGTTTTGGGTAATTTTTATCCAGAACCTAAGATATTCTCGATTATGGGGTGTGGGTCTGCACCACAATCTGGTCCACATCTGTGGACCTCTGCTGACAGGTCAAAGGATTCTTCTGTTCATTCTAATTCTGACCTGCACATGTGAATTCTTCATTTCTTTTCTTTGTATAGTGTGCCTAGCTGAAGGCACTAAACTCAGCACTTATACTGTTCTTTTTTGTTTTCATCTTGGAGCAGACCTGATATTCACGCAATTCAGGTGCTTTCTACAATTTTCCACTCTGTTTTATGTCTTTTTAATACAATGAGGACATTGCATTAGATAGGCATGGGGGGGTGGATATTCATCTCTGAATTCATTCGTCAGCTCCGTAGATTTATTTATTTTCTTTTATAAATAAAAATAAGTAAAAATTTCAGAATTAGGAAAGAGAATTTGGGTTTAAGAAAATTTCCAATCTTAGGAAATACTACATTAGGATCTGAACACAAAGACCCCTCAGGTCTTTGGACTTAATTAGCCTGTGTATCCACTAAAATGTGGATTTGTCTTTGAGTCCTCGCCATCGTAATTCTATTATAAGTGGAATAAATAAGTTTGGGTGATAAGTACACGACTTATCAACCCGCCCTCTGATTTGAGGGAATTTCGAGTCTTAAGCATCTACACACTTTCTTTGCACTGACTCGTTGTTCGGTGATTTTTACGGAAATTGGATAGCTAATGAACCTTCTAGGGTGATATGGCTGGCAAGTTATCATGGGTAACAGCCCATAGGTAGGTTGTCCAGAGCCCAGTCACTGGACCTTTCTCTTTTTGCTGCATTTAGGTAAATCTTAGACCAGGGAAGACACCTACTTAAAAAAAAAAAAAAAAATCAAAAAGGAGAAAAGAACAAAAAGAAATAAGCCACACTTCGCCGCACGAGTATGGCTGGCAAGTTGTCGGTGGTAACAGCTCATCGACCGGTTGTCCAGAACCCAGCTCAGAAAATGCACTAAAAATTCCCAAAACACTTAGGAAGGAGCGGAGAAGTAGAATAAACTGGGGAGATATACACTGGATTCACCCTTGTGTTGACCCCGTTAAAAAATAAAAGTAGGGAGAAAGCTACCGGTTGTAAAGATACACCTTTAGGCAGAATTCTTTTTGAGGTCACCTAGAGGCGTAGAAATCCGAAGTCCGTTCTAATTGACGGTAAACGAGTCTATCACAATCACAATAAGATGCTTAAAACTTAGGGTTCTCATCAAATCTTGGGTGAGTTGAATGGTCGTAGAAAGCCACTCTTGAACCCTAAAATTTGAAAATCCAAAAAAAAAAAAAAATTAGAAAAGAGTAAAAAGAGAAAAAGGAATTTTTCTTTGAATAAGGTGAGGGCTTGAGGCGGTCTGCATTTTGGCTGATACCCGGGCACTGTTGTGTCTTTGAAAGTTCAGTTCCTAAGTAGACAATTTCTTAATGATTTAAAGTGACTCAGGTCCAAATAATCCAACCTAATTCTTTTATAAATAGCATATAGTTTTTGCTAGGGACTAGCAAAAGATAGGCATGGGGGTATGATGTAAACACAATTACACTACTTAAAAGGTCTATTTTTGCATGTTCTTAAGCATAGGATTGCATTTCATGATATAAATATTGCATAACATGCATCATTTGGCATTTAGAGTAGTTTGAATAAAATGGAGGTTAATTGTCTCCTTTTATGTGCTTGGACAGGGCAAACATTTTATCGGGGCCTCGGATCAAAGATCCAACCGTATGGATGTGATCAGGGCGACGATTGGAGTTCAACGACTCCAAGATCGCCCTAATCAGGCATCCGTAGCACCAGATAGAGACCGGGGAACCCTAGAAGATCAAGGGCCAGGATGGTGTAAATCCACACTTCAGATGACAAATCCGACCGCACGGATGAATTCGGATCGACGATCGCAGCCCAACGACACAAAAATCGAGTCAATCCGACATCCGTGGCACCATCTACAACTTCCAGAAGATGGACGGCCAAGATAGCGCCACGTGGCGCCATCTCAGCCGCCCAAACGGTCGCATGCATCTTGTGAAGACCGCGCACCCGTCTCCTCTCCGCCGTTGGATCTCGATCCAACGGCTGCGGTCACTTGCGCTTAAAAGCGTCCGCGCGACCATTTCGTCCGCGTAGCGCAGCGGCAACGCAGCGGCGGGCGAAGCAGAGGTCGCGGGTTCGAGCCGCGGTGAGGGGGTGGAAGGCGCGGGCGAGCGGGCGCGGACGAGCGTCAGATGAAGATCCAAAGGCTGCGCGCGCTCAATCAGGACGACGCACGATTGGACGCCGGGCGTAACGCGCGATCGCACGCGGGCGGGCGCGCTACGCAGCGGGCGCGGACGCAATCTAAGAGATCGGACGGCTGAGACTACGCGGACGTGCGTAGGCGTTACGCGCGCGGGCAGCCGAGCGGGCGCGCGTGGGCGCGGCGGCGACGGCCACGTCGGGGCTTTAGTGACGGATTTATCCGTCACTAAAGACCCCTTATTTATTATTTTGAAGATGTAATGTCCATTTTGCCCCCACTCCTTGCAACTATAAAAGGAGACCCCCTCCATACGAAATTTTCATCCCTTCCTTCTCCTCTCTACCTCTCCAAAGCTCAAGAGAAGCTTGTCCCACACCCGGGATGCTTCTCGCGAGATAAAGTCCAAATTTTCGTCCCCCTTTGGAAGTGGATCTCGCGACGACGACGGCGTGCTGCTTCGTTCCCGTTCTTCTGCTTCGTCCTCCTTCGTCCCGCTTCATTCTCCTTCGTCCAGGCGTCGTCCCGTCCGGCTCGTCCTCCAAGCGACCGTCGAGGAGGATTCTCTCTCCCTACTCTTTTTACTGCTTTCTAATATAGATTTACTGCTTTCTAGAGTAATCGCTTTATGCTTTCTAGTTGTAACGAACGATCTCTTTTATGATAAATTCCTTGTCTATTCTACATCTTATTTTGATTTCCATGTGTAGTATTCTCTCTCTCTCTCTTACTCTCTCTCTCTCTTCTATTTTGTTGTAGATACTTAGATAGTTTAAATTGAATTTCTTCGTGACAAAATAAAAACGAAACGCGAAGTTTTTAAATCAAACGTCCGCCTCCCTGTGTTCGACCCGGAATTTTAATTTCGGTATAAATTTTATTTGTTGAACACGAATCCTTCGCTTTCGAACTACAACGATAGGTTTTCCAAAACCGAACACGTTAGCGTAGCTTCGTAATCGTTCAACATCGCCAGAGCAGTTAGGGCCAGCCGACGGGTGGGCAGCAGGAGCATGGTGTTGGGGAGGAGTTGCTGCAGCTCAAGCAGCAGGCGAGCGCGGCACAGCACGGCCGTGCGCTGTGGGCAGAGGGCGAGGAGGTCCTGATTCTAGGAAAATTTCCCAGAATCAGACATCTGGACATACGTCCAGATGACGCAGGAGACGTCTGGAGGAAGGTCCAGACGTCTGAAGGGTACGATATTTTTCAATCCCATCTATTTTCACGTGTACGGCCATGCAGCCGTCCCGCCAAGGAGTTCTGCCTCATCTTGTGTTGAGGACGATCGTGTGTGCGTGCAGGTCTCATTCGGGAAGGTGCAATGGCACGCCCTCCCACACAGATCAGACGTCTGGGCATAGCACCAGATGACAAAGAGGGTCTCCAAACGTCCGGAGTGACAGTCGGACGTCTGGAAACTAAGTCCAGATGATTCAGCGGGCTTCTGGATATCTAAAGGACGTGCAGGATCAAGGTATGACCAGAGCCATCATTTAAGAGGTCTGGAAGATGTTCTAGACGTCTGATTTTGGGTAGACTTGTCGTTTTTAACTTGTTTAGGGTCCGTTCGGAGTCCGTTTTCCTCGTTTCAAGTTTCGTTCTTCTCACATTTAGTTCCTCTACTTGTTTACAGTAATTGTACACTGTTCTGAGTAGCTCCTTGCAATTGATCCTTGTGTTAGGACCCCATTCTGTAGCGGCTCTGGGGGTTGCAGAGGCACGCGGGCTTGCCGATTACGCCCCAGTACTCCCGATTTTGCGGGTAGAGTGGGCCCTCTAATTATTTATCGAAAATTATGCACTTGTGAAATAACTAATAGATTCTAAGGTATTGCATGAATCCTAGGACTGAAAAACTAGATTGAATGATAGATCCCAGGATATGGCATGAATCCTAGGATTGGAAAACTAGATTGAATATATATATATATATATATTGTAGTCTTGGAAAGGTAGAAAGGAAATGATAACTACCTTTAATTGGTTAACAGCTGCCTATTTATGAATGGATAATTACTGCTGAGAACATGGGCTATATGAATATAAAGCTGAAATGATGAAACCTAAATTGGCTGAGTTAAAAGAGCATGAACCCTACGGGGAATTAGTAGAACTCCTGAGAAGTGAACGGAATAGAATTGGGGAAGTGAGTTGGCCCTTGAGTACGGAGTACCAAGGAGAGCGACTGTCCCCCCTGTTTAGTGCAGAGCGGAGCTAGCTGCCCCAGGGACCCGGGGTTAGGTCTGGCCACTTTGTATCGAATTTTGGCCCTCGTGTACACAGTATCGAAGAGAGCTACTAGTGTAGGGAGAGCACTAGCTACCCCACGGGCCCCGGGGTTCTGCTAGCCCTCCTACACCGACTTGTTAGGCCCACTGGGCAAACCAGGCTAGTCAGGCGAGGGTGCACGGACTGTGGAGGGGCAAGACCCCTGTTTGGTTACTGTGGAGGGGTTGGACCCCCTGTTAATGAGAGGGCTCTGCCTTATACCGGTTCCGTGTTGTGCTTTGGGTGCACCCGTTAATGGAAACGACTGATCGCGTGCCAATGCGGGGTAGCTACCCGTGCGTTTATCGCGCGTGCCGTAGTCACCATTACGTCTGTCAACGACCTTGGGGTGGTTGACTGAGGGTAGGACCACCACGGGGAACTCTCCCGACCAGGGGAGCACCACGTGTTACTTCTACTTTTCGAAAAAGACTGCAATCAAGATCGTTCCCACAAGGAACATTCAAGATCAAGAGAAAGATCTGAGAAATAATTCAATAATGAATAAATGGAAAAATTAGGAAAGAGATTAAAAATATAACAGCTACTATCCACCTTATTATTTTTCTTAGCTTTTGGTTGCCACTCTACTCAGCATTTCGCTGACGTGTCACCTTTGTCACCTTTTCTGGACCAGGTGTTGAGCAGCCAGAGTCGGCGGCTGCAGAGGGTGATGGGTCTAGTAGAGCCCAGTAGTTTTACTTATGTAGTACCCACTGTACTTTTCCTTCTGTTGTAGTGAGTATTTTCTGTTACCACTGTACTCTTTTATTGTAAGCATCATGTTTATGTACCTGTTTATTTCTTTACTGTTGTGGTGGTGTATACTGTAGTATTTCTTTTCTTTACTGCTGTATTTTGTTACTGCTAGTTATATACATGGTGAATGTGGTTTATTTTACTGCTCTTTTGGTTACTTTCTCGTTGGATGACTGGGTCTTGGGATCAGTCGAGTCAGTTCGATTCTCGTGTCTCATAGGGATTCGGGAATCGGGTCGTAACAAGATGGTATCAGAGCAAGGTCGTCCCGAGAAGTGAACCAACTGACTGGAAAATAACCAATTCATGTGTCTGTAACTAGAGTAGCCACCACAACGTTTCTTTTGACATATGTTCTTAGACTTCTCCGTTAGATATCATTTCGTATTGACATGTTTCCGTTCTGTATTTCGCGTCTCCTTGCAGGAGATGCCTTGACGCAGGACCAGCTAGGCGGGCCGCGGGCGCGGCCAAGGATGAGGTCGGAGGGGTGGGCGTGTTAAGGTCGACGTTTCAGTGGACCAGCCACTGCTCCCGGGCATTCAGGCCCAGGACCTCGCCCAGCTAATACAGGACATCGTGCGAGAGGAGCTCCACCCGCCGCCACGAGCACCTCTCCCTGGGCTTGCGGAGGGGGAGTCCTCTGTGGGACCACGCGACGGACGTGGCGCTGGACGCGGGGGAGGGGATGGGCCGCCACCGCCCCCACCTTCCTCCGACACTTCTGTGCACGAGGCTTCTTTACCTGGAGGTGCACCAGTATCTCCACTGCAGTGCCACTTCTAGCTTTTCGGACAGTTCCGGAAGCTGAAGCCCCCCTCCTTCAAGGGGGACGAGGACCCGACCGAGGCGGAGGACTGGCTCGAGCAGATCGAGAAGGTTTTTGACACCCTTCGCTCCCTGGTGGAGTGCCGCGTGGCCTTTGCGACGTACCAGCTGGAGAGCACAGCACACAGGTGGTGGAGGGCGGTCAGGGGACAGAAGAGGGACGAGCCGACCTGGGACCGGTTCGTCACCCTCTTCTGCCAGCAGTACTTTCCCCAGACATGGCAAGACCAGAGGAGGCGGGAGTTCCACACTCTCCGCCAGGGGATGATGACCGTGAGAGCGTACCTCACGCGTTTTCTGGAGCTGTCTCGCTTCGCAACGACAGTAGTGGCCACTGAGGAGGAGCGCCTTTGGAGGTTCACCGAGGGGCTCCGGCCTGCGATTCAGGGGTATGTCAAACCCCTGAAGCTGCCTACGTTCTCGAGGGTGGTGGAGGCAGCTATGACATACGAAGAGACCAACCCGTCCGCGTGAGATACTGACAGCGGGCGGAAGAGGCCCTATCAGCCAGACTTCTCACAGGGCCGACGAGAGAGGAGACACATGGTGCCCGCAGGTGAGCCGTCATGTTTTGCAGGGCCATCAGTGGCCTTTGGGGGCCCTCGACAAGGGCCAGCAGCTAGCACCGGACCCCCGCTCAGCCGACAGCAGGGACCCACTGAGGGTGGGAGTCGGGTTCCCCTCTGCTACCAGTGTGGCCAGCTGAGCCACATCAGGAGGGACTGCCCGTCTAGGGCAGGAGGTCATCAGATGCTTCCCGCACCGAGCACTGGAGGGCAAGCAGGAGGCTGCGGGTTCCAGGTGCAAAGAGGAGGACAGCAGTCATGGGGAGGGTACCAGCCAGCAGCTACCCGTCCGACGCAGAGTGTGGCTGCCTCGTCCGCACCTAGGGCTGAGGGGCGTATCAACACCCTGACACAGGGATGCTAGAGCTTCGGGATCAGTGGTGGCAGGTATAGTTTCAGTTTCCGGCAGACTCGTTTACATGCTTTTCGATTCCAGCACTACTCACTCGTTTGTTGCCTCCAGTTTCGCGGTTAGTTTGGGGCAGGATTGTGTGCTGTTAGAGGATCCGTTCGTGATCAGAGGTCCGAGTGGTCAGCTATTTGTAGCCAAGGAAGTATACATGGGTTGCGAGGTCAGCGTTGGGGGACACAGCCTTCCCACTAACCTGATTATGATACAGATGGAGGACTTTGGCATAATTTTGGGGATGGACTGGCTGTCCGCTTACCACGCCTTGGTGGACTGCTTTGAGAGAAAGGTCATCTTCTCCATACTGGAGTTGCCTTCTTTCGAGTTCCACGAGCAGCCAGTGGACGAAGGCTTCAGGTGCATTTCTGCACTTCGGGCAGCGAGACTTTTGAGCTAGGGGTGTGAGGGTTTCCTAGCTTGTGTGGTGGCAGAGCCCAACCCTGTGGCAGACTTCCAGAGTATCCCGGTGGTCAGAGAGTACCCCGACGTATTCCCAGACGAGTTGCCAGGACTACCGCCCGAGCGTGAGATCGAGTTTGAGAGCTCGCTGGTACCGGGGACCAGCCCCATCTCCACAACACCGTACAGGATGGCACCACTTAAGCTGCGAGAGCTCAAGTCTCAGTTGCAGGATCTTTTGGAGAAGGGCTTTGTGAGGGCCAGCACGTAGCCCTGGGGAGCCCCGGTACTGTTTGTAAAGAAGAAGGATGGTACCCTACGCCTTTGTGTGGACTACCAACAGCTAAATAGGGTCACCATCAAGAATAGATATCCACTGCCGAGGATTGATGACTTGTTTGACCAGCTGCGAGGTGCCACGATATTCTCCAAGATCGACTTGAGGTCTACATACCACCAGTTGAGGATCAAGGAGGCAGACGTCTCCAAGATAGCTTTCCGCACCCGGTATGGACACTACGAGTTTCTGGTCATGCCGTTTGGGCTGACCAATGCCCCCGCTGGCTTCATGGACTTGATGAACTGGGTGTTTAGACCGTACTTGGACCAGTTCGTGGTGGTATTCATTGATGATGTGCTCATCTATTCTCGAGATCAGACGCAGCATGGACAGCACTTGCGGATGATTTTGGACACACTGAGACAACATAGGTTGTACGCCAAATACAGCAAGTGCAAGTTCTGGTTGAGGGAGGTGACCTTCTTAGGTCATGTGATCTCTGGGGATGGCTTGGCTGTGGACCCAGCCAAGGTCGAGGCAGTGCTCAGGTGGGAGAGACCACGTATGGTTACTGAGATTCATAGTTTATTGGGACTGGCAGGCTACTACAGGTGATTTATCAGGGGCTTTTCACAGATTGCACGTCCTATGACACAGTTGACCCGGAAGGACGTGCCCTTTACTTGGACAGATGCCTGTGAGGCATGTTTTCAGGAGCTGAAGGAGAAGCTGACTTCGGCTCCCGTGCTCACCATCCCAGACAGTAGTGGTGGCTTCGTTGTGTACACAGACACCTCTTTGCAGGGGTTAGGGGGTGTGCTCATGCAGAGGGGTCATGTTGTCGCTTACGCTTCACGGCAACTAAAGCCCCATGAGCATAGCTACCCTACCCACGACCTGGAGCTGGCAGCTGTCGTCTTCATGCTGAAGACCTGGAGACACTACTTGTACGGTGAGACCTTCGAGATTTTCACATATCACAAGAGCCTCAGATACCTATTTGATCAGAAGGAGCTCAACATGAGACAGAGACGTTGATTGGAGCTCTTGAAGGACTATGACTGCAGCATTTCCTACCACCCGGGAATGGCTAATGTGGTGGCTGACGCCTTGAGTCGGAAGGCGCCCGCACACTTGGCCAGTTTACAGGTGCAGAGTTGGAGCCTCTTGGAGGAGATGGGCAGTTGGTGACCCCTAGAGTTACGGGGGCACTGTGGGGCAGTGAGTGTGACGCGACAGACGAAGCCAAAGCTGATAGATCGCATCATCACAGGACAGATGGCCAACCCGTACTTGCAGTCCTTGCATCACAGAGTACTGTCAGGAGACCCTGGGGACGTCTCTTTCACAGACCAGGTGCTGCGCATGAGGGGACATTTGTGCGTTCCCAGAGACGAGGAGCTGTTGAGAGAGCTCCTGACTGAGGCACACGGTTCTAGATTCACCATACATCCCGGAAACACGAAGATGTACCATGACTTGAGACGTGACTTTTGGTGGAGGGGGATGAAGCGGGATGTGGGTGAATTCGTGCAGTAGTGTTTAGTGTGCCAGCAGGTGAAAGCCGAGCATCAGAGGCCTGCAGGGCCGCTACAGCCACTTCCAATGCCAGAGTGGAAGTGGGAGAGCATCACCATGGACTTGGTGGTGGGCTTACCTGTTACCCAATGAGGACACGACATAGTCTGGGTAATCATTGACAGATTGACGAAGACGGTGCGTTTCTTTCCGATCCGAGTCACCTTGGGACTAGCACAGTTGGCAGAGAGGTATATCCGTGACGTGGTACGTCTACACGGAGTTCTGCGAGAGATCGTATCCAACCGGGATACCCGCTTTACGTCCCAATTTTGGGCTGAGTTTCAGCAAGCCCTGGGGACGCGGTTGAGGTTCAGTACAGCTTACCACCCCCAGACGGACGGAAAATCTGAGCGCACGATACAGACACTTGAGGACCTTTTGCGTGCTTGTGTACTGGACTGGAGGGGCTCTTGGGAGGAGCACTTGCCCCTGGCAGAGTTTGCATATAATAACAGTTATCACTCGAGCATCGGCATGGCACCCTACGAGGCTCTATACGGACGGAGGTGTACGGCACCCTTGAGTTGGGTTGAGGTGGGGACCAAGTGAGAGGTTGGCCCCAGGCTGATTCGGCAGAGTCAGGAGGTAGTCGAGCAGATTCACAGGCGACTCCGCACTGTCAGGAGCAGGCAGAAGAGCTATGCAGATCGGAAACGCAGAGGGGTGCAGTTTGTGGTTGGGGACCACATCTTCCTTCGCGTTTCACCCATGAAGGGCCTGCAGCGGTTTGGGGTGAGAGGGAAGCTCGCGTCAAGGTTCGTGGGACCCTTTGAGGTTCTGGAGATGGTTGGACCCGTTGCTTACCGGCTTGCCCTACCTCCCCAGCTTTCTGGTGTGCACGACGTGTTCCACGTGTCCAACCTCAGGAAGTACATCACCGATCCCAGTCACGTCTTGAGTCACGACAGCGTTGAGGTGGGTGACGACCTGACCTACCCCTAGCAGCCAGTGCAGATTCTCGACAGAGCCATCCTCAATCTGAGAAGGAAGCAAGTACCCCTGGTGAAGGTTTTGTGGAGGAGCCAGCGGTACGAGGAGGCTACTTGGGAGCCTGAGGCGGTGATGCGGGAGCGATACCCGGAGCTTTTTGTGGGTATGCTTTTCGGACTGGCTTCGGTCCTCTTTGAGTTTGCTATGCATATATCGTTCTTTTCCATACCCTAGTTAGCGCAAGTTTCAGGGACGAAACTTCCTTTGAGTTTGTTATGTTGTTATAGCCCTGGCATCAAACGTCATTTAAGACGTCTGGGAGTTGGTCCATACGTCTGGTCAGAAGTCTGGAAGCCTTCCTAGACATCTAGAATTTAATTTTTTCGGCGTACGGGTTCGCGACTATGCGCATGCGCGCGCAAACTGAACAACCACCCTCCTCTTTCCTTCCTCCTTGCAGGCACAGCCACCTTTTTCTCTCTCTCTCCCCACGGCAGCCTTCAAATACCCCCCTCTCCTCTCCCTCACCCTCACTCCACCACCTTCTTCTTCTTCTTCTTCCTGTCAGTGAGAGAGTGAGCAGGAGAGGGCAGCAGCAGCAGCTGCTGTGAGTGCGTGGGGAGGAAGGGCTGCTGTAAGAGGGAGAGAGAGCTTGATCGCGAGGGTGAGAGCTCATCGGAGCAGTCAGGGCCGGCCGGCGGGTGGGCAGCAGGAGCGTGGTGTTGGGGAGGAGCTGCTGCAGCTCAGGCAGCAGGAGAGCAAGGCACGGCACGGCCGTGCGCTGCTGGCGGAGGGCGAGGAGGTCCTGATTCTAGGAAAATTTCCCAGAATCAAATGTCTGGACATACGTCCAGATGACGCAGGAGACGTCTGGAGGAAGGTCCAGAAGTCTGAAAGGTATGATATTTTTCTATCCCTTCTATTTTCGCATGTATGGCCATGCAGCCGTCCCGCCAAGGAGTTCTGCCTCATCTTGTGTTGAGGACGATCGTGTGTGCGTGCAGGTCTCATTCGGGAAGGCGCAAGGGCACACCCTACCATACAGATCGAACGTCTAGGCACAGCACCAGATGACGGAGAGGGTCTCCAGACGTCCGGAGTGACAGTCGGACATCTGGAAAGTAAGTCCAGACGGTTCAGCGGGCTTCTGGACGTCTGAAGGACCGCGTAGGATCAAGGTATGGCCTGAGCCATCATTTAAGACGTCTGGAAGATGTTCTAGATGTCAGATTTTGGGCAGACTTGTCATTTTTGACCCGTATAGGGTCCGTTCGGAGTCCATTTTCCGCGTTTCAAGTTTCGTTCTTCTCACATTTAGTTCCTCTACCTATTTACAGTAATTGTATACTGTTCTGAGTAGCTCCTTGCAATTAATCCTTTTGTTAGGAACCCATTCCGTTGCGGCTCTAGGGGTTGCAAGGCGCACGGGCTTGCCGATTACGCCCCCAGTACTCCCGATTTTGCGGGTAGAGTGGCCCCTCTAATTATTTATCAAAAATTATGCACTTGTGAAATAACTAATAGATTCTAGGGTATTGCATGAATCCTAGGACTGAAAAACTAGATTGAATGATAGATCCTAGGGTATTGCATGAATCCTAGGACTGGAAAACTAGATTGAATGATAGATCCCAGGATATGGCAAGAATCCTAGGACTGGAAGACTAGATTGAATATATATATATATATATATTGTAGTCTTGGAAAAGTAGAAAGGAAATGATAACTACCTGTAATTGGTTAACAGCTGCCTGTTTATGAATGGATAATTACTGTTGAGAACATGGGCTATATGAATATAAAGCTGAAATGATGAAACCTAAATTGGCTTAGTTAAAAGAGCATGAACCCTACGGGGAATTAGTAGAACTCCTGAGAAGTGAATGAATAGAATTGGGGAAGTGAGCTGGCCCTTGAGTAGGAGTACCAAGGAGAGCGACTGTCCCCCCCTGTTTAGTGCAGAGCGGAGCTAGCCGCCCCAGGGACCCGGGGTTAGGTCTGGCCACTTTGTACCGACTTTTGGCCCTCGTGTACACAGTATCGAGGAGAGCTACTAGTGTAGGGAGAGCACTAGCTACCCCACGGGCCCCTGGGTTCTGCTAGCCCTCCTACACCGTCTTGTTAGGCCCACTAGGCAAACCAAGGTAGTCAGGCGAGGATGCGCGGACTGTGGAGGGGCATGACCCCTGTTTGGTTACTATGGAGGGGTTGGACCCCCTGTTACTGAGAGGGCTCTGCCCTATACTGGTTCCGTGCTGTGCTTTGGGCGCACCCGTTAACGGAAACGACTGACCGCGTGCCAGTGCGAGGTAGCTACCCGTGCGTTTATCGCGCGTGCCGTAGTCACCGTTACGTCTGTCAGCGACCTTGGGGTGGTTGACTGAGGGTAGGACCACCACGGGGGACTCTCCCGACCAGGGGAGCACCACGTGTTACTTCTACTTTTCAGAAAAGACTGCAATCAAGATCGTTCCCACAAGGAACATTCAAGATCAAGAGAAAGATCTGAGAAATAATTCAATAATGAATAAATGGAAAAATAAAGAAAGAGATTAAAAATATAATAGCTACGGTCCACCTTACTGTTTTTCTTAGCTTTTGGTTGCCACTCTACTCAACGTTTTACTGACGTGTCACCTTTGTTACCTTTTCAGGACCAGGTGTTGAGCAGCCAGAGTCGACGGGTGCAGAGGGTGCTGGGCCTAGTAGAGCCCAGTAGTTTTACTTGTGTAGTACCCACTGTACTTTTCCTTCTGTTGTAGTGAGTATTTTCTGTTACCATTGTACTCTTTTATTGTAAGCATCATGTTTATATACCTATTTATTTCTTTACTGTTGTGGTGGTGTATACTGTAGTATTTCTTTTCTTTACTGCTGTATTTTGTTACTGCTAGTTATATACATGGTGAATGTGGTTTATTTTACTGCTCTTTTGGTTACTTTCTCGTTTGACGACTGGGTCTTGGGATCAGTCGAGTCGGTCCGATTCTCGTGTCTCAGGGATTCGGGAATCGGGTCGTAACAAGCCAGTTCTCACCTTAAGTCCTCTACCTCCACCTCTTCCTTCTCCTACGCCACCTTGTATTTGGCAAACTCATCGATGGTTGTGCTCAGGTGAAGGCGCTCTTCCTCTAAAGTTTTTTCATATTCCTCCACAATAGAGGAATGGCATGTCTTGAAAGGCTACACTTCTTCCTTCAGCCATGCTAGATTAGCGTAGGCGAACTGCAGTTTCTTGTAAAGCTCACTCATTTTCCCAAGGTCCTTTCGGTGAATTTCCCTAAGCGAGTCATTAAGCTTTGCAGCAGTTTTCCCAGCCACTATTAGTCTAAGGCAAGCCTTCTTTACCTCCTTTCAGGCATTGGCTATCTGCTCGGTTAGATCTGCTTGTGGGCTCAGCTTCCTCCTCACCTCTTCTGCTTCTTTCTCCATCCTCTGAAGGGTGGCTTTAGACTCCTCTTGCTGGCAAATGAAGTTTCTTTATTCAGCCCTGGCAGTTACTGCCCATTTTGCCACCAGATCAGTCACCTCACTAGGAGTAATAGAACTAGTTCTCACACTCACTTCACTTGTGACTTTGTCAAGAATAAACCTTGCCCTAAGAGTCTCCACCTATGTAACAACAAGAACGGTCTTACAACTTATTCAAATAGCATCAAGAAAAACTGGGAAACTTTACCACACGGAGATAGTACAAGTAGATGAGTTTGAAGTTCACCCTCCCTTGAGGGCAGGTGGTCCAGTTAAGGGCATCTTGTAGTTGTCTTAACACTTGTCTCTCCAGATCGACTACGCTAGCCATGCCTTCACCACCCTAAGACTGTGGTGCCAGCAAGCTCCTGGAGGGTTGTAGCAGACTGTCCAGCAAAATTGGGCCTTCTGTCGTTGGATGTTCCCAACTGAACAAACCCTCCACATACGTCTTCTCTAGGACAAAACCCTTTACCTACCCAAAGGTTTCTCTTATGACCTCAACGCCCCCTTGACCACACAGATCCACCAACATGCGAACCCCAATCGAGCACCGTCTATAGTGCAGCTAGTCAAAGATACTCCCACCCAAAAATCCGTCTGCCTTGGTTGCCTACTTAGCCACGTGTACAAAGGCGCCAAGAGTCCTGGGTGGTGCTGATGGTATGCTCAAAGTCACTCTCCCACCCTACTCGCTTGAAGCATTACTCAGATTCTTCTTGGCATCTGAGAGAAAGAAGAGTTGTAGTGTTTTATTTGTATTTCTGATAAAAAAATAGTGAAACTTGGGAGTTCCTATCTCCCCCCAGACATACACCTTACCAGGTGAAATTGGGTCAACAATTCCTCATGTTCTATTGTTTGTGATTGTATTTTGAGTCGAGAATCTTATTATAAGGGTATCGATCAATACCTCTGCTAACATATCCTTGGGTAATGGTGCATGAGTAGGTGATTGCACATCAAAAATGCACCAACAATTGTGCCATCTTATGCTATTTCTTAGCATTGCCATTGCATATTAGGTAGCCATAGTGCATTTGTAAAAATAAACGCATACATGCATTTAATTGAGAGGGGAGGAAAGTAAATAAATTGGCCTTGTAATTAACGTATTCTTCAAGTGCTGCCTCGCAAATTCACCATCTTTATTTTTATTTGGCTTTGAATTTCTTCTTCTCCCCGCGGCTACAGGGCGTGGCTGCTTCTTCTTCGTGCCACTCTCTGTCATAGCATGCCCTACCAGCCGCATGCTCAGCCATGCGCAGCCCAAGGCATGGCTAAGCTTGCCTCCATCCTCTTTAAAAAGCCCTCCTCGTTTCCCTGCGCAAAGAGCCTGGTCCACACAACACACACAGTAGCCTTCCTTCTCCAGGCCATCTCCTCCCCTCTCCCCTCCATACGCAGCACCTCTTCTACTAAGGAGCTACGCTGCGAGCAGGAGGAGCTCACAGTGGCACACAACTACCACTGTGAGTCCCACCACCGCCCAGCTCATCAAAGAGCCGGTGGGCATGGTGGTTCACCTCTCTGTTTTCGTCGTTCCAGCCCTTCCCGCCATTGCTGCATCTCCGAGGTCTGAAGCTCCATAGCAGCAACAGCAGCCCGCGCACACGCAGGCACCGACCGCAGCCTCTTTCCGTGCGCGCAGGCGCCTTCCAGTGCGCCTACGCATGCAGCACCGGCTGCAACCGGCTATCCAGAACGCAAGGCACTGTAGCTACTATTCACGCTAGAGAGTGCGACACTGTAGCTACAGTGCGGTGACTAGAAAGTTTCTCACTTATCCGGTCACCGCGCGCTCTCTCTCCACTCTCGCAACCGCCTCCAGCCCGTCCCCGCTCCACACCCGCACCCACCTCAGCGTCCGCTCGCGCCCGCGTCTTCGCCCGCACCCACTCCAGTGCACAGCGTAGTGTGCTGCATCACGCATTACGCTGCGCTGCAGTCTCCCTCGCGCCCGCTCCCTCCAGCTCACGTGCGCATCTTCGCGTGCCTACGCCTGCACATGGGCCATCAGACGACGGGCGCAGCCTCCAGACGGCTTAAACGCCCGTGCCCTCTTCCTCCAGCAGACGCTCTCTCTCTCTCTCTCTCTCTCACAGACACACACCTCACTCACAAACACAAACCACACTTGTACACACTCACGTGTACACACACTCACTCACTTGTACACGACTATATACTTATATATATATATATATATATATATATATATATATATATATATATATATATATATATATATATGTATATATATATATATATATATATATATATATATATATATATATATATATACATATATATATATTTACATATATATATATTTATATATGTATATATATATACATATATTATTACCTATACAACTAAGTATAAGTATATATACATATATATACACATATATTTATACATATATATATATACAAATATACATACATATATACAGATATATCTATAGATATAAATACATAGATATATATATATATATCTTCATATATCTATATACATAGATACTTATACTAATATATCTATGTACATATATTATTATATATATATATATATATATATATATATATAGTTATATATATATACATCCATCCATCTATATATATATTTACATATCTATACATATACATATATATACATATATATATATATAACTACATATACACCTATATAATTATAACCCTATCTATATATATACAAATAAATATATACTTACTTTCATATCACCTATCACACGTTATATCGCGGAAATATCTGCACCAGTTGCTGATATTCCCCGACACCCGCGTATAGAAAGCGTCTCCGCACACACCTTCCACCCATCCATCCAACACTCCACGCGGCACTTCGTCCTGTTGGTTGCGTCTTCCTAGACGACGATCAACTCGACACCGTGCTACACGCCATTTCCACCTCTACCCCCACCCCTATATATATATAATATATATATCTATATATATATATACTATATTTACCTTATTTCTATTTCTCTTTCCTACTATTAAAAAGATAAAAAAAATAGTAAAAGAGAAAAGATAATCTTTGTCTTGGTGGTACTCGGTCTTGCAGATAGCAAGACCAGTTTTGGAACCCTAATTTGGCTCAAAGCCAAGAATAATTTGGCTCTAAGCCAAGGACCTGATTTTGAGGTTGTACCTCAAGGACAAAATTATCAAAAAAAAACCTTAAATAGAAAAACACCAAAAACATAATAAACAAACGAAAGAGATTCGTTGTAGGAAAGGCGTAGAAACTTATTCACCTCTAATCCCGCCTCCCTGAGTTTGACCCTGGGCCTAAAAGTGACCAAGATAAAATCAAGTAGGCCAGGTTAAAAAAATTTTGTAAAAAACATGGTTAGGCTCGATCTAGGTTAACCACTATACTCATTTCAACGATAAAATCACTATATTAACACCACCTATCCGAGTCCACACCATACTTTTTCTGGCGCCGTTGCCGGGGGGTACACATTTAGGTAAGTTTGTACTCCATTCCTTTAATTTTTCTCTTCTCACACCCTTCTCTTCACGGGTGTTTCTATTTGTTGGTGTGCAGGTGAACAGTTGCAAGGAGAAGGCAGGCAGACGAAGTCGAAGACGTGGGCAGATCCAAGGTGGAAACGAGAGCGTGAAGTCGCCGGCACCGCACTGGAGCTTCGCCCACGTTGCTAAATAGGTAGGTATCTCTTTTTTTAGCAACTTAGGTCAACTTGTCACCTTAATAAAAAAAAACTAA
Source organism: Thalassia testudinum (assembly GCA_037157565.1). NCBI lineage: Eukaryota > Viridiplantae > Streptophyta > Magnoliopsida > Alismatales > Hydrocharitaceae > Thalassia > Thalassia testudinum. Next base: position 124,903,237 of record JAZHRO010000055.1, read on the forward strand.
AAACACTTCTTGGGATCTCTTGGGGCAAGTGGATTAAAAATCAATTGTTTGATTGTTTGACAGCACTCCCACCACCCCAGGATTTCCCGCCAAACTTCGCATAGCAAAGATCCAAGAATCTTGATTCTTGAATCTTTCACCGTGTGAAGTATTCTTTGAGGCAAAGATAAATAGATTGATTGCCATCCCTCTTTGCCTTATTTATCTGCAACTCGGGATCACCTTTTTGGTGGGGAGACTTGGAATTGAGTTGATTCCAACCCCACCACAACCTTTCACGTGCCTAAGATTTGATCCCGAATACTTCAACCCCAACAATTTGATTTTCTTTATCTTATGGTTGAGCCTTGTGTGTGGAACATCATTCTGGTGATTGGGAGCACTTGAATTGAAGTGCTTTGGCTCCCTTTCACACTAATCTAAAATTGACTCGTGCATCCATACATAGAAATCTCCATCTAGGGAAGCCCATTGCATTTTAGCATGCACTAACCAACTGACATTGAAGAAGGGTTTGTTGGGCTTAGAAAAAACCTGTATTCTCTCAAAACCTGGAGATTGGTTGAATTGGTAATTCAACGAAATCCTAAAATCCATACTACTTAAGGCTGAAACTCTAAAAACAATTCACCAATTAAAACTTCAATTCGGGGAGATTTCCCCGTTGCATGCTTAGTTTACACACTTTATAAAATCAACCACTTGGGCATTACCCGTAAATAACGCCCTTCACATTCCAGAAGCACTTGATCCTAAGCCTCTAACTAAAACTGGTAGCAACTTGACCCTTATTAAGGATTGGAGGTCTAGCTACCTGTGTGTAGCACCTACGTGCCGGTGAGGGTTCCCGCGTGCTATCGGGTGTCTAAGATTGGGGCAAATGGCCTTTCAATCTGGCCCAGTGGTTCCGCGGTGCTCGCATTCGGCTCCGTAGGTCGTGATAGTAGGTAACTTAGATCTTTAGGTCTAAGGGCACACTGTAGAGGTTAGGAATTTGATTGTCTTGATTTGTCATCAAGTGTACCTTTGCGGCGTCATTTCTCTCATCTCTTTTTCCCTTCTTATCCCCCCAATTCTTCCTGCGGTAGTGCATGTTTGGGAGGAGGTCACAAAACCCTGAGCTGTTTGAATTGTCTGATAATTTTAGAAAAGAAGCCGAATCATCGTCCTCCACAAACATGGCTGCACGCCCACCCCCAAATCCTGAGGGAGGAAATCGCCCTCAAAACCCACCAGGTGGTGGAGCCTTGGATCCCATAACCCGCCTCCAAGCCCAAATGGAAATGTATAATGAACAAATTGAAGCCATTAGGGAAACATTGGAGGAAATGCAAAACCCTCCCGAACTAGAGGAGCCTAGGTCTCTTAGCTCCTATCAGAATCCCGCTGCTATAGAGACCATAGGACAAATCGGGTCCCCATGGGCGGGGACGACTTTGAATTGAAACCTAATGTAATTGGCCTGATAAATTTTCACTTCCATGGTCTTGCAAGTGAAGATCCTTCTCTCCAATTGGAAGACCTAACCCTATTGGCTGAAACAGTTAAACCAAGAAATATCGGGTTACCAATAGTCCTCATGAAAATGTTCCCATTTTCATTGCGGGATAAAGCGTCGCAGTGGTTACGCACCCTTGGGAGAACCATCCACTCTTGGGAAGAGATGCGAATAGCGTTTCTCAAGAAGTTCTTCCCAATCGGGTGAACCAATGCGCTTCACCGTGCTATCACTTCCTTTATGCAACAAAATGGCGAACAGTTTCATGAGACATGGGAGAGATATAATGACCTCCTCAGGAAGTGTCTGCATCACAGTCTGCCTAAGTGGCATATAGCCTAGATTTTCTATTATGGGCTAAATGAGACTTTGAAGCAGATTGCAGACACTTCCTGCGGAGGGAATTTCATGAATAAAGATGAGAATGGAGCATTCGAATTATTTGAAAATATGAGCAAAAACTCAATGAACAATGCTTCCATTGTCGCCTTTAATCGTACTAGCCTGCCCCGTAATGTCCACGAAGTTGACACGGGACCCTCCCATTCATCCACAGATCTCAGCCTTATCGCACAGAAATTGGATGAAGTCTCCGTCGTGCACAAGAAGCTAGATGAGCTTCTAGCCAACCTCGCCCGTTCTATGGCCAACACCCCCACTTCACCACTTCGTCTCAACCCCAATTCTTCCAACACCAGGCTTATCCCTAGAAACCCCGTAAGACCTTCCTTACCGAGTGTCGCGTCGAGCGATTCAGTAAGTCATGTGGATCTGGCTTCTACAAGCCAGTATTTTGACACGGATGACCAAGCCTCCGTGAGCTCGGAAGCATATTTACATACGAATGCGTCTTCTGGCATAGAAGACGCTTGCATCCTGGGGAACAACCCATTCTCTGCCACTTATAACCCAGGGTGGCGAAATCATTCCGAACTTTGCATGGTCCAGCAACCTGCAGCGCTAAAACCCCGTGGGTGGACCAATGAGACCGTCTGCACCCGTCATCCCAAGGGCCCAGTCTAATCCTTTGGCGAATCCGCCATCAAGTCCTTGCGTACCGCAAAAAGAACAAGCATCAAGTCCTCTTGATAAATTGATGCAAATGATGATAGAAATGTCAAAGCACCATGAAGAGAACATGACCTCTCTTCAGCACCAATTGGTGCAACAGAATGTTGAGATCAGTCAACTACGCATGGCGACTTGATCTCAGGGCACACTTCCAGCCCAACCTGCGAAATTTCGTACCCCGTGGTCCTCAACCACAGGTACGACCTTCTCAGGGGCAGGTTCATCAGATTCTGCAGGCTCCGAGCATTCCATCGGGATTTCAGGCTAATCCCGCTGCAGCACCTCACTCTTACGTCCCTATTGCGAACCCTCCTCCGCCTTATGATCCCACTGGACCCGCATCGTCCAATGCAATCACTACGAGGAGCGGTAAGCAGACCGTCAATCCACCTCGACCTGATCCTGGCCCGTCTTCTTCATCGCCCTCTCATTCAGGATGCGCACCGCATTTGTGAGGGGACGATACACCCAAATTGGTGCCAGCATCAGTCCCATTCCCTGAGGCTCTACTGAGGGAGCTAAAAGGCAAGAAGAAGGATATGCAGGCCTTTGATAACCTGAGTAATTTATTCAGGGATGTTGAAATCAAGGTACCCCTTCTAGAGGCTATCAACCACATACCTACTGTCGCCCAATTTTTCAAAGACTACACAACACCCAGGCGACAGTCAAAGAAAACAAAGAATCTGGTGGTTCTCTCACCTCATGCGAGTTGTGCAATACTGTCAAATCTACCACCGAAGCAGAAAGATCCGGGCACACCGCTTATTTCTTGTAGCATCCAAGGCTGCAATTTTAACCGTGCCTTGCTTGATTTAGGATCTTCCATCAATCTTATACCAACCATCATGCTCGAAAAATTTTCCTTGGAAAATCTGAAACCCACCCCTGTCACGTTACAGTTGGCAGCTCGTTTTGTCAAAATTCCAAAGGGTGTGGTGGAAGACGTGGTGGTTAGGGTCAACAGTCTCTGTTCTCCTGTTGACTTTCTTATTTTAGATATGGAAGTTCCTAGCTCACTTTCTGATTGTTCGATCATCCTTGGTCGACCTTTCTTGGCCACAGCCCGCACCCATATCGACTGCGAGTCGAGCTGTATTGAGATTGCCGTTGGATCTGAGAAGCTCAAACTTAACATCTTCAAGGTAGCCAAGAACTTTGATTGCGATTGCATCGAGGATGACACGTATGACGAGGACATGGCCGTCAGTGCATGTATCGGACTAATTGGGACCTATTCTGACTGCTGCGGACTGCCTTTAAACACTAACGATTGCCTGACCAACACATATTGTGACGTTCCCCCATCCCTCCCTATTCCCGTACCTTCTCCTGACCAGACTTCTGACGAGGTTCTCCGCTTCCCATACCTCGTGGTCTGAGTCATATCCGAGCTACTCACCGCCGGTCCACACTCTTGAAGACCGGATTGCCCTTTCTTTCCCTCCAAATCAGGCGGAGTTGCAACTCCACACTGGGACCTTGAGCCCATATACTACTCACTGGGGCTATTCCTTTTTGGATCCATCTATCCAAGAAGCCCCTCCTCTTGGCCAATCTGAGGGCCAACTTCTTCATCCTGACTTGTTTTCCGATCCGCCTGGGACACTCTTGTCCCAAGAAATGCCAGATCTTTCACCATCCACTCCCGAGCTGAAAGAGCTGCCTAGTACACTTAAGTATGTTTTCTTGGGACCAAATGAATCGCTCCCTGTAATCATCAGTTCAAATTTGACCAGGGAGAAAGAGTGCAAACTAACGAAGGTCCTTATGGAACACAAAGCAGCCATTGGATGGTCTTTATCAGACTTAACTAGCATTAGCCCCTCCTACTGCACTCACCGTATATATATGGAGGAGGAGGCTCGACCTTCCCACGAGATGCAGTGACGTCTCAACCCTAACATGCGGGAGGTCGTTAAGAAGGAAATTATTAAGTGGCTGGATGCGGGTATAATCTACCCGATCAGCAATAGCCCCTGGGTGAGTCCAATTCACGTCGTGCCCAAAAAGGCGGGACTCACCATCCGTGTCAATGACAGGGGCGAATCCATCCCTACATGCACTCCTACATCTTGGAGAGTGTGTGTAGATTATAGGAAACTCAATGCTGCAACTAAGAAAGATCACTTTCCGCTACCTTTCATTGACCAAATCCTGGAGAGGTTAGCAGGAAATAAATTTTTCTGTTTCCTGGATGGATTCTCAGGATATAACCAGGTGGCAATTGACCTTCGGGACCAAGAGAAAACCACTTTTACCTGCCCCTTCGGCACCTTTGCATTTAGAAGGATGTCGTTCGGACTTTGTAATGTGCCAGCAACTTTCCATAGATGTATGCTGGCGATATTCCATGACATGGTGACTTTCTTGAGGTCTTCATGGATGACTTTTCGGTCTTTGGACCATCTTTTGATGACTGTCTTGCCAACCTAACTCGTATCCTTAGGAGATGTATTGATGTAAACCTCATGCTTTCCTGGGAAAAAAGTCATTTTATGGTACACGAGGGAATTGTTCTCGGACATATCATCTCCGATAGGGGTATCGAGGTTGACAGAGCTAAGCTGGATGTAATTGGTGATTTACCTGTGCCTAGCTCTGTCAAACAAATCCGCTCCTTCCTAGGACACGTTAGTTTCTATAGGAGATTCATCAAAATTTTCTCCAAGATTTCTCGACCTTTAACTCATCTCCTATCGACCGACGTACCCTTCGATATGGGCCTCGACTGCATACGAGAATTCACGCAGCTACGTAATGCTGTCACCAAGGCCTCTATTCTCCAACCACCTGATTGGTCCCTCGACTTTGAACTCATGTGTGATGCTTCCGACCTTGCAGTCGGAGCCATCCTAGGACAAAGACGCAATAGACACCCCTTCGTGGTGTGCTACTCCAGTAAGACATTGGACGAGGCCCAGCGCAATTATACTACCATTGAGAAAGAACTACTGGCGGTCGTCTTTGGGCTGGAGAAATTTCGCTCTTACCTTCTGGGCTCACACGTCATTGTTTTCACTGATCACGCGGCCATTCGCCATCTCATGCATAAGAAGGATGCCAAGCCTAGACTGATTCGTTGGATCCTTCTGCTCCAAGAATTTGACATTGAGATCCGCAATAAGGCCGGAGCCCAGAATGTTGTGGCTGATCATCTTTCTAGACTGGACCCTGACCATATTGGACTTACTCTGCCGATTAATGAGATTTTTCCTGATGAGCACCTATTGGCAATTAATGTGGCAAGTGGACCTTGGTATGCTGACATTGCCAATTACCTTGCTTCTGGATCCCTTCCACGTGGCTGGCCTAAAAACCAGCACGAGCATCTCATGGCAAAAGCAAAGTATTATTTCTGGGATAATCCACTTCTTTTTTCAATAGGTGCTGATCAAATCATCCGTCGCTGTATTCCTGACAGCGAATTCTCTAGTGTGCTATCCTTCTGCCACGATCAGGCCTGCGGAGGCCATTTCTCTGGGAGGAAAACTGCAGCCAAGGTGTTGCAGTGAGGTTTCTTTTGGCCCTCCCTTCACCAGGATGCACACAATTATGCCAAACATTACACTAGGTGCCAGTCGTTAGGATCAATGTCACGTCATGACATGATGCCCTTGCAACCCATCCTAGCTGCTGAAATTTTTGACATTTGGGGAATTGATTTCATGGGTCCCTTTCCTCCTTCCAACGGCTTCGAATTTATCCTCGTGGCTGTTGATTATGTTTCGAAATGGATCGAGGCTATTCCCACGTGCCATGCTGACCATGTTATATCCACTCAATTTGTCAAAGACCACATCTTTGCGTGCTTTGGGATCCCTCGAGCCATTATCTCAGATGGAGGAAGCCACTTTACCCATGCTTCTTTTCGGGCACTTCTGAGGAAATACAGAGTTCACCATCGTATCGCACCCGCGTATCATCCTCAGACGAACGGCCAGGCAGAGGTGTCGAACCGGCAAATCAAGCAAATTCTCCAGAAAATGGTTCGGCCTGACCGTAAGGATTGGTCCGACAAGCTGATTGACGCACTTTGGGCATATCGGACCGCCTTCAAGGCTCCCCTTGGTATGTCTTCTTATAGAATCGTTTACGGGAAGCCTTGTCATTTGCCTGTGGAGTTGGAGCACCGCGCTTATTGGGTGGTTCGCCAATGTAACCTCGACCCAGACCTGTGTGATCAAGAAAGGAAACTCCAAGTCCAGGAGCTGGAAGAGCTCCGTCGTGAAGCCTATGATTCTACCTTAACTTTCAAGCAACGCACTAAGGCTTTTCACGACAGCCGTATTCAACGAAAGGAATTTGAGCCATCTCAGCAAGTTTGGCTCTACAATGCCCGACTCAAATTCTTTCCTAGGAAATTGAAGTCCAAATGGACTGGTCCTTTCCTAGTCTCGAGACCATTTCCCAACGGGGCCGTTGAAATTGAAGATCCCAAATCTGGGCATCAATTTACGGTCAATGGGAAACGTTTGAAATCCTATCTTACTCATGAACCTACCCCCGTTGGAGAAACTGTTGCCTTGCTGGAGGGTAACTAATGTCGTGCCTCATTCTGAGTCCAGCTGGGGACGTTAAATTCAGCGCTCGTTGGGAGGCACCCCAACAACACTCCGCCACTGTCACGCTCACTTCACTTTTTACTTCACCACCCACCATCCACCCACCCTACCACCCTACTGTATACCCTGCGCCTCAGCTCTCGTTACCCGATCTTTGATCCTTCCTCTACCCTACCCTGCATGCATATGAGGACATAGCATCATTTGGCATGGGGGGGTGGATAGGCATCCATAGGATCTGGATATTTTATGGTATCATGTAGTTTCCATCTATCTATAAATATATAAAAAAAAAGGTGTCTAGTAATGATCTGAAGGCTGAAACAAAAATACAATAAGTGTTTATGGATATTCAACCACTGTTTTGAAGACTTTCTAGGCCACAGAAGCTTGATTCGCTTAGGCTCGGCTTAATTCACTTGAGCATTGACAAGATATATCGGAATCTCTCCTAACTAAGGACGTATTCTTGGACCTGAGACACCAGTACAGGATCCGTTGGTTTGATTCTACTGGAGAGCCTAAGTAATCTTGGTTCACACTACACATATAGAAGACCAGGTGAACATAAGATCCAACCCTAGTGTTCATTAGGGAAGGTGGAGTCCTTACCTGTGCACACAGGTAGACCTTTTATCCCAGACTTTAGTCTTGTGCTTAGGAGAGACTCTTTCCACCAAAAAGGAACTCTCCCACCAAACGAAAAGTGTGCTCCTCCAAATAATATTGTAAAAGATATACTGACACGTGTTTAAACAATAAAGCTGCAAATAAGTCAGTATATCTCGCAAATGTCTGTAAAGTCTTCTCCCTACAAAAGTTCTTCAGGGCAAGTTACAAATACCCTGTTTTCTTTGAGCTACAAATAAAATGGGAGTTGAGTTCTCCGTCATCTTTTTAAGGGTCAATCCAAAGACACGAGCTGAAACTGGGACCAACCTGCACTTAAAAATTCGTGAAACCCTGGGCTTGAGTCTTAATATTCATCTGGTCAGTCTTGATCCTTCACTATGCACAAGCCATGATCTCTTAAGCTCTCGAGTACAGCAAAAACCTCCTGGGTCCTCGAAATCGTACTTAAGGTTTAAATATCAAGAGTCCAGGTGAGTTGAGAGATGGTCTACGTCATGTAAGACTTAAAGTACTGGTAGTCTTCGCTACAATTGGTTCTCACAATATCCAACAAATAAACACACCTATGTCACCTCAGAAGAAAATCTTCAGCTTAAGATCATTTCTAAATACAATACAAAAATGTTTTGCTAGGGACTAGAAAAAGATAGGCATGGGGGTATGATTGCACAACAAAAATACACCAACAATTGTGCCATCTTGTGCTATTTCCTAGCATTTCCATTGCATATTAGGTAGCCATAGTGCATTTGTAAAAATAAACGCATACATGCATTTAATTGAGAGGGGAGGAAAGTGAATAAATTGGCCTTATAATTAACGTATTCTTCAAGTGCTGCCTCGCAAATTCACCATCTTTATTTTTATTTGGCTTTGAATTTCTTCTTCTCCACGCGGCTACAGGGCATGGCTGCTTCTTCTTTGCGCCACTCTCTGCCATAGCATGCCCTGCCAGTCGCATGCTCAGCCATGCGCAGCCCAGGGCATGGCTGAGCTTGCCTCCATCCTCTTTAAAAAGCCCTCCTCTCTTCCTTGCACAGAGAGCCTGGTCCACACAACACACATAGCAACCTTCCTTCTCCAGGCCATCTCCTCCCCTCTCCCATCCATACGCAGCACCTCTTCAACTAAGGAGCTACGTTGCGAGCAGGAGCAGCTCACAGTGGTACACGACTACCACTGTGAGTCCCACCACCGCCCAGCTCATCAAAGAGTCGGTGGGCATGGTGGTTCACCTCTCTATTTTCATCATTCCAGCCCTTCCCACCATTACTGCATCTTCGAGGTCTGAAGCTTCGCAGCAGCAGCAGCAGTAGCCCGTGTGCACGCAAGCACCGACCGCAGCCTCTTTCCACGCGTGTAGGTGCCTTCCAGCACGCCTGCGCATGCAGCACCGGCTGCAACCGAATGTCCAGAGCGAGCGGCACTGTAGCTACTGTTCACGCTATAGAGCACGACACTATAGATACAGTGCGGTGACCGGAAAGTTTCTCACTTATTCGGTCACCGCACGCTCTCTCTCCACGCCCGCAACCGCCTCCATCCTGTCCCTGCTCCACGCCCGCACCTGCTCCAGCGTGCAACGCAGTGCGCTGCGTCACGTATTGCGCTGCGCTGCAGTCTCCCTCACGCCCGCTCCCTCCAGCGTGCGTGCGCATCTTCGCGCGCCTGCGCCTGCGCGTGGGCCATCAGACGACGGGCACAGCCTCCAGATGGCTTAAACGCCCGTGCCATCTTCCTCCAGCAGACGCTCTCTCTCTCTCTCTCTCTCTCTCTCTCTCTCACAGACACACACCTCACTCACACACACACACCACACTTGTACACACTCACGTGTACACACACTCACTCACTTGTACACGACTATATACTTATATATATATACATATATATATTTACATATATATATATATATTTATATACGTATATATATATATACATATATCTATACATATATTATTACCTATACAACTAAGTATAAGTATATATACATATATATATATATATATACATATATATACAAATATATTTATACATATATATATACAAATATACATACATATATACAGATATATCTATAGATATAAATACATATACATATATCTATCTACATATATCTATATACATAGATACTTATACTAATATATCTATATACATATATACATATCTATATATCTATGCACATATATTACTATATATATATATATATCTTTATCTATATAGTTAAATATACATACCTATACATCTAATTATAAATATATATATACATACATCTATCTATATATATATTTACATATCTATACATATACAAATATATACATATATATATATAACTACATATACTCCTATATAATTATAACCCTATCTATATATATACATATAGATATATACTTACTTCCATATCGCCTATCACACGTTATATCGCGGGAATATCTGCACCAGTTGCTGATATTCCCCGATACCCACGTATAGAAAGCGTCTCCGCACACATCTTCCACCCAACACTCCACGCAGCACTTTGTCCTATTGGTTGCATCTTCCTAGACGACGATCAACTCGACACCGTGCTACACGCCATTTCCACCCCCACCCCTATATATATATATATATATACTATATTTATCTTATTTCTATTTCTCTTTCCTACTATTAAAAAGATAACAAAAAATAGTAAAAGAGAAAAGATAATCTTTGTCTTACAGGTACTCGGTCTTGCGAATAGCAAGACTAGTTTTGGAACCCTAATTTGGCTCTAAGCCAAGGACCTGATTTTGAGGTTGTACCTCAAGGACAAAATTATCAGAAAAAAACCTTAAATAGAAAAACACCAATTACATAATAAATGAACGGAAGAGATTCATTGTAGGAAAGGCGTAGAAACTTATTCACCTCTAATCCCGCCTCCCTAAGTTTGACCCTGGGCCTAAAAGTGACCAAGATAAAATCAAGTAGGCCAGGTTAAAAAAATTTTGTAAAAAAGATGGTTAGGCTCGATCTAGGTTAACCACTATACTCATTTCAATGATAAAATCACTATATTAACACCACCTATCCGAGTCCACACCAGCAGGCTTCGTCCGATCTGTTATCTGGCTCAAGATCACGTAGGTTATCAGTACGTGCTAGTCCACGACTTCTATTATTGTCAACCACTTGACTTGAATTTCCTTGTTCTAAACTTTTATCGTAGTACTCATCCCTTCCTTCATCCTTAAGAGGGAAGTTGTCTATCACACAGCAAGCAACAATGACATCCACATGAATGTTAGGGTGGTAAAATGATTGGTAACTTAAATACCAAAATCTTTTCTTCAGAACTCCAAAAGCCATCTCCACACAATTATGAAGTCTTTTATGTTGATGATTGAACAACTCCTTGTTTCGAGTCCTATTACAATGCCTAGAATTATATTCAAGTATATGATAACTGACACTTCTATAAGGAGCAATGTACAAGTCCATATTTGCATAAACCACAATCCATAAGATATTGTCATCCCATAGGTGGCTCGAAGTGGTCATCTTGTATTGCCCATTAAAGAACCCTCATGTTGGAGGATGACCATTCCCAACCGCTTGCTACATACAAGAAGGCAAGATCCAATAAACAATGCACATCACATTCAACGATATCTAATGATGCTTGATGAGGTGTGGCTAATCATAGCTAAAATGCTAAAGTTAAGCTAGAAACTAGGTTAAACACTACATTATTAACAAGATAAATAGGTTAAGTGTGAGAATCAGTAAAAAAGAACTAAAACATTAAATTTGTGTTAAAAATGCACCATTAGGTCAATTAAGGAGATATTCTATTTATAAATACAAAATGATGATCTAATTGAAAATTGAATAGTTCTGAGTTCAAAAGTATAAATTAAGGGTTGAATTAACTTCTTAAATGTTCAATTGTGCTCCAATAAAAATCTCATTGCTTTTGGACATCAATGGGACCCTGCATTCATTAGATTACATTTAGGTCCTCATCCATAACATTTTATTCACTTTAAAAACCCATCAGGGATTTACTGGTAAGTCGTAGGGACCTCATAGCAAGCTTCCAAGGGCCTTCCAGTTACGAATCTTATCACTTGTGTTCTTTTACAAACCTTCCACCACTTCAGGCTTCAGGACCTTTCTTGCAAAATGTCAAACACACATGATGCTGCAGGTCCACTATAGCCGCAAAGAACTCATGCTACAGCTGTCAGTGATCCATTGATCCTATCATCTACGATTGATCCTTTTCCTCCATTCCCGAGCCTTCGCGCGATGATCCCTCACCTCCCCCAAATCTGATCCTACGGCGAGATCATTCCTAGACCTTCCTACGCTCCTCTCGACCTCTCATCTACCGTCCACCCTAATTGAAACTAATCACACCTATCGGTTACCTAATTCACTAAAGTGGCTACTGTAATGGATGTGTGCCCCAGACGTCTTTTAAGACGTCTGGGAGGTGGCTCAGACGTCGGACAAGACGTCTGGGATCACAACCAGACGTCTGATAAGACGTCTGGGATAGTTTCAAGAAGTCTGGAAATCCGTTATTTTCGACACCCGCGAGTCACCTGCGCGCCTGAGCGCGCAGACCGCATATTCCCCCTTTTTCTCTCTGCGGCTGCAGGCGGCCTGCCACCTCCTCTCTCCTCTCCGCGCGGCGTTAAAAGGGGCGCGCCTCCCCTCCCGTCTCCACCGTCTCCTTCTTCTTCTCCTTCCTGTGCGCGAGAGCGAGCGGACGCGAGGGCGGTAGCGGCGGCCGCAGTGAGCGCGGAGGTGCGGCGTGCGAGGGCGGAGCTCTGCCGTGAGGGCGAGCTCGCCGGAGCGGCTTGGCCGGCCGACGGAGGGCGCATGGGGCATGGAGCGACGCGAGAAGCAGACGCGCGAGGTTCGACGCGGGCGGCGTCGCGAGCGGAGGCCGAGCAGGGCCCTGATTCTGGAAAAATTTCCAGAATCAGACGTCTGGGTTGATAGCCAGACGGCAAGGTCGACGTCTGTAAGATCATACAGACGTCTGAAAGGTGAGTTTACCGCCTTCTTCTTCCTTCTTGGCGACTGACCGTACTGAGGAGGGGGGGTTGGCTGTGTGCAGGTTCGCTGATTCGCCATCTTTTGCGAATCAGACGTCTGGAAGTTGTACCAGACGGTGGGAGTGACCTCCAGACGTCCGAAGTGACCATCGGACGTCTGGGATCTAGGACAGACGTCCCCGCAGACTTCTGGACGTCTAGGAAACCACGCTGAACAGGTAATTCTCTGATCCACCGTTTAAGACATCTAGAGGGAGTTCCAGACATCTGATTTTGCACAGTATCATCTTTTTCGACCCGTTTACGGCCCGTTCGGGCTCCGTTTTCCGCGATTCGAGTTGCATTCTTTTCAGAATTAATTCCTCTACATGTCTACAGTAGCTATACAATGTTTTGAGACACTCCCTGTGTTTGATCCTTGTGATAGGACCTCGTTCAGTTGCAGTCTTGAGAGTCGCGGAGGCACGCGGGATTCCCGATCACGCCCCCATTACTCCCGTTGTACCTGGTAGAGTGGCTTTAAGTATTAATAAAATCTGTTAAAGTATGAAATCATAACTAGAACCTAGGACATTGCATGAATCCTAGGAATCAGAAATATATGGAATGATAGTTCCTAGGTGTTGCATGAATCCTAGGGCTGGAAAACTAGATTGTATGGTAGACCCTAGGATATGGCATGAATCTTAGGATGGAAAAACTAGTGGAATGTATAATACTGCAGTCTTGGAAAAAAATGGAAAGGAATATATGAAGCTGCCTGTAAATTGAATTCACAGCTGCCTGTTATGAATAAAGAAACATGATTGGGATCATGGTTTGTAAGAACGTGAAACTGGAAAGTAAGACATGAGATGTTCTGGAACCCTACGGGGAAGTAGGAGTAGAACTCCTGGAAAGCGAATGGAATAGAATTGGGGAAGTGAGCTGGCCCTTGAGTACGCAGTACCAAGGAGAGCGACTGTCCCCCTGTTTAGTGCAGAGCTGAGCTAGCCACCCCAGGGACCTGGGGGTTAGGACTGGCCACTCTGTACCGACTTGTTAGCCCTCGTGTACGTAGTACCGAGGAGAGCTAGTAGTGTTAGGAGAGTACTAGCTACCCCACGGGCCCCGGGGTTCTGCTAGCCTCCTTCACCGACTTGTTGGCCCACTAGGGCAAACCAGGGTAGTCAGGCGAGGGTGCGCGGACCGTGGAGGGGCAAGGCCCCGGTTTGGTTACTGTGGAGGGGTTGGACCCCTGTTACTGAGAGGGCTCTGCCCTGGTTCCGTGCTGTGCTTTGGGCGCACCCGTTAACGGAAACGACTGACCGCGTGCCAGTGCGGGCTAGCTACCTGTGCGTTTATCACGCGTGCCGTAGTCACCGTTACGTCTGTCAGTGACCTTGGGGTGGTTGACTGAGGGTAGGATCACCACGGGGGACTCTCCCGGCCAGGAGAGCACCACGTGCTACTTCTACTTTTGGAAAAGACTGCAATCAAGATCGTTCCCACGAGGACATTCGAGATCAAGTAAAGGATCTGAGAAATAAATGAAATAGTGAGAAAAATTGAAAGATGTGAATAAAGGAAGTAATAGAACATAACAGCTACTGTACACTCTACTGTTGCCTTTAGTTAGTTTGCCACTCTACTCAGCGTTTTGCTGACGTGTTACACTCGTTACCTTTTTCAGGACCAGGTGTTGAGCAGCCAGGGTCGGCGGCTGCAGAGGATGCTGGGCCGAGTAGGGTCCAGTAGAGTTACCACAGCCTTTTGTACCCCTTTTGTTTCTGTTCTAGTGAGTAGTTTTTGTTTCCGCTGTACCTTCTTTACCTGCAGTTCTTGTTATATGATAAATGTTGTTTTATTGTTGTGGTGGTACCTACTGTAGTAGTTTCTTTCCTTACTGCTGTACTTTCTTACTGTTAGTTATATTCATGCTGAATGTGGTTTATTTTACTGTCTTTTGGTTACTTCCTCGTTGGACGACTAGGTCTTGGGATTAGTCGAGTTGGTCCGGTTCTCGTGTCTCGTAGGGACTCGGGAACCGGGTCGTTACAGCTACTTAAGAAGCACCTCAAATCCTCACACGCGGTATCACCTCCCTACTACTCTCTTGAGGCTATCCTTTCATCCTCTCCAGTTTGCTCTCCCCATCAAATCGATACTCCATTGCTGTGGCAGTGGAGCTCAACTTCCTCCAACTTCTCCTCGCCGCTAAGAATCTCATAACTCCCTAGGGCGACCTCGAGCTCCACAAGAGAGATTTCAAACTGCTGGAGACTCTCCCATCATTCCTCAATCAGCAACTAGCTGCAGTTTCTCCCAAGGTCCCATTCTTCTCATTAGTTAGAATTTTAAATGCTTTCCAAATTAGTTATAGTGATGGTCAGTGCACTATAGATAAGTAGGAGTAGAGTAGATATTAAATTTAGTGATTAATTAATGTAGTTTAGGAGTAGTTTAGTTTAGATTTGATTTCGCCCTCTCTGATCAATTTAGATCAGAAAGGTATTTTTTCACCTCTGTTTCGATCCATTAATCTCCCTATTCATCTCATAACTCTCATTCTCTAATTTCCTTGATGATTTAATTCATACTCCACCCATCCACTAAGGTTAAATTTAGAGCTAAAGTCTTGTCTCCATATTTGAATTTACGCCTAAAATTCACCTAGGGGGTTCCCATTCACTCCATAAATTCACAAAGATCCCTCGATCTAGTTTCAATTGAACCAATTCTCTCAATTCTTTTAGATTTGGTTTTCACACCCAATCTCATGATTTGGGAGTTAATTTGGTGAGAAATGATTTTTATCGAGTGAATTGGGTTTTTATGAGTTTAATTGGTTTGAATGTGATGGGCTTGAGCTGTTTTAACTTGATTCTTATCACTAAATGTGTTCTTGCCCAATTTGAATCTTGATCTCTGATTTTTTTAGCACTTTGGTAGCTCAAGCCAATGAGAATCAGATGTACTAATTCGAGGATTGAGCAATGATCCAATAAGTTTAAATGGATCACCTATAGTTTCTATACACCAATCAATGGTGTGCAGGAACTCTAGATGATCATATCATCATAGTGATTCTAGATCAAATACCCACATGGGTGACAGCTTGTATGTATTGTAAATCAACTCGAGTTGATGTTTAATGATTTGATCAAGTTTGGAATGTTTTAAGGAAGATCTAAGATTATTTTCAGTGTGTTTCACGGTCTGATTTAATATTCTCTCTTCATGTTGTCTATGACATGAGAAAGATTATATCAGTGTTTCTCTTATTTCTTTTAGTTCAAATCTTGATTTAGATGAATTTTTAGGTCGGCTACAAAGGTTTTGCAATAAATGAGAGTGAAGTTTTCATGGTTGGAAAGCTTAATTTTATCTTCACCTTCCCACTGTCTTTAGTGTGAAGTGAAGATCAAATTAGGTTTTCTAATATTGTGGAGATTTTGATAAGAGCTTGAAATGCATGTTTGATGACAAAGTACCATGTGTAACATCTGAAGTGGATGATTTAATGATTTAGTTCCCTGATCTGGGTTGTTTTCTCTACTATCTATAGTGGAAGAAGGCAAGCAATCAGATTCATTGAGACAAAATGAAATTGATGATTCAGCTGGAAACACTTCCAGACATTCCAGAAGGTCTAAATCAGGTATATTAGGCCTGAGATTATGGTATTTTCAATAGCATTGGCTACTGAATGGTCTATCTGCAACAAAAGGTACTTGCTGAGAACTCAACAGCTGCTCCTGGTTGCTGGATAGCAGCTGTAGTTTCTGTCTTGGGTCAAATTCTCTTGGATTTGGGATGGTTTGAAGGGTGGAAAGGGCTGACATGATTTTATATTGTTATAACATTTTAAGCAAGCTTTCATGTACATTATTTGATCTTGGATTTGATGTGATACTTGTAATTTCTCTATTTTGATTCATTGTTAGCAAATTATATTTGTCATAACTGTCCAAAATGGATATTTAATGAAAATTAAGATAAAAATCATGTTTATATGTTCAAACACTTGTCATGTGATATGCTGGACAGTTCTGAATGTCTGCATCTCATGTTCAATCCCTAAAACACATTTAGAAGCCTTAGGTTCACTTCCAACAACTTTCTCAAGGCCTAATTTGGGTTTGATTGTAAATAAATAAAAAATTATTAAAAAATAATAATAAATAAAATAAACCTGTCTTGAGTAATATCATGTATTTCTTTAAGTGTATGCCAAGTTACAAAGTATCCTGAACCCCCAGCTTGGTAGAATATACCAGGCAACAATTCGGTATACTTTAAAACTTAATAAAAGAAACCAAACCAAAAATCCCAAAAAGAATCTCTTCTTATCTCATCCCACCCTTTCTCTCTCATCTCCTACCTTTATTAAACATAAAAATACCATAAAAATAAAAAAAAGTTCAAAAATACCTAAAAATACTTTGTATATTTTATTTATACTTATAAATATAACTTAATACTAAAGCTACATGTAGATATTGTAATATATGTAAATAATGCACATAAATAACCTATAATTGTATTCTATATAATTAATTTAGTATTTAGGATGATTTGTTATATATATAACCTTATTGTATAATTATATATTAATTTATATTAAAGAAAATGTATATAATACTATGTAATTATAAATACCTATGTACATATCTATAACCATATTTGATACTGTACGCATACCCTTAACTAATTATTATATACTATATGATATGTGTATATTTATTTTATTAATTATTTATTGTAGGTAATTAAGTTATTAAGTTAATTAAGTAAATTATTAATTTAAAATAAAATAAATTAGTAAATTAAGTTAATACTAAAGTAATCTATAGTGTATATTTGTATTGTGTTATTTTAAGAACTTTTGACCTATTTATACTATATTTGTATTATATGATATTATTTATAACTAAAATATGTATATATCTATCTAAAACATGCATTTAAATGTAAATAAATCAAAATAAATGTTCTAAAATAAAATAAAAATGTGTAATAAATACCTTATTATATAAATTAATTATTTATAAAGTGAATTGCATGATTAATTTATCAATTTGTACATTAATTAAGAAATTAAACCTTAATTTAATGTGTATAAATCCCTAACTTTAACTAATTTTAATATATATTTAAATAACTTATTTTTGTAAATTAATTATACAATCATGTAGACCTATATAAGGGCTTTCCAAACATGTAAATTAATTAGGAAATGGAATTGATTTTGGCTCTCAAATCGAGACCCAAAGTTGACCTTCCAATACGCTACACAGCACCTTCAGTGCTTAATTCTGCCACAGCATTTGTGACACATCATGTGGCATAAGGCAAGTTGCACCATATAAAAGGATTTTGGTGAGATGGTGATGCAGTCGTCGAGCGTCGAGCACTAAATACCATTCCCCTCTCTCTCCTCTCCTAAGCATATATACGATCATTATTTGAGAATTGGTGTGTGGGCTAGGAGACCATGCACTGTGCTGGCCCTATAGTGGGTCTATTGTGGGCCTATGAATATGAATTAAAATGCATACTAATTGAACTAGGGTCAGTTTAGTAGTGGTCTAGTCCCACCCCATTGTGATGCTGTGTATCCCACGAAAGGTCAGCTCGCCCACTAATAAACCAAAATTTTGCTTAAGTGAACAGTAACCTGAAGTGCTATGTGTAAGAGAGCTTTCCTTAAAAGAAATTAGGTGTTGAAAGAGGAGAGCGTGAGCGCCTGAGAACGGCTAAGTGTTGAGCTTTATGGGGTTGTGTGTGTGTATGTGTAAGACCTGTGTATAGTGTATATATATATATGTATATAATATAAATATATAATATAATGTATATGTATATGTATAATAAATAAAAAATATATATAATTTATACATAGAGATAGGTAATATATAAATAGAAATATAAATATAATTAGAGTAGCGATACTATTTGAGCTTTAAGTTGTATATATAATTTTTGTTTAAAGCTTTAGTGACGTATGTATCCATCATTATAGATATGTATAAATGTTAGCAAATATAATTCTTTTGCCTTATGTTTTGTACATATTTTTACTAAGGCTATAGCAATATATATATATATATTACTATATATATAATATATGTTATTACAGCTAATATTATACGTTAATATATTTAGTCTAGTGTATATTAGTAATCATTTTTGTACCTATACTTAGTTATTATTTAGGATAGGTGTACATAACTAACATGGTGTAATTATACATAGTTTTTTATGCCTGTTTAATTGTAAATATGCTTACGGCATTATAGTGAAATTTATTAATTCTTTTCTACATAATTGACTAATTCTTTCATTCTTTGATTTATTAATTCATTTTGTAAATATAATTAACATTTTTGGAATAAAAGAACATTTTTGGAACATAGAGAGTGATGTATATCAATAACTGCCTCCCAGTGAACGACCTAGAATAAACCAGTAAAAATTATGTAAATAAATAAATTGACGCAACATCTATTTGCATTATGACAACTATACTATGACAACAACAACATTAAAACATGATTTTTTATGCAACACAGTTTGTTGTCGATCAATGGCCGTTGCGGAACTTGGGAGCGAGCTTCACTTTGAGGGATGACAACTTCCACATGTGTTCCATCAATTGCCCCAATTACATTCTACAACAAAATAAATCTTCACTATACTTGCTACAAATTTGGTTAAGTACGAAGATGGGAGTGTATCAATGTATGTGTTACCTTAAACTATGGATATATTTCCATATTATTTCTTATTTTGGAAGGAATTGGGGTAGAGTCATCAGGTGATATAATGTGATCATACTGCAACTCCTTTATCCTTTATGGGTTGGAAACTGGTGCTAAGAAATGTGAAACTAATGTTAACCTTTATTTCTGTTTACTTACAGAGTAGTCTGAACACAAACTTCTATTTAGTTGAACTGGTGTTAAACTATGGTGATAATCCTTGTGGTGTTCACTTCAATTGGTGTTAACACTAGTTTCTGAGTAGGGTTTGGGTGTGCAAGAGTTATGAAGTTAACACCCGTTTTGCTAACATTATTTAGAACTAGTGTTAGAAAAAATGGTGTTAAGGACCCTTAACCCAGGTTTTCACCATATGGGTTAACCCTTCAAGTAAATAGGGGCTAACCCCTCTTTTGGAGAGTTAATCCATCAAGTAAACTAGCCCTAAAGATCTCCATAAAAATTTGCTAAGAAAGTTTAGTCTTAAAATTAACCCCAATGTAGATAACAAAAATTCCATACTTCTATTTGTAGCAGCGGCAAACTGTAGCATCGTCCCATCGGATTCCCAAGGGCACAACTTCAAGGAAATCAACACCCATAGCATATTTACAAATAGCCAAATTGTAGGGAAACATATGCACGACGCATTCTGCAATGCACCCGTGCAAGGTGTGGGTCCCCTCACGCGATCTCCACACTGTTAACGTCGGGGTTGTTAGGTATGGGTCCCATCACTGCTAGCTCTCCATATATACTTTGATTTCCCCATATCCTACTCTTTTTACCACAGGTTATCTTCTCTTTTCTTCTTTCATCGCGGCTCTCCTCTTCTTCGTTTTGCACTGCTCTTTATCGAGGTTTCTTCTTCTTCAATCATTAATTTTATGCTTTGATTTGTGTTTTGCTTTAAGTATCTATACATTTATGTTTTCTATTTGCGATCTTCATTCTAATTTTGTTTTTTTTAGTGTTATTGTTATGGATCTCAATGTTTTATGTGATTTTGGTTCATGAAATTCTGTTTGATTGTGCTTGTTCTTTTCATCTTGATGATTAGGACATCTCTACTACTGATAGAGATAAAGGTGCGTTTATGATCTTTGATTTTCTGTCTATTTTTGAAAGAATTTGCATCGGTGCAATTCATTCTATAATTTTGCGTAGGTGCCATTACATTTTGTATCGGTGCGATTTTATTTTTATATATGGCGCATTATTTAATTTTGTATCGGTGCAATTACACCTTGCATCGGTGCAAATCGGTGAAAAACTAGATTGCACCGATGTTGGAAGATTGTACTGGTTCTTTTGTATTTTGCACCGATGATAACTCACCTATGTTGCTTTAGCATATGTTTTTAGGTGTTGTTCGTGAACAAAATATTGAAGTTAGGATGGAATTTGATTCTTTTGAGGCTGCTATTTCTTTTTGTCAAGATTTTGCTCATCATAGATGCTTTGAGTATTCTTTAAAGAGGACAAACTATGATGAGGTTGATAAAACTTTTGTACGTAGAGCAAAGCTTATTTGTTCAAGAGGAGGTAAACCTTCTAGAAGTCATGCAATCCTTATTATTCAACGAGATTGACATCTAAAGTTGGATGCAAGGCTCATGTTCGTTTTTGATTTTGTGATGGTTCTAGCAAGTATGTTGTTTCTTATTGCAATGATAATCATGAGTTTTGTGATTCAACTATGATGAACTATCTTCTATCAAAGAAGAAAATATCATTGGGAAGGAAATGTCAAATGATTTTAAATGATCAAGAAAGTATTCGTTTGTCAAAGTCAATACATTCTTTGCTATTGAGGATAATGGATTGAGAAGTTGATATTTATCACTCAAGATGTGAGGAATGCAATATGAAAAACACAGAATTTGTGGCTTGGTGTAGGTGATGCAAAGGCTGCTCAAAGTTATTCCATTAGGATGCAATCAAAGAACAATAACTTTTTTTCTTATATAGATTTTGATGATGATGATGGTTGCATCCGTAACATTTTTTGGTCTAATTTTAGTAGCCGATTAGCTTACAAGTTTTTTAGAGATGTAGTTTCATTTGCCAAAACATACTTAACCAATCAATATGATATGCCTTTTGCTCCTTTTGTTGAAGTAAATAATCATGGTCATACGATTTTATTTCGATGTGCTTTATTGGAAGATGAGACGACAGAAAATTTTTTGCAGTTATTTGGGATATTTTTGTCTTGTATGTCGGGTATACATCCCAAAGGTATCATCACAGATTAATGTCAAGCCATTATTAATGTTGTATCAGCTGTGTTCCACAGTATTCGTCATCGCCTTTGTAGTTGTCACATTAAAGATAAGCTTCCTCATAAGTTTGCTCGAGATAATCATACCAGGGAAGCTTTTAATCAAGTTGTTCATAATTCAAGATTAAAAGAAGATTGTGAGGAGAAGTAGGCTGCAATGGTTATAGACAGACATTTGGAGGGCAATAAATGGCTTCATGATTTGTATGAGATTCAACATATGTGGTTCCTTTGTCTTTTTAATGAAATGTTTTGGGATGGAATGTTTAGTACTCAAAGAAGCAAGGGGATCAATACAATTTTTGATGGATATGTTAATTCAAAAATCACTTTGAAGTAGTTTGTGAGACAATATGAGCTTGGTCTTCAAGAAAAATAAGATAAGTCTCATAAAGCTAATTTTGATTCTCAATTCAAGTCCCCTATTTTGTATTCTAAGTTTCTTATGGAGGCTCAAGTAATAGATGCCTATACTGTCACAAAGTTTTTTCAATTTCAAAAGGAATTGCAGAATGTCATCTATTGCAAAAAAACTTTGGCTTTTGAGCATGGAATTGAGGATATTTATTCCATTGTTGTTGAGGAGTTTGGTTCACCTAGCTCTTTGCCCTTTTCCGTCCTAGCTATTTGAGAAGTCTTCAAGATTAATATCATGTGTATGTTACTTCTTTGAGACTGAAAGGATCCTTTGCAAACATTGCATTTTTGTTTTAATGGAATTTGGCATATATGATCTTCCATTTCATTACATCATTGATCATTGGAGAAAAGATGTAAAGCTTCCCTCTGTAACAAGCATTTTTTAGGCTTTCCTCTCTCTTGATGATCCTATGGATAGATACAAGAATATATGTTCAAGGATGGTAAAATTTCTTGATGTCGGTGCCATATCCTCTTCTAACCATGAGATATGCTTGAAGGTGCTTAATGATACATTCAAACAATTAGTGTCTTTGATAGGATTTGACGAGAAGGTATAATTATTTTTTATTTCTTCTTTATTATTGTTAATGCTTTTTTTTGGAAGAAATGTTTTTTAACTTTTGGTTTTTTTAGGGTGTCTCAAATTCTTCAATGATTCATGATCCGAAGCAAACAAGACATCGTGGTAAGCCTCGTGAGAAGAGATTCAAGAAACCATGTGAGATTTCAATTATTAAGAGGAGGAAGAACAAGGATATGAAAAATGGTTATCCATAAGGGGCTTCAGTCCTGTAGCTAGCTTTGATTATAGAGACATCAAAAAAAATTTCATTGCAGTACATTGGTTTTTTATATATGTGTTGGTTTTAGTAGAATATCACCTGTGACAATCTATTTTGCACCGGTGATGATATACTTTGCAAATAGAAATTGCATCAGTGATAATACATTTTGCACCAGTGATAATATGTATTGCACCGGTGATAACATATATTGCACTAGTGATGATCCAATTTCAGCCAAGGATAATCAAGTTTCAGATAAGGTTTTTTGGCTTTGCATTAGTGATAACTTATTTTGCATCAGTGATAATAAATTTCAAAGAAGTATTTTTTAGGTTGCATCGGTGATATTTCTTTCCTACATTTGTTATGTGAATGAGAATCAACTATTGATCACACAAATAATATATTGAAATACAAAAAGAAAATATTTAATTAAGTTTGACAAAATGTAGTTCATCCAAAATATATTACAAACTTATATCAAATCTCCATAGGCATTCCTATCGGTTAGAATCATTGTGGTGTAATATGCCCTGTACTTGTGAATATCTTTGTTCCTCGTGCTATCAACCAGATCCATCCCACAGAGCAAGCACTCTAACCATCTTGCTACAAAGATGCCACAGTCATTGCTCACCATTCCTTATTGCAGTGCATCAACTTTGTATTCTTCTTTCCATCCTTCTTTCTCGTTGCCCAATCTTCTGCGTAGTTGTTCTCGCATCACGTCAAACTAAAAGAGAAAATATTTTCATCTAATTAGTATGTATAAGAGTTACTCTATTACATATATAGAAAATGATTCTTACCTGTTTGTTAGCATCTCTATTAGTGCGATTCGGGTAATATCCAATATAGCTATTGTATTTTGTCATCTTTTTCTCCTCTAGGTCGATGGCCATGAGTGTCTAATGGCCAACATCATCAATGTTAATTAGTACTGTTATCTTTGTACAATGACTTAAAGAAGGATTGTCTCTTTCAAAATATACATCTATTTCATCCTTGTTATTGTATCTTATATAAGAAAAAAAGTTTGTGTCAAAGGTGAGGGTCCTAGTACATACCCCTTCATCTTTTAATTTCTCTTTGATGATTTCTACAATGACATCTATGATCTGCAATTTTGTGACATGTGAGTGAGATAAATTATCACAAATGTATAAAACGAATGTGCTTTTTGCTTACATTGCTTTCGGTGAATCCTTCTGTTTGCAACACTTCTTGCAATTGTATTCTTTCTACAAAATAAGACCCTTTTCTCCATAAATTTTGATGTTTTGTCTTTCTTTGCTCATTAATCTTGTAAAAAGTATTCTTTTTGACTAATTCAAGCACTTAAAGAGAGTTGGATCCAAATTTTTTATTCTCCTATATACTCTCTTCGTCGATTCTTGTTTTGGAGGCCTTTGTCCTGCTTGCTTTCTTGGTCATTTTGGAATTTTGACGTTTTCTGCATTCTCCATTTGATCTTTTGGCTCTTCTTCAATAATCGAATTGTCCTGCTTGTTAATAAATTTCTATCAATAAGTGTTCATTAAAATTTTACAATATAGTTAAAATTTAGAAAGTTTGACTTACAATCATAGTTATTACTTTTGTTGTTTTTTTTATGATGTCATCAAAATTCATTGGTTTGTTTTCATCATTTTGGTCTTCTTTCTTTCCAACATTTTCTTCATTCTGTTTTGGACAAAAATAAGGAAAAGAGTATTTATTTTAATTGAAATGCATCGATGCAAAATGTGTTATCACCGGTGATAACTCATTTTTGCACCGATGATATGTAACTAAAGATTACATATCACCGCTGATATGTAAGATATCATATTTTCCGCCAGAGATATTAGATATCACCGATGATATGTAACATATCATCGTTTTAAGATTAGATATCATTGATGATATTATGTGTTTAAATATACTAACCTCAATCGACTTTTGTTGTTGCTTCTCCTCCATTCCTTAATGCTGCTGCTTGTCCTTCATTCCTTCATGTTGCTACTCCTCATCCCTTCCTTGATGCTGCTCCTCCCCATCCGTTGTTTGATGCTCCTACTTTTGCTCCTCATCTTCATTCCTTTATGCTATTATTTTTGTTCCTTATCTCTCTGTTATTGCTTATAATGCTCCTTCACTACCTGATGTTGATGCTACTGTTGCTCATCCTCTTGCTCCGCCAATGCATGTTGATGTTGTTGTTGCTAATTATTACGCTTCCCCAATTCATGCTCATGGTGTTGTTGCTTCTCCTCTATCTCCACTATTTTTCCTTCATCTTTGTTTATTACTCTCCTCTCCCTACTATTATTCTCTCTCATTTTCTTGATGTTGAGTTTCAAAATCTTGACTACTTTGTGTTGAACAAAGGAAAGCAGCCAAATTTCCCTTGAATTCTTCAATTTGTTCCTTCAGAGTTGTATTTTCCATATTTCTCTTATTCATCTTTTTGTCAATCTTCTTATCCCCTTCTTCAATCGCTTGTTTTTTGTTTCAAGTTGTTCAAATAATTTTCTTCGACTTTCACCATTTTTGGTTTCTTTTCCTCTTCCTCTTCTTCTCCTTTGTCCTCTTCTCCTCCTTTCTCCTCTCCATTTTTTTCCTTTGTTGGGGAGATTCTTCTCTCTTTCCTCTCCTTTGTTTTTTTTTTTTTGTTTTTGGTGGATCAACTTCTTCAAATGGATCTCTCCTCAAGTCATTTTTTGTTGCTTCCCTTATTTTTAGACCTATTACTTTTGTATTATTTTTGAAAGAGTATTCATGGTTGTACCTTGCAGCAACTGTGAAAATCATAATGCGAACCTACATATATTATTATTATAGAATTATACAACATCACATTTATAGTCATTAAAGTAGTCTAATTATGCAAATTGACCATTCACATCTCATTAGGATATCGGATTTAATACATAGAAACCTAAGGGAAATGCAATTCCGTGATGGGTGGAATTGTCATTTCATATTAAGTGATTGTCTTTTCAAAAAAAAAATATTAAGCGGTTATGGTCCCTGGAGGGGTGAGGGTGAAGTAGGCATTCGATTTTCTGCATCCCATCCCAGAAAAGTTATAAATAGAGCCCATGGTAGAACCCAAACGGTATGCTCCCATTTAGTTCCCTTTCACTCTTGCTCCTCTGAAAGTACCATTGCCACAGCCTCTCATTGGAGAAGTAAGCCCACGACTCCAAAGGATCTCTGTGATCCCCTCAACGCTTCCACTACGATGGATTCAAGTATCCTTCCATCGTTTTCTTTTCCGTTTTCATTTTGGTTGATGGTATAGGAAATAGATTATTCTTGGAATTATAGAAAATCATTTGGTTTTGATTTTTATTTGGATTTAATTCCATCAAGTGGTATCAAAACTTTTCCTTTTTGTTATATCATTGTCTTAATTATTCGGATTTGAGAAAATCAATTTTCTATTTGATTTTTAGGGGATTGTTCTTTGATTAGTCTTTTGGATTAATTCAATCCTATCTTGATGAATCAATAAAACTAATGTTTGTTTTTCAATTTTCATGATTGTTTGTATCCCATATATGATCATAGAATCAAGTTTTTTGATTGAAATCGTGATTTGGAGATTATTCCCCAGATCTCAATTTCAGATCGACACCCTAGAATTGGGCTGTAACCAGTCCAGTATCGGTACTCATGATGAGTACCATCATGAGTACCGGTACATGTGGGATACTGGTCATGCCCAAGGAGCATTGCCAATATCGAAGGAGTACAAATACTCGTCATGAGTACCAGTACATGAGGGATACTAGTTGGACCCAGGATCAATCCAGTATCGATGGCATACCAGAACTCATCATGAGTACCAGTACATGTGAGATATTGGTCATGCCCCAAGATCGGTCTAGTATCGATGGAGTACTGGTACTCATCATGAGTACCGGTACAAGTGGGATACTGGTAATGGTTTCAGGATTGTAACGAATGTGTGCCCCAGACGTCTTTTAAGACGTCTGGGAGGTGGCCCAGACGTCGGACCAGACGTCTGGGATCACAACCAGACGTCTGATAAGACGTCTGGGATCGTTTCCAGACGTCTGGAAATCCGTTATTTTCGACACATGCGAGTCGCCTGCGCGCCTGAGCGCGCAGACCGCATATTCCCTCTTTTTTCTCTCTGCGGCTGCAGGCAGCCTGCCACCTCCTCTCTCCTCCTCGCGCGGCCTTAAAAGGGCCACGCCTCCCCTCCCGTCTCCACAGTCTCCTCCTTCTTCTCCTTCCTGTGCGCGAGAGCGAGCGGACGCGAGGGCGGCAGCGACGGCCGCAGTGAGCGCGGAGGTGCGGCGTGCGAGGGCGGAGCTCTGCCGTGAGGGCGAGCTCGCCGGAGCGGCTTGGCCGGCTGGCGGAGGGCGCAGGGGGCACGGAGCGACGCGGAGAGGGACCTGCTGCGGTCTGAGCAGCAGGAGCACGAGGTGCGACGCGGGCGGCGTCGCGAGCGGAGGCCGAGCAGGGTTCTGATTCTGGAAAAATTTCCAGAATCAGACGTCTGGGTTGATAGCCAGACGGCAAGGTGAGTTTTCCGCCTTCTTCTTCCTTCTTGTCGATTGACCGTACTGAGGGAGGGGGGTTGGCTGTGCGCAGGTTCGCTGATTCGCCATCCTTTGCGAATCGGACGTCTGGAAGTTGTACCAGACGGCGGGAGTGACCTACAGAAGTCCGTATGGACCATCGGACGTCTGGGGTATAGGACAGACGTCCCCGCAGACTTCTGGACGTCTGGAAACCACGCTGAACAGGTAATTCTCTGATCCACCGTTTAAGACGTCTGGAAGGAGTTCCAGACGTCTGATTTTGCACAGTATCGTCTTTTTCGACCCGTTTAGGGCCCGTTCGGGCTCCGTTTTCCGCGATTCGAGTTGCGTTCTTTTCAGAAGTAATTCCTCTACCCGTCTACAGTAGCTATACACTGTTTTGAAACACTCCTTGTGTTTGATCCTTGTGATAGGACCTCGTTCGGTTACAGTCTTGAGAGTCGCGGAGGCACGCGGGATTCCCGATCACGGCCCCATTACTCCCGTTGTACCTGGTAGAGTGGCTTTAAGTATTAATAAAATTTGTTAAAGTATGGAACCATAAATAGAACCTAGGACATTGCATGAATCCTAGGAATGAGAAATATATGGAATGATAGTTCCTAGGTGTTGCATGAATCCTAGGGCCGGAAAACTAGATTGTATGATAGACCCTAGGATATGGCATGAATCCTAGGATGGAAAAACTAGTGGAATGTATAATAATGCAGTCTTGGAAAAATGGAAAGGAATATATGAAGCTGCCTGTAAATTGAATTCACAGCTGCCTGTTATGAATAAAGAAACATGATTGGGATCATGGTTTGTAAGAACGTGAAACTGGAAAGTAAGACATAAGATGTTCTGGAACCCTACGGGGAAGTAGGAGTAGAACTCCTGGAAAGCGAATGGAATAGAATTGGGGAAGTGAGCTGGCCCTTGAGTACGGAGTACCAAGGAGAGCGACTGTCCCCCTGTTTAGTGTAGAGCTGAGCTAGCCACCCCAGGGACCCGGGGGTTAGGACTGGCCACTCTGTACCGACTTGTTGGCCCTCGTGTACGTAGTACCGAGGAGAGCTAGTAGTGTTAGGAGAGTACTAGCTACCCCACGGGCCCCGGGGTTCTGCTAGCCTCCTTCACCGACTTGTTAGGCCCACTAGGGCAAACCAGGGTAGTCAGGCGAGGGTGCGCGGACCGTGGAGGGGCAAGGCCCCGGTTTGGTTACTGTGGAGGGGTTGGACCCCTGTTACTGAGAGGGCTCTGCCCTGGTTCCGTGCTGTGCTTTGGGCGCACCCGTTAACGGAAACGACTGACCGCGTGCCAGTGCGGGCTAGCTACCTGTGCGTTTATCGCGCGTGCCGTAGTCACCGTTACATCTGTCAGTGACCTTGGGGTGGTTGACTGAGGGTAGGATCACCACGGGGGACTCTCCCGGCCAGGAGAGCACCACGTGCTACTTCTACTTTTGGAAAAGACTGCAATCAAGATCGTTCCCACGAGGACATTCGAGATCAAGTAAAGGATCTGAGAAATAAATGAAATAGTGAGAAAAATTGAAAGATGTGAATAAAGGAAGTAATAGAACATAACAGCTACTGTACACTCTACTGTTGCCTTTAGTTAGTTTGCCACTCTACTCAGCGTTTTGCTGACGTGTTACACTCGTTACCTTTTTCAGGACCAGGTGTTGAGCAGCCAGGGTCGGCGGCTGCAGAGGACACTGGGCCGAGTAGGGTCCAGTAGAGTTACCACAGCCTTTTGTACCTCTTTTGTTTCTGTTCTAGTGAGTAGTTTTTATTTCCGTTGTACCTTCTTTACCTGCAGTTCTTGTTATATGATAAATGCTGTTTTACTGTTGTGGTGGTACCTACTGTAGTAGTTTCTTTCCTTACTGCTGTACTTTCTTACTGTTAGTTATATTCATGCTGAATGTGGTTTATTTTACTGTCTTTTGGTTACTTCCTCGTTGGACGACTAGGTCTTGGGATTAGTCGAGTCGGTCCGGTTCTCGTGTCTCGTAGGGACTCGGGAACCGGGTCGTTACAAGGATCGATCCAGTATTGATGTAGTACCGGTACATAAGATCAGTACTGGTACACATCACTGAGGTATCGGTACGAAAAGACCAATTTCAATACTTAGTCATTGTTGTTAGTATCAGTACTCATCATGAGTACCGGTACTAGTGTGTTGATTGGGATACAATCTTGTGATCATGATTATTTTGATACGAACATTACCGATTGATTTTAATGCATTAAATATTCTATCACATTTAGTAATTCTTGCCAAAGTGGGTTGCTTCTTGTGCCAGTTTATTTAAAACATTAAAGTGACTATGTATGTTGTATTCCTATATGAGACGCTGAACCCAAAGGTAAACCACCTCATGACTAAGTGCATATGTATACATTTAATGATAAATTTTCTATTGAATTATTAAGTTTCATGTGGGTAATTAAGTTAATCCAAAGATGACTTGATTACTTACATGAGTGTTTTCAATAGTTATTTATTATTCTTAAGACTGCCCTTTACAATATTAATGTTTATTATCCAAAGACTAAATATTAATGATTGTATTATTTAGTTTACTTGATTCTGAGAATGTATTTAGTTTATTTCCTTTATTTTTTAGTTAACTCTACATCTACCATAACTGCCAACCTAAACTCTATTCCAAAACTAAATGAATCTAATTTTAAGTTCTGGAAAGAAAGTGTCCTTATTGTTCTAGGATGCATGGATCTAAACTATGCACTTTGGGTTGATCCTCCCTCTCCTCTTATGAATAAGAGTTCTTCTATTGAAATAAAAAACTCTGAAAGGTGGGAGAGATCAAATCACGTGTCAGATGATCATGAAGTGTGCTATCCTAGAAAACTTTAGGGGTGCTATCTCAAAGGAATTGAATGCTAGGAAATTCCATGATGAGATTGAGAAAAGATTTGCTAAGAATGAGAAAGCTGAGACAAGCAATCTCCTTAGAAAACTTGTCTCTTAAGTACAAGGGCACTAGAAACATTAGGGAGCACATTATGGAAATGTTCCATTTAGCCTCGAAACTAAAGGCACTTAAGTTGAAGTTGTCAAATGACCTCCTCATGCATTTAGTTTTGATTTCCCTCCCTGCACAATATAGGCAATTTAAGGTCAGCTATAACTACCAAAGAGAGAAGTGGACTCTTAATGAGCTCATTTCTCATTGTGTGCAAGAGAAAGAGAGGTTGAAACAGGACAAACCAGAGAGAGCTCATCTAATTTCTGGGCCTAAAAGGAAGCGAGCTAAGGATACAGCTACTACCAGTTTGTCTTCCTCTAAAGGGAGTCAGAAGAACCCTAAGGCATCTTGCTTCTTCTGCAAAGGAGGACACGTGAAGAAAGGAGTGTACCAAGTATCACGTTTGCAATGAAAAGAAAGATACATCACTCTCTTTGGTTTGTTCAAAAGTTAATTATGCTTCTATACCCTCAAACATTTGGTGGATAGATTCGGGAACTACTATTAACATTAGTGTGTCTGTGTAGGGTTGCCTAAGTGGTCGAATGTCAAGTAATGGTGAAAGATACGTCTATGTAGGTGATGGCAAGAAGGTGGAGGTATAACCCATTGCGGATTTCAGGCTATCACTGACTACCAGTCACCAATTAGATTTGCAAGAAACATTTATTATACCATCGTTTAGATGGAATTTAGTTGCTGTTTATCTATTGGACAAATTTAGTTATTCTTGTTCATTTCGAGATAGATAATTTCAATTGTTTCTTAATTCAAATTTAGCTGGTTCTGGTTCTTTGTATGTTAGTGATAAATTAGATATGCTGCATATGTTTTCCTCCAATTTAGAAACCTTCAATGCAACTTTGAATGGTACAAAGCGTAAAATAACTCAAGACAATTCCGCTTTACTGTGGCATAAGCGTTTAGGCCATATCTCTAAATAGAGAATGGATAGGCTTATTTCGAATAAAATTCTTGATTCCCTTGATTACATGAATTTAGATGTTTGTATAAACTGTTTAAAAGGGAAAACAACAAATAAAAGAAGTATAGGTGCCACTAGAGCTACAGATGTGATAGAACTAATACATATGGATATTTGTGGTCCATTCCATACGACTTCTTGGAATGGGCAACTGTACTTTATTACGGTCATAGATGACTACCCTAGATACAGGTATCTATTTCTTCTTCACAAAAAGTCACAGTCTTTGGATGCGTTTAAGTACTATAAGGTTAAGGTGGAAAACTAACTCGAGAAATGGATTAAAGCCATCAAATCTAACCGTGGTGGTGAATGCTACAACAAATATGATGGATAAAGATAACAACATCCAAGACAATTTGCTTCTTTTCTAGATGAGTGTGGCATAGTACCTCAGTAACCATGCTTGGGACACTAAGCATGATTAGTGTTTCTAAATGCTGTAACAGGACTCTTAAGGATATGGTACAGAAGTATGATTAGTCATACTTCTTTACCTAAGTCTCTATGGGGAAAAGCGCTCAAGACAGCTGTGTATGTTCTCAATCGAATACCAACTAAAGTAGTAGCTAAAACCCCATATGAAATGTGGACTAATAAGGTACTTAGTCTGAAACATTTTCAAATCTAGGAGTGTTTAGCTGAGGCTAGGCCATAGAGGCCTGCTGAAGGGAAACTCGACTCTAAGACAATCACCTTCTATTTTGTAGGGTACTCTAAGAGGTCGAAGGGTTATAAGTTTTATGATTCAACGACTCGCTCATTCTTTGAGACTAGGAATGTCCACTTCTTTGAAGATGTTAGTTTGGGGGGTAATAGTCGCCACATTACATTAAAAGAACCAGATCTTGTTCATAAAGAAATCATTAAATAGGGTCAAGTTCTTATTCCAAACATTACTCCAACAACATCAGGAGAAGAAACTGTAATTCCCTACTTGGAGGGGGTGAGATATGCATGACGTAATATAAAATGCAGAATTAAAATAGACAATCTCACAAAAATAAGCAATCACACAATATACACAAGTATTTTTAGGTGGAAACCCAAACTGGGTGAAAACCACCACCTAACAGTCTCGAGTTAGGATTTCTCGATCGACCTAGTCGATCAAATCCACTAAACCCAGTCACTTGAACGAGAGTAACTGAACCTCAATTACAACAACACTAAGACCGAGGGTAGTGTACCTCAAAAATCCCTTCTCTTCACAAGAAGGATTTTGTCTCACGAAGGAGACAGGAATTCACAAAGCGGATACCCAACCAAAGACAATAAAATGTACAACAATCCTATAGAGCCACAAATATTTAATCCTAGCTTCTATAGGAATTAGGAAACTTCCCTTTGGTGGAAGTGCGTCGATGTGACGATGCGGGTGCGTGGCAACGCTTCGTCGCTCTCGTACTCGCAGAGGGAGAGCGGGTGCGCAAAGGGACTAAAGCTCTCTAGATATGTAACAGATGCTTGGAGAGCTAGAGTTTCAACTACTTCTCTTGGACACAAAAGATGTGGAAAGTGTTTTGCTTAGTGTGTCTTGGTGTATTGGTGTGTATGGAAAACCAAGGGGTCCTCCTCTATTTATAGAGGGCCTAGGAAGGCTTTGGAAGGCCTTGGAAGGCTTCCATAGCTGTTGGGTGCAAATCCAAGGCAAATCAAGTCAAAATTAGGATCTATCATGACTTTGACAGGGTTATCAGATGTCTGGTCTGGGTATCAGACGTCTGGGAAACCTGTTTAAGACGTTTGGAAACTAAGTCAGATGTCTGATTCTAAGTGGGTTTCCTTCCTGACTTGAATTAGATCTAAACAGGGTTCTAGTGTATGGCCATCAAACAACATACAAGACGTTTAGCACAGGATCTGGACATCTAGAAACCTATTTGTCCTGCAGAAATGCATTCCCAAGGAAGGTAACGGCTAGAAAATCTCTCAAAGAAGATTTTGGGCCAGTCGAGGCAAAATGGCAACATATCAGAAGTCTAGGGTCCTCTACGGACGTCTGATACAAGGCTAATGGTCATTTCCTCAATGTTTACGTGGGCAGCCAATGTTCCACTAATTGGACGTCTGGCAAAGGCATCAAACATCTTCTAAGACGTCTGGACTAAGGTCTGGATGATGGATTTTATCAGACAGAACCTATTAAGTCCAGCCTAAATGTTTTGGACGTCTGCTCAAACAGTCAGACGTCTTAAAAGTCAGTATCAGACGTCTGATTGAATGTCTGATAAGGCTGTCTGAATCCTATTTTAGTTCTCTAAGTTCTCTACAGAAGACCCAAGTATCCCAGGGTAGTGCAGGTGTTTCTAGGGCTACTTTAAGGGTTCTTTGAGGCTCTTTAACAAAAGATCTAAGAAAGAAATAAAGAGTGAAACAAAGGAACAAAATTACATAGCACAAGATAAAAGGAAATCTATCCTATTCTTCATCTCCTTCCTTCTTCAAGCTTTCGCTCCTTCCGAAGCTCTTCCGCCTCTGCCTAGCTCCTCCAATCCGCCATGGATGCGAGCTCGAACTCCGTCTAAACACCTATCTCCATTTGCAATTTGACCTGAAAACTAGGACTCAAAAGCAAATGTTAAAAGATACGTGTTTTGTTATCATCAAAATAAACGATCATGGTGCTCTAGCACCAACAGAAACTAATGTAGATAATCTTCCCATCAATCAAACCGAACAACCTCAAAACATTCAAGATCCTGCACCCATTAGAAGATCCAGTAGAGAAAGGAGAAGTGCAATATCTAATGATTATGTTGTCTTTCTCTAGGAACTAGAGGTAGACCAAATAGATACAGATTCCATTTCGGTCACTCATGCCATAAGGAGTTCCCATTCTCAAAATTAGATTAATGTCATGAATGAAGAGATGAAATCCATTAGTGACAATGAGGTTTAGGACATTGTCCCATTGCCTGAAGGTGTGAAGCCCATTGGTTGTAAATGGATATTTAAAACCAAACTGGATTCACAGGGCAATGTAAACAAATATAAGGTTCATCTTATTACTAAGAGGTTTACTCAAAAGGAAGGCATAAACTATAAAGAGACATTTTCGCTAGTTTCATCTAAGGATTCGTTTAGAAGAATAATTGCTTTAATAGCTCATTTTGATTTGGATCTACATCAGATGGATGTAAAGATAGCGTTTCTTAATGAAAACATTAATGAAACAATTTACATGATGCAACCAGAAAACTTTGCATTAGGAGATGCAAAGAAAATGGTTTGCAAATTAAAGAAAGCTATTTATGGACTAAAGCAAGCTTCAAGATAATAGTATTACAAATTTCATTAAATAATTGTCTCATTTGGTTTTGAGATAAATCCGGTTGATGATTGTGTATACCACAAATTTTGTAGGGGAAACTATATTTTCCTAGTTTTATATGTGGATGGCATTCTCCTTGCCTGTAATGACAATGGTTTACTTCAAGAAACCAAGACATTTCTCTCTCGTAATTTTAAAATGAAGGATCTTGGTAAAGCCTCCTTTGTATTAGGAATCCAGATACAATAAGAACATTCTCGATGTATTCTTGGATTGTCACAAAGGAGATATATTGATTCCATTCTAAGGCATTTTCGCATGGAGAATTGCAAACCAGGAGATACTCCAGTGGCTAAGGGAGATAAATTCTCTCTTAACCAAAGCCCTAAGAATGAGTTTGAAGCTAAAGAGATGGAAAATATTCCCTATGCATTGACAGTGGGAAGTTTGATGTATGCCAAAGTCTGCACACAGCCAAACCTAGCATACATTGTTGTATGTTGTGCAGATATTTAAGAAAGTCTGAACCCAACCACTAGAAGGAAGCTGTAACGAATGTGTGCCCCAGACGTCTTTTAAGCACAACCAGACGTCTGATAAGACATCTGGGATCGTTTCCAGACGTCTGGAAATCCGTTATTTTCGACACACGCGAGTCGCCTGCTAGCCTGAGCGCGCAGACCGCATATTCCCTCTTTTTTCTCTCTGCGGCTGCAGGCGGCCTGCCACCTCCTCTCTCCTCCTCGCGCGGCCTTAAAAGGGCCACACCTCCCCTCCCGCCTCCACAGTCTCCTCCTTCTTCTCCTTCCTGTGCGCGAGAGCGAGCGGACACGAGGGCGGCAGCGACGGCCGCAGTGAGCGCGGAGGTGCAGCGTGCGAGGGCGGAGCTCTGCCGTGAGGGCGAGCTCGCCGGAGCGGCTTGGCCGGCTGGCGGAGGGCGCAGGGGGCGCGGAGCGACGCGGAGAGGGACCTGCTGCGGTCTGAGCAGCAGGAGCGCGAGGTGCGACGCGGGCGGCGTCGCGAGCGGAGGCCGAGCAGGGTTCTGATTCTGGAAAAATTTCCAGAATCAGACGTCTAGGTTGATAGCCAGACGGCAAGGTCGACGTCTGTAAGATCATACAGACGTCTGAAAGGTGAGTTTTTGCTTTCTTCTTCCTTCTTGTCGACTGACCGTACTGAGGGAGGGGGGTTGGCTGTGCGCAGGTTCGCTGATTCGCCATCCTTTGCGAATCAGACGTCTGGAAGTTGTACCAGACGGCGGGAGTGACCTACAGACGTCCGTATGGACCATCGGACGTCTGGGGTATAGGACAGACGTCCCCGCAGACTTCTGGACGTCTGGGAAACCACGCTGAACAGGTAATTCTCTGATCCACCGTTTAAGACGTCTGGAAGGAGTTCCAGACGTCTGATTTTGCACAGTATCGTCTTTTTCGACCCGTTTAGGGCCCGTTCGGGCTCCGTTTTCCGCGATTCGAGTTGCGTTCTTTTCAGAAGTAATTCCTCTACCCGTCTACAGTAGCTATACACTGTTTTGAGACACTCCTTGTGTTTGATCCTTGTGATAGGACCTCGTTCGGTTGCAGTCTTGAGAGTCGCGGAGGCACGCGGGATTCCCGATCACGCCCCCATTACTCCCGTTGTACCTGGTAGAGTGGCTTTAAGTATTAATAAAATTTGTTAAAGTATGGAACCATAACTAGAACCTAGGACATTGCATGAATCCTAGGAATGAGAAATATATGGAATGATAGTTCCTAGGTGTTGCATGAATCCTAGGGCCGGAAAACTAGATTGGATGATAGACCCTAGGATATGGCATGAATCCTAGGATGGAAAAACTAGTGGAATATATAATAATGCAGTCTTGGAAAAATGGAAAGGAATATATGAAGCTGCCTGTAAATTGAATTCACAGCTGCCTGTTATGAATAAAGAAACATGATTGGGATCATGGTTTGTAAGAACGTGAAACTGGAAAGTAAGACATAAGATGTTCTGGAACCCTACGGGGAAGTAGGAGTAGAACTCCTGGAAAGCGAATGGAATAGAATTGGGGAAGTGAGCTGGCCCTTGAGTACGGAGTACCAAGGAGAGCGACCGTCCCCCTGTTTAGTGCAGAGCTGAGCTAGCCACCCCAGGGACCCGGGGGTTAGGACTGGCCACTCTGTACCGACTTGTTGGCCCTCGTGTACGTAGTACCGAGGAGAGCTAGTAGTGTTAGGAGAGTACTAGCTACCCCACGGGCCCCGGGGTTCTGCTAGCCTCCTTCACCGACTTGTTAGGCCCACTAGGGCAAACCAGGGTAGTCAGGCGAGGGTGCGCGGACCGTGGAGGGGCAAGGCCCCGGTTTGGTTACTGTGGAGGGGTTGGACCCCTGTTACTGAGAGGGCTCTGCCCTGGTTCCGTGCTGTGCTTTGGGCGCACCCGTTAACGGAAACGACTGACCGCGTGCCAGTGCGGGCTAGCTACCTGTGCGTTTATCGCGCGTGCCGTAGTCACCGTTACGTCTGTCAGTGACCTTGGGGTGGTTGACTGAGGGTAGGATCACCACGGGGGACTCTCCCGGCCAGGAGAGCACCACGTGCTACTTCTACTTTTGGAAAAGACTGCAATCAAGATCGTTCCCACGAGGACATTCGAGAT
Source organism: Thalassia testudinum (assembly GCA_037157565.1). NCBI lineage: Eukaryota > Viridiplantae > Streptophyta > Magnoliopsida > Alismatales > Hydrocharitaceae > Thalassia > Thalassia testudinum. The sequence continues at coordinate 124,940,713 of JAZHRO010000055.1, forward strand.
CAAGTAAAGGATCTGAGAAATAAATGAAATAGTGAGAAAAATTGAAAGATGTGAATAAAGGAAGTAATAGAACATAACAGCTACTGTACACTCTACTATTGCCTTTAGTTAGTTTGCCACTCTACTCAGCGTTTTGCTGACATGTTACACTCGTTACCTTTTTCAGGACCAGGTGTTGAGCAGCCAGGGTCGGCGGCTGCAGAGGACGCTGGGCCGAGTAGGGTCCAGTAGAGTTACCACAGCCTTTTGTACCTCTTTTGTTTCTGTTCTAGTGAGTATGTTTTGTTTCCGCTGTACCTTCTTTACCTGCAGTTTTTGTTATATGATAAATGCTGTTTTACTGTTGTGGTGGTACCTACTGTAGTAGTTTCTTTCCTTACTGCTGTACTTTCTTACTGTTAGTTATATTCATGCTGAATGTGGTTTACTTTACTGTCTTTTGGTTACTTCCTCATTGGACGACTAGGTCTTGGGATTAGTCGAGTCGGTCCGGTTCTCGTGTCTCGTAGGGACTCGGGAATCGGGTCGTTACAAGATGGTATCAGAGCAAGGTCGTCCCGAGAAGTGAATCAACTGACTGGAAAATAACCAATTCACATGTTTATAGCTAGAGTAGCCACCACAACATATCTCTTGACATGAGCTCTTAGAAGTTTTGTTAGGCATCGTCTGTTTTGACGTTTCCGTTTTGTTTCGCGTCTCCTTGCAGGAGATGCCTCGTCGCGGGACTGGCGAGACTGGCCGCGGGCGCGGCCGGGGGCGAGGTCGGCGAGGTGGACGTGCTGTCGTTGACGTCTCGGTGGACCGGCCACCACTCCCTGGCATCCAGGCCCAGGACCTCGCCAGACTGATACGGGATATTGTACGAGAGGAGCTCCACCCACCGCCCCGAGCACCTCCTCCTGGGGTTGCAAAGGGGGAGTCCTCTGTGGGACCACGCGACGGACGCAGCGTTGGACACGAGGGAGGGGATGGGCCCCTGCCACCCCCACCTTCCTCCGACACTTCTGTACACGAGGCACCTTCGCCTGGAGGTGCACCAGCACCTCCCCTACAGCGCCACTTCGAGCTTTTCGGACAGTTCCGGAAGCTGAAGCCCCCCTCCTTCAAGGGGGATGAGGACCCGACCGAGGCAGAGGACTGGCTTGAGCAGCTGGAGAAGATTTTCGACACCCTTCGCCCCCCGGTGGTGTGCCGCGTGGCCTTTGCCACGTACCAGCTGGAGAGTGCGGCACACCGGTGGTGGAGGGCGGTCCGGGGACAGGAGAGGGACGAGCCGACGTGGGACCAGTTCGTCACCCTCTTCTGCGAGCAGTACTTTCCCCAGACGTGGCAGGACCAGAGGAGGCGGGAGTTCCACGCTCTCCGCCAAGGGACGATGACCGTGAGCGCGTACCGCACGCGTTTCTTGGAGCTGTCCCGCTTTGCAGCGACAGCGGTAGCCACTGAGGAGGAGCGCCTTTGGAGGTTCACCGAGGGGCTCCGGCCTGCGATCCGGGGGTATGTCAAACCCCTGAAGCTGCCGACGTTTTCGAGGGTGGTAGAGGCAGCTATGACTTACGAGGAGACCAACCCGTCCGCGCGAGAGACCGACGGCGGGCGGAAGAGGCCCTTTCAGCCAGACTTCTCACAGGGCCGGCGAGAACGGAGACATGTGGCATCCGCAGGAGAGCCGTCACGTTGTGCAGGGCCATCAGTGGCCTTTGGGGGCCCTCGACAGGGGCCATTCGCCAGCACCGGACCCCCGCCTAGCCGACAGCAGGGACTCACTGAGGGCGGGAGTCGGGTTCCCCTCTGCTACCAGTGTGGCCAGCCGGGCCACGTCAGGAGGGACTGCCCATCTAGGGCAGGAGGTCAGCAGATACTTCCCACGCAGAGCACGGGAGGGCGCGCAGGAGGCCGCGGTTCCCAGGCGCGAGGAGGAGGACCGCAGTCGCGAGGAGGGTACCGGCCAGCACCTACCCGTCCGATGCAGAGTGTGGCCGCTTCGTCCGCACCTAGAGCTGAGGGGCGTATCAACGCCCTAACACACAGGGACGCCAGAGCTTCGGGATCCGTGGTAGCAGGTATGGTTTCAGTTTCTGGCAGACTCGTTTACACACTTTTCGATTCCGGTGCTACGCACTCGTTTGTCGCAGCCAGTTTCGCAGTTAGTTTGGACCAGGATTATACACTGTTAGAGAATTCGTTCGTAATCAGAGGTCCAAGTGGTCAGCTGTTTGTAGCTGAGGAGGTGTACACGGGTTGCGAGGTCAGCATCGGGGGACATAGCCTGCCAGCTGACCTGATTATGATACAGATGGAGGACTTTGGAGTGATTCTGGGGATGGATTGGCTGTCCGCTTACCACTCCTTGGTAGACTATTTTGAGAGGAAGATTGTCTTCTCCATTCCGGAGTTGCCTTCTTTCGAGTTTCACGGGCAGCCAGTGGACGGAGGTTTCAGGTGCACTTCGGCACTTCGGGCGGCGAGACTTTTGAGCCAGGGGTGTGAGGGCTTCCTAGCTTGTGTGGTGGCAGAGCACAGCCCCGTGGCAGACTTCCAGAGCATCCCGGTGGTCAGAGAGTACCCCGACGTGTTTCCAGACGAGTTACCAGGACTACCGCCCGAGCGTGAGATCGAGTTTGAGATCTCACTAGTACCAGGGACCAGCCCCATCTCCACCGCGCCATACAGAATGGCACCGCTTGAGCTGCGAGAGCTCAAGTCCCAGTTGCAGGACCTTTTGGAGAAAGGTTTCGTGAGGCCCAGTGCGTCTCCTTGGGGAGCCCCGGTACTGTTTGTGAAGAAGAAGGATGGGACCCTATGCCTTTGTGTGGACTACCGACAGCTGAATAGGGTCACCATCAAGAACAGATATCCGCTGCCGAGGATCGACGATTTGTTTGACTAGTTGCCGGGTGCCACGGTGTTTTCCAAGATCGACTTGAGGTCTGGATATCACCAGTTGAGGATCAGGGAGACCGACGTCTCCAAGACAGCTTTCCGCACCCAGTACGGACACTACGAGTTTTTGGTCATGCCGTTTGGGCTGACCAATGCCCCCGCTGCTTTCATGGACCTGATGAACCGGGTGTTTAGACCGTACTTGGACCAGTTTGTGGTGGTTTTCATAGATGATGTACTCATCTATTCTAGAGATCGGACACAGCACGGACAGCACTTGCGGATGGTTCTGGACACTCTGAGACGACGCAGGCTGTACGCCAAATACAGCAAGTGCGAGTTCTGGTTGAGGAAGGTGACCTTTTTGGGTCATGTGATCTCTGGAGACGGCCTGGCGGTGGACCCCGCCAAGGTCGAGGCAGTGCTCAGGTGGGAGAGACCGCGTTCAGTCACTGAGATTCGCAGTTTCCTGGGACTGGCAGGTTACTATAGACGGTTCATCAAAGGATTTTCACAGATTGCGCGTCCTATGACACAGTTGACCCGGAAGGATGTGCCTTTCGCTTGGACAGACGCCTGTGAGGCGTGTTTTCTGGAGCTGAAGGAGAGGTTGACCTCGGCTCCCGTGCTCACCATCCCTGACAGTAGTGGCGGGTTCGTTGTGTACACGGACGCTTCCTTGCAGGGGTTAGGAGGTGTGCTCATGCAGAGGGGTCACGTGGTCGCCAACGCTTCGCGGCAACTGAAGCCCCATGAGCATACCTACCCTACCCACGATCTAGAGTTGGCAGCTGTTGTCTTCGCGCTGAAGACATGGAGGCACTACTTGTACGGTGAGACCTTCGAGATTTTTACAGATCACAAGAGCCTCAGATATCTTTTTGACCAGAAGGAGCTCAACATGAGACAGAGACGTTGGTTGGAGCTCCTGAAGGACTACGACTGCAGCATCTCCTACCACCCGGGAAAGGCCAATGTGGTGGCTGACGCCTTGAGCCGTAAGGCGCCCGCACGCTTGGCCAGTCTACAGTTACAGAGTTGGAGCCTTTTGAAGGAGGTGGGCAGTTGGCGACCTCTAGAGTTACGAGGGTACTGTGGGGCAGTGACGGTGACACGGCAGACCAGGCCAGAGTTGATAGACCGCATCATCACGGGACAGATGGCCGATCCGTACTTGCAGTCTTTGCGCGACAGAGTACTATCAGGGGACCCAGGGGACTTCTCTTTCACAGACCAGGTGTTACGCTTGAGGGGACGGTTGTGCGTCCCCAGAGACAAGGAGCTGTTGAGAGAGCTCCTGACTGAGGCACACGGTTCCAGATTCACCATACATCCCGGAAACACGAAAATGTACCATGACTTGAGACGCGAGTTCTGGTGGAGAGGGATGAAGCGGGATGTGGGTGAGTTCGTGCAGCAGTGCTTAGTGTGCCAGCAGGTGAAAGCCGAGCATCAGAGGCCTGCAGGGCCGCTTCAGCCGCTTCCAGTGCCAGAGTGGAAGTGGGAGAGCATCACCATGGACTTGGTGGTGGGCTTACCTGTTACCCAGCGAGGACACGACGCAGTCTAGGTAATAGTGGATAGATTGACGAAGACGGCACGATTCTTGCCGATCCGAGTCACTTTGGGACCAGCACAGTTGGCAGAGAGGTATATCCGTGATGTGGTGCGACTACACGGAGTTCCGCGGGAGATCGTATCCGACCGGGATACCCGCTTTACGTCCCAGTTTTGGGCTGAGTTTCAGCAGGCTTTGGGGACGAGGTTGAGGTTTAGCACGGCTTACCTCCCCCAGACGGACGGACAGTCGGAACGCACGATACAGACACTTGAGGACCTTTTGCGTGCCTGTGTACTAGACTGGAGGGGCTCTTGGGAGGAGCACCTGCCCCTGGCGGAGTTTGCATACAACAACAGTTATCACTCGAGCATCGGCATGGCTCCCTACGAGGCTCTGTACGGACGGAAATGCACGGCACCCTTGAGTTGGGTTGAGGTGGGGACCAAGTGGGAGGTTGGCCCCAGGTTGATCCGGCAGAGTCAGGAGGTAGTTGAGCAGATCCACAGACGACTCCGCACTGTCAGGAGCAGACAGAAGAGCTACGCAGATCGCAGACGCAGAGAGGTGCAGTTCGAGGTTGGGGACCACGTCTTTCTTCGTGTTTCGCCCATGAAGGGCTTACAGCGGTTTGGGGTGAGAGGGAAGCTCGCGCCGAGGTTCGTGGGGCCCTTTGAGGTCCTGGAGCGGGTTGGACCCGTTGCTTACAGACTTGCCCTTCCCCCGCAGCTTTCTGGTGTGCACGACGTGTTCCACGTGTCCAACCTCAGGAAGTACGTAGCCGATCCCAGCCACGTACTGAGTCACGAGAGCGTCGAGGTGAGCGACGACCTGACCTACCCCGAGCGGCCAGTGCAGATCCTAGACCGAGCCGTCCGCAGGTTGAGACGAAAGCAAGTACCCCTGGTAAAGGTTTTGTGGAGGAGCCAGCGGTACGAGGAGGCTACCTGGGAGCCTGAGGCGGCAATGCGGGAGCGGTACCCGGAGCTTTTCGCGGGTACGTCTTTCCGGACAGGCTTCGGTCCTCTTTGAGTTTGTTATGGTTATTTGGACATCTTTTTCCCGCACCCTAGTTGGCGCAAGTTTCGGGGACGAAACTTCCTTTGAGTTTGTTATATTGTAACGAATGTGTGCCCCAGACGTCTGGGAGGTGGCTCAGACGTCGGACAAGACGTCTGGGATCACAACCAGACGTCTGATAAGACGTCTGGGATCATTTCCAGACGTCTGGAAATCCGTTATTTTCGACACACGCGAGTCGCCTGCGCGCCTGAGCGCGCAGACCGCATATTCCCTCTTTTTCTCTCTGCGGCTGCAGGCGGCCTGCCACCTCCTCTCTCCTCCTCGCGCGACCTTAAAAGGGCCACGCCTCCCCTCCCCTCTCCACAGTCTCCTCCTTCTCCTTCCTGTGCGCGAGAGCGAGCGGACGCGAGGGCGGGAGCGACGGCCGCAGTGAGCGCGGAGGTGCGGCGTGCGAGGGCGGAGCTCTGCCGTGAGGGCGAGCTCGCCGGAGCGGCTTGGCCGGCTGGCGGAGGGCGCAGGGGGCGCGGAGCGACGCGGAGAGGGACCTGCTGCGGTCTGAGCAGCAGGAGCGCGAGGTGCGATGCGGGCGGCGTCGCGAGCGGAGGCCGAGCAGGGTTCTGATTCTGGAAAAATTTCCAGAATCAGACGTCTGGGTTAATAGCCAGACGGCAAGGTCGACGTCTGTAAGATCATACAGACGTCTGAAAGGTGAGTTTCCGCTTTCTTCTTCCTTCTCGTCGACTGACCGTACTGAGGGAGGGGGGTTGGCTATGCGCAGGTTCGCTGATTCGCCATCCTTTGCGAATCAGACGTCTGGAAGTTGTACCAGACGGCAGGAGTGACCTACAGACGTCCGTATGGACCATCGGACGTCTAGGGTATAGGACAGACGTCCCCGCAGACTTCTGGACGTCTAGGAAACCACGCTGAACAGGTAATTCTCTGATCCACCGTTTAAGACGTCTGGAAGGAGTTCCAGACGTCTGATTTTGCACAGTATCGTCTTTCTCGACCCGTTTAGGGCCCGTTTGGGCTCCGTTTTCCATGATTCGAGTTGCGTTCGTTTCAGAATTAATTCCTCTACCCGTCTACAGCAGCTATACACTGTTTTGAGACACTCCTTGTGTTTGATCCTTGTGATAGGACCTCGTTCGGTTGCAGTCTTGAGAGTCGCGGAGGCACGCGAGATTCCCGATCACGCCCCCATTACTCTCGTTGTACCTGGTAGAGTGGCTTCAAGTATTAATAAAATTTGTTAAAGTATGGATCCATAACTAGAACCTAGGACATTGCATGAATCCTAGGAATGAGAAATATATGGAATGATAGTTCCTAGGTGTTGCATGAATCCTAGGGCCGGAAAACTAGATTGTATGATAGACCCTAGGATATGGCATGAATCCTAGGATGGAAAAACTAGTGGAATATATAATAATGCAGTCTTGGAAAAATGGAAAGGAATATATGAAGCTGCCTGTAAATTGAATTCACAGCTGCCTGTTATGAATAAAGAAACATGATTGGGATCATGGTTTGTAAGAACGTGAAACTGGAAAGTAAGACATAAGATGTTCTGGAACCCTACGGGGAAGTAGGAGTAGAACTCCTGGAAAGCGAATGGAATAGAATTGGGGAAGTGAGCTGGCCCTTGAGTACGGAGTACCAAGGAGAGCGACCGTCCCCCTGTTTAGTGCAGAGCTGAGCTAGCCACCCCAGGGACCCGGGGGTTAGGACTGGCCACTCTGTACCGACTTGTTGGCCCTCGTGTACGTAGTACCTAGGAGAGCTAGTAGTGTTAGGAGAGTACTAGCTACCCCACGGGCCCCGGGGTTCTGCTAGCCTCCTTCACCGACTTGTTAGGCCCACTAGGGCAAACCAGGGTAGTCAGGCGAGGGTGCGCGGACTGTGGAGGGGCAAGGCCCCGGTTTGGTTACTGTGGAGGGGTTGGACCCCTGTTACTGAGAGGGCTCTGCCCTGGTTCCGTGCTGTGCTTTGGGCGCACCCGTTAACGGAAACGACTGACCGCGTGCCAATGCGGGCTAGCTACCTGTGCGTTTATCGCGCGTGCCGTAGTCACCGTTACGTCTGTCAGTGACCTTGGGGTGGTTGACTGAGGGTAGGATCACCACAGTGGACTCTCCCGGCCAGGAGAGCACCACGTGCTACTTCTACTTTTGGAAAAGACTGCAATCAAGATCGTTCCCACGAGGACATTCGAGATCAAGTAAAGGATCTGAGAAATAAATGAAATAGTGAGAAAAATTGAAAGATGTGAATAAAGGAAGTAATAGAACATAACAGCTACTGTACACTCTACTATTGCCTTTAGTTAGTTTGCCACTCTACTCAGCGTTTTGCTGACATGTTACACTCGTTACCTTTTTCAGGACCAGGTGTTGAGCAGCCAGGGTCGGCGGCTGCAGAGGACGCTAGGCCGAGTAGCGTCCAGTAGAGTTACCACAGCCTTTTGTACCTCTTTTGTTTCTGTTCTAGTGAGTAGTTTTTGTTTCCGCTGTACCTTCTTTACCTGCAGTTTTTGTTATATGATAAATGTTGTTTTACTGTTGTGGTGGTACCTACTGTAGTAGTTTCTTTCCTTACTGCTGTACTTTCTTACTGTTAGTTATATTCATGCTGAATGTGGTTTACTTTACTGTCTTTTGGTTACTTCCTCGTTGGACGACTAGGTCTTGGGATTAGTCGAGTCGGTCCGGTTCTCGTGTCTCGTAGGGACTCGGGAATCGGGTCGTTACAGAAGCCAAGCAGGTCATGCACTACCTACAAAGAACAAAGGATTTCATGTTCACATACAGAAGATCAGATCATTTAGAGGTCCTCAAATATTCTGACTCTGACTTTGCAGGTTGTCAGGATACCCAAAGATCTACTTCGGGGTACATTTTTCTACTGGCTGGAGGAGCTATCTCACGAAGAAGTGCAAAGCAAACCTTGATAGCTATCTCCGCTATGGAAGAAGAATTCATAGCGTGCTTTAAGAACTTAAATCATGGAGTATGGCTTAGAAATTTTGTCACAACACTATGGATCATTGATGGTGTCAAAAGACCACTTCGGCTTTACTGTGACAATAATTCGGTAATGATGTACTCCAATAGCAACAAAAGTTCTTCGAGGTTAAAGCACATTGATATCAAGTATTTAGCGGTCAAAGAAAAAGTTCAAAGTGGACAGGTGTCCATTGAACACATTGGGACTAACTCCATGGTGGCAGACCTGGTCACTAAAGGGCTAATGCCAAAGGTTTTCCATGAGCATGTTATCTGTATGGGTGTTGCATCTATTCTGTAATACAATTCAGTGCGAGTTTGTTCTATTTTGGTGTTTTATGTATGAACATATTTTGGATTATGCGCATAATAATAAAGTTTTCCATTCTTCAAACTCATTAGTCCTTGCCATGTGATATCTTGTATGATAAAGTTTGGACAAGTTGAAAATAGGCATCTGTAGATCACATTAACATGTAATTTTTCATGCAATGTACCTATGTCAGATCTATGTCATTATTTGTGTTAATGTATGTGATCATTGTTTGGTTTATTCAACTTCATAATGGCGAAAATCAACTTTGGTCGTATGTTAACAAAGTATGGATGAGATTGGTGGAGATGTGATTTATTGTGATGTTGTATTAATGTGCTCATACAGGTATATATGAATGTATGATTATAAGGATGATATATATGGTTCGAGTGGGAGATTGTTAGACTTATAATGTGAACCTACATATGTATATTATATTACAGAATTATATGTTAAATATATACATACATTTAGACATCACATTTATAGTCATTAAAGTGGTCTAATTATGTAAATTGACCAGTCACATCTCATTAGGATATGGGATTTAATACATAGAAACCTTAGGGGAAATGCAATTCCATGATGGGTGGAATTGTCATTTCATATGAAGCAGTTATTGCCCCTGAAGGGGTGAGGGCAAAGTAGGCATTCGATTTTTTGCATCCCATCACAGAAAAGTTATAAATAGAGCCCATGATAGAACCCAAAGGGTACGCTCCCATTCAGTTCCCTTCCGCTCTAGCTCTCTCAACCCTCTGGAAGTACCATTGTCACCGCCTCTCGTTAGAGAAGTAAGCCCATGACTCTAGAGGATCTCCATGATCTCCTCAATGCTTCCACTACAATGGATTCAGGTATCCCTCCACCGTTTTCTTTTCCGTTTTCATTTTGGTTGATGGTATGGGGAGTAGATTGTTCTTGGGATTATAGAAAATCATTTGATTTTATTTTTTATTTAGATTTAATTCCATCAACAACTGTGTGTGCCTCCTTATTAATGGGTTCAAAGGTGTTAAACATTTCAACTACCCATAGTTGCAACGCAATGATACAACCTTTAATGTATGTTTGCTTCTCCTTCTCCTTCATGTCCTTCAGACCTTCATGGATGTAATCATTCACTGATTCTGCCCAATTGTATTTGTTTAGGGACTCTAGTTCTTCTATCGTATCAAATAACAAAGTTACAATTGTCTGGTCTCCATATAGTAGAAGAAATGACCCTAGAGTTAAGAGAACCAACATCTTCATTACTTTTTCTACTTGCTTCCTCCTTTCTTGAGACCTAGTCTTCCTATGCTTTGCCTTCTTTTCCTTTCCTTCTTGTTATTTTGATTGTATTTTTGAATCCTGTCAACTATCTTTCTAACTTTGGGCTTTATCGATGTGTAGTTCTCACTCCAAATTGCAAGTCTCTCACTTGCATTTTTTTTCCATCACTGATTATGATATTCTTTTCCTCATTCTTTAACCCAAGTATTACCTCTATATGATTTAGAGTGATAGTCATTGTTAGGTTCCTAGTTCAAACTCCTTCGTTTTTGAGTTGTATGCATCCATCAAATCGAAAAGTAAGTCTTTATCTTTGTAGTTTGGTTACTTTTTTTTATAGCTAACAAGGTTACCAAAATGAGTCTTTTGAAACTCCTCCTTCACATCTTCTTTAACTATTGTCCAAGCTTTTCTGATGGTATAGATCATACATCTAGAATCGATTTCGTGTCTGGAAAAAAAAACAAAGGAAACGTTCAACGTTGCACTGGTGCAATTTAATTTTCTCAAATTTCAACAAGAATGGTGTAAAGTAAAAGCACCAGTCCAAAATGAATTCTCATTAGTGTAAAATAAAATTTGCAAGGTGGGAATGTCATTTTGCACTGGTGCATAATAACTTATCACCAGTGCAAAATAAAGTGTAGAATGAAATTTGCAAAGTGGGAATGTCATTTTGCACCGGTGCGCAATGACTTATCACCAATGCAAAATAAAGCGTAGAATATGCCATTTTGCATCGGTGTACAATAACTTATCACTGGTGCAAAATAAAATTAGAAAGCATACGTACAAAATGGAAAATTATCGATGCACTTGTCATTTTTGGATGTGATATCACTCAACTTAACGAGATATCATCGGAGATTACGAATATCAACAGAGTTACACTATATATCATTGGAGTCACACAAGATATCTTTAATTATATCAAGAAGGCATACCTCATTGATGTACTTGCTTTCGCCATCTTGCTACTACTTTCTTCCATCCTGTATGTTTCTTGATGTTGAAAAAGCTTCTTTGATTGAAAGGAGTGTTAATGCAAGGGAAAACAATGTTGGAAGAAGCGTAGACGATGAGTGGAAGGAGGGCATTTAAATTTTAGGAAAGTTGTAACGTGGAGAAAGAAAAATTACCTCTAATATTTGTGTGGATCCTAATTTAATTTAATAAAAATTTCACATCCAAGATTTACAGAACGGATGGATTATCTTTTACATTTCCAAACATGCATCCTTTCAAATATTGACATTGAGAGACACCCCATTGCACCTGCTCCTATTATCGTTTTTATGATCTCGTGCTCGATCTTCAGAGAAATTAAGACTTTTTAGTTAATATATAAATATAGAATTACCAGAACCAAATATCTTAACTATAATAATCTCTCACAATTCTTATTACGAAAATACTTACCAAAAGGCAAAATAAATAGAACATAAAACAAAACGAAGAAAGACGTGATAAAAAAAGGACGTTAAGATTTGGCTGAAATTCGTGTGTTGTGTTGAAGCCTCACGAGAACTTTCCGAAAAAAATTTTAAAAAAGGGAGATTGAGCCTCATAAATTGGGAGCGAACAAAATATTCATCGTGACTCAAGTCCCACATATAAGGCTATAACCCGCACCGAACAACTCTTCTAATTCCTCTTTTCGTCCCTCGTCACAAGTAGTTTGTTCTGTGGCGGTGCGGATAAACACAAACGAAGATCTGTTTGGAAGTGCCTTTTTTTTACCTTTGTCAAAATATAAAGAAGTTAAAATGTACAACGTATCATACGATGTATTTTATAATATATTGATATGGTATATTAATTTATATCAGTGTAAAGTAATTTTAGATAATTTTTTACTAATGTAAAATTATCAAAGAATAATTTTATATTAATACAAAATAATTTTAAATGATTTACATCAGTCTAAAATGATCAATGATAATTTTATACCAGTGTTTCATACCAACAAGTTGCAAAATATATCAACCTTTATGTTTCTATAAAAAAATGCAGAATATGACATATTTTGTAATATATAGATATGATTTTGGTAGTACAATTGATATTTAATATAAAAAAATCTAAAAAGTAACGTTCTCTTACAATTTAGGCTCATCCCCACTTTAAAAAATCACAACTTTGTAAGTTGGTGTAAGTTTTTTTTTATTTTAAATTAAAATACATGGATGTAAAATAATTTTACATTAATTAAAATAATTTTAAAGATAATTTTATGTAAAATGATATTAAAGATAATTTTCGTAATTTGTATTGATATATTTTTTATTTTAAACATATGATGTGATTTATACTTTTAAATGTTTCCTTTTTATCTTATCCTCACATAAAATGTGTCATATTGTATGTTTTTATACTTGCACCCTTCTTCCTTTTCTAATAACTCAGGAGGAGGAGAACAACCGAACAAGGATGGAGTTTTCTTTCTGTGAAACACATGGTTTCGGATTCCTACTTTTTAGGATAATCCGTGAGATATTTTTGCACGTATCATTTGAAGGCTGGAGGAATCCGTAGTTGCTTGCGGGTACCGAGCAACTGCCCGCACCCCCTGTCTCCATCTCTGATGGAATGCTTTGGGTAGAGGAAAAAATAGGTTGAAATATGTCTTATGATTGACGAACGAACTAAAATTAAAAGAAATGTTTTTGATATATTTGTGTGATTGCCTTGTACGCTACTCTCTACATGTAAGAACACCTATCCATGATTGTCGGAGAAAATGTAAAGAAATTTAAGTAATGTGAAAAGTAGAGTAATCACTGTTACGTGATAAGATCAATTGTGACTTAAATATGCTAGTAAATATCACGTGGTGAGATCAGCTGTCACTCAAATTTGCAACTGATATCGTGGTGAGATCTGTCGTTAATTAAATAATCATCATCTTTTGTGACGGAAGAAATATTTTAAATCAAAATATATCAATGATTTTTCTTACATTACATCAATATAATATAAAAAATATTATCGATGTAATTAAATTTTTAAAGCTTATTGTATTTTACAGTTTTATACCTTTATCTTGGAATAAATATCAGTAATGATTTTTACAATTTATTTAAATGACACCGGTAATCTTTTTAATTAAATGCATGCAATGGAAAAGATATCACTTGTGCAATTTAATTTTATCAAGGTGTATTATATTCTATGTTTCTATATTCTTATCTCAAATCAAATATCATTGGTAATTTTTTATTTTAAAATAAATATCATCAATGATTTTCAATTATTGATATAGTAGCTTCTCCACATGCATGGTGACAGATACATAATCTTTTGCATAGTAATGATAAATATATCACCAGTAATACTTTGAACACATCAATATATTCTACTGGTAGGTCCCAACGAATTGGAGTGTCCACATAAGAAAAACATATAACATAACCTTCACCTATGCGTTGTAAAATATATTTTTGTACTCTTGCCCTAATTGTTATACACTTGTATTTCACTATTGCCTCGCAAATTCTACTTGGGAGAAGTGTGAATATTGCAAATCAGGTTATACAAAAGTCCACCAACCACGGTACTCCCCACGCATCGCTTCGACACCCACAGCACCCTCTGAGAGAGAGCGAAAGGGCAAGATGTAGTCTGGGCTCCGATCGACCAAACGGGGCCGATCAGAGCCCCCCCGACCTTCGGTTGATCCCTTCTCCCCACCCGGGCCTCTCCTCCTTATAGATCGGACCGCATCCTCGACATGGATGGCCTCGCGTGATCGGTAGCAACGATAGAGGACATGAAGGTGGCTGCTTATACAGTGGTCGTCATGCACCTCGAGGTGGTCATCGCAGGGGCTGTGGTCGTTGCAGGGGCCATGGTGGCGTGGTGTTCGATGCGGTGGTCTCCGACGTGGCATCTGGTCGTGGTTTGGCGTGGTTGTCGTCGGCCTAACTGTGCGTGGTGGTCTCCAACAGGCTCGTGGTCGCGGTGCAGCATCGAAGCGTGTAGGTCAGCGGCTGCTTGTGGAGGTGTCGACTCGCAGACTGCAATGGGTTGCATGCGTCCGGTTGTCGTGATGCGAGTTTGATTTTGGGGAGCTTGGTCCTTCTTTTTCTTTTTTTTGCTTGCTGTTTTATTTATTGGAGACCACATGTGATCCCAAGGTATTACGACCAAATTCTATTTCGATCTTTTAGTCGATCTATTCGATCTCGTTGCCACGTTTCTTCGAAATTCGTCTAGTTGGTGCCTTGTCGTTCCTACAAGTGTGAGGTCACCTTCCTTCGTGAGGTCATCCGATTCCTAATCTTATAATATTTTCTTTTTCTTTCTCTTTTATTTCTTGTCTCATTTTTTATTTTTGAGTTCTCCCATTTCATGAGACATATTTTCCCCTTTATAGGTGAGATTTCCCTATTTCTCCCTTCCCTTACGAGGCACATCTCTTATATCAGATTCATTCGTTGGATGAAAAGTTTATGTTTCAAGGGAAAAAAAAAAAGTCCATCGACTTTGTGGAAAAGGGGAGATTGATAATTGATTTATTTGATGGGGTTTTCCTTCCGAATTAGATTCTTCTCTGTCGAGGTGTTGGCAAGCGGGCTCTTCGACTTTTATTTAAATTTATCATGTTCCTTTGGTTTCAAAGTGGCCAGAGGCTGAGTTCTAATCATTAAAAAGGAGTCGATGTATGTCATTATAGGTTCTCCTCAAATATAGTTAAACTTAATTGGAACCTTTCCTTTGCTTTTTTCTTTTTTTTAAAGTCTAAAAGAAGTTTCTATTAATAGAGACAACTAAATCCAAAAAATGGAGAATTAAATCCTTGATGGGAAACAACGCAATAAGAAAAGGAAAAAAAATAAGTGATGCTTCCGAGGCTTTCCTAGTGATCACCCAACACAAAGGCTCAATGATAAACTGTAAAGATACGTTCCATTTTTAACCTTTTAAGATGTCTGGAGTGTCAATCAGACGTCTGTCCAGATGTCTGAACCCTTTCTCAGATTTCTAGAAATTACATTTTTGTACGCCTTTTGCATTCTGCACACGGGCGGCGCACAGAACTCTTCTCCCTCTCTTTATCCTCCTCCCTCCCCCTGCAGAATCCTAACCTACAGCCTTATAAAAGGACACCCCCTCCACCTCTCCTCTCCACTTCACACCCTGCCATCTCCACCATCAGAGTGCGCGGCGGAGCAGCGGAGGAGGTGAGCGAGGGAGAGCGTGAGAGCAAGGAGGAGGAGAGTGCGTGAGGAGGAGGCCGAGGTCGGAAGCTTCGTGGAAGCTCGTCAGAGCTTGCACGGCCACCGCGGCACGTGCGGGAGAAGGGAGAGGTCCGGAGCGTCGTCCTCGACCCCCTGCAGCAGGTGGAGTTGCTGTGAAGCGCGGCGAGGAGCAATGGGAGTGTGGTCTGATACTGGAATTTTTCCAGTATCAGACGTCTGGAGTGCCTTCCGGACGACCGGCTGGATGTCTGGCGTCAACACCAGACATCTGAAAGTACCTGTATCGAGAAGGTATGTTCTCTGCACGGTTACGGCCATGCAGGCCACACCGCAAACAATCTGGTTTGGGCTAAAGTAGGATGGCTACTCTGTCGTGAATGGTAGCAGCCTTGGGAAGGTACGCGGAACGCCTTTCCACGGACTTTCGGACATTTGAACAGCTCATCAGATGACCGGAGAACTGGTCAGACGTGTGGAACTATTTTCAGATGATCGCGGGGGAGTCCTAGACGTCTGAGGTCACTGCAGAAGCTTGAGGTGAGTCTCTATGACTTTTAAGACGTCTGGACTTGTTTCCAGACGTCTGATTTTGGTCTGCAGATAAATTTTTGACCTGTTTGGGATTCGATCGGGATCCGTTGTACTCAAATGAAATATCTGTTGTTTCCTTGTGAGTTTCTCTACGTATTAGAAACCTTTATACATTATTCTGAATCTTCCTTGTGATGTATACCTTGGTATAGGACTTCGACCTGCTGCTTGTCTGGGGCTCACAGAGGCGCCTAGGTCTGCGATTCAAGCCCCCAGTACTCCCGGATTGTCTGGTAGAGTGGTCCACCCCTGTTATTCTTATTAAATATGAATGCATCTATGAAAATTAGTCAACAGGAAACCTAGGATGTGGCATGAAACCTAGGACAGAGAAATGATTGAACTAATTGTTCTGCGAAATTGTAATTGTATGCATGAATAAACTAAATTGTTAGCCACTACCTGTAAATAAGTATGAGCTGCCTGTTAGAATATGAGCTGCATGAGATAACTAAATAGTTACCTGTGATATCACTTATTGCATGTATTAAATTATGGAAATACGAGCTGCCTGTGTATAAACAAGAACTGAATTGTGAATGATGAAATTTGGATTAGAATAATATGGTGAACATGAGCATGAACCTACAGGGAGTTAGGAGTGGAGCTCCTATGGTTAGATGAAAAATCTGGAATGTGGACGGGAAGTGTGCTTGCCCTTGAGTACGTGGTACCAAGGAGAGCAACTGTCCCCTTTTTGTGTAGAGTAGAGCTAGCCGCCCTTGGGTTGGGACCCGGGGTTAGGATTGGCCACTCTACACCGACTCCTGTTAGCCCTCGCATATGTGGTATCGAGGAGAGCTAGTAGTATAGGGAGGGAGCTAGCCACCCCACGGGGCCCGGGGTTCAGCTAGCCACCCTACACCAACTTGTTAGGCCCTCTAGGCAAACCGGGGTAGTCAGACAAGGGTGTGCGAACTGTGGAGGGGCGAGACCCCTGTTTGGTTCTGAGGGGCTAAACTCCTGTTTCTGAGAGTGCTAGGTTCTATACTGTTCTGTGCTGTACTTTGAGCGTACCCGCTAGCAGAAACGACTAACCGCGTGTCAGTGCGGGGTAGCTACCCGTGCGCTTATCGCGTGTACCGTAGTCACAGCTACGTCAGACAGTGACCTCGAGGTGGTTGACTGGGTGTAGGACTACCATGGGGCACTCTCCAAGACAGGAGAGCACCACATGTACCTTCTACTCTTCGGAAAAGACTGCAATCAAGATCGTTCCTACAAGGAACATGCAAGATCAAGAAAAATCTGAATGTTGACAAGAGAGGGGTGAAAAGGAATTACCTGTAAAATAAAATAACTTGAAAAGATAAATATACCTACTACTTTTACTGCTTTAAATAGCATGGTTACCACTCTACTCAGCGTTTGCTGACTCCGTCTTTTTCATAACCCTGTTTAAGTCCAGGAGTTGAGTAGCCCGAGCTTCCAGCTGCGAAAGGTACTGAGCCCAGTCGAGCCCAGCAGTAGTTTCAGCACCTTTTGTTGTACTCCTTTTACTATTATAGTGAGTTTCAGACTTTTTGCTATGGTTCCTGTTACTGTCGCTTTCGTTTCCGCTTTTCTTATTGTTGTGGTGGTATCTACTGGAATAGCAGTTTTTACTTTCCTTTACTGCTTGTACGTTTTTACTGCTTAGTTACATGGCATATGTGAATGTGGTTTATTTTCCTGCTTTTTGGTTATTTCTTGTTGGACAACTAGGTCTTGGGCTTAGTCGAGGCGAGGCGAGTCGATCTCAGGTCTTGTAGGGATTTGGGAATCGAGTCGTAACAAGATGGTATCAGAGCAAGATCGTCCCGAGAAATGAACCAACTAGCTTGAGAATAACCATTCACGTGCATGTAACTAGGGTAGCCACCATAACGTATCGCTTGACATCTGTTCTGAGTCCCTTTTCGCAGAAATTCGATAGCGTTGACTCTTTTGTTCCATCTTCTGCGTCTCCTTGCAGGAGATGCCTCGTCGGAAAGTTCTTGAGGCAGGCCGCGAACGCGGCTGTGGACGAGGTTGGAGGGGTGGACGTGCTGGGCCCGAGGTGCCAGTTGACCCGCCTCTTCTCCCGGGCATCCAAGCTTTGGATCTCACCTAGCTGATCAGAGACATAGTGCGAGAGAAGCTCCACCAGCCTCCACGGACACCTCTCCCTGAGAACGTGGAGGGGGAGTCCTTGGTGGGACAGAAAGACCGCCTCAGTACCGGACGAGCAGGAGGGGGAGGGGGTGGTCCTCCACCGCCCCCACCACACTCTGACACTTCCGAGCATGAGCCCTCCTTGCCTGGAGGCATGCCCGTTCCCCCACTACAGTTGCACCACGAGCTTTTCGGACAGTTCCAGAAGCTGAAGCCCCCTCTTTCAAGGGGAATGAGGACCCGTCTGAGGTAGAGGACTAGCTGGAGCAGATAGAGAAGGTGTTTGACACCCTTCGCCCCCTGCAGAGTGCCGCGTGGCCTTTGCCACGTATCAGCTAAAGAGTGCGGCACATCGGTGGCAGAGGGTAGTCAGGGGCCAGAAGAGGGGAGAGCCGACGTGGGACCAGTTCATGACCCTCTTCTGTGAGCAGTATTTCCCGCAGACTTGGCAGAACCAAAGGAGGCAGGAGTTTCACACTCTCCGATTGGGGACGATGACTGTTAGCGTGTATCGCACACACTTCTTGGAGCTGTCACATTTTGCTTCGATAGCAGTAGCTACAGAGGAGGAGCGCCTGTTGAGGTTCACTAAGGGGATCCAGCCTGCTATTCGGGGGTATGTCAAGCCCCTGAAGCTGCCCACCTTCTCGAGAGTGGTGGAGGCAACCATGACGTACGAAGAGACCAACCCGGCCACGCGAGACACCGACAGCGAATGGAAGAGGCCCTACCAACCAGAGTACTCTCAGGGTCGTCGAGAGAGGAGGCACGCGACACCCGCAGGAGAGCCATCTTGTTTTGTGGGGCCGTCAGTGGCCTTTGGGGGCCCCAGACAGGGGCTACCTGCCAGCACTGGACCCCCGCCCAGCCGTCAGCAGGGACCTACCAAGGAAGGGAGTCGAGTTCCCCTCTACTATCATTGTGGCTAGCTGGGCCACATCAGGAGGGACTGCCCATCTAGGGTTGGAGCATAGCAGATGCTCCCCGCACCGAGCATTGGAGGCCGAGCTGGTGATCGTAGTCCCCAGGCGCGTGGGGGAGGGCAGCAATCACGAGGAGGGTACCGACCAACGGATGCTCGCCCAACCCAGAGTGTAGCTGCTTCATCTGCATCGAGGGCTGAGGGGCGTATCAACGCCCTGACACACAGAGACGCCAGGAGGTTTGGTTACCGTTTTTGGCAGATTAGTATACGTACTTTTTGATTCCGGCGCCACACACTCTTTTGTTGCTATGAGTTTTGCTGTTAGTTTGGGATAGGACAGTGTGTTGTTGGAGGATCCGTTTGTGATCAGAGGCCCAGGTGGCCAGCTATTTGTAGCTGAGGAGGTCTACACAGACTGTGAGGTCAATATAAGGGGACACAGCCTCCCCGCTGACCTGATTGTGATACCGATGGAGGATTTTGGTGTGATTCTAGGGATGGACTGGTTGTCTGCCTACCACGCCATGGTGGACTGTTTTAGGAGGAAGATTGTCTTCTCCATACCAAAGTTGTCTTCCTTTGAGTTTCACGAACAACTGGCGGACGGAGGTTTCAGGTGCATATCTGTGCTTCGGGCAACGAGGCTTTTGAGCCAAGGGTGTGAGGGCTTTCTAACCTGTGTAGTAGCAGAGCCTAGCCCCATGACTAACTTTCAGAGCATTCTGGTAGTTTGTGAGTACCCTGACGTGTTTCCAGAGGAGCTGCCAGGACTACCGCCAGAGTGTGAGATCGAGTTTGAGATCTCACTGGTACTAGGGATCAGCCCCATTTCTACTGCACCGTACCGAATGGCACCACTTGAGCTGCGAGAGCTCAAGTCACAGCTACAGGATCTATTGGAGAAGGGCTTTGTGAGGCCTAGTGCATCCTCATGGGAAGCCCCTGTCCTTTTTGTGAAGAAGAAGGATGGTACCCTATGACTTTGTGTTGACTACAGACAGCTGAATAGGGTCACCATCAAGAGCAAGTATCCGTTGCCGAGGATTGATGACCTTTTTGACCAGTTGCGAGGTGTCACAGTGTTCTCCAAGATATATTTGAGGTCAGGCTACCACCAGTTGAGGATCAGGGAGACCGACATCTCCAAGACAGCTTTCCGTACCCGGTATGGACACTACGAGTTCCTGGTCATGCCGTTTGGGCTGACCAACACCCCGCTGCTTTTATGGATTTGATGAACCGGGTTTTCAGACCGTATTTGGATCAGTTTGTGGTGGTATTCATCGACGACGTACTCGTTTACTCGCGGGATCAGGCACAGCACGGACAGCATCTACGAATGATTCTGGACACTTTGAGACGACGCAGGCTGTATGTCAAGTACAGTAAGTGCGAGTTTTGGTTAAGGCAGGTGATCTTCTTGGGCCACGTGATCTTAGGGGAAGGTTTGGCTCTGGACCTACTCAAGGTTGAGGCCGTACTCAGGTGGGAGAGGCCATGTACAGTGACAGAGATACGTAGCTTTTTGGGACTGACAGGTTACTATCAGCGGTTTATCAGAGGATTCTCGCAGATTGCGCGTCCTATGACTCAGTTGACTCGGAAGGACATGCCCTTTTCCTGGACAGATGCTTGTGAGGCATGTTTTCAGAAGTTGAAGGAGAGACTTACTTCAGCTCTTGTGCTTACCATCTCGGACAGCAATGGCAGTTTCGTGGTGTACACAGACACTTGACTGTTGGCCCTCGTGTACACGGTACCAAGGCGAGCTACTAGTGTAGGGAGGGAGCTAGCCACCCCACAGGGCCCGGGGTTCAGCTAGCCACCCTACACCGACTTGTTAGGCCCTCTGGGCAAACCGGGGTAGTCAGATGAGAGTGCGCGGATTGTGGAGAGGTGAGACCCCTGTTTGGTTCTGAGGGGCTAGACCCCTATTTCTGAGAGGGATAAGCCCTATACTGTTCCGTGTTGTACTTTGAGTGTACCTGCTAGCAGAAATGACTAACCGCATGTCAGTGCGGGATAGCTACCCGTGCGTTTATCGCGCGTGCCGTAGTCACCGTTATGTTTGACAGTGACCTCGGGGTGGTTAACTGGGTGTAGGACTACCACGGGGGACTCTCCCAGCCATGAGAGCACCACGTGTACCTTCTACTCTTCGGAAAAGACTTCAATCAAGATCGTTCCCACGAGGAACACGCAAGATCAAGAAAAATCTGAATGTTGACAAGAGAGGGGTGAAAAGGAATTACCTATAAAATAAAATAACTTGAAAAGATAAATATACCTGCTACTTTTACTGCTTTAGATGGTATGGTTACCACTCTACTCAGCGTTTACTAACTCTGTCTTTTTCATAACCCTGTTTAAGTCCAGGAGTTGAGTAGCCTGAGCTTCCGGCTGCGGAGGGTGCTGGCCCAGTCGAACCCAGCAATAGTTTCAACACTTTTTGTTGTACTCTTCTTACTATTATAGTAAGTTTCAGACTTTTTGCTACGGTTCCTGTTACTGTTGCCTTCGTTTCCATTTTTCCTGTTGTTGTAGTGGTATGTACTGGAATAGCAGTTTTTACTTTCCTTTACTGCTTGTACGTTTTTACTGCTTAGTTACATTGTATATGTGAATGTGGTTTATTTTCCTGCTTTTTTGTTATTTCTTGCTGGACGACTGGGTCTTGGGATCAGTCGAGGTAAGCCGGTCTCGGGTCCTGTAGGGATTCGGGAACCGGGTCATAACACAAACTGCCATATTGATCTACATGAAGATAGAGATAGATATAAACTCGTCAAAAAGAATCATTAGAAATTATTTCTGCTTTGGAGAGTGGCATCAAAAAGTGAAGACTTTAGCCATCGATGCTAACAAAGAAGAAAAATGTAAGAGTAATGATGAGGTGTGATTCATTATAACTAAAATACTTAAGTTAAGCTATAAATTAGGTTAAATACTATCAATTAACACAAGAGATAGGTTAAGTGTGAAAATTAGTAGAAATGACCTAAAACATCCAATTCGTGTTAAAAATGCACAATTAGGTCAATTAATGAGGTATTCTATTTATAAATATAAATTAATGATCCAATTGCAAATTAAACACATTTCTGAGTTCAGAAGTTCAAATCAAGAGTGAAATCATGTTCTAATATGTTCAATTAAACTCCAATAAAAATCTAATGACATTTGGACATAGGATCCTGCATTCATTAGATTACATTTAGGTCCTTATGCATTAACATTTTATTCACATCAAAAACCTCCAGGGACTTTTGTGAATAGCCGCAAGGACCTCATTTTAAACCCGCAGGGACTGCTCTACCATCATTCTCTTCACTTATGGGTTCAACTGCAAATGTCATACCGTTTCACCTTTTTGGACTTTCATGTAATTAACCCAATTACACCTGATGCTCACATTCCACTATAGCCACGAGGAACTCGCGCTACAGCGATCGTTGATCCATTGTGCCTTCAATCTGATGGCACGTCTTGATCCAAAAATCTTGTGCCTTTGTGCGATTATCCCTCACCTCCCCTAGATCTGATCCTACGGTGGGATTCATTCTTAGACCTTTCCGCGCTCCTCTCTTCCTCATCTCCATCGTACGCCCTAAACTCACCTAATCACACCTAGCGGTCACCACAATAACTCGTGTACCTACTTAAGAAGCTCCTCTGATCCTCGCACGCGACATCAGCTCCATTGCTCACTCTGCCTCTACTCCATTACTGTGGCAGTGGAGCTTACTTCCTTTGATTCTCCTCGCCACTAAGGATAGAGTGACTCCCCAAGGCAACCCAAAACTCCACTAGAGAGTTTTCCCTCCACCGGAGCTCCTCCCCCATTCGTCACTGCAACCACCAGTTGCAGTTTCTCCCAAGGTCTCGTTCTTCTCATTAGTTAGGATTTTAAATGCTTTCTAGATTAGTTATAGTGATATTTAGTGTACTGTAGATCAGTAGGAGTAGATCAGATGGTGAATTCAATGGTGTGTTAGCTTAGATTAAAGGTAGATTAGATGAGATCGATCTCGCCCTCTCTGATCAATTCAAAACAGAGAGGTGTTTTTCCACCTCCGTTTCAATCCATTCCTCTCCCTCCTCACCTCACAACTCGCATTCACTCACTTGCTGCGTACTCTAGTCATCAACCACCCAATCACAAGAGCATTTAACAAGTCTGAAGCTCATTAGCTTTCAGATCTATTGGAACGCTCAAACATTGAATTGAGGGCATTCCATTCAACCCAGATATCCACTAATGCCCTGCTATGGTTTGCATCAATCGGATTTGACTGATTATGTGGTGATTGATTTTGATAATTGATCGAAAGAGTTTTGAGCCAATTGCAATCTATTTGGATTTAATCAATGAAATTGAGTTTATATGAGTTTGATTGGAAATATTGCAATTGTTTTAAATCCATTTGGTCAGGTTTTCATTGCTCATATTCTCTTGGCTTCATTTATGTCAGATCCTGATTTTTTGATGATTGATAGGTATTTTCGGCCAATGAGAATCATATGAAATGATTCAAGGCCTAAGTAACGACCTGATAGTTTTTCTAGGATCATTTGAGATCCTAAACACTAATTTATAGTGTTTATGAGCTCACAGTGATCAAATCACAATGGTGAACTTACATTAAAAGCCTAGTCTAGGCAACATTTGTTTTTAACTTCAAAATGATTTCAATTAGTTGTTTGAGCATGAAATGAGTTTTAAAAGAGTTGGATGAAGATTTGGAAGTGACTTGCAAGTGAAATTGTTGTCTAGCATAATCCATATCCTTTTTGTTGTCTATAATGAAGAGGAAGGGATTAACTAGGATTTGTTGATGTGGATTTCTGTAGATGCTAAAGTTTTCAAATAGGTTTCACAACACTTGAAACTTAGAGTTTCAAAGATGGAATCTGATCTAGAGTTTGAAGAATTTTTCATAGATTTGCATCCATGATTTTCAGTGATTTGAGAATGTATATGGACTTGATGTGGAGTTGGTTTTGAGATCTGGTTTGTGAGAAGTTTTGGTTTCTCAATGGTCTGACTTAGCTGCTGTAATTAGTTGCTCAGATCAACAACGGCAGCAACATTAGCAGTTGGGATTTTGTGTTTGCGGCAGACTACTGCTATAGTAGCAGGAGCTGCTGGTTTTGCTACTAAGAATTCAATAGCAGCTCTTAGCTACTGTAGTAGCAAATCAGCCCATGTGGGCTGGATTTGAGCTAGGATTGTAAAGGTTTAAACAAGCTGACATGTTGTACATTGTAAGAATTTTATGTCACAAGCATTCATGTACTTGGACTAAATTTTAATTGCTTGTAAGTCTTGTTTAAGTCTACTGTCAGCTACATGTTAAGGCCCAACTGTCCAAAATGTAAATTTGAATGAAAATGGAATTAAAATTCATGTTTAAACATTTGAGCATCTGTTAGATGAAGTGCTAAATGTGTTTGAGAGTTTAAATCATTTTTTGGTTGTTAGAATCCTTTCTAGGCCTTAGGTTCCACCATTAAAACTCATTTAGGCCTAATTTGGGTTTGATTGTAAATGTGTAAAATAATGATAAAAAAATTACAAAACAATAAAATAAACCTGTCTTGAGTAAGATCAAGTATTTCTTTGAGTGTATGTCAAGTTGCAAAGTATTCTGAACCCCCAGTTTGGTAGAACATACCAGCTGACGGTTTAGTCTACTTTGAAACTTAATAAAAGAGTTCAATATAAAAACACCAAAATAAAACTATTCTCCTCTCATCTCTTACCTCTATTAAATATATAAATACCATAAAAATCAGAAAAAGCTCAAATATAACAAAAAATATCATGTATACTGTATTTATACTTGTAAATATAACTTAATACTAAGCTATATGTAAATATTATAATATATGTAAATAATGTACATAAATAACTTATAATTATATTATATATATTAATTAAGTATTTAGGATGATTTACTGTACAATTAGCCTTATTGTATAATTATATATTAATTTATATTAGAGTAAATGTGTATAATACTAAGTAATTATAAATAATCATGTACATGCCTAAAACCATATCTATTACTGTACATACATATTTAACTAATTATTATATACTGTATGATACTTGTATATTTATTTAATTAAGTATTTATTGTAGGTAATTAAGTTATTAAGTTAAGTAGGTAAATTATTAAGTTAAAATAAAATAAATTAGTAAATTAAGTTAATACTAAAGTAATCTATAGTATTCATATGTATAGTATTATTTTAAGTGCTTCTGACCTATTTATACTGTATTTGTATTATATTATAGCATTCATACATTAAATATGTATATATTTATCTAAAACATGTATTTAAATGTACATAAATTAAAATAAATGCTCTAAAATAAGTTTAAAATGTTCAATAAACACCTTATTATATTAACTAACTATGTATAAAGTTAATTACATAATTAATTTATCAATTTGTACTTTAATTAAGAAATTAAACCTTAATTTAATGTGTATAAATCCCTAACTTTAACTAATTTTAATATATAATTAAATAAATTAAAATCCTAAATTAATTATATAATTAAGTAGACCTATATAAGGGATTTCTAAATATATAATTTATTTAAAATTTGGAATTAATTTCAACCCCCAAATCGAGGGCCAAAACCTTGAAATCAGAGCGTGCATAATGCACTGCTATGCATGCTCAATTGGACGTTGTGTTATAGTGCCATATCAGTGGCTACGGAGTGAGTCACATCAGTTAAATTGATTTTGTGCCATAGCCGATGCAGTTGTCAGCACTCGGTGCAAGCATTACCCCTGATACCTTTCTCCCGAGCATATATTAAGAATGGAATTTGGTGTGCAGGAAGGGAGTGTGAGCACTATGTTGGGCATGTATTGGGCTTAATTTGGGCCTGAAATGAAATGAATTAAAATGCACATTAAAGAAACTATGGACTGACTTAGTAGTTGTCTAGTCCCATCCCATTGGAGTGCTGTGTATTTTAAGAAAGGCCAATCTGCCAATAAAAAAATCCAATTT
This sequence comes from Thalassia testudinum, assembly GCA_037157565.1. NCBI lineage: Eukaryota > Viridiplantae > Streptophyta > Magnoliopsida > Alismatales > Hydrocharitaceae > Thalassia > Thalassia testudinum. The sequence continues at coordinate 124,966,664 of JAZHRO010000055.1, forward strand.
TTGTTAGGGTGAACATAACAAAGAAGTGAGCTATGAGAGCATTCCAAAAAAAAAGCTGTGTTGAAAGAGTGAAAGGAGAGGAGCATGAGAGCGGCTAAGGGTTGGGAGCTTTGTTGAGCGTCTAACTATCTAAGAGGTGTGTGTGTGTGCATGTGTAGTGAAGTGTGTGTGTTCGTATAAGTATGTATAGTATGTATATATAATATAAGTATATAATAAGTATGTATATGTATAATAAGTAAAATATGTATATATATTGTATACATATACATAGGTAATATATATATACATAAGTAAAATAGCATAGTATATGCGTGTTTAAGCCTTATATATATAAATAAACTCTAAAACTTTAGTGATGTACGTAATATCTGTCACTGTAAATATATATTTATGTTAATAAATGTAGTTCTTTTACCTTAAGTTGTACATACTTTTACTAAGGTTATAGCGACATATATATATATGTTATAAGAGTTAATATTTTATGTTAGTATATTTAGTCTAGTGTATATTAGTAGTCATTTTTGTAACTATACTTATGTATTATTTAAGATAGTTGTACATAACTAATATAGGTAGTTATACTTAGTTTTTGATGCCTGCATAGTTGTAAATGTATTTAAGGCATGGTAGTTAAGATTAAGTGATTCTTTTGTACATAATGGACTAATTCATTCATTAGTTGATTCATTGATTCATTTTGTAAATATAATTAACATTTTTGGAATTAAAAAATATTTTTTGAACGTGGAGAGTGATGTACATCAATAACTGTCTCTCAGTGAACGATTTGAAATAAATCAGTAAAAATTATATAAATAAATGAAATGATGCATTATCTATTTGCAATGTGACAACTATACTACAACAACGACAACATTAAAACATTATTTTTAACATGTAGACGTTTTACTCAATCATAGTGGATGGTCGCAATTGTAATGGATGAATCTCTAGTGCTTTAACTCGCCATAGCTTACCTAGGTTCTCAACCAACTCCAACCTTGATTGATAGAATCCAATAGCATTCCCTCCAAACTAATGGATAATCCTCCAATCCTCTTAGTTGGGGCTTGCTTTGTAGTCGAGCATGGCCAAAGCTTGGAACTCCTAATTAATATCTAGCCATAATGATTTTTGGCATTAATTCATGGTGAGTATCAAAGAGGGGGGAAGAAACTACAATGAGTAGGGTTGGTCATTCAATCGATTGGGTGGGTTTAAATTGTTTGATACAGGTCGTATTCAATTTGGATTAACAAAATAATCGGTCATGACCTAACTTAATTAGATCGGGCTTGGGTCGAGTCTAGATCGATTTGGGTCGGATGAAATCCAATTTTTCACATGTTGGTTAACAAAGGAAGACTTATTTTTTTGCAAAATGTTTTGCAATGTAATAGCGAGTAAATGTTTCATCCATTTTATAAAAAATAAATGTCATGTATAGTTACAAGGAAAAAAGTTTTTAAAAAATATGTCATTATCATTTACAAATCAATTCACCTATAATTTAGATTTAGATTGAGCGGATGGGTGTGACCAGTAGGTCACTCCATTTAGTAGCTCATTGTTTGGATGGTTCAGGTTAGATATACTTGATCCATCAACCAGCCAAAAAGTCATATAAGTTTTATGATTTGGATCTTGACTTGACTCATAATACAAATAATCCAAATCAAATGACTTGTTTCTCACGATTTAGATGGATTAACAATGACGGTTGTAATGGAAGATCAGCTTGATGCATGTTTATGTTGGTCTTGCGAGGAGACAAGGTGTGAAACCAAGGTCTGATAGGAGCACTGTAGAAACAATCGCTTAGCCATCATGGTAGAAGATGAAGCCTTGGAGATGCAAGACAATGGTGGCATGGCATGGGAAGGAAATTCTTACATGCAAGGGGGAGGTGGCGGGCGAGAATGGGATCAGAGACGTGGAAATGGAGAGAGAGAGAGTGCTAGTTGGGGGTCCTCGGTAATGAGAATAAAATAAAGAAGTTACTTGTACAAACAACATTTTATTTGCGGCATTCTTGACAAAAAAAAAAAAATGTCGGAAAAAAGTGATACTTGAATTTCTATACAAACAAATGCTAATTCTTTATCCAACCAACTTCCAATTCGCTTTTATTGACATTGGGAAATACGAAAAGTATAGTACAGATCTACACACGCAATAATATCAAATTCAAGTGTACCTCGTGGTCTCTATATATATTATTTTAAACAAGTGTTACAGCATGCACGCAGTGCACCCCATTGGCCAGAACAGGTTGACTCGATCGGTCTGTTCGGTGTTTGCAGGGGAAAATGGGCATTTGAAGCAGTTGGCAAAGGATAGATTGGGAATTCTACTGCTTTCGACAAATACTCACGACAGGTTTTGTTAAATAGTAAGATTGGCTGCATGGAATGTCTCCGTTTCCTCTGTTTCCACCTCTGAGTGGGAAAGAGGTCAATTTGTGGAGAAGAGCGCCCGTGCAATGCAAGTGTCCAACTTTGCACAAAGTCGATAGACATTGCGGCTATAAGTGCACGCTTTCTCAAAGCATCCTATTCCAATCATATTAATTATATTCCAATTCCAATAGGATGCTTTCTTTAGCAAGTTTGTTGACAGCTTTAAGTCGGAAGTTTAAGTGTAAAGCTGGATGCGAACGGTTAATTTTAGCATGAGAGACCTCGGTTTGATTTTTTATCCGTACATTATGTGGCAGACTGGTAGGTCAGAATTGACTAATTTCTGGTTGCATTATACAAATGGGATTGGTCATAAAAAAAGAAGTTAGAAGTCACTCAAGCTTGATTCCAGAGTAACTAACTTGAATCTTGAGGATGAGATGATTGGGGCTGATCATTCCAGAGGGGTTTTTTTAGTCTGATCAGCATATAGACCCTTACTTCTACGTAAAAGAGGACTCCCTCCCACCCCTAATGAGAAAAGAAGATCAGTAACAAATTCTTAACAGAGAAGTGATTGTTGCCCAGAACTAAGCTTTTCATTAGGCACCTTCTTAGTGATTGTATTCCTACTAATGATGCCCTAGTACATTGCTCAATTATTATACAACAATTATGTTTTTTATGTAATAAGCATCTTGAAACCACCAAATACATGCTTTTTGAAGGCTCATCATAGCTAAAATATCCAAGTTAAGTTAGAAATTAAATTAAACACTACATAATTAACATAAAAAGAGTTAAGTGTGGGAATTAGCAAAAATGACTTAAATAACAATTTTGTGCTAAAAACGTAAATTTATGTCATAAAATGAGATATTATATTCATTAATACAAATTGATGATCCAAATGCAAATTAACACACATTTGGGTTCAAAAGACCAAATTGAAAAAGAAATCAACTTCCTAAATGTTAAATTGAGCTTCAATAAAAATTTCGTTATATTTGGACATCATTAGGACCTTGCATTCATGACATTACATATAGGTCCTTCATCCTTCACATTTTCATGCATAAAAACCTCCAAGGACCTCTTTGATAGCCGTCGAGGACCTATCTGCATAACCTGAGGACCACGCTACTATTCTTCTTTGCCACTTATGGGCCTGAGTGCAAACGTCCTACAGGTTCATCCTTTGTGGGCTTCCTTGCAAAAGTACCTTTAGACCTGCAACCGACGAGCACTGTTCACACCATAGAACAAGTGCAATTTGAGTTATTATTCCTATGCACTCTTGAACCATCGATCAATCTCGATCCAACCTTCATGCGCATCTGCTCATGAAAACACCACTTGTGTTAGATCTCATCCAACAGTTGCGATTTGGATTATTGCTTCCCGCACTCTGCTTGACCTCTCATCCACCGTTTTCCCTAATCGCACCTAAACCCACCTCGCAGTGCTTTGATTCACTCCCTCAGCTACTTAAGCACCTCCATAGTTCGCGCACATGCCATTGACTCCCTCCACCCTGAGTCGATCCTTTCATCCACGTCTCCAGTTCCTCTTCCTCCTTCATCGACCACTAGTGGCAGGGGCGGTTCTCCCTCCTCAAATTCATTGTTGTAGTGACCAACTGCAGCCCAAGGACCTCATTCCACGTTGGAGATCCTCGCATCCCCATTCGTCACCACAGCAACCCACTGTGGATCTAGGGACCTCATTCCTCACTGGAGATCCTCGCATCCCCATTCATCACCACAGCAACCCGCTATGGATCCAAAGACCTCATGCTTCTGATTAGATAGATTTATTGCTTTTATAGATTAGATTTACTGCTTTCTAGATTAGTTAGGAGTAGAATTAGCCTAGAACGACTTCTCCCTCTCTGATCAATTCATATCAGAGAGGTGGTTTTTCACATACATTTCCATTGATTCATACAACTCCCTCTCCATCTCATGATCACCTTCTGATTTCCCTCAAGTTTTTTTATCACAATTCATCCATTCATAGTAGCATCAATCAGATCTGATGCTCCATAGCATCTAGATATGATTAAGTGCTAATTCATCAGAGGTTCCCCTCACCTATTCCATTGCTCACAAGGGTCCTCATCGTGGTTTTAACTGCATAGAAATTGCTCGATTGATGCTTATTTTGATCTGAACATCTAACCTGTAGATTTTGGTCTTAATTTAGATCTTTGTGGTTTTAATCCAGTGAATTGTTTTATTAGAGTCCAATTGAGTTTTTTGCAATGAATTAGATCTCTTAAATTTGGGTTTTCACCGAGTAAGTGTTTCATGTTTGATTTTAACTTGATCTATTGTTTGCATGCATGGCTTGAGGTAGCTGAAGCCTAGGATGTTCAACGTACTAAATTGAGGCTTCAGCAAGGACCTGATTTGTTTAAAAGGATCGCAATGGACCCCTACACACTAATTAATAGTGTGTAGGTGTTCAAAGGGATAAAATCCTTGTGGAGACCTAAGATCAACAGCCCACTTGGGCAACATCGTTTTTAAGTTCAAAATCAGTTTTGATCTATGATTCTAGAGTTAAATGAGATTGGATATGCTTGAGTGGAGTTCTGGAAATTGCTTTCAATGATTTGAACCTGTAATTTGATCTTAGACCTATACACTGTCTACAGTGGAACGTTTGAGATCAATTAGGGTTCCTTGAGTAAAAAGAGCTTTAATCTCGTTTATTTAGAGTTCCAGACTTTTCATTAGTTGATCATGGTAAAAGGAATACTAATTGGATCTGGTTGAACTTTGCTCAATCTAGATCTATTAGATTTGATTTTAATGGAATATATGGCTGCAGCATGGTTTTTAAGACATCGGAACAATTGCTACATCATCTAATTTGAAATGATCCAGTAGCAGTTGCTAATGGTGAAGGATGTAGTTAAATTCAGACCTACTGAACTGATCAGCAACCTAGCAATTGAAATTCAGCTACTGCAGATCAGTTGTAGCAGATCTGAATCAAGAAACTTGACTGAAATTTGATGGTTTTGGATGAGGATTTGAAGCTAACATGTTGTATAATGTTAGAATTTAATGTACAAACATTCATGTACTTGAAATTGATTTAAAATCAATTAGAATTACTTGTATATTCAATTTAAAGTCTTTATCAGTTATCTTTCTATGATAATCTATCCAACAAGTGATTTTAATGGGAATCAATATGAAAATCATGTTTAAATGTCTGAAATTCTTCCATGAGATGTGTTGAATGTGTATGAGTGTTTAAACAATTTGTCCAACCCTTAGAAGTTCTTCTAAGACCTTAGGTTCTATCACGACTCGAACTCAGATCTCTACAGGACCCGAGACTAGCTCGCCTCGACTAATCCCAAGACCCAGTCGTTCAACGAGAAATAACCAAATAACATGCATCAATCCACAACCACACAAGTATAGTAGCTAAGCAGAAAGAAATTGGCAACAAAAGGAGAAACAGAACAGTAATACTAAAATATTACATGCCTTCAAGAATAGGAATACAGCCATCACAACAAAGCTAGTACAGATAGAGAACATAACGGAAATGTACTGAAAATATAACTACAGGAACTCACTACAACTAGCAATAGAAACTATAGCTGGGCTCGACTAAGCCCAGCGTCCTTAGCAGCCGATGGCTTGGGCTGCTCAAATCCTTGACCTGTACAAAGTTATATATTTGGAGTCAGCTAACGCTAAGTAGAGTGGTGGCTAAAACATAAAATGCATTTAACAAGTAGCTTAACATATTACTTTCTGATCCCAATTATCTTATAACAATTTGCTGTGTAGAGATCTCTAATCAGGGTCCATTACATTACTTAATCTTCTTATTCCCTAAAGGAACAATCTTACTTGCAATTTTCCCGTGATGTAGGATGCACACGTGACACTCTCCTAGTCGGGAGTCCCTCCGTGGTAGTCATACACATGGTCTACCACACCGAGGTCATGGTCAGGACGTAGCAATGACTACGGTACACGTGATAAGTGCGCAGGTAGCTACCCCGCACTGGCACGCGATCAGTCATTTCCGCTAGCGGGTATGCCCAAACGTACAGTACGGAACAGCATAGGGCCTTGCCCTCTCAGAACAGAACAAGGGTCTCGCCTCTCCACAGTCTGCATACCCTCGTCCGACTATCCCAATTTGCCCAACGGGCTAACAAGAGTCGGTGTAGGGCGGCCATGCCTAACCCCGGGCCCCCTGGGGCGGCTAGCTCCTCCCTACACTAAGTAGCTCACTACAGTACCACGTACGCGAGGGTCAGCAGGAGTCGACGTAGAGTGGCCAAACTCACCTCGAGGCTCAACCCAAGGGCGGCAAGCTCCCCTCTACACTACAAGGGATAGTTGCTCTCTTCAATACTATGTACGTGAAAGTCAGCTCACTTCCCTTAACGGCCGCCCGTGGGCGGCAATTCCAGAACCATCTGGTTCTCCGTGCTACGGCATTCTTGTCTTGTTCCATATTCCCCGTAGGGTTTGTACATGACTTTCCCTTTATCCAGTTTGATATATACATAGCAGGAAGCTCAATCATAGTATAGGTTTGTTCGTAATTTGGATCATTACAGATAATACAGACAACTCATGATTTACACAATTATTCACATGCACTTTTCTCTAGCCCTGGCATTCATATCACAACCTAGGGTTCAATGGAATAACTGTATTCTAGAGCATACGTTTATTTCTTCCTAGGATTCATTTCACATCCTAGGTTTTTACTAATTGCATGCATTTTGTTTAACTTGGAGAATTAGTTAGAACCACTCTACCAGGATAACCGGGTGGAATGGGGTTCGTACAGCAACTCCCGACGTCCCTGTAGGTCCCGTACACTCGACGGATTGGAGACCTAAGACATGGATTAACAGGTCAAAAAGGGTTCAAGTGCTACAGACAAGGTACCATTACATGGAGAAAAATGTATGGGAAACAAAGACGTTTTGTTTACAGAAAATCGACATCGTTTGGACCTTATACGGGCCTAAAAACACAAGGTCTAACAAAAATCAGACGTCTGGGAGAGATCCCAGACATCTTAAACCAACTCGCAAGCATACCTCTCTCGGGGCACCTCTATTGGACGTTTAGAATGCAGTGTCGACGTTCGAAAGTTCCGTTAGACATCTAGAGATACTCCTGGATGTCTAAAACTGCTTCGATCCTCACTCTGCCACACCTCCCAACCTCTAACACATTTGTACGCATTGTCAGGACTCGGCAGATAAATAACGAAAAAAGTAAATCTCTACCAGACGTCTCATAATACCTTGGGACGTCCTCCCCGATGTATGGAGGTCACTCCGGTGTCTGATTCCGCAAAAAAATGACTTCCACGAAATCGCTCTGGGCTCTCCTCACCGCAAACGCTGCAGCAGAGCAACATGGCACCCTCCTCTCTCACTTTCTCTCTCTCTGGCTCCCTGCTCTCCTCTAGCCCGAGTGTGATGGTGTGAGACGGAGACGAGGAGGGGGGTTTATAAAAGGGAGAGAAAGTGAGGGGAAAGGTGTGGGCGTCGCAAGGAGTGGTGCGGGGTGCGGGTGATGGTCGTCATAGGGGAAGGAGCTGTGAGGCGTAAGGCGTGGGCGAGGGAGTGGCGTGTGCACGGTACGTGTCAAAAGGAAAAAGTACTTTCAGACGTTTGGCTCTCTCTCTAGACGTCTGATGAACATTCCAAACTTCTTAAGCTACCAAAAAGGCGACAGGTCATTTCAACATAACAAACTTAAAGGAAGTTTCATCCTAGAAACTTGAACTAACTAGGGTGAGAAAAATAACTTAGCAGCATATAACAAACTTAAAGAGGAACGAAGTAGGTCTAAAGAGTCATACCCTCGAAAAGCTTCGGGTACTGCTCTCGCATTGCCCCTCAGGCTCCCAAGTTGCCTCCTCGTACCGCTGGCTTCTCCACAAGACTTTTACCAGGGGTACCTCCTGACTCTGGCGTATCAGCCGAGGACCAACCACCCACATAGTCCCCACCTCAACCCAACTCAGGGGAGCCGTACACTTCCTCCCGTATAGAGCCTCATATGGTGCCATGCCATTTTTATGCTCGAGTAATAATTGTTGTTATATGCAAACTCTGCCAGGGGCAAATGCTCCGCCAAGGAGCCCCTCTAGTCAAGTATGCAGGTGCATAGAAGGTCCTCAAGGGTCTGAATGGTGCGCTCTGACTGTCCGTCTGTCTGGGGATGATAAGCTGTACTAAATCTCAAACGAGTCCCCAAAGCCCGCTGAAACTCTGCCCAGAACTGGGAAGTGAAACTAGTGTCTCTATCTGAAATAATCTCGCGGGGGACCCCGTGAAGGTGTACCACGTCTTTGATGTATCGCTCCACCAACTGTGCTGGTCCAAAAATGACTCGGATCGGCAGAAACCGTGCCATCTTTGTCAATCTGTCTACAATCACCCAGACTGCATCGTGACCCCGCTGTGTCATAGGTAATCCCACTATCATGTCCATAGTGACATTCTCCCACTTCCATTCTAGCACGGGAAGTGGCTGCAATGGCCCTACAAGCCTCTAGTGCTTGGCCTTCACCTGCTGGCATATCAAACACTGCTGAACGAAAAGACCAACATCCCACTTCATGCCCCTCCACCAGAAATCACGTCGTAGGTCATGATATATTTTTGTGTTCCCAGGATATTTGGTAAATCTGGATCCGTGTGCCTCAGTCAGGAGCTCCCTCAACAGCTCAACATCTCTAGGAACGCACAAGCGTCCCCTCATATGCAGGACTCCGTAAATGAACGAGAACTCTCCTGGGCTCCCTGCCAATACTCGGTCTCGCTGTGCCCGTAGGTATGGGTCCATCATCTATCCAATCACGATGCGATCCATCAGCTTTGGTTGTGTCCGCCTCGCCATTGTCACTGCTTCATAGTACCCCTGTGACCCTTGGGGTCGCCAGCTGCTCAACTCCTCCATGAGTCTCCAACTCTGTGCTCGTAAGCAAGACAAGTGGGCGGGCGCCTTCTGACTCAATGCGTCAGCCATCACGTTAGCCTTCCCTGGGTGGTAGGAGATGTTGCAATCGTAGTCCTTCAGGAGCTCCAACCAACGTCTCTGCCTCATGTTGAGCTCCTTCTGGTCAAACAAATATCTGAGGTTCTTATGGTCAGTGAAAATCTCGAATGTCTCTTCATACAAGTAGTGCCTCCAGGTCTTCAGTACGAGGACAACTGCCGCCAATTCCAAGTCATGGGTGGGGTAGTTATGCTCATGGGGCTTCAGTTGTCGCAAAATGTAGGCGACAACGTGATCCATCTACATGAGCACACCCCCAACTCCTGCAACGAGGAGTTTGTGTAGACGACGAATCCGCCACCACTGCCAGGGATGGTGAGTACAAGAGCTGAGGTCAGCCTCCCCTTCAGCTCCTGAAAGCAAGACTCACACTCGTCTGTCCAAGCAAAGGGTACGTCCTTTCAGGTCAACTGAGTCAGCGGACGTGCAATCTGCGAGAATCCTCTGATAAACTGTCTGTAGTAACCAGCCAGTCCTAGGAAACTGCAAATCCCTATCACCATACACAGCCTCTCCCACCTAAGTACTGCCTCTACTTTGGCTAGACCCACAGCCAATCCATCGTTTGAGATCACATGGCCTAAGAAGGTGACCTATCTCAACCAGAACTTGCACTTGCTGTACTTGGCGTACAGCCTATGCCGTCGCAAAGTATCCAAGACCATGTGGAGATGCCGCTCATGTTGTGTTTGATCTCGAGAGTAAATGAGTACATCATCAATGAAAACTACTACAAACTGATCTAGATACGACCGGAAGATGTGGTTCATCAGGTCCATGAAAGAGGCAAGGGCGTTGGTCAGCCCAAACGGCATGACCAAGAACTCATAGTGACCATACCACGTACGAAAGGCTGTCTTGGAGACATCAGTCTCCCTAATCCTCAATTGATGGTAGCCCAACCCCAGATCTATCTTGGAGAATACAGTGGCATCTCTCAACTGGTCGAAGAGGTCATCTATGCACGGCAACGGGTACTTATTCTTGACAGTGACCCGGTTCAGCTGTCTGTAGTCGATGCACAGCCGAAGAGTACTGTCCTTCCTCCTCACAAACAAAATGGGGGCTCCCCACAGGGAGGCACTTGGCCTCACGAAGCCCTTCTCTAACAGGCCCTGTAGCTGTGACTTGAGCTCTTGCAGCTCAAGCGGGGCCATCCGAAATGGTGCAGTAGAAATGGGGCCGGTCCCCGGTACCAATGAGATCTCATGCTCAGGTGGCAGTCCTGGCAGCTCCTCTGGAAAGATGTCGAGGTACTCACGAACCATCGAGATACTCTGTAAGCTGACCACGGGACCGGGCTCTGGTAGGACGTAAGCAAGGAAGCCCTCGCACCCCTGGCTCAGTAGCTTCGCTGCCTGAAGTGCGGAGATACATCTGAATCCTTCGTCTACTGGCTGGCCGTGGAACTCAAAGGGAGGCAACCGTGGTATGGAGAAAATAATCTTCCTCCCGAAACAGTCTACAAGGGCATGATACGCGGCTAACCAGTCGATCCCCAAGATCACACCAAAATCCTCCATCGAGATCATGATCAGGTCTATTGGAAGACTGTGTCCCCCTATCATGACCTCACAGTTAGTAAAAACCTCCTCGGCAACAAATACCTGCCCACCTAGTCCTCTAATCAGGAAGGGCTCCTCTAAAAGTACACTGCTCGCCCTCATACAGACAGCAAAATCCGCAAAAACGAATGAATGTGTGGCATCGGAATCGAAAAGCGTGTAAACGAGCCTACTGGAAATAGTAACCATACCTACCACTACGGAGCCTGAAGCTCTAGCATCTCCGTGAGTCAGGGCGTTAACATGCCCCTCAGCCCTCGGTACAGAAGAAGCAGCTGTGCTTTGGGTCGGGCGTTAACATCCCCCTCACCCTCCCGTGACTGTTGTCCTCCTCCTTGGGCTTGGTAACCGCAGTCGCCAAATCGACCTCCAGTGGTCGGTGCTAGGAGCATCGGCTGCACTCCGACCCTAGATGGACAATTCCTCCGTATGTGGCCTGGCTAGCGACACTGATAGCAAAGGGGTAAGCGACCTCCTCCCTCTGTCTGTTGTCCCTGCTGGTGACTGGGCAGGGGTCTGCTGCAGTCGGTTCGTCCCTGTCGGGGAGCCCCAAAAGTCCTGGTAGACCCACAGAATGGAATAGCTCCCTTGCTAGTTGTTACGAACGCGTGCCCCGGACGTCGTTTAAGACGTCTGGGAGGTGGCCCAGACGTCGGACCAGACGTCTGGGATCACATCCAGACGTCTTGCCAGACGTCTGGGATGGTTTCCAGACGTCTGAAAAACCGTTATCTTCCACACGCGCGAGTCGTCTGCGCGCCTGAGCGCGCAGACCGCATATTCGTTATTCCCTCTCTTTTTCTTCTGCGGCTGAAGACGCCTGCCGCGCCCTCTCTCCTCCTCGCGCGGCTTTAAACAGCCACGCCTCCCCTCCCGTCTCCACCGTATCCTCCTTCTTCTCCTTCAGCCAGTGAGCGTGAGCGTGAGCGCGAGCGCGAGGGCGGCAGCGGCGGCTGCAGTGAGCGCGGAGGAGGTGCGGCATACGAGAGCGGAGCTCTGCCGTGAGGGCGAGCTCGCCGGAGCGGCTTGGCCGGGCGGCGGAAGGCGCAGGGGGCGCGGAGCGACGCGGAGAGGGACCTGCTACGGTCTGAGCAGCAGACGCGCGAGGTACGACGCAGCGGCATCGCGAGCAGAGTCCGGGTCACGCCCTGAATTCTGGAAAAATTTCCAGAATCAGACGTCTGGGTTGATAGCCAGACGGCGAGGGAGACGTCTGGAAGCTCATACAGACGTCTGAAAGGTGAGTATTCCGCCTTCTTCTTCCTTCCTGTCGACTGACTGTACTGAGGGAGGCAGTTGGCTATGCGCAGGCTCCCTGATTCGCCATCCTTTGCGAATCAGACGTCTGGAAGTTGTACCAGACGGCGAGAGTGACCTACAGACGTCCGTGGTGACCATCGGACGTCTGGGATCTAGGACAGACGTCCCCGCAAACTTCTGGACGTCTGGGAAACCACGCTAAACAGGTAATTCTCTGATCCACTGTTTAAGACGTCTGGAAGAAGTTCCAGACGTCTGATCTTGCACATTATCGTCTTTTTCGACCCGTTTAGGGCCCGTTCGGGCTCCGTTTTCCGCGATTAGAGTTGCGTTCTTTTCATAACTAATTCCTCTACCTGTCTACAGTAGCTATACACTGTTTTGAGACACTCCTTGTGTTTGATCCTTGTGATAGGACCTCGTTCAGTTGCAGTCTTGGGAGTCGCGGAGGCACGCGGGATTCCCAATCACGCCCCCATTACTCCCGTTGTACCTGGTAGAGTGGCTTAAGTTATTAAAATCTGTTAAAGTATGGAACCTTAACTAGAATCTAGGACATTGCATGAATCCTAGGAATGAGAAATGTATGGAATGATAGCTCCTAGGTGTTGCATGAATCCTAGGGCTGGAAAATTAGATTGTATGATAGATCCTAGGATATGGCATGAATCCTAGGATGGAAAACTAGTGGAATGTATATACTGCAGTCTTGGAAAATGGAAAGAGATATAAAGCTGCCTGTAATTTGAATTAACAGCTGCCTGTTGTGAATAGCTAACGTGGTTGAGAACATGGATTGTAAGAATGTGAAACTGGGAAGTGAAACCTGGATCTTGAGTAAAAAGGATCGAACCCTACGGGGAAGTAGGAGTAGAACTCCTGGAAAGTGAATGGAATAGTTTTGGGGAAGTGAGCTGGCCCTTGAGTACGGAGTACCAAGGAGAGCGACTGTCCCCCTGTTTAGTGCAGAGCGGAGCTAGCCGCCCCAGGGACCCGAGGTTAGGACTGGCCACTCTGTACCGACTTGCTGGCCCTCGCGTACGTAGTACCGAGGAGAGCTACTAGTGTTAGGAGAGTACTAGCTACCCCACGGGCCCTGGGGTTCTGCTAGCCTCCTTCACCGACTTGTTAAGCCCACTAGGGCAAACCAGGGTAGTCAGGCGAGGGTGCGCAGACTGTGGAGGGGCAAGGCCTCGGTTTGGTTACTGTGGAGGGGTTGGACCCCTGTTACTGAGAGGGCTCTGCCCTGGTTCCGTGCTGTGCTTTGGGCGCACCCGTTAACGGAAACGACTGACCGCGTGCCAGTGCGGGCTAGCTACCTGTGCGTTTATCGCGCGTGCCGTAGTCACCGTTACGTCTGTCAGTGACCTTGGGGTGGTTGACTGAGGGTAGGATCACCACGGGGGACTCTCCCGGCCAGGAGAGCACCACGTGCTACTTCTACTTTTGGAAAAGACTGCAATCAAGATTGTTCCCACGAGGACATTCGAGATCAAGTAAAGGATCTGAGAAATAAATGAAATAGTGAGAAAATTGAAAGATGTAAATAAAGAAAGTAATAGAACATAACAGCTACTGTACACTCTACTGTTGTCTCTAGTTTAGTTTGCCACTCTACTCAGCGTTTTGCTGACGTGTTACACTCGTTACCGTTTTCAGGACCAGGTGTGGAGCAGCCAGGGTCAGCGGCTGCAGAGGACGCTGGGCCGAGTAGGGTCCAGTAGAGTTTACCTCAGCCTTTTGTACTCCTTTTGTTTCTGTTGTAGTGAGTAGTTTTGTTTCCGCTGTACTTTCTTTACCTACAGTTCTTATTATATGATAAATGTTGTTGTACTGTTGTGGTGGTACCTACTGTAGTAGTTTCTTTCCTTACTGCTGTACTTTCTTACTGTTAGTTTTATTCATGCTGAATGTGGTTTATTTTACTGTCTTTTGGTTACTTCCTCGTTGGACGACTAGGTCTTGGGATTAGTCGAGTCGGTCCGGTTCTCGTGTCTCGTAGAGACTCGGGAATCGGGTCGTTACAAGATGGTATCAGAGCAAGGTCGTCCCGAGAAGTGAATCAACTGACTGGAAAATAACCAATTCGCATGTTTATAGCTAGAGTAGCCACCACAACATATCTCCTGACTTGAGCTCTTAGAAGTTTCGTTAGGTACCGTCTGTTTGACGTATCCGTGTTGTTTCGCGTCTCCTTGCAGGAGATGCCTCGTTGCGGGACTGGCGAGACTGGCCGCGGGCGCGGCCGAGGACGAGGTCGGCGAGGTGGACGTGCTGTCGTTGACGTCTCGGTGGACCAGCCACCACTCCCTGGCATCCAGGCCCAGGACCTCGCCAGACTGATTCGAGATATTGTATGAGAGGAGCTCCACCCACCGCCCCGAGCACCTCCTCCTGGGGTTGCAGAGGGGGAGTCCTCTATGGGACCACGCGACGGACACGGCGCTGGACACGAGGGAGGGGATGGGCCGCTGCCGCCCCCACCTTCCTCCGACACTTCTGTACCCGAGGCACCTTCGCCTGGAGGTGCACCAGCACCTCCCCTACAGCGCCACTTCGAGCTTTTCGGACAGTTCCGGAAGCTGAAGCCCCCCTCCTTCAAGGGGGATGAGGACCCGACCGAGGCAGAGGACTGGCTTGAGCAGCTGGAGAAGATCTTCGACACCCTTCGCCCCCCAGTGGAGTGCCGCGTGGCCTTTTCCACGTACCAGCTGGAGAGTGCGGCACACCGGTGGTGGAGGGCGGTCCGGGGACAGGAGAGGGACGAGCCGACGTGGGACCAGTTCGTCACCCTCTTCTGCGAGCAGTACTTTCCCCAGACGTGGCAGGACCAGAGGAGGCGGGAGTTCCACACTCTCCGCCAGGGGACGATGACTGTGAGCGCGTACCGCACGCATTTCTTGGAGCTGTCCCGCTTTGCAGCGACAGCGGTAGCCACTGAGGAGGAGCGCCTTTGGAGGTTCACCGAGGGGCTCCGGCCTGCGATCCGGGGGTATGTGAAACCCCTGAAGCTGCCTACGTTTTCGAGGGTGGTAGAGGCAGCTATGACTTACGAGGAGACCAACCCGTCCGTGCGAGAGACCGATGGCGGGCGGAAGAGGCCCTTTCAGCCAGACTTCTCACAGGGCCGGCGAGAACAGAGACACGTGGCATCCGCAGAAGAGCCGTCACGTTGTGCAGGGCCATCAGTGGCCTTTGGGGGCCCTCGACAGGGGCCAGTCGCCAGCACCGGACCCCCGCCTAGTCGACAGCAGGGACTCACTGAGGGCGGGAGTCGGGTTCCCCTCTGCTACCAGTGTGGCCAGCCGGGCCACGTCAGGAGGGACTGCCCATCTAGGGCAGGGGGTCAGCAGATACTTCCCGTGCAGAGCACTGGAGGGCGCGCAGGAGGCCGCGGTTCCCAGGCACGAGGAGGAGGGCAGCAGTCGCGAGGAGGGTACCGGCCAGCACCTACCCGTCCGACGCAGAGTGTGGCTGCTTCGTCCGCACCTAGAGTTAAGGGGCGTATCAACGCCCTAACACACAGGGACGCCAGAGCATCGGGATCCGTGGTAGCAGGTATGGTTGCAGTTTCTGGCAGACTCGTTTACACGCTTTTCGATTCTGGCGCTACGCACTCGTTTGTCGCAGCCAGTTTCGCAGTTAGTTTGGACCAGGATTATACACTGTTAGACAATCCATTCGTAATCAGATGTCCGAGTGGTCAGCTGTTTGTAGCTGAAGAGGTGTACACGGATTGCGAGGTCAGCGTCGGGGGACATAGCCTGCCAGCTGACCTGATTATGATACAGATGGAGGACTTTGGTGTGATTCTGGGGATGGATTGGTTGTCCGCTTACCACGCTTTGGTGGACTGTTTTGAGAGGAAGATCGTCTTCTCCATTCCGGAGTTGCCTTCTTTCGAGTTTCACGAACAGCCAGTGGATGGAGGTTTCAGGTGCATATCGGCACTTCGGGCGGCGAGACTTTTAAGCCAGGGGTGTGAGGGCTTCCTAGCTTGTGTGGTGGCAAGACCCAGCCCCGTGGCAGACTTCCAGAGCATCCCGGTGGTCAGAGAGTACCCCGACGTGTTTCCAGACGAGTTACCAGGACTACCGCCCGAGCGTGAGATCGAGTTTGAGATCTCACTAGTACCAGGGACCAGCCCCATCTCCACCGCGCCATACAGAATGGCACCGCTTGAGCTGCGAGAGCTCAAGTCCCAGTTGCAGGACCTTTTGGAGAAAGGTTTCGTGAGGCCCAGTGCGTCTCCCTGGGGAGCCCCGGTACTGTTTGTGAAGAAGAAGGATGGGACCCTACGCCTTTGTGTGGACTACCGACAGCTGAATAGGGTCACCATCAAGAACAGATATCCGCTGCCGAGGATCGACGATTTATTTGACCAGTTGCGGGGTGCCACGGTGTTTTCCAAGATAGACTTGAGGTCTGCATACCACCAGTTGAGGATCAGGGAGACTGACGTCTCCAAGACAGCTTTCCGCACCCGGTACGGACACTACGAGTTTTTGGTCATGCCGTTTGGGCTGACCAATGCCCCTGCTGCTTTCATGGACCTGATGAACCGGGTGTTTAGACCGTACTTGGACCAGTTTTTGGTGGTTTTCATAGATGATGTACTCATCTATTCTAGAGATCGGACGCAGCACGGACAGCACTTGCGGATGGTTCTGGACACTCTGAGGCGACACAGGCTGTACGCCAAATACAGCAAGTGCGAGTTCTGGTTGAGGGAGGTGACCTTCTTGGGTCATGTGATCTCTGGTGACGGCCTGGCGGTGGACCCCGCCAAGGTCGAGGCAGTGCTCAGGTGGGAGAGACCGCGTTCAGTCACTGAGATTCGCAGTTTCCTGGGACTGACAGGTTACTACAAACGGTTCATCAGAGGGTTTTCGCAGATTGCACGTCCTATGACATAGTTGACCCGGAAGGACGTGCCTTTCGCTTGGACAGACGCCTGTAAGGCGTGTTTTCTGGAGCTGAAGGAGAGGTTGACCTCGGCTCCCGTGCTCACCATCCCTGACAGTAGTGGCGGGTTCGTTGTGTACACGGACGCTTCCTTGCAGGGGTTAGGAGGTGTGCTCATGCAGAGGGGTCATGTTGTCGCTTACGCTTCGCGGCAACTGAAGCCCCATGAGCAAACCTACCCTACCCACGACCTAGAGTTGGCAGCTGTTGTCTTCGCGCTGAAGACCTGGAGGCACTACTTGTACGGTGAGACCTTCGAGATTTTTACAGATCACAAGAGCCTCAGATATCTTTTTGACCAGAAGGAGCTCGACATGAGACAGAGACGTTGGTTGGAGCTCCTGAAGGACTACGATTGCAGCATCTCCTACCACCCGGGAAAGGCCAATGTGGTGGCTGAAGCCTTGAGCCGTAAGGCGCCCGCACACTTGGCCAGTCTACAGTTACAGAGTTGGAGCCTGTTGGAGGAGGTGGGCAGTTGGCGACCTCTAGAGTTACGAGGATACTGTGGGGCAGTGACGGTGACACGGCAGACCAGGCCAGAGCTGATAGACCGCATCATCACGGGACAGATGGGCGATCCGTACTTGCAGTCTTTGCACGACAGAGTACTATCAGGGGACCCAGGGGACTTCTCTTTCACAGACTAGGTGTTACGCTTGAGGGGACGGTTGTGCGTTCCCAGAGACGAGGAGCTGTTGAGAGAGCTCCTAACTGAGGCACACGGTTCCAGATTCACCATACACCCCGGAAACACGAAGATGTACCACGACTTGAGACGCAAGTTTTGGTGGAGGGGGATGAAGCGGGATGTGGGTGAATTCGTGCAGCAGTGCTTAGTGTGCCAGCAGGTGAAAGCCGAGCATCAGAGGCCTGCAGGGCCGCTTCAGCCGCTTCCAGTGCCAGAGTGGAAGTGGGAGAGCATCACCATGGACTTGGTGGTGGGCTTGCCTGTTACCCAGCGGGGACACGACACAGTCTGGGTAATGGTGGATAGATTGACGAAGACGGCGCGGTTCTTGCCGATCCGAGTCACTTTGGGACCAGCACAGTTGGCAGAGAGGTATATCCGTGATGTGGTGCGACTACACGGAGTTCCACGGGAGATCGTATCCGACCGGGATACCCGCTTTACGTCCCAGTTTTGGGCTGAGTTCCAGCAGGCTTTGGGGACGAGGTTGAGGTTTAGCACGGCTTACCACCCTCAGACGGATGGACAGTCTGAGCGCACGATACAGACACTCGAGGACCTTTTGCGTGCCTGTGTACTGGACTGGAGGGGCTCTTGGGAGGAGCACCTGCCCCTAGCGGAGTTTGCATACAACAACAGTTATCACTCGAGCATCGGCATGGCTCCCTACGAGGCTCTGTACGGACGGAAGTGTACGGCACCCTTGAGTTGGGTTGAGGTGGGGACCAAGTGGGAGGTTGGCCCCAGGTTGATCCGGCAGAGTCAGGAGGTAGTTGAACAGATCCACAGACGACTCCGCACTGTCAGGAGCAGACAGAAGAGCTACGCGGATCGCAGACGCAGAGAGGTGCAGTTCGAGGTTGGGGACCACGTCTTCCTTCGTGTTTCACCCATGAAGGGCTTACAGCGGTTTGGGGTGAGAGGGAAGCTCGCGCCGAGGTTCGTGGGGCCATTTGAGGTCCTAGAGCGGGTTGGACCCGTTGCTTACAGACTTGCCCTTCCCGCAGCTTTTTGGTGTGCACGACGTGTTCCACGTGTCCAACCTCAGGAAGTACGTAGCCGATTCCAGTCACGTACTGAGCCACGAGAGCGTCGAGGTGAGCGACGACCTGACCTACCCCGAGCGACCAGTGCAGATCCTAGACCGAGCCGTCCGCAGTTTGAGACGAAAGCAAGTACCCCTGGTAAAGGTTTTGTGGAGGAGCCAGCGGTACGAGGAGGCTACCTGGGAGCCTGAGGCGGCAATGCGGGAGCGATACCCGGAGCTTTTCACGGGTACGTCCTTCGGACCGGCTTCGGTCCTCTTTGAGTTTGTTATGGTTATTTGGACGTCTTTTCCGCACCCTAGTTGGCGCAAGTTTCGGGGACGAAACTTCCTTTGAGTTTGTTATATTGTTACGAACGTGTGCCCCGGACGTCGTTTAAGACGTCTGGGAGGTGGCCCAGACGTCGGACCAGACTTCTGGGATCACATCCAGACGTCTTGCCAGACGTCTGAGATGGTTTCCAGACGTCTGAAAAACCGTTATCTTCCACACGCGCGAGTCGTCTGCGCGCCTGAGCGCGCAAACCGCATATTCGTTATTCCCTCTCTTTTTCTTCTGCGGCTGCAGATGCCTGCCGCGCCCTCTCTCCTCCTCGCGCGGCCTTAAAGGGCCACGCCTCCCCTCCCGTCTCCACCGTCTCCTCCTTCTCCTTCAGCCAGTGAGCGTGAGCGTGAGCGCGAGCGCGAGGGCGGCAGCGGCGGCCGCAATGAGCGCGGAGGAGGTGCGGCGTGCAAGAGAGGAGCTCTGCCGTGAGGGCGAGCTCGCCGGAGCGGCTTGGCCAGGCGGCGGAGGGCGCATGGGGCGCGGAGCGACGCGGAGAGGGACCTGCTACGGTCTGAGCAGCAGACGCGCGAGGTACGACGCGGGCAGCGTCGCGAGCAGAGTCCGGGTCGCGCCCTGATTTCTGGAAAAATTTCCAGAATCAGACGTCTGGGTTGATAGCCAGACGGCGAGGGAGACGTCTGGAAGCTCATACAGACGTCTGAAAGGTGAGTATTCCGCCTTCTTCTTCCTTCCTGTTGACTGACCGTACTGAGGGAGGCAGTTGGCTGTGCGCAGGCTCGCTGATTCGTCATCCTTTGCGAATCAGACGTCTGGAAGTTGTACCAGACGGCGGGAGTGACCTACAAACGTCCGTGGTGACCATCGGACGTCTGGGATCTAGGACAGACGTCCCCGCAGACTTCTGGACGTCTGGGAAACCACGCTAAACAGGTAATTCTCTGATCCACTGTTTAAGACGTCTGGAAGAAGTTCCAGACGTCTGATCTTGCACAGTATCGTCTTTTTCGACCCGTTTAGGGCCCGTTCGGGCTCCGTTTTCCGCGATTCGAGTTGCGTTCTTTTCAGAATTAATTCCACTACCTATCTACAGTAGCTATACACTGTTTTGAGGCACTCCTTGTGTTTGATCCTTGTGATAGGACCTCGTTCAGTTGCAGTCTTGGGAGTCGCGGAGGCACGCGGGATTCCCGATCACGCCCCCATTACTCCCGTTGTACCTGGTAGAGTGGCTTAAGTTATTAAAATCTGTTAAAGTATGGAACCTTAACTAGAATCTAGGACATTGCATGAATCCTAGGAATGAGAAATGTATGGAATGATAGCTCCTAGGTGTTACATGAATCCTAGGGCTGGAAAATTAGATTGTATGATAGATCCTAGGATATGGCATGAATCCTAGGATGGAAAACTAGTGGAATGTATATACTGCAGTCTTGGAAAATGGAAAGAGATATAAAGCTGCCTGTAATTTGAATTAACAGCTGCCTGTTGTGAATAGGTAACGTGGTTGAGAACATGGATTGTAAGAATGTGAAACTGGGAAGTGAAACCTGGATCTTGAGTAAAAAGGATGGAACCCTATAGGGAAGTAGGAGTAGAACTCCTGGAAAGTGAATGGAATAGTTTTGGGGAAGTGAGCTGGCCCTTGAGTACGGAGTACCAAGGAGAGCGACTGTCCCACTGTTTAGTGCAGAGCGGAGCTAGCCGCCCCAGGGACTCGGGGTTAGGACTGGCCACTCTGTACCGACTTGCTGGCCCTCGCGTACGTAGTACCGAGGAGAGCTACTAGTGTTAGGAGAGTACTAGCTACCCCACGGGCCCCGGGGTTCTGCTAGCCTCCTTCACCGACTTGTTAGGCCCACTAGGGCAAACCAGGGTAGTCAGGCGAGGGTGCGCGGACTGTGGAGGGGCAAGGCCCCGGTTTGGTTACTGTGGAGGGGTTGGACCCCTGTTACTGAGAGGGCTCTGCCCTGGTTCCGTGCTGTGCTTTGGGCGCACCCGTTAACGGAAACGACTGACCGCGTGCCAGTGCGGGCTAGCTACCTGTGCGTTTATCGCGCGTGCCGTAATCACCGTTACGTCTGTCAGTGACCTTGGGGTGGTTGACTGAGGGTAGGATCACCACGGGGGACTCTCCCGGCCAGGAGAGCACCACGTGCTACTTCTACTTTTGGAAAAGACTGCAATCAAGATCGTTCCCACGAGGACATTCGAGATCAAGTAAAGGATCTGAGAAATAAATGAAATAGTGAGAAAATTGAAAGATGTAAATAAAGAAAGTAATAGAACATAACAGCTACTGTACACTCTACTGTTGTCTCTAGTTTAGTTTGCCACTCTACTCAGTGTTTTGCTGACGTGTTACACTCGTTACCGTTTTCAGGACCAGGTGTGGAGCAGCCAGGGTCTGCGGCTGCAGAGGACGCTGGGCCGAGTAGGGTCCAGTAGAGTTTACCTCAGCCTTTTGTACTCCTTTTGTTTCTGTTATAGTGAGTAGTTTTGTTTCCGCTGTACTTTCTTTACCTACAGTTCTTGTTATATGATAAATGTTGTTCTACTGTTGTGGTGGTACCTACTATAGTAGTTTCTTTCCTTACTGCTGTACTTTCTCACTGTTAGTTATATTCATGCTGAATGTGGTTTATTTTACTGTCTTTTGGTTACTTCCTCGTTGGACGACTAGGTCTTGGGATTAGTCGAGTCGGTCCGGTTCTCGTGTCTCGTAGGGACTCGGGAATCGGGTCGTTACACTAGTGCCTAGTGCCTCCTCTCCCGACAACCCTATGAGTGCTCCTGCGGGTAGGGCCTCTTCCATCCTCCTCCCTCAGTGTCTCACACGGACGAGTTGGTCTCCTCGTAGGTCATGGCAACCTCAACTACGCGGGAGAAGGTAGGCAGCTTTAGGGGCTTTACATACCCCCGAATGGCAGGTCGAAGGCCCTCAGTTAACCTCCACAGGTGCTCCTCCTCAGTAGATGCGGCTGTCGGGGTGAAGCGCGACAGCTTCAGGAAACGCGTACGATACGCGCTAACCGTCATCACCCCCGACGGAAAGTGTGGAACTCTTACCTTCTCTGATGCTGCCAAGTCTGTGGGAAGTACTGCTCACAGAAGAGCGCCACAAACTGGTCCCACGTTAGCTCTCCCTCCTCCTGTCCTCTAACCGCCCTCCACCACCTGTGAGCTGCACTCTCCAGCTGATACGTGACGAAGGCCATGCATCACTCCACAGGAGGATAGAGGGTGTCAAAGATCTTCTCCATGTGTTCCAACCAATCCTCTGCCTCAGACGGGCTCTCCTCCCCCTTGAAAAAGGGGGGCTTCAGCTTTCTAAACTGGCCGAAGACCTCGTGGTGTAGCTGCAACGGGGAAATGGGTGCACCTCCAGGCAAGGACTCGTGCCCCGAAGTGTTTGAAGGAGGTGGGGGCGGTGGAGGATCACCCCCTCCCCCTCCAGCTCGTCCAGCGCCGTGGCGGCTCGCCTGCCCCACGGAGGACTCCCCCTCCGCATCCCCAAGAAGATGAGCCTGAGGAGGAGGCTGATGGAGCTCCTCCCGTATGAGATCTCAGATCAGCTGGGTGAGGTCTAGGGCCTGAATGCCCAGAAGGACAGGTGGAGCAGCCCCGCCCTCCGCCATCGCTTGCCCTCCCCAGCGACCACGCCCTCGGCCACGACCACGTCCGTGGCCCGCCACAAGAGCTCCTTGGCGAGGCATCTTCTGCACAGAGATCGAAAAGAAATGGGATTGTCAGTGACTGTTTGATTCCAGAGGAGACGTAAGACTCGAAAATGACAATCAAGATAAAACGTTGTGATGGCTATCCTAGCTACATGCACAAGTGTTATTATTTTTGAAATATTTGGTTCATTTCTCAGGACGACCTTGCTCTGATACCATCTTGTCACGACCTGAACTCAGATACCTACAAGACCTGAGACCAGCTCGCCTCAACTAATTCCAAGACCTAGTCGTCCAATGAGAAATAACCAAATAACATGCATCAATCCACAACCACACAAGTACAGTAGCTAAGCACAAAGAAATTGGCAACAAAAGGAGAAACAAAATAGTAATATTAAAATATTACACACCTTCAAGAACAGGAATACAGCCATCACAACAAAGCTAGTATAGATAGAGAACATAACGGAAATGTACTGAAAATATAACTGCAGGAACTCACTACAACTAGCAGTAGAAACTATAGCTAGGCTCAACTAGGCCCAGCGTCCTCAGTAGCCAATGGCTCAGGCTGCTCAAATCCCTGACCTGTACAAAGTTACATATCTGGAGTCAACTAACACTGAGTAGAGTGGTGGCTAAAACATAAAATGCATTTAACAAGTAGCTTAACATATTACTTTCCGATCCTAATTATCTTATAACGGTTTGCTGTGTAGAGATCTCTAATCAGGGTCCATTACATTGCTTAATCTTCTTGTTCCCTAAAGGAACGATCTTGCTTGTAGTTTTCCCGTGATGTAGGATGCACACGTGGCACTCTCCTGGCCGGGAGAGTCCCTCCGTGGTAGTCCTACACCCGGTATACCACCCCGAGGTCATGATCAGGACGTAGCGGTGACTACGGCACACGTGATAAGCACGCGGGTAGCTATCCCGCACTGATACGCGATCAGTCGTTTCCACTAGCGGGTACGCCCAAACGTACAGTACGAAATAGCACAGGGCCTTGCCCTCTCAGAACAGAACAAGGGTCTCGCCCCTCCACAATTTGCGTATCCTCGTCCCACTATCCCAGTTTGCCCAACAAGCTAACAAGAGTCGGTGTAGGGTGGCCATGCCTAAGCCCAGGCCCCCTGGGGTGGCTAGCTCCCCCTACACTAAGTAGCATACCTCGGTACCACGTACACGAGGGCCAACAGGAGTCGACGTAGAGTGGCCAAACTCACCCCGGGGCTCAACCCAAGGGCGACAAGCTCCCCTCTACACTACAAGGGATAGTTGCTCTCTTCGGAGCTACATACACGAAGGTCAGCTCACTTCCCTTAACAACCGCCCGTGGGCGGCAATTCCAGAACCATCCGGTTCTCCGTGATACGGTATTCTTGTCTCATTCCATATTCCCTACAGGGTTTGTACATGACTTTCCCTTTATCCAGTTTGATATATACAGAACAGGTAGCTCAATCATAGTACAGGTTTGTTCATAATGTGGTTCATTGTAGATAATACAGACAGCTCATGATTTACTCAATTATTCACATGCACTTTTCTCTAGCCCTAACGTTCATATCACAACTTAGGGTTCAATTGAATAGCTGTATTCTAGAGCATACGTTTATTTCTTCCTAGGATTCATCTCACATCCTAGGTTTTTACTAATTGCATGCATTTTATTTAACTTGGAGAATTTGTTAAAACCACTCTACCAGGATAACCGGGTGGAATGGGGCTCATACAACAGCTCCCGACGTCTCCATAGGTCCCATACACTTGACGGATTGGAGACCTAAGACATGGATTGACAGGTCAAAAAGGGTTCAAGTGCTATAGACAAGGTACCATTACATGGAGAAGAACGTATGGGGAACAAAGTCATTTTCTTTACGAAAAATCGATATCATTCGGGCCTTGTACGGGCCTAAAAACATGAAGTCTGATATAAATCAGACATCTAGGAGAGATCCCAGTCGTCTTAAACCAACTCGCAAGCATACCTCTCTCGAAGCGCCTCTATTGGACATCTAGAACGCAATGCCAACGCCCGAGGATTTTGTCAGACGTCTGGAGATGCTCCCAGACATCTGAAACTGCCTCGATCCTCGCTCCTCTATGCCTCCCAACCTCTGACACATGCGTACGCATTGTCAAGACTCGACAGATAAATAACAGAAAAAGTAAATCTCTACCAGACATCTCATAATACCTTCGGACGTCCTCCCCGACATCTGGAGGTCACTTCGAACGTCTGATTCCACGGAAAAATGACTTCTGCGGAATCGCTCTGGGCTCTCCTCGCCGTAGACACTGCAGCAGAGTAGCACGGCGCCCTCCACTCTCACTTGCTTTCTCTTCGACTCCCTGCTCTCCTCTCGCTCGGCTGTGATGGTTTGAGACAGAGAGGAGGGGGGTTTATAAAATGGAGAGGAGGTGATGGGCAAGGTGTGGGCATCACAGGGAGTGGTACGAGGTACGGGTGATGGCCATCGCAGGGGAAGGAGCGATGAGGTGTGAGGCGTGGACAAGGGAGTAGCGTGCACACGGTACGCATCGAAAAGAAAAAGTAATTTCAGACGTCTGACTCTCTCTCCAGACGTCTGGACAGACTTCTGGTGAACATTCCAGATGTCTTAAGCTAGCAAAAAGGTGACGGCTCATTTCAGGTTCCATTGTTTGACATCCATTTAGGTCTCTTTTGGAGTTTGCCTTGTCAATAAATAAAAGTCATAAAAAAATTTCAGAAAAATAAAATAAAGGTATCTTGAGTAGGATTAGGAATATTTTTAGGTATTCGCCATGTTTAAAGGTATTATGAACCCTTGACTTGGTAGACCATACCAGCCGACGTTTCAGTATACCTTGGAATTTAATAAAAGACCAAACTTGAAAAATAATAAAAGTAATTCTTTCTTTCTCATCCCACTCTTTCTCTCTCATCCCCTATCTCCCTTAAACCTATAAAAATCATAAAAATCAGAAAATCACCAAAAATACCCTATACACTATGCATATACTTGTAAACATTAATTAACCTAAACTATATGTAAATATTGTATAATATGTATATAATGTGTATAAATAACTTATAGATGTATTCTATATATTAAATTAAGTGTTTAAAATGATTTATTGTATATATAACTTTATTATATAACTATCTATTAATTTATATTAACTTAAACGTATAATAACTTAAGTAATTATATAAACCTATCTATATGTACATAGTTGTATCTAGTACTGTATATACATATTTAACTATGTAATATGAATTATAAAATAC
Organism: Thalassia testudinum; assembly: GCA_037157565.1. Lineage (NCBI taxonomy): Eukaryota > Viridiplantae > Streptophyta > Magnoliopsida > Alismatales > Hydrocharitaceae > Thalassia > Thalassia testudinum. Next base: position 124,992,914 of record JAZHRO010000055.1, read on the forward strand.
CTATAATTTAATATACAGTAAATAATTAAGTTATTAGGTTAATTAGGTAATTTATTAACTTAAAATAAAATAAATTAGTAATTTAATGTTATACTAGAGTATGTTATAATGTATACTTGTATAATACTATATTAAATATTTTCAACCTATTTATATTGTATTTATACTGTATTATAGTATTTATAAATTATTTATGTGAAAAACTTACTTAAACTTGTATTTAATTATAAATAAATTAAAATAAAGTTCCTAAACTACAACAAAAATGTATGATAAATAATTTATTATGTAAACTAACACAGTATAAAGTCAATTTTATGATTAAGATATTAATTTATACTTTATTTAAGTAATTAACCTCTAATTTAACATGTATAATCAGCCAACTTTAACCAATTTTATGATATATCTAAATAACTTATTTTTATAAAGTATTTATACAATTATGTAGTCCTACACAAGAGCTTTACAATGATATTATCTAATTTAAATTTGGATTAAGTTTGGGCCCTCAAATCGAGGGCCAAACCATCAGCTTTCGCACAAATCAACACGTACAGTAGTGCACATTTCAGCCTGTTGGATAGTCCCACATCATTAATGGCAAAGCAAGTGATGAGAAGCTCATCATGGTCTCTAATTACCTCTAATTAACTAGTCTTACTAGTTAATTAGCTAGAAATATGTAAATATATGGGTTAATTATTAAATAAGGGATAAATAGTAAATGACCTTAAAATAAATTAAAAATGTTACATTATCATCCAATTAGTATTATTAATAATTTAATTAATAATTAGACTCTAAATATTATCAGCAATTCATCTAATTAATGTGTTAACTAACTTAAGTATAATATATACCTAAGTATGTAATAACTTAAGTAACATTACTTAATTAAATAAATTAATCTAAAAAGGTCAAAAATGTAAATTCAAGGTCTAAATATAATAATTGTCTTATTTATAATCATATATAAAAAGTTGAAAAAGATTTAAATTAAAATAGACCTTGAAAACCTGAGTTTACATTTTAGTCCTTATGTTTTATTTTAATCGGGTCCTTATTCTTCATTTAGGTTCTCAACTTTCACTACGAACAAGTCCCTAAAACTTCTTCTTTCCTTCTTCAGCCTTCTGGACGGCTGACGACAGGAGGTGCATCCACCGTTTAATCACCGCACATCCGACGTTCCTTCTTCTGCAAGCTCCTGGAGCTTGTGCTCACCATCTCCTTTTCATCCACCGGTTGGGATGAAGCTGTAATCCCATTTTAGGGTTGGAGATAACCTCACCGACGTCGGAGAAGACGTCGGTGGTTACTCCATTCCTAGCCTCTTCTCCGTCCAGATTCAACCTCCTCAGCTACCGCCACCTATAAATACCCCTCCACACCCTCGATTTTCACTAAGTTAGCTCCCTTCCCTCTTCTTCACTGAGCTAACTGATAAGCTATTCCTTCTAAACTCCAGCGACCTTCCTCTACTTCATCCGTCTTCCTCCATCCATCTTTGATCACTATGGATCTCCGCCGACGTCAGCCAAGTCTTCTGACACAAGTGCTAACTAGGAGTTCCTCTACTTCACCTCACAAACACCTGCCGGACTTCTTTCACGAACCCTCTGATTTCTTCCACCGTTATGCGCCATCGACGGAGATCTCCTACCTCCTTCGTCCAGGTAACAGTAGGTTAGGTAAGTAGATTAGTTAGGATAGTTAGTTAGGTAGATTAGGTAATTGTAATGCTAGTTTTCGCATTCATCTTCCTCAACTCCAGCGAGCTCCTTGAGCTTGTCAGGAGCAAATTTCTTGTCTTTTTAAGTCACCAACCACCTTCTTTAACCTTTCATGAACATCTCTATCATCTTTAATTACTGAATTGATCATATAATTGCCTAGACCACATTCACCTCCACCAACTGCTCCTGCTGTCCATGGCAGCAGTGGTTGAGCTTACTCCACCCCCACTAGGGTCCTCTGAAGTTTCCCTACTAGGAGGGGGTGACGTAATAATTGCGGAAATAAAATATAAACAATCTCACAAGATGCAATCACACAAAGTACACAACGTATTTTTAGGTGGAAACCCAAACCGAGTGAAAACCACCACCTAACCCTCTCGAGTTAGGATTTTCCGATCAACCAAGTTGATCAAAATTCACTAAATGAATCACTTTAAACGAGGGTGATTCAACCTCAAATACAACCACGCTACTTAGACGAGGGTAGCGTACCTCAACCCCTTCTCTTCACGAGAAGGATTTTGTCTCACGAAGGAGACGGGAATTCGCAAAGTGAATACCCAACTAAATAACAAAGATAAAACAAGTAATCCTATAGAGCCAACAAAGTAATATTTAACCTAAGCTTCTATAGGAAATAGGATACTTCCCTTTGAAAGGAGTGCGTCGATGACGCGGATGCGTGTGCCACGCGACGGCGCAACATCGCTCTCGTGAATAACGGCGGGAGAGCGGGTGCGCAACAGCTTGATGCTCTCAAGATGAAGAATTAAAGCTTTGAGAGCAAGAGAGACACAAAATGGTAGAAAGTATGTTCCTTAGGTGTGTTTTGTTGTGTCTTAGGTGTGTTTTTGTGTTGCAAAGGTTCCCCTCTATTTATAGAGGCCTTAGGAAGGCTTTAGAAGGCTTAGGAAAGGTTCTATAGCCGTTGGGTGCAAAGCCCAAGAGAATCAGCCCGAAATCAGGAACAATCATTGCACTGACAGGCTTATCGGACGTCTAATTCTGGCATCAGACGTCTGGAAGTTCACTTTAAGACGTCTGATTTCAAGGTCAGACGTCTGATTTTGGGCGGGTTCCTTCCTGACTTGAATCAGATCTAAACAGGGTTCTTGTGCAAGTCCATCAAACGACATATAGGACGTCTGGCACTATGTCTGGACGTCTGGAAACCTACTTTTTCTGTGGGAATGGATTTCCAAATGTTGCAACGGCTAGAAGAGAAGAGATTTTGGGTCAGCCAAGGCAAAACGGTCAATTATCAGATGTCTGAAAAGTCCTATGGACGTCTGATAAGGCTCTAATGGTCACATTCTTGACTGTATTCTAAGAGAGCCAACGGTCCACTAATTGGACGTCTGGCAAAGACATCAGACGTCTCCTAAGACGTCTGGTCTAAGGTCTGGACGTCTGATTTCATCAGACAGAACTAACTATATCCAGCCTAAATGTTATCAGACGTCTTAAAACACTTTATCAGACGTATGATTTTGGAATTAGACGTCTGGAAATGCTGTTTGAACCCTATATTGGTTTTCTAAGTTCTCTACAGAAAATCTAAGTATCCTAGGGTTGTGCCGGTGTTCTTAGGACTACTGTTAGGGTACTTTGAGGCTCTTTAACATGAATCTAAGTAACAAAAATAAAGAGCAACAGAAGAAACGAAAAATACAAGGAGTACAAGAGAAGGAAATCTATCCTATTCTTCATCTCCTTCTTTCTTCAATCTATCGCTCCTCGCGAATCTCTTCTGTTCTCCATCAAGCTCCTCCAATCCGTCCTGGATGCGAGCTCGAATTCCGTCTAAACACGTCTACATTTGCAATTGACCTGAAATCTAAGACTCCAAGTGCAAATGTTAAATAACACGTGTTTTGTTATCATCAAAACAAATGATCGTGGTGCTCTAGCACCAACAATCTCCCCCTTTTTGATGATGACAAAATCGTAAATAATAATGCAAAAAAAATCCTCCCCCTTTTTGACATTATCAAAAAGGTTTGATTGATTTTAAATTTTCTATAACTCCCCCTTAAAACATGCTCTTCTATAAATTTCTTTTAACAAAGGTGATGTCCTCCCCCTTTTCTCTTTTTATAACAATAAGATAGCTATTATTTTTCTCTCCATTTCTAAAGAAAATTTAGCTACCTTATATCTCCCCCTTAAAAATTTACAATTAGCTCATAAAATTTTTTAACTCCCCCTATCTAAATGCTAATGATAAAAAGATAGGGTGAAGAATTTTTACCTCACCTACCATGGCCAATAAAATGGCCCGAATGGTGGTGGATGCCACATCGGATGGGGCTCCCATCCGTAGCTTGGAGGCCCGGGCATTGGAGTCGGTCTCCAATCTGGTGGTCGATGTGCGGCGGGTCCGTCGCTTGTTTGCCGTCTCGTCGGTCTTCTTGTTCTCCTCCTTGGTCTACTCCTTGGTTCTCCCAACTTGAGTTGACCAGCTTTGAGTTTGTAGGTCCAGTCCTTTGTGTTGTAATTATCCCTGAACCCTACAAAATAAGATTCTAATTCTTTTTTCGGTATCCAAGTAGGCTTGGATCCGGATCTGTTAGTGGGTCTCCTTGATGGAGATCCTTTCTCAATCTTAGGGTTATATAAATCATCTACTTTGTTGATTAGTTTGTTAGAGTTTTCCCTAAGACATGCGATTTCTTTTTCTATAGTATGCATCTTAGTCTTTAGATCACAGATTTCTAACTTTAAACTATCATTTTCCTCAATCAATTTATTATTTTCATTGATGAGGTTATGATTTTCTAATAATAGGTTATCATTTTTAGGACAAGCTTCTAGATCCTTAAGTTTTACTTCTAACCTATCATTTTCAGATTTAAGAAAGCTAAGATTCTTTTTCATGCTTTTGTTTCCTATTTTTAGTGATTTACTAACCTCAAATAGTTCATTAAAAGCTTCTTGTAAATCGTAACTTACCTCGTTGTCTGAGTTGCTTCCACTTTTGCTGTCGCTTCCTCTGGCCATGAAACCAAAGCAAGCGGTTTCTTCTTCTACAGATTTTTCTTCTTCTTCTTCCTCCGAGCTAGAATCGTCCCAAGTGGCTTGGAACGCCTTCTTCTTAGATTTCTTTTCCTTTTCCTTCTTCTTCTCCTTTTTGAGAAGAGGGCACTCTGGTCGTAGGTGCCCTTTCTCGTTGCAGTGGTAGCAACGTCTCGGGTTTTCCTTCTCCTTTTTCTCTTTCTTTAATTCCCTACAAAACTTGGAAAATTTTTTAAGTAAAATTCTAAAGTCTTCGTCGTCGAAACTTACCTCGCTATCCAACGTGGCTCTGAAGGCGAGAGTCTTCTTCGGTTTAGGCTCCAGTGTATCCTTCTTCTTCTGCTTCAACTTTGTCTCGTAGGCCATTAGATTGCCTAGGAGATCTTCCATGTTGAGCTCCTCCACTTGGTTCGCCTCCTCGATGGCGGTGACTTTCTGTTCCCATTCCGGTCCAAGGGAACGAAGAAGCTTCCCTTGAAGCTCCCCCTTGATGAAAGTCTTCCCTAATGCTTTCAAATTATTTACAATGAGAGTGAACCTAGTGTTTATCTCACTTAAAGACTCGTTAGGTTTCATAGAAAAGCATTCAAATTCTTGAGAAAGTAAATTTATTTTAGAAGTTTTTACCTTAGATGTACCTTCATGAGTTACCTCGAGTGTGTGCCAGATCTCATATGCGGTGGCGCATTGCGAGATTCTAATGAACTCCTCCGAGCTAAGTGCGCAGTAGAGGGCATTCATGGTCTTCGCGTTCAAAGAGAGTTCGCGAATTTGTTGTTGCGAGTAGCCTCCCGTGGGTTTTTCTGGGATCTCAAATGGCGTCTCGCACCTGGCCCAAATCATGAAGTCATTGGCTTGAAGCCAAGTCTTCATCCGCAGCTTCCAGTAGGGGTAGTTGCTCCCGTCGAAGAATGGCGGACGGGACGTGGACTGCCCCTCAGAGATTCGGATTGCAGATGTGCTTCCCTCCATTTGATCTCTTGCCAGATGTCACTCCGATCTCGCAAGAACCCACTCTGATACCAACTGAAGTTTCCCTACCAGGAGGGGGTGACGTAATAATTGCGGAAATAAATATAAACAATCTCACAAATTAGACAATCACACAAGTACACAAGTACTTTTAGGTGTGTCTTGGTGTTTCTAGGTGTGTGTTTGTGTGCAAGAGGTTCCCCTCTATTTATAGAGGCCTTAGGAAGGCTTTGGAAGGCTTAGGAAAGGTTCTATAGCCGTTGGGTGCAAAGCCCAAGAAAATCAGCCCGAAATCAGGAACAATCATTGCACTGACAGGCTTATCAGACGTCTAATTCTGGCATCAGACGTCTGGAAGTTCACTTTAAGACGTCTGATTTCAAGGTCAGACGTCTGATTTTGGGCGGGTTCCTTCCTGACTTGAATCAGATCTAAACAGGGTTCTTGTGCAAGTCCATCAGACGACATATAGGACGTCTGGCACTATGTCTGGACGTCTAGAAACTTACTTTTTCTGTGGGAATGGATTTCCAAACGCTGCAACGGCTAGAAAATCTCTGAGAAGAGATTTTGGGTCAGCCAAGGCAAAACGGTCAATTATCAGACGTCTGGAAAGCCCTATGGACGTCTGATAAGGCTCTAATGGTCACATTCTTGACTGTATTCTAAGAGAGCCAACGGTCCACTAATTGGACGTCTGGCAAAGACATCAGACGTCTCCTAAGACGTCTGGTCTAAGGTCTGGACTTCTGATTTCATCAGACAGAACTAACTATGTCCAACCTAAATGTTATCAGACGTCTGAATAAACAGTCAGACGTCTTAAAACACTTTATCAGACATCTGATTTTGGAATTAGACGTCTGGAAATGTTGTTTGAACCCTATATTGGTTTTCTAAGTTCTCTATATAAAACCTAAGTATCCTAGGGTTGTGCCAGTGTTCCTAGGACTACTGTTAGGGTACTTTGAGGCTCTTTAACATGAATCTAAGTAACAAAAATAAAGAGCAACAGAAGAAACGAAAAATACAAGGAGTACAAGAGAAGGAAATCTATCCTATTCTTCATCTCCTTCTTTCTTCAATCTATCGCTCCTCGCGAATCTCCTCTGTTCTTCATCAAGCTCCTCCAATCCGTCCTGGATGCGAGCTCGAATTCCGTCTAAACACGTCTACATTTGCAATTGACCTGAAATCTAAGACTCCAAGTGCAAATGTTAAATAACACGTGTTTTGTTATCATCAAAACAAATGATCATGGTGCTCTAGCACCAACAATCTCCCCCTTTTTTATGATAACAAAATCGTAAATAATAATGCAAAAAAAATCCTCCCCCTTTTTGACATTATCAAAAAGGTTTGATTGATTTTAAATTTTCTATAACTCCCCCTTAAAACATGCTCTTCTATAAATTTCTTTTAACAAAGGTGATGTCCTCCCCCTTTTTTCTTTTTATAACAATAAGATAGCTATTATTTTTCTCTCCCTTTCTAAAGAAAATTTAACTACCTTATATCTCCCCCTTAAAAATTTACAATTAGCTCGTAAAATTTTTTAACTTCCCCTATCTAAATGCTAATGATAAAAAGATAGGGTGAAGAATTTTTACCTCACCTACCATGGCCAATAAAATGGCCCGAATGGTGGTGGATGCCACATCGGATGGGGCTCCCATCCGTAGCTTGGAGGCCCGGGCATTGGCGTCGGTCTCCAATCTGGTGGTCGACGTGCGGCGGGTCTGTCGCTTGTTTGCCGTCTCGTCGGTCTCCTTGGTTCTCCCAACTTGAGTTGACCAGCTTTGAGTTTGTAGGTCCATTCCTTTGTGTTGTAATTATCCATGAACCCTACAAAATAAGATTCTAATTCTTTTTTCGATATCCAAGTAGCGTACCTCAACCCCTTCTCTTCACAAGAAGGATTTTGTCTCACGAAGGAGACGGGAATTCGCAAAGCGAATACCCAACCAAATAACAAAGATAAAACAAGTAATCCTATAGAGCCAACAAAGTAATATTTAACCTAAGCTTCTATAGGAAATAGGATGCTTCCCTTTGAAAGGAGTGCGTCGACGACGCGGATGCGTGTGCCACGCGACGGCGCAACATCGCTCTCGTGAATAACGGCGGGAGAGCGGGTGCGCAACAGCTTGATGCTCTCAAGATGAAGAATTAGAGCTTTGAGAGCAAGAGAGACACAAAATGGTAGAAAGTATGTTCCTTAGGTGTGTTTTGTTGTGTCTTAGGTGTGTTTTTGTGTTGCAAAGGTTCCCCTCTATTTATAGAGGCCTTAGGAAGGCTTTGGAAGGCTTAGGAAAGGTTCCGTTGGGTGCAAAGCCCAAGAGAATCAGCCTGAAATCAGGAACAATCATTGCACTAACAGGCTTATCAGACGTCTAATTCTGGCATCAGACATCTGGAAGTTCACTTTAAGACGTCTGATTTCAAGGTCAGACGTCTGATTTTGGGCGGGTTCCTTCCTGACTTGAATCAGATCTAAACAGGGTTCTTGTGCAAGTCCATCAGACGACATATAGGACGTCTGGCACTATGTCTGGACGTCTGAAAACCTACTTTTTCTGTGGGAATGGATTTCCAAACGTTGCAACGGCTAGAAGAGAAGAGATTTTGGGTCAGCCAAGGCAAAACGGTCAATTATCAGACGTCTGAAAAGTCCTATGGACGTCTGATAAGGCTCTGATGGTCACATTCTTGACTGTATTCTAAGAGAGCCAACGGTCCACTAATTGGACGTCTGGCAAAGACATCAGACGTCTCCTAAGACGTCTGGTCTAAGGTCTGGACGTCTGATTTCATCAGACAGAACTAACTATATCCAGCCTAAATGTTATCAGACGTCTGAATAAACAGTCAGACGTCTTAAAACACTTTATCAGACGTCTGATTTTGGAATTAGACGTCTGGAAATGCTGTTTGAACCCTATATTGGTTTTCTAAGTTCTCTATAGAAAATCTAAGTATCCTAGGGTTGTGCCGGTGTTCTTAGGACTACTGTTAGGGTACTTTGAGGCTCTTTAACATGAATCTAAGTAACAAAAATAAAGAGCAACAGAAGAAACGAAAAATACAAGGAGTACAAGAGAAGGAAATCTATCCTATTCTTCATCTCCTTCTTTCTTCAATCTATCGCTCCTCGCGAATCTCCTCTGTTCTCCATCAAGCTCCTCCAATCCGTCCTGGATGCGAGCTCGAATTCCGTCTAAACACGTCTACATTTGCAATTGACCTGAAATCTAAGACTCCAAGTGCAAATGTTAAATAACACGTGTTTTGTTATTATCAAAACAATGATCGTGGTGCTCTAGCACCAACATCCTCCACCACTTATCCATCAACTAAGGGCCCTAATCCTCACTCTAATTTAAGTAATTACCCTATATAACTTAAACGCCCAATTTAATTTAAGCTCCTAAGCTCACTGTTAATGGAGGCTCAGGAGGAGTTTAAATCATTAATTATCCACATATATACCATCACAAACGCATTTTGACTTGTTTTCTCCACTCAATTGAGTGGGAAAACAAGTCCTGAGCTTAATCAAACTCAGAACTTGTCTACTGTGAATTCATTGCTTAATCTTCACTTTAATGAACAATTGACGAAATTAATGTGCTCCTGAGGTTCCTTGTGACCTCAGGAATCTTTTTGAATCATTAATGGCATGTTTTAACAACATATGTACAATTTAGCCTCTTTCTAGACTCACCGGAGCTCCGGCAAGTCAAAACAAGCTCTTCAGCCTGTAGAACTTAGTGTGAAGCTCCCGACCATCGATTTGAAGTTCACTGATCATGCTAAGGTAGTTTATTTGAGGTTTTAGTGTCTGGAGTTTCTGTTAGGTCTTCATCTTCTCCAAATCCAGCAGAGTTGGAGATGTCTGATAGTTAGGTTTAAGTCTTATTTGAAAGGTCTAAAAGCTTCAGTGCCTTACCTTGAGACCATTACTATAAATCAATCACTGTGATAAGCTTTGATTTATTTTGACAAACAAACTCCTTTACAAGCTCAAGCGATAGGCCTGGAACCCTAGAAACTTTAACTAAAACATCTTTCTAAGGGTTTGAATCTGTTCCTGAGGTTAAAGAGAAGTTATCTAAGGCTTTAATTTCATCTGAAATGGTTAAATTTGGAAAGTCAAAATTCGAAGTTCGATGGTCAACCTAGAGTCTGATCCTTGGATTTTGGATTCAAACAGACAAATTGAGGAGTTCAATCTATTGCTGGGATGTTTGTAAATGATTCAGATGAGATATAAATGAGCTCTGATGGATTCCATGGTAGAAATTGATTCTTGTCAGTTTGGGTTGTTTTTGAACCCAAACTGACAACAGTGGGTTTATGATGAGATTTTAATGGAAAATCTGCCCAAACAGATTCTTAACAACCTCTAGAGGTTGTTTGATTTGATTCATTAGGTCTTTAGCTGTCTGTTGGACCTTTTAGAACTTGAATCACAGTTCTAAAGCTCCCTAGAGAAGCTTTTAGCTTCTGCACCTTCCCTGAAGCTCCTTAGAGCTCATTTCCTTCACCAACAGCTGCAGAATCAACCTCTGAACCTTTTCAACACTTCATCTGGAAGTCAAATGACCTTCTGTAGATCTTAAAGCCAAAACTTCACTCTGTAGGCCAATATAGCTGTAGTGAACCCAAGTCCTTCGCCTTTCAAATCGAAGAGCTTAACCTCCCTTGAGTATCAAATTGACACTCCAATCGTGTAGAGCAACCTACGAGCTTTCCAGCAAGCTTTTATTTGCTTGGAACGGAGCTCTAAGTTGGCTGGAATCAACATTTGAAGTTGGAACTGGGAGGGGGAAACTTAGTCCCACATCGGTGGAACCGGAGTGGTCGCATGGGTATAAAACGAATTTGTGTTTAAGGCATATCAGTTGACAGCGCACGGCGCATGAAACAAACTGAGCATATGGGTGTGTGTGGGTGCGTGTAATGCGCGTGCCTGGGTGTGGATGCGCTTGTGGGCTTGTGAGTGTGGGCCCGTGAGGGCGTGTGCATGGGACCTGGGAGGCCATGAGCCGGATGGGCTCAAGACTATGCAAACCAAAAATAAACAGAAACTAAATAAAACCAGGCTTGGACCTAGTCGGGTCTGGTCCCACCTTGAGAAGGGTGCTGTGTATCCTCGATCGATCCAAGCTGCCAATCAAAAACCTAATTTTTGGTTTAAATGGATAAACTGATTCGGTTCAGAAGGATGCTAAGGGTTCAAAAGGAAAGGATGCTAACATTCAAAAGAGGAGAAGGAGAAGAGAGCTCGTAAGGAGAAGAAAGGTAAATAGGCACAAGTGCTAAAGAGAAAAGGCAGAGTAAGAAAGAAAGAAAAGAAAGAAAAGAAGACTTGTATAAGAGGAGCTTGAGAAAGATTAAAGAAAAGATTAAAAAGAATATTAAGAAATAAGTAAAAAGAAAAGAGAAAGAGAGAGAGAAAGGTAAAAGAAGAAGAAGAGAAAGAAAGAGGCCGAAGACAAAGGAGAAATTAATGGTTTAATTTCTTGCATATTATTCATTCCTTTTGGGTTTAATGTTGTAATAAGGCATATTTTCATTAGAAATACTTTCTCTTGCCTTAATCTCTTGTAAATAAAAGGAAATAAACATGTTTACTTTTTGTTACAGAAGATCATTTGTGTAAATGTGTTTCCTTATGGAATATTTCCTAATCTTCTAGTTTGAAACCCTTAAGCAAAATTCATGTTCTTAAAGTAAATTTAATTATACTTTCCATGAATAGCTTAAATTTAATGGTGAATTCTAATTAGGTTATACCTCCCAGTGAACGACCTGGACTCAACCAGTTAAAAGAAATAAAATCTAAAATGTTAGGTTAACTTGACCCTATACTACTTAATCGACACAAATTTAAGTTGACCTAAGTTACTTTCTTCTGCACATAATTAAGCACAATTAACTTAATTAACTGTGTTGAGAAAGATGACCAACAGCAGGCGACGCCGTATAAAGTGTTTTCGTTGCATTTCCTTCCCATTCAATAGTGCATGGCGCACATACATCTTATCCCATTACCTCTCCTTTGATCCGATTAAGCATATGCATGAATATATGAACAGTGGTGGGGCAGGGGCCACCACGCACTGTAGTATGCCTATGTTGGGCCTAAAATCGAACAAAATTGAACCTAATCTAAATAAGGGTTGGCTGCTAGTAGAGGTCTAGTCCCACCTTCTTTGGTGTTGTGTATCCCTCAAAAGTAGCCGACCCGCCCACTTAAGAACCTAATTTTTTGGTTGAACTGTAGACGTCTGGGAGAAAGAGAGGACGACCTAAATTTAGCTTTCGACTAAGTGTGAGAAGGAGAAGAGAGGAGAGTGAGTTAGCCGTGAGAATTTGACCAAGTGTGTGTGCAGCTGTGTGTGTGTATATGTGTGTGTACATGAAACATATGTATATATATATAGTATATGTATAATAGTATATAATATGTATACTTATAGTATAAGTATGTATATAAATAAAGTAAATAATATATGTATATATAATAGTGTAGATGTATATATATGTAGAGTAATACAGATATGTTTAAGTTCTTATATGTATATAAATAACATTAGAGCTTTAGTGACAAATAGATCCATCACTGTACATAGCTATATATATCAGTATAGATAGCTATTTTACCTTATGTTATGTAAATATTTTACTAAGGTTACAGCGATGCTTGTATATGTTACTATATATATAATATATGTTACTATAGACATTAATATGTTAATATAATTTAGTATAGCAGATATTATTAGTTAGTTTTGTACCTATACTTAGATATTACTTATAGTAATTGTATATAACTAACATAGTGTAGTAGTAGACAGCTTTTGATGCTTGTTTATTGTATATATATTTCAGGCATTGTAACACTTATTAATTGATTCCTTTTTGTAAATAATTAACCCATTCTTTCATTATTTGATTTATTCATTCATTTTGTACATAAAATTAACATTTTTTGAATAAAAGAACACTTTTGGACTTAGAGAGTGATGTATATCAATAGCTATCTCCCAGTGAACGACCTGGAAACAAACCAGTAAAAATTGTAAATAAATAAAATTGATACGACATCGGTTTACATTTATAACACATACTACAACAATGACATTTAAAATCCTTTTTATTGCAAACCGATCGTCGAAACTGTCATATTTTTGATGCCGTTGCTGGGGATAAAAACCTTTCAATAGCGCTTTATTGTGATTATCTGACGATGGTTGCAGGCAAACCATATTAGTCACCCAGAACCAAGCTTTTCATTTGGCTCCTTCTTAGTTATTGTATTCCTACTAATGATGCCCTAGCACGTCACTCAATTATTATACAGCAATTCTATTTTTTATGTAACAAGCATCTTGAAACCACCAGGCACACATTTTTTGAATGCCCAATATCACTTGCAATTTGATCTCTTGCTAATTTGGACAAGCATTCATATGATGGGGAGCTTTTAAAAATTTTACAGCACTGGCTTTCATTTCCTAAAGATGTTGGTGATGAGTGAACTAATTTATATAATAACATGCCTAATTTTGTTGGTTTTGGGCTTTACTTGCATTAAATTTAGGTCATATTATACATAATTGCATATTTTCCTGGTATGGGTGAAATGATAATTTTGAGCCTAATTTTGTGCCTTGATATATGCAGGAATCTGATACTCAAGTTCAAGAGAAACAGAAATATGAACACAGATCTTCTGAGTTGCAAGCGAGAGGAAAAAAGCTATTTTTGGCCATGTAAACCCAAAACCCTAACCCTAGCCCAACTTGCCTATTTTAGCCTTCACCCAAACCTCAATGCTAATACCTAATTCTAACCCTAAATCAACTTTACTTAGCTCCCTAAATCTTTTCCTAAACCCTAGGATCATTGAAATGACCCTCCACTTTTTGGTAGGATAAGACGCCTGGAGTGTTCACCAGACATTTGTCCAGACATCCGAATAGAGGGCAAGACGTCTAAAAGTAAGGAAAACCATACGTTCTTTTCCTTTCCGTGCGCATGCAACAAGCACGCCCTTTCCCCCCCTCCGGCCTCCTCACCCGAAACCCTAACAACCCATCTATTTAAACCCGCACACCCTTCCTCTTTCTCCCCATCACCACCAGCCACCACTTCCATCTCCTTTCCCCCTGCCAGCAGCCATCTTCTTCCCTGCCCCCAGCACAGCGAGTGGAGAGGAAGAAGAGGGACGGGACGTAGAGGAGAAGGAGAGGAGAGTGTGAGTGAGGAGCAAGAGTGTGGAAGAGAAGGAGAAGGCTTGGGGGAGCTCGTGAGTGCATGTTACGACCCGATCTCAGATCCCTACAGGACCCGAGACCAGCCCATCTCGACTAATCCCAAGACCTAGTCGTCCAATGAGAAACAACCAAAAACAGCAAATAATTCACACCCACACATGCAATGTAACTAACCAGAAAAATAATCAAAAGACAGTAAAAGAAACAGAGCAAATAGTCTACCAATATTACAGGCTATCACAACTACGACAGAGGAAAGTACAGCGGAAAAAACTAACTGAAACAATATTACATAAAACAGAATACTCACTACTAAAACAGAAGCTAGAAGAATAGTAAGAAAACGTAGCTAAGGCTAGGCTCGACTGGGTTCAGCTCCCTCTGCAGCCGGTGGTGCTGGCTGCTCAACTCCCTGACCTAAACAAGGTTATAAAATTTCCAGAGTCAACGAACGCTGAGTAGAGTGGTAATTCAGCCATTTACATGTAATTAAGACAAGAAATTAATTAATGCAATTAAATAATTATCCATTTTCATTTAACTCAAACAAGTAGTTCTAATTTGTTGCTCCTTTATTCATCTAATCATTTCTTGATCTGGCCTGTTCCTCACGGGAACGATCTTGATTGCAGTCTTTTCCATGATGTAGGAGGTACACGTAGTGCTCTCTTGGCCGGGAGAGTCCCCCGTGGTACTCCTACACCCAGTCAACCACTCCGAGGTCACAGTCACGACGTAGCGGTGACTACGGCACGCGTGATAAGCACGCAGGTAGCTATCCTGGACTGGCATGCGGTCAGTCATTTCCGCTAGTGGGTACGCCTAAAGGTACAACACGGAACAGTATAGGGCCTTGCCCTCTTAGAACAATGGTCTCACCCTTCAGAACATAACAGGGGTCTTGCCCCTCTACAGTCCGTGTACCCTCGTCCGACTATCCTGGTTTGCCCAGTGAGCCTAACAAGAGTCGGTGTAGGGTGGCTAGTCCTAACCTCGAGCCCCATGGGGCAGCTAGCTCCCTCCCTACACTAAGTAGCTTACCTCGGTACAACGCACACGAGGGCCAACAGAGTCAATGTAAAGTGACTAGGCCTAACCCCGGGGCTCAACCCAACGGGCGGCTAGCACCCCTCTGCACTAAAGGGACAGTTGCTCTCCTTGGTACTGCGTACACAAGGGCCAGCTCACTTCTCGTCTACAGGAGTTCTCCTAATTCCCCATAGGGTTCATGCTGGTATTCATTTCATTTCATGTTCCAACATTTCCGATCTCTCTATTTACATTACCAGTTTCATTCTTAAAACAGGCAACTCATGATTTACTAATTGACAAAGCATCACATTAAAATAACCAATATATTTGCTAGCATTTAGAGTTTTACATGCATCTCAAGTAAACAGTGTAGCTCAACCATACTCATTTGTCCCTGCCCTACGGTTCATTCTCATCCTAGGGTTTTGCATGTATCTCAAGTATACAGTGTAGCTCAAACCATACTCATTTTTTCCTGCCTTAGGGTTCATTCAAGTTATTCTAAACGTGCAGTTTATTTGTTTAAATCATAATATTAATGTAAACCACTCTACCGCAAAACACGGGAGGAATGGGGGCTCGGATCACAGATCCCGTCGCCTCCACGGGTCCCACGTACTCGACTGACTGGTGACCTATACAATTGACCAACCACATCAAACTAATCCAAAACCATATACAAGTGACACTAACTTGTAGAGAAACTCAAGAGAAAAACAACAGTAGTTTGTTTGCGAAAATCCGATTCTGTTTAGGCCCTAAACGGGCCAAAAACACGCACTGTCCAAAATCAGATGTCTGGGACTAGTCCCAGACATCTTAAAAGACGTCGGTACTCACCCTGGATTTCCTACGGCTTCCTCGGATGTCCGGATCCTTCCGCGATCATCTGAGGAGAGCTCCAGATGTCGAACTCTCCTTTCAGTCGTCTAGAGATACGGTCAGACGTTTGGTGACATTTCCAGACGTCCAAAAACACCTTGAAGGGCGCACCCCGCGCCTTTCCAATGCTCTACCCCTACGTACATACACGCGAAGCTAAAAACGGCCTGACAAATCTCCTGTGGTAAGGCCTGCATGGCCGGAAACCGAACAGAAGTACGTACCTTGACACAAAGCGTGCTTTCAAACGTCCGGCTTCAGCTTTGGACGTCCCCCTGCTACTCCAGACGTCTGGGATGTGCTCCAGACGTCTAATACTGGAAAATATCCAGTACACAGAACTCTCCCGAGCCTTCTCCTCCGCGCGGACACCTCCGCGCCGCCTGCAGGTGCTACGCTAGCAGCTTCAGGAGGTCGCAAAGATCACCATCACGAGCCCCTCCCCCTCACACGTGTCCTCGACTTCTCCCACACGAGCTCCTCCGAGCTCCCACGGCTCCCCACCCGCGAGCTCCTCCCACGCTCTCGCTCCCCTCTCCTCCTCCTCCGCGTCCCGTCTCTCTTCTCCCTCTCCACCCACCGCGTTGGAGGCTGGGAGGAAGGTAGCTGCCAGTAAGAGGGAAGATGGGGGTGGTGGCTGATGGAAATGGAGAGGGTGGCATGGGTGTAGGGGTTTAAATAGGAAAGGGGTTAGGGTTTAGGGTGAGGAGAGGGGGGGTGTGTGTGTTGCATGCGCGTGGGAAAAGAAAAAGAAGCTACGGTTCTTCTACTTTCATACGTCCGACCATCTATCCAGACATCTGGACAGATGTCTGATGAATAATCCAGACGTCTTATCCAACCCAAATGGTAGCGGATCATTTCAACATAACTTAAAGGAAGTTTCATCTCCGAAACTTAAGCCAAGTAGGGTGCGGAAAAAGTAGCGTAAAAGCGCATAACAAACTTAAAGAGGATCAAAGTAGATCTGGAAAGACATACCCTCAAAAAGCTCTGGGTACTGTTCTCGCATTGTTGCCTCAGGCTCCTAAGTGGCCTCCTCGTATCTTTGGCTTCTCCATAGGACTTTCACCAGTGATACCCGCTTCTGTCTCAAACTTCAGACGGCTCTGTCTAATATCTGTACTAGCCTCTCAGGATAAGTCAGGTCGTCTCCCACCTCGACGCTCTCGTGGCTCAGAAAGTGGCTGGATTGGCAACGTACTTCCTGGGTTGGACACGTGGAACACGTCGTGCACTCCAGAGAGTTGGAGAGGAAGGGCAAGTCGGTAAGCAATGGGTCCAACCCGCTC
This sequence comes from Thalassia testudinum, assembly GCA_037157565.1. Taxonomy (NCBI): domain Eukaryota; kingdom Viridiplantae; phylum Streptophyta; class Magnoliopsida; order Alismatales; family Hydrocharitaceae; genus Thalassia; species Thalassia testudinum. Next base: position 125,010,134 of record JAZHRO010000055.1, read on the forward strand.
CAACACCTCAAAGGGTCTCACAAACCTCGGCGCACGCAGGCTTCCCTTTCACCCCAAAACACTGTAAACCCTTCATGGGAGAAACACGGAGGAAAACGTGATCCCCAACCTCGAACTGCAGCTCTCTGAGCTTCCTATCGACGTAGCTCTTCTGCCTGCCCCTGACAATGCGGAGTTGCCTGTGAATCTGCTCTATCACCTCCTGACTCTGGCAGATCAGCCTGGGGCCAACCTCTCACTTGGTCCCCACCTCGACCCAACTCAAGGGTGCAGTACACCTCCGTCCGTACAGAGCCTCGTAAGGAGCCATGTCGATGCTTGAATGATAGCTGTTATTTTACGCAAATTCTGCCAGGGGCAAATGCTCCTCCCAGGAGCTTCTCCAATCTAGTACACAAGTGCATAGGAGGTCTTCGAAAGTATGTATGGTGCACTCTGACTGCTTGTCGGTTTGGGGGTGGTATGCGGTACTGAACCTTAGACGAGTCCCCAATGCCTGCTGACATACCAATCACTGCTAGACAAACTCACCAACATCCCGCTTCATCCCTCTCCACCAGAAGTTGCGTCGCAAATCATGGTACATCTTTGTATTTCTGGGATGTATGGTGAACCAAGACCCGTGCGCTTCAGTCAGGAGCTCTCTCAACAACCCCTCATCTCTAGGAACGCATAGGCGTCCCCTCATGCGCAATATCTCGTCTTAGAAGGAAAAGTCTCATAGGTCCCCTATCAACACCCAATCTCGCAGTGTCTGTAAGTACGGATCAGCCATTTGTCTTGCAATGATGTGGTCTATCAACTCTGGTCATGCCTGTCACGTCACTGTCACTGCCTTGTAGTACTCCCGTGACTCCCGGGATCACGAACTACCCACCTCCTCCATGAGTCTCCAACTTTGTGCCTGTAAGCTGGCCAAGTAGGCAGGCACCTTCCGACTCAAGGCGTCGACCACCACATTAGCCTTCCCTGAGTGGTAGGAGATGCTGCAGTCATAGTCCTTCAAGAGTTCTAGCAAATGCCTCTGTCTCAGGTTGAGCTCCTTCTGGTCAAATAGGTACCTAAGGCTCTTGTGGTCAATGAAGATCTCGAAAGTCTCACCATACAGGTAGTGCCTCCACGTCTTCAATGCGAAGACAACTGCTGCCAACTCTAAGTCATGGGTGGAGTAGTTATGCTCATAGGGCTTCAGTTGCCGTGAGGTGTAAGTGACAACATGACCTTGCTGCATGAGCACACCACCCAACCCCCGTAATGATGCGTCGGTGTAAACCACGAACCCGCCACTACTGTCTGGAATGGTAAGTACAGGAGTTGAAGTCAGTCTCTCCTTCAACTCCTGAAAGCACGCCTCGCACTCGTCGATCCAGGTAAAGGGCACGTCCTTCCGAGTCAGCCAAGTCATAGGACGTGCGATCTGAGAGAACCCACTGATAAACCGCCGGTAGTAGCCTGCTAGTCCTAGAAAGCTGCGTACCTCTGTCACTGTGTGTGATCTCTCCCACCTGAGTATGGCCTCAACCTTGGTTGGATCCACCGCCAATCCGTCTCCCGAAATCACGTGGCCCAAGAAAGTCACCTGTCTCAGTCGAAACTCACACTTGCTGTACTTGGCATACAACCTGCGTCGTCTCAAGGTATCCAGGACCATACGTAAATGCTGTCCATGCTGCGCCTAATCCCGTGAGTAAACTAGGACGTCGTCAATGAACACCACCACAAACTAGTCTAAGTATGATCTAAAAACACGATTCATCATGTCCATGAAAGCAGCGGGGGCATTGGTCAGCCCGAACGGCATGACCACGAACTCGTAGTACCCGTACCAAGTACGGAAAGCTGTCTTAGAGATGTTGGTCTCCTTGATCCTCAACTGGTGGTAACCTGACCTCAGATCTATCTTAGAGAACACGGTGGCATCTCTCAATTGATCAAAGAGGTCATCAATACGAGGCAACGAGTACTTGATCTTGACAATGACCCGATTCAGCTGTCGGTAGTCGACACAAAGTCGTAAGGTACCGTCCTTCTTCACATACAACACAGGGGCTCCCCATGGGGACGCACTGGGCCTCACAAAGCCCTTCTCCAATAGGTCTTGTAACTGTGAGTTGAGCTCTTGCAGCTCAAGTGGCGCCATCCTGTACGGTGCAGTAGAAATGGGGCTGGTCCCTGGTACTAGTGAGATCTCAAACTCGATCTCACGCTCAGGCGGTAATCTTGGAAGCCCCTCTGGGAAAACATCAAGGTACTCATAGATCACCGGAATACTCTGAAAGTCGGTCACAAGACTAGGCTCTGCTACAACACAAGCTAAGAAGCTCTCACACCCCTGGCCCAAAAGCTTCGTCGCCCAAAGCGCGGAGATGCATCTAAAACCTCCGTCCACTGGCTGGCCGTGAAACTCAAAGGAAGGCAACTCTAGTATGGAGAAGACGATCTTCCTCCCAAAATAATCTACCAAAGCATGATAGGCAGACAGTCAGTCCATCCCTAGGATCACGCCAAAGTCCTCCATTGGGATTACAATCAGGTTGGCGGGAAGATTGTGTCCCCCTATAGTGACCTCGCAGTCTGTAAAGACCTCCTCTGCTACAAACAACTGTCCACCTGGCCCTCTAATCAGGAACGGAACCTCTAACAGTACGCTGCACGGTCCCAAACTAACGGCAAAACTCAAGGAGACAAAAGAATGTGTGGCACCAGAATCGAAAAGAACATAGAGTAATCTGCCAGAAACAGTAACCATACCTACCACCACAGAACCTGAAGCCCTGGCGTTTCTGTGTGTTAGGGCATTGATACGCCCCTTGGCCCTAGGTGTAGACGAAGCAGCCACACTCTAGGTCGAGAGGGCAGCAACTGATCAGTACCCTCCTCGTGACTGTTGTCCTCCTCCATGTGCCTGGTGACAGCGGCTACCAGCTCGGCCTCTAGCACTAGGTGAGGGGAGCATTTGCTGTGCTCCGGCTCTAGATGGGCAGTCCCTCCTGATGTGGCCCGGCTAGCCACACTAGTAGTAGAGAGGAACACGGCCTCCTCCCACAGTCGGTATCTGCTGGTGGCTGGGCGAGGGTCCGGTGCTGGCAGCTGGTCCCTGTCTAGGGCCCCCAAAGGCCACTGGTGGCCTCACAGAATGAGACTGCTCTCCTGCGACCACCGTGTGACTCCTCTCCCGATGGCCCTGTGAGTACTCTAGCTGGTAGGGCCTCTTCCATCCACCGTCAGTGTCTCACGCAGTCAGGTTGGTCTCCTCATAAGTCATAGCCGCCTCAACCACATAAGAGAAAGTGGGCAACTTCAGGGGTTTCACATACCCCCGAATCGCAAGTCGAAGCCCCTCAATAAACCTCCACAGGCACTCCTCCTCAGTAGACGCAGCTGTTGGGGCGAAGCGTGATAGCTTCAGGAAACGCGTGCAGTACACGCTAACTGTCATCGCCCCTTGATGGAGAGTGTGGAACTCCCGCCTCCTCTGGTCCTGCCAGGTTTACAGAAAGTACTGCTCACAGAAGAGAGCCACGAACTGGTCCCACGTCGACTCTCTCCCCTCTTGGCCTCTGACTAACCTCCACCACCTGTGGGCTACGCTCTCCAACTGGTACGTGGCAAAGGCCACACGGCACTCTGCAGAAGGGTGAAGGGTATCGAACACCTTCTCTATCTACTCTAACCAGTCCTCTACCTCAGATGGGCTCTCATCCCCCTTGAAGGAGAGGGGCTTCAGCTTCCAGAACTGGTCGAAAAGCTCGTGGTGGAGCTACAACGGGGGAACAGGTACACCTCCAGGCAAGGAGGGCTCGTTCTCAGAAGTGTTTGATGGTGGTGGAGGATCACCCCCTCCCCCTCCAGCTCATACGGCACTGCAGCGGTTCCCCTGTCCCACAGAGGACTCTCCCTCCACGTCCTCAGGGAGTGGTGGCCGTGGAGGCTGCTGGAGATCCTCCCGTGCGATATCTCAAATCATTTGGGAGAGATCCTGGGCCTGGATGCCCGGAAGGAGAGGTGGGTTGGCTAGTGCCTCAGGTTTGGCACGTCTGCCCCTTCAACCCTGCCCACGGCCACATCCGCGGCCCACCTCGGGAACTCCCCGACGAGGCATCTCCTATAAGAAGACATAGGAAAAAGAGTAATAACTGTCAATGATAGCAGTCTACATCAAGAGATAGGACTTGAAGCGAAGATCAAAGCGATACGTTGTGATGATTATCCTAGTTACAAACATGTGGGTGGCTATTTTTCAGACCATTTGGTTCATTTCTCGTGACAACCTTACTCTGATACCATCTTGTTACGACCCAATCCCAGATCCCTACAGGACCCAAGACCAGCCCGCTTCGACTAATCCCAAGACCTAGTCGTCCAATGAGAAACAACCAAAAGCAGGAAATAATTCACACCCACACATGCAATGTAACTAAGCAGAAAAATAATCAAGAGATAGTAAAAGAAATACAGCAAACAATCTATCAATATTACAGGTCATCACAACTACGACAGAGGAAATTACAGCGGAAAAAATAACTGAAACAATATTAATTAAGACATTTACATGTAATTAGAGCCATCACAACTACGCTGAGTAGAGTGGTAATTCAGCCATTTACATGTAATTAAGACAAGAAATTAATTAATGCAATTAAGTAATTACCCATTTTCATTTAGCTCAACCAAGTAGTTCTAATTTGTTACTCCTTTATTCATCTAATCATTTCTTGATCTAGCCTATTCCTCACGGGAACGATCTTGATTGAAGTCTTTTCCATGATGTAGAAGGTACACGTCGTGCTGTCCTGGCCGAGAGAGTCCCCCATGGTAGTCCTACACCCAGTCAACCACCCCGAGGTCACGGTCGTGACAAAGCGGTGACTACAACACGCGTGATAAGCGCATGGGTAGCTATCCCGCATTGGCACGTAGTCAGTCATTTCCCTTAGCGGGTATGCCTAAAGGTACATCACGGAATAGTACAAGGCCTTGCCCTCTCAGAACAGGGGTCTTGCCCCTCAGAACAGAACAGAGGTCTCGCCCCTCTACAGTCCGCGTACCCTCGTCCGACTATCCCGGTTTGCCCAGTGGGCCTAACAAGAGTTGGAGTAGGGTGGCTAATCCTAACCCCGAGCCCCATCGGGCGACTAACTCCCTCTCTACATTAAGTAGCTCACCTCGGTACCACGTACACGAGGGCCAATAGAGTCAGTGTAGAGTAATTAGGCCTGACCCTGGGGCTCAACCAAACGGGCGGTTAGCACCCCTCTACACTAAAGGGATAGTTGCTCTCCTTGGTACCATGTACACAATGGCCAGCTCACTTCTCGTCTACAGTTCTCCTAATTCCCCATAGGGTTCATGCTAGTATTCCTTTCATTCGATGTTCCAACCTTTCCGATCTCCCTATTTATATTACCAGTTTCATTCTTAAAATAGGCAGCTCGTGATTTACTAACTGACAAAGCAGTACATTAAAATAACCAATATATTTGCTAGCATTTAGAATTTTACATGCATCTCAAGTAAACAGTGTAGCTCAACCATACTCATTTGTTCCTACCCTATGGTACATTCTCATCCTAAGGTTTTACATGTATCTCAAGTATACAGTGTAGCTCAAACCATACTCATTTATTCCTACCCTAAGGTTCATTCTCATCCTAGGGTTCATTCAAGTTATTCTAAACATACAGTTTATTTGTTTAAATCATAATATTAATGTAAACCATTATACAAGAAAACATGGGAGGAATGGAGACTCGGATCATAGATCTTGTCGCCTCCACGGGTCCCGCGTACTCGATTAGTTGGAGACCTATAAAATTGACCAACCACATCAAACGAGTCCAAAACCATATACAAGTGACACTCACTTGTAGAGAAACTCAAGCGAAAAACAACATTAGTTTGTTTGTGGAAATCCGATTCCGTTTGTACCCTAAATGGGCCAAAAACATTCACACTATCCAAAATCAGACGTCTGGGACTAGTCCCAGATGTCTTAAAAGATGTCAGTACTCACCCTGGGTTTCCTGTAGCTTCCTTGGACGTTTGGATCCTTCCGCGATCGTCTGCAGAGAGCTCCAGACATCGAACTCTCCTCCCAATCATTTGGAGGAACGGTCAAACGTCTAGCGACATGTCCAGACATCTAAAAACACCTCAAAGGGTGCACCCCACGCCTTTCCAATGCTCTGCCCCTGCATACATACGCGTAGAGCTAAAAATGGCTGAACAAATCTCCTACGATAAGGCCTGCATGGCCGAAAACCGTGCAAAAGTACGTACCTTGGCACAAAGCGTGCTTTCAGACGTCCAGCTTCAGCTTCGAACGTCCCCCTACTACTCCAGACGTCTGGGATGTGCTCCAGACATCTGATACTGGAAAATATCCAGTACACAGAACTCTCCCGAGCCTTCTCCTCTGCGCGGACCCCTCCGCACGTGCCTGCACTACTACGCCAGCAGCTTCAGGAGGTCGCGAAGCTCACCTTCACGAGCTCCTCCCCCTCGCACGCGTCCTCGACTCCTCCCACACGAGCTCCTCTAAGCTCCCAAGGCTCCTCGCCTGCAAGCTCCTCCCACGCTCTCGCTCCCCTCTCCTCCTCCTCCACGTCCCATCTCTCTTCTCCCTCTCCACTCGCCATGCTGGAGGCTAGGAGGGAGGTGACTGCCGACAGGAGGGAAGATGGGGGTGGTGGCTGATGGAAATGGAGAGGGTGGCATGGGTGTGGGGGTTTAAATAGGAAAGGGGTTAGGGTTTGGGGTGAGGAGAGAGGGGGCTGTGCGTGTTGTGTGCGCGTGGGAAAAGAAAAAGAAGGTACGGTTCTTCTACTTTCAAACGTCCAACCATCTTATCCAAACGTCTAGACAGACGTCTAATGAATAATCCAGACATCTTATCCAACCCAAATGGCAGCGGGTCATTTCAATGAACAGTCGGAGAGCTCGCACGCGCGGAGCACCTTGCTGCAAGTGCGGCAGCGAGCACTCGGAGTCACGAGGGAAGCTTGCGCGACCAAAGAGCGACTGCGAAAGCTCGAGAGCTCATGCGGGAGGAGGCAAGGGCACGCACGAGGAGGAGGAGCTCATGGAGAAGAGCTCCTCGACCTCCTACATCTGCTGGAGTTGCCGCTACAGTGCTACGAGCGGAGGCGGAGAGGAAGACAAACATCGTAAGGAGTTCTGCGTACTGGATCTTTTCTAGTATCAAACGTCTGGAGCAGCAGCGAGACGTCCGGAGCTGAAGCCGGATGTCTGAAAGCACGTTTAGTGTTGAGGTACATGTTTCTGCATAGGTTCTGACTATGTAGACGGGACCCTTAGTTGATTTTGGGTTTGTGCATTTGTACACAGGCGTAGAGCATTGGAAAGGCACACTGTGCACCCTTTGAGGTACTTTTGGGCATTTGAGCACATCGCCAGACATCTGATTGTACTCCTAGACGACCGGAAGGAGAGTCCAATGTCTGGGACTCCCCTCAGACGATCGCAGAAGGATTCAAACATCCGAGGAAACCGCAGGAAACACAGGGTGAGTTCTGACGTCTTTTAAGACGTCTAGGCCTAATCCCAGACGTCTGATTTTGGGTAGTATGCACATTTTTGGCCCGTTCGGGGCCCTAACGGAATCGGATTTCGCAAACAAAGTACCGTTATTTTCCGCTCGAGTTTCTCTACGTGTTAGTGTCGAGTATATACTGTTTTGAACTCGTCTGATGTGACTTAGTCACTGGTACAGGTCACCAGCCTGTAGCGTGTCCGGGCCTGCAGAAACAACATGACCTATTGTTCTAGCTCCCATTCCTCCCGTGTTTCCCGGTAGAGTGGTTTGCTTTAATATCAAGATTTAATAAAACAAAGTACATGTTTAGAATAACTTAATTGAACCCTATGACAAGAAATGAACCCTAGGGCAGAAACAAACGAATATTGCTTAAGCTACATTGTTTCCTTAAGATGCATGTTAAACCAACTTGCTAGCAAATGTATTAGTTTATTGATGTGATGCTTTCTCAGTTAGTAAAACACAAGCTGTCTATTATAAGAATGAAACCCGTAAAGTGAATAGTGAGATCTGAATGTTGGAAAATGGAATGAAAGGAATACAAGCATGAACCCTACGGGGAATTAAGAGAAGAACTCCTGTATATGGAAAGAAGTTAGTAAGTAGACGGGAAGTGAGCTGGCCCTTATGTACCTGGTACCAAGGAGAGCAACTGTCCCTTTAATGTAGAGGGGAGCTAGCCACCCCTTTAGGTTGAGACCCGGGGTTAGGTCTAGTTACTCTACATCGACTTCTGTTTGGCCCTCGTGTACATGGTACCGAGGTGAGCTACTTAGTGTAGGGAGGGAGCTAGCCGCCCCATGGGGCCCAGGGTTAGGACTAGCTACCCTACACTGACTCTTGTTAGGCCCACTGGGCAAATCGGGATAGTCGGATGAGGGTACGCAGATTGTGGAGGGGCGAGACCCCTATTTTGAGAGGGCAAGACCCTATGCTGTTCCGTACTATACTTTTAGGCATACCCATTAGCGGAAACGACTGACCGCGTGCCAATGCGAGGTAGCTACCCGTGCACTTATCGAGCGTGCCGTAGTCATCGCTACATCGCGATCGTGACCTCGGGGTGGTTGACTGGGTGTAAGACTACCACGGGGGACTCTCTCGACCAGGAGAGCACCACGTGTACATCCTACATCGCGGGAAAGACTGCAATAAAGATCGTTCCCTTGAGGAACAGACAAGATCAAGAGATGACCAGATAAATAAAAGAACAAATAAATTAGAACTACTTGGTTGAGCTAAATGAAAATGAATAATTAATTAGTTACTTGTCTTAATTGCATGTAAATGGCTTAATTACCACTCTACACAGCGTTAGCTGACTACGGAATTTTATAACCTTGTTCAGGTCAGGGAGTTGAGCAGCCAACACCACCGGCTGCAGAGGGAGCTGGACCCAGTCGAGCCCGGCCTTAGCTGTTGTTGTTTCTGTTCCAACACGTTCTTTTGCTATAGTAGTGAGTATTTGTTATATGTAATACCTTTTTTGTTATATTTTCGCTTTACTTTCCACTATTGTAGTTGTGATGGCCTGTATTATTATGAGACATTTCTTCCGATTCCTTTACTGTCTCTATATTAATTTCTGCTTAGTTACATTGTACTTGTGGTTGTGGAATATTTTCTGCTTTTGGTTATTTCTCATTGGACAACTAGGTCTTGGGATTAGTCGAGGCAGGCCGATCTCGGGTCCTATAGGGATTTGGGATTGGGTCGTAATAATCACTCTTAGCCTAGTCTTAAAAATTGCCTCACTTACTGAGTGTCACTACCTTAATGCTAATCCTAATTATATCCTATGGAGTCCACATTGTCCACATGTGCCACTTAATTCTTCTATAGAAAATTTCCCTAAATATTGTTGAAATAAATTAATAATAAGTGGCCTTGATTGTATCCAATTAGCTCTCCAAATAAATCCCTTAAATCTCTCCAATCAAGATCCCAGTCCTGAAATTTGGGACAACTTGACACACCTTTAGTATTTTGGTCATAACTTTCTCAATTCAACTTCAAATTGAGTGATTCAAGTTGCATTTGAAATATAATTTCAAGAGCTACAACTTTTTGTATATGTTCAACTTTAACTTCGAATCATAACATGGCTGAAAATTGAAGGCAATTAGGTCATACTTTCCCATTTAGATAAATCCTAAACCTAAACCTAATTTTAAAAAACCTAAACCTAAACCTTACCTCCCAAGACACCTTGGACGCCCCCCTCCTCTATTTTAACCCTTGGACCTCCCCTCTTGTTGGCCATCTTGTCTCTTAGGTCTCTTCCTCTCCTTAGCTTGTAATTTAGTTCCTAATTCTTAAGTATACCATTAGATTAATCTCTTAGTATTCCACCACCATATTCACCCTCCATCACAATCCTTCACCTTGTTCCTTGGACGTGGGCCTTCCGACATCTGCAAGAAACTTAACGCCAACCACTCTCTACACCGGGTGCACCTTTATGCCTGCTTCGCCTCTATTCTTCGTAAGGCAACGTCCATCCGTGACTACCGTTTTAGCTTTTGTTTACTTTATTTGTTCTAGTTGTAGCAAGCATTCCTATAGTCTTATTTTGTTGTATTAGAACTCCTTTTTATTATTAATAAACTTTTCTTCTATTTACTTTCTTATCTCCCGCATTTAGTTTAGTAGTTTATAGCTTTATTTTCTCGCATTTGCTTTCGTAGTCACTAGCGTAGTTTAGTTTGCTTTCATCTTCTATCTTATAGAAAAATACAAAAAAAATCAGAAAACTAAAAATACAAAAAAAAGTCTCTTAGGAAGCATGAATATCTAGTTACCTCCATGTTGATCACGAACAATCTGTGTTGCATAAAAATGGCAATTTTAATTATGTCGTAGAAGTATAGTGTTACAATGCAAATAGATGTCGTGTCATTTTATTTATTTACATAATTTTTACTGGTTTATTATAGGTCGTTCACTGGGGGGCAGTTATTGATATACATCACTCAATATATTTCAAACATGCTCTTTTATTCCAAAAATGTCAATTGTATTTACAAAATGAATCAATGAATCAAATAATAAATGAATAAATTAATTATGTACAAAAGAATCAATTAATGTTAATTGAAATGCCTCAAACATATTTACAGCTAAACATGTATCAAAAACTAAGTAAAACTACTTCATGTTAGTTATATACAAATATCCTAAATAATACCTAAGTATAGGTACAAAAATAACTATTAATATGTATCTAACTAAGTTGTACTGACATATAATAAACCTATACTGACATATAATGTACAAACAGTGATAGATCTAACTGTCACTAAAGAGACCTTACAAAAATATATACATAATAAGGTAAGCACATATATTTTATACGTATACTACTCTCTATTATCCTATACTCTACTTATCTGTATATACTATACATACCTACATATATATACTATTTACATGTATACTCTACTTATCTATATATACTATACATACGTACATATATATACTATTTACATGTATACTCTATAAATATATATATTTATACATATATACCTATATATATACATATACATATTATACTTACACTATGTACACACAGCTCTAAGGCATTTCGACACTTGATCATTTTTTCGAACACACTTAACTCTACAACTAGTAAACATTCATTAATGGGTGGGCCAAGGCTTTTCGTGGGATACACAGCACCCCTAAGCGGTGAGACTAGATTGAGCACTACTAGAAAAAGGTGATTTTCCATCGGTTCGTTACCATCGGTTGTGCAAGCGACGATAAAAATACTTTTGTCGTCACTTAGTGATATAAGCGACTGCAAAGACCACACTAAAATTAACCACCCCCACCTCATTCAAAAAGCATATGTAATGAACATTTGCCGATGCATATTATAATAAGCGACGGCAAATGTTGACCTAAACTTTGCCACAAAATTTTAGGTATGAGAATTGAGATTGAATTATACATTTGTCGTCGCTTATTATAATAAGCAACAGCAAATGTTGACTTAAAATTTACCGCAAAATTTTAGGCACGAAAAATGAGATTGAATTATACATTTGTCATTGCTTATTAATTAAACCGACGGCAAATGTTAGACCTTGTATCCCTCGTAGAACCCTCTCCTCCCCCACACTGCACGCACTCCTCCCTCCTCATCCGCAAAACTCCTCGTCACAGAGCTCCTCGTCGTCACCCCTCCTCCTCAGGTAACTCCTCATCTTCTTCCTTCTCCTCCTTGTCGAAAACCTCCTCCTCCTTGTCCACACCCCCTCCTTTCACTACAATACAATAGGCCTTTAGAGACGGTTGCAAAACCGTCACTAATGGTCTTTAACAGTCTCGAAAGGGTTTTTGTGACATTTTAGCAACCGTCCCTAAAAGCGGTATTCCAAATGATTTTTTGAGATGGTTACTAAAAGCCATCCCTAAAAGATTCTAAATTTCAAACTAACATTTGAAATAATCATTACTTTAATTTTTGTGACACTTACAATCATCTCAAAAAATCACCAAAAAAACGTCACCAAAGTTCAACTAATATTCTAAACCGCTATATTTTTTTTGTGACACTTACAACCGTCCTTAAAAATCATCACTAAAAGGCATTTCATTCGTTATAAAATAGTAATTCAAACGTCGTATCCTCTGATAATAACATTTACTAAAACTGTTACTATTACCTGTAAGTAAGAATAGCATCTACTCAAAATTTATATTCACTTTCATTCATAACATTCATAGTTTGAATAAGAAAATCATAAGGATTCAAATAAGAACTCATCTTCTATTAAAGAAAGTAACAAAAATAATCTTCTACATGCATTCAAGAAAATCAAAGTTCCACATATGAAACTAAAAGTTACATATTTAAGCTATAAAAAGGAAAGTTATCATTTAGTTCTTAATAAATCTATATCAAACTAAGATTCTAGTGATACTTGTCCTTCAACCATGCTCTTCAATCTATTCAAATTCTCCTCCATGAGTTTTTGATTGTGAAGGAGTTCTTCAATTTTTTTATTTGCTTTTTCTAATTGTGTATGCTGAGATAACACTGTTACCTCGAGATTATGATTTTCTATAATTGTGAAGAGGATCCACGACTTCCATACCAATTGGTAATTGTGGCTCCACAACCACCACATTTTACACATCCAGGATGCTTATCTGGTAGGACTTTGCAGAATGCTTCTTCAGGAGATAGTGGTTCAACAGTATGGTCTGCTTCATCATCTTCATTTGGAACTGGATTAACAAGCACCAACATCTCCTCCTACAAGACATTTAACAGGAACGACATTTTAAGATTGGAAAAGTAATGAAAAAGAAAAATGTTGTTCATGTTTAAAACATTAATATCTTTAAGATAAGAGAACAAGGGATAGAGATTCACTTTTGTATAATGTGTTAAGTTATTTTCAACTAAAGAGTTCTTTTTAATGCTTAAGAATTTTCCTGAAATTCAAAACAAAAACTCATGAATTCCCATGTCCAGGGAGGGCCTAGATGGATTTTTTTTCCATTACCATTTTTGTACACTTAAGAGGTGCACTTATTTCCAAAGTAAGGAAGATCACATTTATTAGTTCTTTCCAACATTTTCTTTTTCCGTTGCTTATTCATGCAGGCTCACCATCTAAAGATTGGTATTCTTTTAGGTTTACTTCAACTAAAGAGTACTTTTCTTGCGGTTAAGAATTCTTCCAAAGACCAGAATGAAAAATCTAACCTTCCCGCATCATGGGAGAGTTTAGATGGATTTTTCATTGCCATTCATATGTGCTGCAACACATGTACTTATTTCCAAGAAAAGGAAGATCATACATAATGGTTCTTCTAACCTCTTCTTTTTCTGACACTAGTTATTCTTGCAAGGCTCATCATTTTAACTTCCCATGCTTTTCAGATGAGCACATTCTTTTGCCTTCTCTTAGATACCCTAATAACTAAACAACTAAATCTCTAACACTTCCCCCAAAGTTAGAGTATGTAAATTCGTCATGTTAGGTTGGAAAATGTTGAGTTGTACGTGTTACCAGGTAATTGGGTCATGGGAGTGGAATCTAATTAATCCAAAATATATGCAACTAAAAAGGTTATTTTGTTATTCTACTATTTAACCCAAAGCTAATTCTATCATTATATGAATGATGCTAGAAGAAATTTCCATGAAATTACAATAAACCTACATACATGAACAATAAACTTACATATTCCTCTTGACATCTTGGATCTATCCAAGAGATGCTTCCATCGTCCACCTTCTTACTTCTCGAAAATAAATATACATCCATTCGATTAAGTTCACATCCTTCCTTTTCGTAATACATTAAGTAACCAACGCATATTACTAATAAATAAATGTGAAAAATAAATGAATAAATATCCAAATTAGTAAATAGTTCCTTACAAATTCATAACGTAATTGATTTAAACTTTTCCTACCCAATCAATGGATAGGTTGGATGGCCTTCGCACGATTTTCATGATTTTTTTTTACCTCTTCCTATTTACATATATAATCAATTATGCATTATATATCCTAACTAATTAACATATAAATATTACATAATTTATACCTTCGTCATATCAGTAGTCCAATAATCAACAAGAATGTTCCAATCATCCTTTTGTACTCCTGAAGGTATATTCCAACGTACCTCTGTCAAATCCTTCTTTTTAAAATACTTTAGAAAAAAAATATAAGATATTATTAATATGATTTCAAAATGAAAAATTTAATAAACGTTACTAAAAAAATAATTAGATACCTTCTCTTTCAACTTTGCCCTGTTCTTTCTATTTATGTCTTAAGCTTGCCTCAAAATAGCATTATCATTGAATGTATTTCTCTCCCATGAATAAATAACTTGCAATAAATATAAATTCTACTTAAGCTTAACTTTTTTACAATATTCATAGTTTAAATATGAGTTGGTTAGTTTTACCTCAACCTCTTGTAAAAGACCATCCCTTTGCACACTTGTTATATCCTCCAATTTAATGTGGATATCGGAATGTGGGAACGTACAATGGTCCCCAACCAACTACCAAATTTCTGGTGATAACGTCCTACAATAGCACCTCTCTTGTCAAACTATAATGGACAACACTCTCCAAGAGCCGCATACTCAAGATCCTTGTTAACAGCTTTTCGCCTACCACGTCATACTATAAAAAAAAAGATCAATTATTTTAATTAATCTAGCAAATAAAATAAACAAAGATATTTACAAATGCAATCACATTATACCTTTAGAAATGGAATCCTAAGAGTCATGACAAATATTTAGTACATGTCTTACACATCGAGTGCTCACCATCTGCATAAAAGTTAACATTTGATTATATAATGAAATAAATATAAGATTGCATGCAAAACAATAAAAAATAAATAATAAAGAGGAATTAAAAATTAAGATTTTAAGTACCATGCTTCATCCACATCAATATGTGAAGTGCCTTGAACTAAAGTAATGTCAATGTCAGTTACATTAGTTGGAGTCATTGTATCATCGATTGCGTCTCCTTGGTAAGGTGATGAATCATCTGCCAACTCCTTAGGTATATTCGGTATATCATAATAGTCTCTTGACAAGATTCTAACTGATATGATCCAATCTCGTCTCTTATTATTTGGAACAAAGAATACCTACTCTACCTGAGAGGCTAATGCAAATGGTTCATTTATACGCAATCTTGCATTTTTATTCAAGCTGAGAATCCTGTTGTCCATCCATGCCCATTATTTTTACCATAAACATCAAACCAATTACATTGAAATAAAACTATATGTTGATCTTGTGTAAAACTTATGTCAATAATGTCAAGAAGTTCACCATAGAAGTTGTCACAATCTCCAAGTTGAGAGGACTTTACTATCACACCAGAAAGTTGTGTTGCTTTGGTTTCATCAATGACTTTTGGGCAAAATTGAAATCTATTAACAATATATCCATTATGCGAAGTCACATAAGCATATGATTTTTTTGCCAAGATATCAAATTCAGGTGACCATCTCATATCATTTGACACTTTAAGTTTAACTTTTTCACGAAACCATTGAATGAATTCTTTTTCTATACAACCGAATTGACATTCAAACTCATGAATGAAGGGGTCCAATTCAGGCACCTGCATTAATATATATAAGTGAGCCAAATTTCTTTCTTTGTTAGACATCTACTTTCGCCTTGATTGATTGAAAGGTCTCCCTCCTGATGTGAAGATTGACAAATGTCCTGCATTTTCAATAGGACCACCATCATAATTTCTCTCAATTCTATTAAAACGATTATCTGGACCATCCATATATATTACACAAAGATTTATACATTCTTCTAACAGATACCCCTCTACTATTGAACCTTCAGGACGTGCTTTATTGAAAACATAATCTTTCAGCTTCTTCAAATAACATTCTATGGGATACATCCATCTATATTGTATCGGTCCAGCAACCTTTGCTTCATATGACAAATGAACGACAAGATGAATCATCACATCAAAGCAAGCGGAAAGATTTATTCCATCTTACACAAAGTAATAACAATATCTTCTTCCCATCTTGATAGTGAAATTGGGTTCAAAACCTTAGAACATACAGCTTTGAAAAAGCGGCTCAGCTCTAATAATGGTTGGAAGACATCATCTGGCAGCACACCATTGATTGCTAGTGAAAAGAAAACTTGCATAAATACATGACAATCATGGCTTTTAAGAGCACTTATCTTTCTTCCATCAACATTTACACATTTTGATATTTGTGAAGAATATCCATCGGGAAATTTAATACTTGATAGAAACTTAAATATTTTCTATTTTGCATCTCCATTTAGTGTATAAATTGTATCCTCCAATCTAAATTTCCCATTTGGTAGACTCTTTGGTTGCAACTTAGGTCGTATATCCATATCTTGTAAGTCATGTCTCACCTTCAAAATATCTTTTGGGTTCCCTGAAAGATTTAGTATTCCAAGGATGTTCTCCATTACATTTTTTCAATATGCATAACATCAAGATTGTGGCAAATTCAAAAATCTTGCTAATATGGAAATTCTCTAAAGAAAATGCTTTCCTTCCTCCAACCATAACAATTGCTAATCTTCTCTGCATGCTTTTTCAATTCCTTCTTAAAGGGCTTTCCAAGTTTAACATATCCAAGCTTTTTTTGTTCCATCCACGCATCCTTTCCTGATAATCGTTCTTTCATCATACCTGAGACAGGTTTGCCATCAAATTTTTGCTTGCAATTATTCTTTCACCGTTTATGTCGTATAGGAAGAAATTTATAATAGTCTAAGTAACAAAACTTCTTACTCTCTTAAAGCCGGGTACTATTTGTATCCTCCACACAAACAGGGCATGCTTTTCTTTCTTTCATGCTCCATTTGGAGAGGTTGGCATATGCAGGAATTACTAATAGTCCAAAGTAATGTCGCATGCATTGTAAACATTTCCTTCTATGATGCGTGCACTTCTATAAACCATAACTTCAATTCATCCAACAAGGGCTGCATATAGACATCAATTGCATTTCCAGGAGCGTTAGGACCTGGAATTAGCAATGTTAACATCATAAATGATAACTTCATTCCCGGTCTGCTATCGTCATCAATAGCACTCCCCATCTTTCTAAAAAAAAATAAATGATGACTTCATGCACAACCATGGAGGTAAGTTATATGCAACAACCATCACTGGCCAAATTGTATAATTAACACTCATGTTGCCAAATGGATTAAACCTATCACTTGATAGCGCTAATCTAAAAATTTCGAGCCTCTATTGCAAGAAGTGGATACCTAGTATCAAAACTTCTCCATTCTTCGCAATCAGCTGAATGATGCATTAGTCCATCTGAATCTTCTTTTCTTCCATTCTTATGCCAAGACATTAATTTTGCAGTCTTTGATAACATGAAAAGATGTAATCTTGGAATAAGTGGAAAGTAACAAAGTTGTTTTTTTGGACGTTTCTTTCCTCCGCTAACATTATCGCTAAACTTGCATCTTGGTGCAAGGCATTTTGCACAATGTTCAAGCCCTTCTTTGTCCTTCCAAAATAATATGCAGTCATTCCGGCAAGCGTCTTTCTTCACTTTTCAATCCCAATACACGAAGGCATTTCTTAGTATCATGCCAATTCTTAGGGAAATCCACAGGATGACCCAATAGCTCTGCAATGAAATCTAGAACATCTGACATCATTTTTGATGTTGCTTGATTCATCAACTTCATTTTAAACAATTTCAATAGGAAGTTTAAATGTGACATTGAGCTGACTTCAGGATAAATTGGACAATTGGCTTCATTCAGTGCAGAATAAAATTGACTACTTTCATCACTTCTCTCCTCTTCATTCAATGAATCGGGATCGGGTCTATTATCATTTAACAAATCAATTATTTGATCATCATCTTGTAAATGATTTTGTTCAGAATCCATTATATCATCATCAAGTTCATGTTGCCTTGATGATTGCCTTATTTCCTCTCCATGAGCTGTCCAAATTGTACAACATGACCATATGCCATCACAAATGAGATATTCTAATACAACTTTTTGCTTGTATAACCATCAATTCTTGCAAATTTGCAAGGGCAAAAAATTAAGTTCTTCTCTGCTCCACTTCTATATGATCTTCGATCATCATGAAAAGCCCAGTCTAAGAATCTCTTTACTCCGAGAGTATATTTGAAAATATCTGCTCGACGCAAATACATCCATGATTTATCCATTGATACCCAAACCAATAACCAAAATGATTAATAACTAGAGTTCATAATCAAAATTCAAGGTCTCCCACTAAAAAGATGAAAAGGACACATCTTACAAATACACTCAGCAGTTGAGGATCAAACCTAGGTTTATGCAATAACAGGATACTATTTTTTTATGTAGGAAGGGTGGTTAATCTACCTTAACAACGACCCCACTACAACAAAATAGAGTTTTAGCAACTACTTTTTAAGGATAGATTTTCTTTTGGATACCAAAAATAAGTGAGTGACGAGGTAAAACGTCACCAAAAAATTAAACAAATTTGTAGGGACGGATAATTGGTTGTCAAAGTTTAGTCACTTTTTTTTTCACTATGTAAATGTATTTGTGTCTTGCCCTCGACTTCCATTCACCTAATCCTCAATTTTGTTCTCCTGAAAATGTATGGATTAAGACCTATCAATGTGATTAGTCTCTAACCTATCAATGGATTTATCCCATTCCTATGTGGATCTAAATAGAATGACCCCTTATCCTCTATCACCCTACCCCTTCTTTTCCTATTTCCATTGGGCCAACACATTCCCACAATCTTTTCCAAAATGGCATAGTGTATCGTTACTCTTATTTTTCTGAAAAAAATCTTCATGCTCTCATTGGCATACTTCTAATATTAAATCGTTACAGGCATTCTTGTGGAGGTCCCAAGAATTGATTGGAAGTATTCATTTAACAGTAACAAGGAACACACACCTTATAGTCCTAGTAACTCAATGATCATCGGCCACTAGTGGCAATCAAAATTATAGGAGATTGACAAAATTGCAAAAAAAATTACTATAGATTCCACATCGTGATTAAAGTAGAAAGAAATGTTGATTACAAAGCTTTGATAATTTATGAGCATAAGCAACAGAAAGCAAGTCCAAATGTGCATCAAATTGACGTTTAAGAGCTTCATAATGCTTTTAATTCATGCTGAATGTTGGCACACAAGTCCTTGGAGCAGACTGTTGAATCCGATTTTTACCTTATTAAATAAAAAGCTACAATTCATGATGGCCATTTGGATGGTAAAAGAGGCATTTGTTTCAGTAATCTTATCAAGCCATGGTACATTTATTATGGTAAGCAATTGAGTATTTTGTTATCCAGGAACATGTACCTCTGGGAGTGATGAAAATGGAAACAAAGGCCAACCATTAGGACACTAGTTGTTTTATGTCGATGCTCAAATGAACTCTTTCTTTTGTAAGTAAATGTAATTAGGTATTTTATAACAAGAACTAGTTCAAAACATCTACCCTCTTTTTTAATTGGGAGACATCCAACTTTGGTCCCAAAATAGCCCCTTTTCCCAAAAAGAACATCTATTGAGTAATACTTTCCTAAAATAGTAAAATGGCAAACCAGACATATTATCCAGCTTTAAGGGCCTCATCGTTTGAGCATCCCAGCATCTATCTTGATCGAAAGTACATAATCTCTCAACATATCTTAAAATTAAAGTTCAGGGAATTTTCAGCAAGATGGACTATGAATCACATACTATCAATAAAATATAACAAAAAGTTTATAAATTACTAATTGATATATACAAGTGTTCTCATACCTTATTTATCTATATCCCCTCCAAACCTAATTCAAAAATAGCTAGATATCTCTACTCTTTCCCACTGAACTGATATAAAACTGGCCGAATACATCTAAGGAAAAAAGTATCATGTTGCCACCATTGGCAAGACTACCTACGTGGTACTCTATTAGTCATGAGATCCAATCACATGACAGCCTATTTTCTACATTGTAGAGATTTGTTGAAATCTACAATACCACATAATGCACATTATTTTCTTTCTCAAAAGATAAAACCTCAAGATCAGTGACCATGATACTACGTAGGTCTTCTCATAAACAAAAAAGATACTGCCACATTCAGATCTATAGGTGTCAACTATCTGCAGCAGAGAAATCAAAATAGGAAAACAACAAACTTCAAACAACAAACCACATCCTTGTGCAAATGCATATACCAAAAAAACTTGGTAAATAACAACAGAAAAAAAATAGAGCGTGCAATCTCATCAAGAATGCAATCCGATTGCAAACTCAAATAATCCATCAAGACATGAAACAGATATACAAAAAAAAGAACTCATCCAACAATGCATCGAAGTAGACCTATAGCTGGCGGAGGAGGTGGAGTAGGAGGAGGGCATCGTCGTCTATCAGAGAAAACCGCGCTGCAACTGAGAGGGCGAGCGACGGTGGCTGTGACTGATTGAGAGGGCAAGCAACTAGCAGGCAATCGACGGACGTGACGATCGAAGGGGTTGCGGCTGATGGCTGTGCACACGAGCGAGAGGAGCTTCTGCCGGTGATTGAGAAGTGCCACCGATTGAGAGGGGGACGGCGGAAAGGCGCGATGGTTGAGGGGGTTGGCTGCGATCTGCTGCAGGGGATGGTTGAGGGCGATATGCTGCGGTGGGGAGGGCGATGGAGAGATCTGTCGTGGGGCGAAAGGAAACTGTGACGAGGGGTTTGGGGTGAAGGGGGAGATGGTTGAGGGGGATAAGCTGCGGTGGGGAGGGCGATGGAGAGATCTGCGTGGGAGGAAAGGAAATTGCAACGAGGGGTTTGGGGGGAAGGGGGAAAGGCACGCGCGGGTGGGGGGTTTTTAGGTTTGGGTTTTGCATGGGCGGTAGGGGAATGGGATAGGTGCGTAGGTTTTTGGGTGGGTTTTAATTTATTTGAGGTGGTACCACCAATCCATCTTAATTGAATGTTTCAAAAGTTGTGTTGCAGTGATTTGGTCCTCCCCACAACCCTCCTCCTCCTTGCCCCTCTCCTCTTTCTACTCCTCCTTCTCCTCCCCATCCACAACTCCTCCTACTGCTACTCCTCCTCCCCTATTGCCCCCCTCCTCCCCCTCCAACGGTACCCCTTCTCCTCAGCCTCCTTATCTCCTCCTGCCTTCCCCCTCCTCCTCCCCATCCTCATCTCCTCCTCCTCCCCCTCCTCATCTTCCTCAATCGTCCCCCCTCCTCCTCCGCTTCCTCCTCATCTCTTCCTGCCTTCCCCCTCCTCCTCCTCCCCCTCTCCCTCCTCATCTCCTCCTACCTTCCCATTCCTCCCCTCATCCTCAAGGTTTTTTTTTTTAATAATAGGTTTTTTTTAATACAGCAATTGTAATAATTAGGTTACATTATATTAGGTAACCTAATATAATTAAAAATTAGGTGTTAATGTGTTCATGTTTTTCTTTATGTTGATGAGACATTTCTCTTTTTCATTCATTGTTTAAAATAGTGCTTTTTGGCTTTTTTCTTTTTTAATGTGTTTATGTTTTTCTTTTCAAAAAAAATTTATTTATTTGTGTTTGTAGAATGATATTATTTGTTGTCGATATCTCTACATTTCTTTATTAAGTTGATCAGTTTATATGACTTTTTCTGTTTAATGCATCAGAATGTATTATGCCAAGGAGCTGATGATGCGGTCTATCAGCTTTGGCCTAGTCTGTCGTGTCACAGTCACTGCCCCACAGTGCCCCCGTAACTTTAGGGGGTCGCCAACTGCCCACCTCCTCCAAAAGGCTCCAACTCTGTAACTGGAAACTGGCCAAGTGTGCGAGCGCCTTCTGGCTCAAGGCGTCAGCCACCACATTGGCCTTGCCCGGGTGATAGGAAATGCTGCAGTCGTAGGCCTTCAGGAGCTCCAACCAACGTCTCTGTCTCATGTTGAGCTCCTTCTGATCAAAAAGCTATCTGAGGCTCTTGTGATCTGTGAAAATCTCGAATGTCTCACCGTACAAGTAGTGCCTCCAAGTCTTCAGCGCGAAGACGACAGCTACCAACTCCAGGTCATGGGTAGGGTAGGTATGCTCATGGGGCTTCAGTTGCCGTGAAGCGTAAGCGACAACGTGACCCCTCTGCATGAGCACACCTCCTAACCTCTGCAAGGAGGTGTCCGTGTACACAACGAACCCGCCACTACTGTCAGGGATGGTGAGCACGAGAGCCGAGGTCAACCTCTCCTTCAGCTCCTGAAAACATGCCTCACAGGCGTCTGTCCAAGTGAAGGGCACGTCCTTCCGGGTCAACTGTGTCATGGGACGCGCAATCTGTGAAAAACCTCTGATGAATCGTCTGTAGTAGCCTGTCAGTCCCAGGAAACTGTGAATCTCAGTGACTGAACGTGGTCTCTCCCACCTGAGCACTGGCTCGACCTTGGCTGGGTCCACCGCCAAGCCGTCTCCAGAGATCACATGACCTAAGAAGGTCACCTCCCTCAACCAGAACTCGCACTTGCTGTATTTGGCGTACAGCCTACGTCGTCTCAGAGTGTCCAGAACCATCCGCAAGTGTTGTCCGTGCTGCGTCCGATCTCGAGAATAGATGAGTACGTCATCAATGAATACCACCACGAACTGGTCCAAGTACGGTCTAAACACCCGGTTCATCAGGTCCATGAAAGAAGCGGGGGCATTGGTCAGCCCAAACGACATGACCAAAAACTCGTAGTGTCTGTACCAGGTGCGGAAAGCTGTCTTGGAGACGTCTGCCTCCCTGATCCTCAACTGGTGGTATCCAAACCTCAAGTCGATCTTGGAGAACACCGTGGCACCCCGCAACTGGTCAAACAAGTCGTCGATCCTCGGCAGCGGATATCTGTTCTTGATGGTGACCCTATTCAGTTGTTGGTAGTCCACACAAAGGCGTAGGGTACCATCCTTCTTCTTCACAAACAGTACCGGGGCTCCCCAGGGAGACGCACTGGGCCTCACGAAACCCTTCTCCAAAAGGTCCTGCAACTGAGACTTGAGCTCTCGTAGCTCAAGCGGTGCCATCCTGTATTGCGCGGTGGAGATGGGGCTAGTCCCTGGTACTAGTGAGATCTCAAACTCGATCTCACGCTCGGGCGGCAGTCCTGGTAACTCGTCTGGGAACACGTCAGGGTACTCTCTGACCACCGGGATGCTCTGGAAGTCTGTCACAGGGCTGGGCTCTGCCACCACACAAGCTAGGAAGCCCTCACACCCCTGGCTCAAAAGTCTCGCCGCCCGAAGTGCCGAAATGCACCTGAAGCCTCCGTCCACTGGCTGTCCGTGAAACTCGAAAGAAGGCAACTCCAACATGGAGAAGATAATCTTCCTCTCAAAACAGTCCACCAAGGCATGGTAAGCGGACAGCCGGTCCATCCCCAGAATTACGCCAAAGTCCTCCATCTGTATCATAATCAGGTCAGCTGGCAGGCTATGTCCCCTGACGCTGACCTCGCAATCCGTGTACACCTCCTCAGCTACAAACAGCTGACCACTCGGACCTCTGATTACGAACGGATTCTCTAACAGCGTATAGTCCTGGCCCAAACTAACAGTGAAACTGGCTGCGACAAACGAGTGCGTAGCGCCGGAATCGAAAAGTGTGTAAACGAGTCTGCCGGAAACTGAAACCATACCTGCCACCACTGATCCCGAAGCTCTGGCATCCCTGTGTGCCAGGGCATTGATACGCCCCTCAGCTCTAGGTGCGGACGAAGCAGCCACACTCTGCGTCGGACGGGCAGGTGCTGGCCGGTACCCTCCTCGTGACTGCTGTCCTCCTCGCGCCTAGGAACAGCGGCCTCCTACGCACCCTCCAGTGCTCTGCGCGGGAAGTATCTGCTGACCTCCTGCCCTAGACGGGCAGTCCCTCCTGATGTGGCCCGACTGGCCACATTGGTAACAGAGGGGAACCCGACTCTCGCCCTCAGTGGGTCCCTGCTATCGGCTGGGAGGGGGTCCGGTGCTGGCGACTGGCCTCTGTCGAGGGCCCCCAAAGGCCACGGATGGCCCTGCAAAACGTGACGGCTCTCCTGCGGACGCCACATGTCTCCTCTCTCGCCGGCCTTGTGAAAAGTCTGGCTGAAAGGGCCTCTTCCGCCCGCCGTCAGTGTCTCGCGCGGACGGGTTGGTCTCCTCGTAAGTCATGGCTGCCTCCATCACCCTTGAAAACGTAGGCAGCTTCAGGGGTTTGACATACCCCCGAATCGCAGGCCGGAGCCCCTCTGTGAACCTCCAAAGGCGCTCCTCCTTAGTGGCTACCGCTGTCGCTGCAAAGCGGGACAGCTCCAGGAAACGCGTGCGGTACGCGCTCACGGTCATCGTCCCTTGGCGGAGAGTGTGGAACTCCCGCCTCCTCTGGTCCTGCCACGTCTAGGGAAAGTACTGCTCGCAGAAGAGGGCGACGAACCGGTCCCAGGTCGGCTCGTCCCTCTCCTGTCCCCGGATCGCCCTCCACCACCTGTGTGCAGCACTCTCCAGCTGGTACGTGGCAAAGGCCACGCGGCACTCCACCGGGGGGTGAAGGGTGTCGAAAATCTTCTCCAGCTGCTCGAGCCAGTCCTCTGCCTCGGTCGGGTCCTCATCCCCCTTGAAGGAGGGGGGCTTCAGCTTCCGGAACTGTCGGAAGAGCTCGGAGTGGCACTGCAGTGGGAATGCTGGTGCACCTCCAGGCAAAGGTGCCTCGTGCACAGAAGTGTCGAAGGAAGGTGGGGGTGGCGGCGGCCCATCCCCTCCCCCGTGTCCAACGCCGCGTCCGTCGTGTGGTCCCACAGAGGACTCCCCCTCCGCAGCCCCAAGGGGAGGTGCTCGGGGCGGTGGGTGGAGCTCCTCTCGCACAATGTCCCGTATCAGCTGGGCGAGGTCCTGGGCTTGGATGCCCGGGAGTAGTGGCTGGTCCACTGAGGCGTCGGCAACGGCACGCCCACCTCGCCAACCTCGTCCTCGGCCGCGCCCGCAGCCCGTCTCGCCAGTCCCGCGACGAGGCATCTCCTGCAAGGAGACGCGAAACAAAACGAAACACGTCAATATGGAACGATACCTAACGGAAACGTCTAAGAGCTCATGTCAAAAGATATCTTGTGGTGGCTACTCTAGTTATAGACATGTGAATTGGTTATTTTCCAGTCAATTGATTCACTTCTCGGGACGACCTTGCTCTGATACCATCTTGTAACGACCCGATTGCCGAGTCCCTACGAGACACGAGAATCGGACCGACTCGACTAATCCCAAGACCTAGTCATCCAACGAGGAAGTAACCAAAAGAGCAGTAAAATAAACCACATTCAACATGAAATATAACTAGCAGTAGGAAAAAGAACTACTACAGCATGTACCACCACAACAGCAGAACAACATTTATAACATAACATGAACTACAAGTAAAGAAAAGTACGGGGGGTAACAAGAACTACTCACTACAGTGGAACAAAAGGGGTACAAAAGAACTGTGGTAAGTCTACTGAACCCTACTCGGCCCAGCGTCCTCTGCAGCCGCTGACCCTGGCGGCTCAACACCTGGTCCTGAAAAGTAACGAGTGTAACACGTCAACGAAACGCTGAGTAGAGTGGCAGCTAAAACTAAAGAAGCAGTAAAGTGTACAGTAGCTGTTTTATTTTCTTTCTTCCTTTATTTACGTCTTTCTATTGTTTCACAATTTATCTATTTCTCAGATCCTTCACTTGATCTCGAATGTTCCTCGTGGGAACGATCTTGATTGCAGTCTTTTCCGAAAAGTAGAAGTAACACGTGGTGCTCTCCTCACCGGGAGAGTCCCCCGTGGTGATCCTACTCTCAGTCAACCACCCCAAGGTCACTGACAGACGTAACGGTGACTACGGCACGCGCGATAAACACACGGGCAGAGCCCTCTCAGTAACAGTGGTCCAGCCCCTCCATAGTAACCAAACAGGGGTCTTGCCCCTCCACAGTCCGTGCACCCTCGCCTGACTACCCTGGTTCGCCCAGTGGGCCTAACAAGTCGGTGTAGGTGAGCTAGCAGCACCCCGGGGCCCGTGGGGTAGCTAGTACTCGCTCTACACTAGTAGCTCTCCTCGGTACTGTGTACACGAGGGCCAAAAGTTGGTACAAAGTGGCCAGACCTAACCCCGGGTCCCTGGGGCGGCTGGCTCCGCTCTGCACTAAACAGGTAACAGGTGCTTCCCCTAGCACTACGTACCCAAGAGACAACACACCTCCACATCTTTCCTTCTCAGTTCCATTTCATTCTCTTTCCAGGAGTTCTACTCCTAATTCCCCGTAGGGTTCCAGCTCTTTTAACTCACCACATTCAGGTTTCACCTTTCCAATTTCACGTTCATACAACCCATATTCTCAATCATGTTCATTTATTCATAACAGGCAGCTGTTAAATCAATTTACAGGCAGCTATTATTTCCTTTCCACATTTTCCAAGACTGCAATATCTATATTCATATCACTAGTTTTCCAGTCCTAGGATTCATGCCGTACCCTAGGATCTATCATTCAATCTAGTTTTCCAGCCCTAGGATTCATGCAATACCCTAGGATCTATCATTCAATCTGGTTTCTCATTCCTAGGATTCATGCAATGCCCTAGGTTCTATTAATTGTTCCATAATTGTAACAAATTATGTTAATAATTTTAAAAGCCACTCTACCAGCTATAACGGGAGTACTGGGGGCATGGTCGGAAATCCCGCACGCCTCCGCAACCCCCGGGACTGCAATGGAACGGGGTCCTATCACAAGGATCAAACACAAGGAGTTTCTCAGAACAGTATATAATTACTGTAGACGGGTAGAGGATTTTATTCCGAAAAGAACGCAACTCGAAAAGTGGAAAACGGACTCCGAACGGGCCCTAAACGGGTCGTAAACGACGAAACAGTCCAATATCAGACGTCTGGAACCTCTTCCAGATGTCTTAAAATGTGGGTCAGATGGTACCTTTGTTCTGCGTAGTCTCTCAGACGTCCAGAATCCTGCGGAGGCGTCTGGCCTAGTTCCCAGACGTCCGATGGTCACCCCGGACGTCTGGAAGTCCTTCCCGTCGTCTGGCACTGCGGCCAGACGTCTGATTCGCGTTGGATGGCGAATCTCAGAACCTGCACATACCCACTCCTCGTTCTCAGTATGAACGGTCGCAGAAAAGGAAGAAGGACGAAAATAACTCACTTGCCAGACGTCTGGACAGTCCTCCAGACGTCTTCACCGTCGTCTGGTTGAAAGCCCAGACGTCTGATTCTGGAAAAATTTCCAGAATCAGAGCTCGACTCGCTCTCCGCCCGCGACGCACGGGCGCGCCGCGCGTCGTCTGCCTGCTGCTCGAGCTGCAGCAGCCCTCCCTCATCACTCCACGCCCGCTGCTCCCCCGCCGGTCGGCTCTAGCTGCCCCGGCAAGCTCGAGCCCTCACGGTCGAGCTTCTACTCCCTCACGCAACACCTCCTCCCGCAACTCACCGTGGCTGCCGCTGCCGCCGCTCGCTCGCGCTCACGCTCTCGCACCGGCTGGAAGAAGAACAAGAAGGAAGCGGAGGAGATGAGAGTGAGGGAGAGGGTGAGGGCCTTTTAAGGCCCCGCGGGGAGAGAGAGAGAGAGGGAGCGCAGCCTGCGCCTGTAGGAGGAGAGAGGGAAAAAGAGGGGAGGTGCTGCGGTTGTAGGTCTGCGCGCACCTGCGCGCAGACGTAGCCCCGCACGTCACAGGGAATAAATCCCAGACATCTGGAAGGGGTTCCAGACGTCTGGTCAGACGTCTGGGCCACCTCCCAGACGTCTTAAAAAAATTTCTTGGAATGCATTCGTAACACTTCCAGATAATCACCTACCATATCTGAGAATATGGCAAGCATGCACCCCTGAAAATTAGCGGGTGCATTGCAAAGACTAAAAGGCATCCTTCAGAATGTGTACGTCTCGAAGGGGTAGGTGAAAGTGGTCTTTTCTTGGTCCTCAGGGTGGATTGCCACCTGGTTATAACCAGAGTACCCATCCAAAAAGCAGAAGAACCTATTTCCCGCTAGTTTCTTGAGGATCTGATCAATAAACGGTAGTGGGAAATGATCCTTCTTTGTGGAGGTATTGAGTCTTCTGTAATCAATGCAGACTCTCCACAAATTCGCCACACAGGTCGGTATGATTTCTCCGATTTCAGTCGTGATCACGGTGAGTCCTACCTTTTTAGGCACAACCTAGATTGGACTCACCCACCGACTGTCGGAGATCAAGTAGATGATCCCAGCATCTAACCACTTAATGATTTCCTTTTTCATGACCTCCTGTAGATTAGGATTCAGATGTCTCTGCATTTCATGGGAAGGTCGTGTGCCCTCTTCAGTATAGATGCGGTGTGTGCAGTAAGAGGGGCTAATGCCAGTCAAATCATCGAGAGTCCATCCAATGGCTTCTCAATGTTGTTGGAGAACAGTAATCAGACAGGATTCTTGATCAGGTGTGAGTCTGGAGTTGATAATCATAGGAAACGTCTGATTGAACCCCAAAAAAGATGTACTTCAGATGCTCGGGAATAGGCTTGAGTTCCAAGACAGGGTTATCAGCAGTAGCAGGAGATTCAAGGTGCGTGTCAGGAGCAAGGAAAGGAGTTATGGGTGTGTCTAGGTCAAGTTCGGACTCCTCTGATTGCGGGTTTTGATTTGCTTGTGGTTGATCAGGAGTAGTTAGGTTTTCCTCAATATATGGATCGTCAACCACAGCCTTGATATCACATATATGTTTTATAACACCGCAATTAATCCCTTGTTGGGCCTTAAAGATGTCAATCTTTAATGTCTGTTTTCCAAATTTCAGTTCAATTTGGCCCTCCTCACAATTTATGTTAGCCTTAGTAGTGGCCAGAAAGGGTCTCCCTAATATGATTGGTGTGTTCTTCGGGTTTTCTAGAGCATCCATATCCAAGACTACGAAGTCCACCGGGAAATAGAAATCCCGAACCCTAACAATGACATCCTCAAGAACTTCTTTAGGCGACTTAATAGATCGATCTACCAACTGTAATGTTACCTCTGTTGGTTTGAGCTCAGATTCCTCAAGATGGTCAAGTAGAGATGTAGGTATTAGGTTTATGGAGGCTCCTAGATCTAATAAAGCTCTATCAAATTGGATATCACCAATTGTACAGGAAATCAGGGGAGTACCCGGGTCTTTTGCCTTAGGTGAGAGTTTGCTTAAAATTACAGAGCTGGCTTGCTTTGACAATATGATTGGGCTCCCACTTTTGGTTTGCGGCTTACGCTTAGATGTACACACGTCTTTCAGAAATCGTGCGTAAGCTGCTACGTGGCGAATTGCATCCATCAAGGGGATGTTTATCTGGACCTGTTCAAAGAGCTTGACCAGATCCTCCTCTGGTGCCACGGGTTTGGTTGTCCTCTTTTCCTTGGTCAAGGCCTCGGGAAATGGAACCTTGGATGATTCCTTTAGAATAGGTCCAAGTTCTTGATCTGGGACAGGGGTATCCTGGATAACTATCCTAGGGTTTGGGTTACTACCAGGCTGAAAGTGGCTTGGGTAAGGTGGGACTTATGTTGCTTTGCCACTACGGGTTGTTACTGAAGTTAGTCCTGCCTGGTTCTGGTTTGGTGTTGGTAAAATAGGTGGTTGCTGCTGAAATCCTGAGTATGATGTCGAAGCTTCCATCCCGTCAGGCGATGGAGCATAAGGGGCCTGATAAATCATGTGGGCTTGGCCTAGATTTGGGTTCATAACGTGCCTCTGGTTTGGCACGTTATTCGGATTTGGTAGAGGTTGCGAAGGGAGTGTGCCAGGTTGGTGGGAATTCGCCATCTGGGCGAGTTGATTGCGAACCTTTGTGATCTCGTCATTGTGTTGTTTCTGCATAGCCGCATTCGTCTTTTGAATGTCATCCAGAGTTTGGAGGATGAGGGTCATTTGATCTGCCTGAGTTGGCCCAGATTGATAGGTGGACTTGGGTCGAGGCTGAGGTGGTTGAAATGGACGAGGAGCTTGTGGATGGGGTTGATATGGTGGTCTCTGATTCTGATTGTTTCCCATCCACAGGAAATTGGGATGATTCCGCCATCCAGGGTTATAGGTATTAGAGAATGGGTCATTCTTGATGGCGTTAAGGTCCTCGCAAGTCTGAGGAACCTCAGAAAAGTCAGAGTATGAGGGTTCAGAGTTCCCCCAACTAGAGTAGGCAGGATCAGGGTTTCCTTCGGTCCTAGAGTCAGATGGGGTTGGATACGGGTCCATCCCCTAAGAAGATTGGTGATAGATGTTATGCACACTTCCCTCCTAGAGGGCGGCTGTGCGAACGGGTTTTGCGTAGAGGTGGCTCGCTGTAGATGTCAAGTTAGCTCATCCACCTTCTTCTCAATGATAGAGACCTTGTCCAAACGACTGGCCATCAATTCCAACTAGACAAATGTGGACAGGCCCTGCGTCTCGTGTGCTCCCCTTGGATTCGTCGATGCGCGGGCATTCGTCCAGTCAAAAAAGCCCATGGAGTCATTATTGATGGAGTTCTCGCACATATTCTCAAGAATCTCCCACACAATGTCTTCGTGTTGACCCATGATATTTCCCCCGCAAGTTACATTGACGAATAAACAGATATCTTCACGGAGTCCTTGATAAAATGACTGGACTTGTTCCCATTTAGGAACTCCGTGATGGGGGCACTTCCGCATGAGTTCCAGAAAATGATCCCATGCTTCGTGAAGTGGATCTCCAGACTGTTGTGTGAAGTGCGTGATTTGGTGTCGTAAAGCATTCGTCTGACCAACTAGGAAGAACTTTTTTAGAAACTTGGATTGTAGTTCAACCCATGTGTTGATAGGACGCGTTTGAGTCTGATACCAGTGAGCTGCTTTGTCCATAAGAGAGAAGGAGAACATCTTCATAAGAAGGATATCTCGATTTTGGACATCTGACTCGAAGGCCTGGGCCAGATGCTTGAGTTGTTTGTTATGCTGGAAAGGATCCTCGGAATTGAGCCCATGAAATTTTGGAATAGCATGAATCATGTTGGGCTTAAGTTCAGAATCAAGACCTCCAACCAGGATTTGGACTCGAGATTCGATTGCCACCGTAGCAGGATTGTAGTGATCTCGCATCATAGGACGTTACGGTGGATTCACAAAGGCTTGGAATAAATCATTAAGGTGCTGAAGTTGGTTCTCAAGGTTATTCTCTTCTTCTGCGGGTTGTGCCATGATGATGAAAGGCGAATTGGGTTCAGATGAATCAGAGGAGATGTCTATGTGATGGGGTTGTTGCACAAACATGGAAGTCAAGGCCTGGCCTCGATGGGAGTGAATGACTAAAGGAGGCCTCAGGGATGGTCTTAAGGACCTCCTACCGAACATGCACCAATGGTCTGGATGAGAGTAGAATGTGATGGACCCAATCAAGACACCTAAAACAATTTGGATGACTATAGAGGTTCGGAGCGGATGATACCCCTTAGTTAGAAAGCCGTCCACCTGAGAAATACCTAGGCAGCCAGAGAGGGAGAGTCCCATAAAGACCCCTACACGGTAGAGCACCCCCATGGGTTACAGGGTTTCCCCCACCCGACCTCTCTTGTCACTGATGTTCCAGGTAGACCAGAATGGGGACTTGACCTCTTAAGTCTACCAGTTTTATTAAAGAGCAAGGGTGCTTAAGATTTCACTTGAACTTTAGATGTATTAAGTGCAAAAAGTGACCTAATTTCAAGGTTGGTTGACCCAACAAGGTGGGTCAACTTCACCTATTTATCCTTTGAGAAGTTTTAGGTCCCTTCTTTTAGGATTCAAGTGAGATTCAGAGCTTGAATTTTAGGGTTTGCTTGAATAAATCACTTCAACCAGGGCTTAGGCACACATCATTTTGGAGAGTTGATTCTTGCTTATAAAAGTGTGTCTCTAAAACCCTAAGTTGAAATCCTTAATTAGCTCTAATTTTGGTCCAATTTAATTGGCCAAATGTGGTATTTAGGGCTCAATCAAGAATGTGGTAGCCATAGTTACCTTAAGTAGGTGCACAAATTAGATTTTGTTGTTGAAATCAAATCAGGCAACTTGATGAATTAGCTAAAAATGTAAAGCGAGTGGCCCTAATTGATTTTATCCTTTTTTCCTTTTCAAAATGAGGGGATTAAGATAGAAAGTAATCAAAAATTACCTACCCTTGGCATGTTTGTTGTGCAGCTGTTTTTTACTTTGCATCTGCTTCCTGCCCTGGAGTGGTTGATTTGCACGGAAGATCTCCACGTGAAGCACCCCACAAAATCACAATAAAGCAAATAGGGCAAGTTAGTGTTCAAATATAATCAAATAATATAGAGAATAGTGGTGAATTACTCATTGCTTCCTGGCAACGGTGCCAAAATGCTGAGAGCGCTGAATCGGTATTTAAGATATTGCATTGTAGTACAGCCAAAAAATCATTCAAAACAAATACAATTTTATTACTCGAAAAGATTTCTGAGGTCGAATACAGGGAGCAAATGGAATTCACACAAGTCTCAATAATAAATGCAAATTTAACACATAATACTACTCAAAATCTAATTAGGAATGTAGAGCATGAGTATATGAAGAATAAAAAGAGTTGTACGCAAAATAATAAAGAGCATATGAAAATTGGACGTCTGATTTTGCAATCAGACATCCTAAAAGTCTTGTGCTACAGTGTCTTGCTTCTCTTCTAATTTCTCTTTCTCTGAGTCCTGCCTTTTCTCTATCTTCTCCTTCCTTCTTCTTCTGGCCTCCTTTTCTTCAGCTCCTGCCTTTGCCTTCAGCTTTGGCCTTCTCCTTCTTCATCCTTCTGCCTTCTTCTCTTTCTCTTCAGCTTTCGCTTCTTCTTCCTTCTGACTGTGGCTAAGTGTTGGCCTGAAGAACCTGCAGCAAAACCTACCCCTACCCGCACGCAACTCTCCTCACTTTCTCTCTTAGGATACTGTAACGAGCGCGTGCCCCAGACGTCTTTTAAGATGTCTGGGAGGTGGCCCAGACGTCTGTAAAGACGTCTGGGATCACATCCAGACGTCTGACCAGACGTCCGGGATATTTTACAGACGTCTGGCGAGCAGTTATGCTCGCACGGGATATTCGTCTACGCGCCTGTGCGCGCAGACCTGCGATCCTGCCTCTTTCTCTGCGGCGGCAGGCGACTGCGACCGCCTTCTCTCTCCTCTCCGCGCGGCGTTAAAAGGGGGGCGCGCCTCCCCTCCCGTCTCCACCATCTTCCTCCTTCTTCTCCTGCCTGTGCGCGAGAGCGAGCGGACGCGAGGGCGCAGCGGCAGCGGCAGCCGCAGTAGGCGCGGAGGAGCTGCGGCGTGCGAGGGCGGGGCTCTGCCGTGAGGGCGAGCTCGCCGGGAGCGGCTTGGCCGGCCGGCGGAGGGCGCAGGGGGGGCGCAGAGCGTCACGGAGAGGGACCTGCTGCGGGCGGAGCAGCGGACGCGCGAGGTGCGACGCGGGCGGCGTCGCGAGCGGAGGCCGAGCAAGGTTCTGATTCTGGAAAAATTTCCAGAATCAGACGTCTGGATTGATATCCAGACGGCAAGGTCGACGTCTGTGAGATCATACAGACGTCTGAAAGGTGAGTTTCCGCTTTCTTCTTCTTTTTGTCGACTGACCGTACTGAGGGAGGAGGGTTGGCTGTGCGCAGGTCCTCTGATTCGTCATCTTTGCGAATCAGACGTCTGGAATTTGTACCAGACGGCGGGAGTGACCTCCAGACGTCCGGAGTGACCATCGGACGTCTTGGATCTAGGCAGACGTCCCCACAGACTTCTGGACGTCCGGGGAACCAAGCCGAACAGGTAATTCTCTGATCCACCGTTTAAGACGTCTGGAAGGAGTTCCAGACGTCTGATTTTGCACAGTATTGTCTTTCTCGACCCGTTTAGGGCCCGTTTGGGCTCCGTTTTCCGCGATTCGAGTTGCGTTCGTTTCAAAATTTATTCCTCTACCCGTCTACAGTAGCTGTACACTGTTTTGAGACACTCCTTGTGTTTGATCCTTGTGATAGGACCTCGTTCGGTTGCAGTCTTGAGAGTGGCGGAGGCGCGCGGGATTCCCGATCACGCCCCCATTACTCCCGTTGTACCTGGTAGAGTGGTTTTAAGTATTAATAAAATCTGTTAAAGTATGGAACCATAACTAGAACCTAGGGCTTGCATGAATCCTAGGAATGAGAAATATATGGAATGATAGCTCCTAGGTGTTGCATGAATCCTAGGGCCGGAAAACTAGATTGTATGATAGATCCTAGGATATGGCATGAATCCTAGGATGGAAAAACTAGTGGAATGTATATTACTGCAGTCTTGGAAAAATGGAAAGGAATATATAAAGCTGCCTGTAAATTTAATTAACAGCTGCCTGTTATGAATAAAGAAACATGTTTGAGATCATGGAATTTGAGCACGTGAATCTGGAAAGTGAAACATATGATGTTCTGAAATAAAGAGCTGGAACCCTACGGGGAGTTAGGAGTGGAGCTCCTGGAAAGAAAAAGGAATGGAACTGAGATGTAGTTTGTACTGTCTCTTGGGTACGCAGTACCAAGGGAAGTACCTGTACCTGTTTTAGTGCAGAGTGGGGCCAGCCGCCCCAGGGACCCGGGGTTAGGATTGGCCGCTCTGTACCGACTTGTTGGCCCTCGTGTACGTAGTACCGAGGAGAGCTAGTAGTGTTAGGAGGGTCCTAGCTACCCCACGGGCCCCGGGGTTCTGCTAGCCTCCTTCACCGACTTGTTAGGCCCACTAGGGCAAACCAGGGTAGTCAGGCGAGGGTGCGCGGACTGTGGAGGGGCAAGGCCCCGGTTTGGTTACTGTGGAGGGGTTGGACCCCTGTTACTGAGAGGGCTCTGCCCTGGTTCCGTGCTGTGCTTTGGGCGCACCCATTAACGGAAACGACTGACCGCGTGCCAGTGCGGGCTAGCTACCTGTGCGTTTATCGCGCGTGCCGTAGTCACCGTTACATCTGTCAGTGACCTTGGGGTGGTTGACTGAGGGTAGGATCACCACATGGGGACTCTCCCGGCCAGGAGAGCACCACGTGCTACTTCTACTTTTGGAAAAGACTGCAATCAAGATCGTCCCACGAGGACATCCGAGATCAAGTAAAGGATCTGAGAAGTAAATGAAATAGTGAGAAAAATTGAAAGATGTAAATAAAGGAAGTAATAGAACATAACAGCTACTGTACACTCTACTGTTGCCTTTAGTTAGTTTGCCACTCTACTCAGCGTTTTGCTGACGTGTTACACTCGTTACCTTTTTCAGGACCAGGTGTTGAGCAGCCAGGGTCGGCGGCTGCAGAGGACGCTGGGCCGAGTAGGGTCCAGTAGAGTTACCCCAGCTTTGTACCCCTTTTTGTTTCTGTTCTAGTGAGTAGTTTTTGTTTCCGCAGTACCTTCTTTACCTGCAGTTTTTGTTATATGATAACTGTTGTTTTACTGTTGTGGTGGTGCCTACTGTAGTAGTTTCTTTCCTTACTGCTGTACTTTCTTACTGTTAGTTATATTCATGCTGAATGTGGTTTATTTTACTGTCTTTTGGTTACTTCCTCGTTGGACGACTGGGTCTTGGGATTAGTCGAGTCGGTCCGGTTCTCGTGTCTCGTAGGGACTCGGGAATCGGGTCGTTACAGATACGCTCTCCCAGAGCCACAAAGACAATCGGCTAATTGAGTCGGGTGCATACCTGGGACCAGGCCCACCGACGTGCGGTGGTGGGCGAGGAGTGCAGTTGAGTCGGGTCAGGCCATATCCGCGTGGGCAGTACCACGGATGAGACCGGGTCGGGTGAGAGGGACCTCACCCTATGGTAACTGAGGTGTTAAGGCTATGGCACAAATTCAACTTATGCGCGTTCGGGCGCTTTGCAGCCGCCGATGTAGGACTAAACACACCTTCTTTCTTTGCGTGTCTGCAGCAAAGGGTGGTTGCCTCCAATTGCCTTAATGGATGAGGCTCTTATCTTCAATTGAGGTCCTGGGTATGTGCGCGAAGTGATTCCGCGCAACCTGGGCCTGAAGCCTAGAACTGGCAAGGCCTGGAGCGGCTTGGAGCTTGCTTCAAGCTCGATCACCAATGGCGGATGACGCCTGAACCTAAAATCACAAGAACGGCCTCGCGACCTCGTCAGAGCGCTCAGGGAGCATCGTCGGAGCATGGCGAATGTGTTGGGGGGGTGGCGTGGCGTGGCAGTGCCTGTGAGCGCATATCTAGGTCAAACTGTGTGCGTGTGAGTGGGTGTGTTCGGGGGTGAGTTTAGGTGAGTGGCGTGGTGATGTGAGTGAGGGGAAATGATCGGTGAAGTGTGGCGGAGGTTCTGCGAGGGTTGGTGAGGGTTGCGGTGGCCTGTGGAGGTGAAATGGCCTTGCTGGAGGTGGTGGTCGGAGATGAAGGAGATGAGGGTGATGGAGGTCGGTAGTGGTCAATTTTGGGAAATAGAGAGTGGAGAAGAAAGTAGAGGGGAGAGAGAACTTAGCTAGGGTGTTAAGAGACAAAGGGGGGCAGAGGTGATGTTGGTCGAGGTGTAGCCGACGTCGAAGACGAAAGTGGCTCTAGTGGGGGTTGGACAGCGAGGATGAAGGGGGAAAGGGCGTCTGCTGGTACGACGAGACGCGGTTGAAGTCAAGGAGGAGGAATCCGCTATAGATATGCCGGTCAGATGACGAGAAGGAGTAGGGAAGATCGCTGGACGTCGAGGAGCCTTCGGCCATGAGGAGAAGAGACGAATTATGGCGATTCACAGCCAATTTCGAGCGTGAGGAGATCGGAGAGGTCTGGGCTCCTTTAAATAGAGCTCTGAAGGTCGGTTAGGACTTAGGAAGCAAGCTTCCCAAGCAAGGAAAGCTCGTCAGATTTGGAATCCATTAAGATATCCAAATCTCTCATGCGTTCGCATGAGAGATTGGGAGGGAATCAGATCTCAATGATTGGTTCAGACGGACGGGGATTTCTCAAAGGATCTCCTTTCCAATTTTGGAGGAGATCCTCCAAGCAATCAGGGAGAACTCTCCTTCCAAAGCTCATTGGAGTAGGATTCCTCCACTATAATGGTGGAGGGACCTAATTGCGAAAGTGATGAAGAAGCTAGGGGGCTTTTTGTAAAGGTTTTTGAAAGATAGGGGTAGAAATGTAATTTGCTGGACCTTTTTGCAAACTAGGTCAAGGCAAATTCATCTTGGGTCCAAATTTTGGTAAAAACCTAATTTGGACCTAAGAAATCCAATGGTGAAGTTGGATTTTTGGTTTGACCATGTTTGACTGGAAAATTTATGCAAAAACCCACTTTAGGGCAAATATCTGTCTGAGAACCAATTCTAGGTCGAGATGGGTTCCAATGGCCAAATTGAAGGTTCTAAACCCTAGAGAATATTTTTATATAATTTTTAGAGAGTTTAAGTGAATTTTATCCTAACCAGAACCTTGGTTAATCAAGTGGGTCTGTTTTAGGGTTTCAAGAAGTCATTTAATTCATAGAACACATGCAAACCCTTTTCTATCAAATCCAACCTACTTATTATCTTATTAAGATCTTTTGACCTTTGTTTATCCCTTGATAAAACCTGTTGTTGTACTACATTGGTAAAATTATAGTTTTACCCTTAGTTTCTTATTTTTCTCTCAGAAAGGTTATGTAGTGAATTAAGACCTTCAGTTGGTTATGTAGGAGCTTTTATTCTCTTCATTGGGTCAAAATGACCTAGTTAGGGCTCATGATGGTGTTCCCATCACTAGGAGATTAAGGCTTGTGAAGTAGGAAAGAGGGAGGGAGGGGAGTCCTAACTTAGATTGACTTATTGTAGTGCTCTGAGAAGAGATAAAATAGCTTAGAGCTAAAGGTTAAAAGGTGGCTTCTTTCCATGGCTACCCCATCAAATGGTTGTTGGATCCTATTTAAGTTATTTTCCACATCTTAAGCATGGCCTTTTGTTTCAAACTACATTCAGGAGCAAGAGATGGAAATTGAATCACTATAGGCCATTTTGATGAATGACTTCAAAGGTTTATTCTTAATGGTCATAATGGCTTGATGGTTTATTTGTTATATTTAATTTTCATCATTGTTAATGTCTGAAGACATGCTGATAGACATGCTTGTTACTAGAAATTCAATGTTTTCAAATTTTGTTCTCTCTTTAGGTTCATGTTATGGACCTTATATCTGTTAAAATTTCATATTTGTTCTCCTCTTTGGATGTTGTATATTTATTGTTGTGAGTAGGAGGATGAGATGCTAACCAGATAGGTGGTATTCTATCTTTGACAGTGATGGGAAAGTTGTTTCTTTTCAAAAAGCACTCAAGCTGATAACCTTAGGGTTATGCAACTCAATATATTCTTTCTTTTGCTCATTGCCTTTTCTTTCTCTTCCTATTTAATATGTGATAAATGAGTCTTGCAATCTTTTTCTACATACTCGTGTAGGATCATATCGATTTTCTTTTATTCCTAGCTTTTTGTTTGTTTAGAGCTAAAAGTCTCTGGAAACAATAAACTTTCTTCTACTTCCATTGAATTAATATTTGTACAAGAATCTATTCAAACTGGAAGTCTCTGGAAACAATAAAATTTGTTGGTTATTGTAGTTTACGACATTGGTTTACTTAATTGGTCATGGATTCCAAATAGAAAGGAGTCCAAACAAGTATGTAATTGTTGAATATTAGGGCATTCAGATTCAACTTTGGTTGCTCTTATTATTTTTAGTTTCTTCTTTCATTATCTTCTTAAGGGACGAGCCGACGACAAAGTAGGAGTCATTTGAGTCCTTCCCATGGTTAAAATTGCAAGTTAACCATGATTTATAGGTTTGTAGGATGGGCCAATGACAAACCTACACTATGATTTGTAGGTTTGTGGAGAAATGCAAGTTTCCCTAGGATGGTTCATCTCCCAAATCCTTGAGATTCATTGGAAGGTATGAGTTGCTATGACTGCTTGACACAATCTTTTTCAGTTAGAGGTATTAGTGGGTGAGCATAGAAACAATTGAAATGTGGGAATCCCTATAATGATTTTCTCCATTTCTACAAGCTAATCCATCTTTAATTATCAACTAATAACCCAAGGGAATTAGCATTTGGAACATACTAGAAAGTTTTCATTTACAAGGATTGCACTCAAATTCACACCTAAGCTATCACTTTCATTAATGCAATTTATACCTGCATTCATGCATCTTTTTTTATTTCCTCTGAAGATGGTGTGAAATCTTGTGATCCTACTATAATTTTCATGCCTAGTTAGATGATCCTACAACACATTTACAAAAAATTCTAGCAATTTTAGATAGACTACCTAGTTAGATGTATACTATGTGTGCTTTATGGTTGCAGGGTGTGCCCGCTTGTTTTGTATTCCTGTTTTTGCTTCGTGTATTTGGAATGTGGGGTGTACCCACTAATTATTGTGGTATGAATGCATAGGTCTTCATTTCAGGTACAGGATTTTGGAAAATATTGGAAAAATAGGGGAAACTCTACCAAATTTTTAGCAGGTTTTAGCCCCTTAGTTTTATGCATGATTTTAAGTGGACAGAAATACCCCTTCATTTTTTTGCATGCAAAAGGTCTCCTACGACCCTCGAAGGCATTAGAAGTTGACGAGAAGCCCACTGAAGATCACAATGACATTGGTGGACATGAGAAGCAGGTAAAAATTTTCCATCTTGTGCTCCATAATTGAAAGAGCAGCACAGTCTCTTTTAGCATTTCGTCCTTAAATTTCTTACACATTCTTATAAGAAGTATAGAAAATATTCGATGAACACCTACTCATACATCAACATGCTAAGGGTCAAACATGAAATTCTTACACAAAACACAACAGGCTGAAACTACACCTAATTAAAATCTTATTATAGAGGCTACACCTAATTAAAATCATAGTCAAAAGATGACCTTTTGGTGTGTTTCCAATCGGATTGATCATATACAAGTTGAAACTACATTAGTTTGGATTACTCAACCACCCCTAAAAATAAGAGAGGAAAAAAGGAAGAGATTTATCCCAAAGAAACAAAGAAAACCAGGTATCATACCAATTTCTAGCCAAATCCTCAACAAGAATTTTAACATATATAGTATGCATTAAACTTTTCCTTTTTATGATCTGCATATTTATGAATCAACTACATATTTATGAATTAATAATTCTCAAGTGATCAACTACATATTTATGAATCAGATGCTCCCATATAGAGCAATTACATTTGTAGGGAGAAAGTTTAATGTTGTTTTTGACTAAAATAGCTAATTTTCTAGAAACCAGTACAAGATAATAAAGCACTTGCACTCTATTGGTTCACAGGGAAGCCCCCACAGGTAGATTACCAACATTGACAGCTATGGGAACCAAAAGGAGGGGGTGCAGAGCTAGAGGGTGCTTGTCAACAACCTCGCACTTGTGTTGTACTCGTTTGGTTACTAGTTCCATTCGTTTGATCGAAAATAATGGTATGGATTTTTTAAAACAATTGTAAGTTGTTGGATCCATGTAAGAGTTAATGTTGATAAACATTTGGGAAGTTCTCCCTTCAGTATTCTACGAGTCAACTTATAGAAGTTATTTTTTCCTAGATGTTTTACCATCTAATAGTAAGAATTAGCTTGTGGGTTGTTAAGTATTATTAAAAATTGACTACTAATGACTGTCTAATAACACATCATAATACTCTTTCCTTTCATTGGCATCATCTTCTTCATCTTCATCTGTTTCTATCCTAGCTAGCTGCAATCTGTCAGCACTAGAATCAGCATCTCTTCCTGTAACTTGAGAAACTCTTCTAGGACTAAATACCCCATAATTTGCAGGATCATTAGGATCATTTGCTTGTATCATTTTTGGTCTATGTTAGGCTTTTTATTGTGTGAATCCTGGAAGGAACCAACCTGTTATAGTTAATTACAATGTTTGATTACCCTTTCAACATTTAATTATATACTGTACTTTTGAGATCCACCATGTAGTTAAGGTTTGTTAATTCCTTTGAGCTCCTTGCTTTCATATGTAATTCCTTTATGTATAGAATTTTTAGAAAGTCATATTTTTTTTAAGATTGTATAAGGATCCTAAGTTTAAGAATTACAAAAAAATACCTTTACCTTTGTCATCGGTTCTTGCAATAACCGATGGTAGTAGAAGGTAATTTTTTTCAACAAAGGTGACTATTTGCCGTCGATTATTATAGAAAGCGACAGCAAAAATATTTTTCCCGTTGGTTTTCTATAATAACCGATGGCAAAAAAAGGTAAGGTTTTTTGCAAATGAAAGGTTTTTGCCGTCGCTTATTATAGAAAGCGATGGCAAAAAATGGTAAGTTTTTTTTGCGAATGAAAGGTTTTTTCCGTCGCTTATTATAGAAAGTGATGGCAAAAATATTTTTTCCGTCGCTTGTACAAGCGACAACGTTTTCTTTCAAACGAAGGTAAAACTCAAAAAATGGTGCATTAACGTGGGAAAAGTAACATAACAACAACGTCGCTTTCTTTGATAAGCGACGGGAAATCTAATTATTGTTGGTTACCAACCAACGACAAAAGTCCAATCCATCTGCTAGACAAACGATATTTCGACGTCGGATGTTCCTTGTAACCGACGGGAAAAAGAAACAGCGACGCTAGTTATGCCGTCGCTTTTTAGCATCAGTTAAAAGGGATTTGCTGTCAGTTTTCAACCGACAGCAAAAGTGGAACTTGTTGTAGTGGAGGGTGCCTGCGAATCTTACTTGGTCACAAACACAAGATAAAGTGTGATATCGATTGTAATAAAAATATAGCAAAAAAAAATCCCATAATATACATAAAGATTTATGGT
Organism: Thalassia testudinum; assembly: GCA_037157565.1. NCBI lineage: Eukaryota > Viridiplantae > Streptophyta > Magnoliopsida > Alismatales > Hydrocharitaceae > Thalassia > Thalassia testudinum. The sequence continues at coordinate 125,052,010 of JAZHRO010000055.1, forward strand.
AGAAACCCTTCCCAGGTAAAAACCACTACCTAAGCCTCCCAGCTTAGGATTTTCCTGACTAGGCAACGCTAGTCAATCCACTAACGTACCACTTGAATGGGGGTGGCACAACCTCTTACAAACCACTTCTCTTTTACCAACAAAGAGAAGTCACAAACAACGTTGGGAATTCCAACATAAAGAATCCCAACAATTGAAATGGAAGAAATAAATGAAATACAGAAATTAATCCTATGGAACCTCAAGGAATTAAAATATGTAAATCGAGTTTTTTTTCCAGAAGCGTAGAGCGACGTGCCTTTGAGGAGCGTAGAAGAATGAGCACGAAAGCATGAGGAAGAATTGAAGTAGAAGTGCCTTTTCTCTTTGAAATCTTTTTCAATGTGTGTTTTGAAATGAGGGGTGTGGAGCCCTATTTATAGTTGAAAATATAGCATTTTTGGAACATTGAGAAAAATCATTCGACTAAATTGGTCGATCAATTTACTTAATTGGTCGATTAATTGCTGATTGATCAAATATTTAATTGGTGATTAATTGTGAGAAAATTGAATTTTTTCATTAAGCTAATTTGGTTGATCAATATTCTTATTTTAATCGATCAATTGATTTAATCGATCAATTCTAATATTTTGGTCGATCAATACTATCTAGATTTTTATTTTATGACTTCGAAAGGTTTGTCGTTAATCTTGAGGTTCCTTATAGTAATTCTAGACTCAAGAAATATAAAGAATTACATTGACTAAAGTTAATCTTCACTTTGATCCACGTAGAGAATAATTGACTTAATTTGTGTGAGTGTGATCTTGAAAAATTAGTTCACAATAAAACATAATTTTGATTCATCAAAATAGAGGTCTTAACATTCTCTCCCTTTTTGATGATAACAAAATTACAATTATACATGCAAGAAAATAAATAATTACTTTAGAATTACTCCGCTTATCAACTTGCATATTTTACTCTCCCTTTTTGTTATCAACAAAAAGATATATCTCGAGTGACTTGTTATTAATCATACTTAAACAAGTAAAATTCTAAGGATAAAATTTACATTTTTCTTCCCCTTTATCAAATAATATTCTATCAAACATGATGTCAAATTAATCATGTCCATCATGTGAAAATTATCAAGTTCATGATAAAGAGATAATGATCGTCTACTATAATGCCCACATTAATATAAAAAGGAAGTGTTGAGTAAGAGTTTGTTAATGCAGGAAATCAATGTTTTAAAATACTTCGTCGTAGTATAGTCGAAATCACATGAAAACAAATAAAATTTATACTCGAATTTTGAAGTCTGAGGTCGAACGCAGGGTGCCAGTGTTGCAATTAATCTTAAGATCACAATATAACCATAAAAATGAGCAAGTTATAATAAAAACTCCAAGCAAGAAGAATATAGATAAGAGAATCAATGTCAAGGTATAAAAAAAATAGGGTAAAATGGTGATTTAAATCACCAATTACCCCTTACAATTATTTCAAATAAATGCACAGTGCTTATCAATCAAATATTCCACGTAATGCAAGTAAACACTATAGCCACATGCATGATGTCAGAGATATCAGACGCCAGATCATAATATCAGACAGCTTAAGTCAAGCCTTGCTACAGTGCGTAAGCACTATTCCCTTCAGCCTTTCTTCTTCTTCAGCCATGCACAGAGGCAAAGGCCTCTTCTCTTCAAGCCTCAAGGAGAGGCACAACATAGCACAAAGGCAAGAACACCTCTCAGTGACTAAGTGTGGAGAAGGCTTAACAGAGGGCAAAACCACCCCCCCTTCTCTCTCTCAAAACCAAGGGCCTAATCAGGTAATCGGACCAAAGACCAGACCCACCGCGTGGTGTAGCGGGTGAGGAGTGAGCGGGGACCCGACCATCGGTGTTCTGGGCAAAGAGGATAGGGCACAATTTGGTTTTATCTCGCGAAGGGGCCCTGCCAACTTTTGATGTGGGACTAAAGTCCCTTCGTTCTTTGCACGAAGGTAGCAGGACGACCTCCTTCAATTGGAGTAGCAGATGCGGTCGTGGTCCTTAATTGAGCACCTGAAACGCTTCAGGACCTAGGGTCGCTTTGATCAAAAGCTGCAGCGGGATGATTTGAAGCCTGGAGGTGGAAGAACATGCCAGAGAAGACGGTGGCGACGGCGACCGTCCGATGGAGAACTTGAAGCATGAAAATGGCCTTATGGCCCAATCAAAACAAGTTCAGGAGGTTCGCCGTGTGATGGCGAATGTGATAGGGGGTTCGACGTGATGTGAGAGTGTGTGTATGAGTGTGTCGACATCAGAGAGCTAGTGCGGTGAAGGGGAAGTTCGATAGAGGAGTCGAGGGACCAATCGGCCCAAATATGTTGGGGCTTTCGGTTGCGAAGAGCGATGGAAGTGTGGGTGGTCGTGGCATGAGTTTTTGTGTGGTGTAGTGGGGCATGGGCTCACCGAAGCCCTTGCCGGAGGTGAAGAAGTCGGAGGGGGAGATAAGTGATTGGCGGTCATGCATGTGTTGTGAGTGTGGGAAAGAGAAGTAAATGGAAAGAGAAAGATGTAGGACTTAGAGGGGAGGTAGAAGGTTGGATGGTGCCAGTCGTGGCTAACCGGCACCGGAGAAGGTGATTGAGATGGCGAAGCGGCGACAACGAATGGAGCAAGGAGACATCCTCTCTTTAGCTGGAGAGGATTGCGAGGAAGAGAGGAAGAACTTAGGCTGCCTAATTTGATGGTTGGACGGCTGGAGGAGGGAGAACAAAGGTTGTTGCCGAAGGGAAATCCGAAGATGGCCGGAGAAGGAGGAGATGATTTCTTAGGCTAAGATTTGCTAAGGAGGTGAGGAACACAATGTAGGTCCATTTATAGGCCTTGGGATGGAGTTCCAAGCTTGGAAAAAAGCTTACAAACTTTGACCATTTCATGCAAGCCGGATACATGTGGTTTCAAAGAGTTCGCATGAGGAATCTAGAGAGTTTTACGATCTATGAATGGCCTCATTTGGAAGGGAATTCCTCAAGGAATCTCTTTCAATTTTGGGACTGATTGATTGAGAATCGAGCGAGAAATCCTTGCTCGAATCTCATGGTGGGGGTTTTGAGTTTCCATTAATGGTGTAGGGATCAAAATGTGAAGAAGATGGAAAATCTAGGGCCTATTTGTAAAGAATTCAAAAAGTTAAGGGCCATTGAGTGATAAAAAGAGTCTATTTGGACTGAAATCCAAACTAGGTTAAGGTGATCCCTGATTGGGCCCAAATTTTGATACAAACCTAATTTGGACCCAAGGAATCTGATGGTGAGGTCGGATTTTGGGTTTGACCAAGTTTGATTAGGAAAATTATGCAAAAACCTAAATTAAGGCAATTATCTGTCTGAGACTATTTGAGGTCAAATTGGGTTCAGATGGTCAAATCAAGGATACAAAACCTTAGAGAATATTTTTCTATGATTTTTAGAATGTTTATATGAATTTTATTCTAAATAGAACCTTAATTAATTAAGTGGGTCTGTTTTTAGGATTTTAGATGCCCGTTAATTCTTAAGACGTGTGAAAAACCCATTTCTTTCTGCATGGACCCTCTTTTTAGACATTTATGATCATTTGACATTCAATTAGCCCTTGGAATACCCCGTGGTTATTCTATAATTGTGAAATATTGTTAAAATTGCAGAAATAACCCTGGTTTCATCTTTTCTTCTCAAAATAGAACATCAAACATTTAGGACTCTCTGATGGTTATGTAGGAGCTTTATTACCTTTTTAAGACAAAAATAGGCTAGTTAGGGCTTATGACGGTGTTCCCATCAGAGTTATACAATCCAACATAGATAAATATGCTATTTAAATGTTATTAAGAAAGTGATCTTGATTCTCCCCCTCAAACAATGATCCCTTATCATGGTTTGATTTTATTTATTCTTCTCCCCCTATCAAATTGCTATCCCAATTTAATTAATTCAATGCTTAGTCAATTTTATATTAAAAACTTATTTATAACTAAGTAGGTAATAAAGATTTAATTGTGGGAATCAAACCTGTCAAGGTATAAGGAGTTATACCTAATAGCATAGCCAGGTGGAGGGGGTCTCCACCAAAAATCTGGCATCCACTGAATTTGTTGGTTCCACCATCTTTCATAGCCAAATTGATGATTATTGGCTTATTGAAGGTTGCTTCTCCAATTCTGATTTCCATGTTAATCTTTTCCATAACCTGCAACACAATTTTCTACAAATTTTTTTAGTGCCCATACTCTTTTTGGGTCCGTGGTTGTTAATTCCTTTCGAGTCAGAGGGTCCATTAGACTCTCTTCTCTTAGCCTTTTGATATAAAAATGCATGCCTAATCTTCTTTTGATTCTTCTTTTTAATATTATCATATTTTTCTACATATGTTCTAGTAGAATATTTGCGGTCATTGTGTCTTTAAAGTAAATATATTGTTCCTTGAGATCTTCTACTTTTGCATGGAACTCTACATTCACAATCTTATTTCATCTAATTCTCCTTTTCTATTTTTTAAATCTAAAGATAAACCATCTTTTTCATTTTCTAAATTTGAGCACTTATCCTTAAGTTCCTTCTTTAATTTTTTAACCAATTTGTATAAATCATGATATGCATCTAATAGTTCATCTAAAGTAAGGTTAGAGTTTAGCTCTTCTTCACTTGATTCTGTTGGCACCATGAGACATAGATGAGTAACTCTATCTTCGTGGCTTTCTTCCTCGATAGTTGACTCCGAACTTGGGTTGGAATCATCACATGTTACTTCTTCGTTAGTGGTTTCTTCATGCATGATAGAGAGCTAGTTCCATATCTCATATGCACTTTTGAATGGAGCAACTTTGTCAAATTCCTCTCTTGTTAATGCACAAAATAGTGCATCCATGGCTTTAGCATAATTTGTCGCTTTCTTCTTCTCTTCCTTCGTTAACTCTTTTTTCGTCTTTCTTCTTTGGCATATATTTGGATTTAATGATATGCCAAATCTCAAAGTTCATTGCTTCAAGAAAAATTTGCATTCTTCTTTTCCAATAATCATAATCTGATCTGTCAAATAGTGGTGGTTGGAAAAATAATTGCCCCTCCATAAAACTTGTTGCGGCTATGTGAAGGTGAGGTGTAACATCTCCTTCACGGTCAGGCTCTAATACCAAATGAAGGGTGCCTACGGATCTTACTTGGCCACAAACACAAGATCAAGTGTGATATCGATTGTAATAAAAATATAGCACAAAAAAATAATCCCATATTATACACAAAGATTTATAGTGGAAACCCTTCCCAGGTAGAAACTACTACCTAAGCCTCCTAGCTTAGGATTTTCCTAACTAGGCAACACTAGTCAATCCACTAACGTACCACTTGAACGAGGGTGGCACAACCTCTTACAAACCACTTTTCTTTTACCAACAAAGAGAAGTCACAAACAATGTTGGGAATTCCAACACAAAGAATCCCAACAATTGAAATGGAAGAAATAAATGAAATACATAAATTAACCTATGGAACCTCAAGGAATTAAAATATGCAAATCGAGCTTTCTTTTCAGAAGCGCAGAGCAATGTGCTTTTGAAGAGCGTAGAAGAAGTAGAAGCGCTTTTTCTCTTTGAAATCTTTTTCAATGTGTGTTTTGAAATGAGGGGTGTGGAGCTCTATTTATAGGTGAAAATAGAGCATTTTTGGAACATTGAGAAAAATCTTTTGAACCAAATTGGTTGTTCAATTTTCATTTTGATCGATCAATTACTTAATTGGTCGATCAATTGCTGATTGATCAAATATTTAATTGGTCGATCAATTGCGAGAAAATCAGATTTGACCGTTAGGCTAATTTGGTCGATCAATATTCTTATTTTGATCAATCAATTGATTTGATCGACCAATTCTAATATTTTGGTCGATCAATACTATCTAGATTTTTATTTTGTGACTTCGAAAGGTTTGTCTTTAATCCGGAGGTTCCTTACAATAATTCTAGACTCAAGAAATATAAACGAATTACATTGATTAAAGATAATCTTCACTTTGATCCACGCAAAGGATAATTGACTTGATTTATGCAAGTATAATCCTAAAAAATTAGTTCATAATAAAACATAATTTTGTTTCATCAAAATAGAGGTCTTAACATAGACCACTATTAGGCCCAAGCCCTAGTTTATTATTTATGTTTTTTAGTGCATTTTTTTAGGCCCAATAGGCCTACGGCTCCCAGACATGCGCTCATGTGCCTACACACATGCACTCGCAGGCACGTGTGCACACATGCACGTAAACGCCCGCAGGCATGCACGCAAATCAAGTAAATATGCATATGCTCAAGTATGTGCGCCCAGCGCTGATGACTGGGAAGGTCCACAACGACGAACGTAAAAAGGCGCCACAAGACCTCTACAATCCTTGATAGTTGGGCGGTTGATTTAGCGCTTGCATGCGTTCTGTGAAGCTGAGTTTGGGCCTCGATTTGAGAGCCCAAATGTTATTCAAATTTCAATCAAATTATGTAAAGCCCTTATATAGGGCTACATAATTGTGTAGTTAATTTAATATAATAACTTAATTAATTATATTTAAAAATTAGTTAAACTTAATGCTATGTACACATTAATTCAGAGTTTAATTTGTTAATTAAAGTGCAAATTGATAAATTAATGATCCAATTGATTATACATCAATTAATATATATGATAAGGTATTTAATTTATATTTTTAATTTACTTTTAGTTGTTTATTTTAATTTATATACATTTATATACACATTTTTATTATATATATATATAATTGAGTTATAAATAATATTATACAGTATAAATATATTATCAATAGGATGAAAATAATCAAAATTAATATATATATATATATATATATATATATAAGTGTACGGTATAAGTTACTCTAGTAATAACTTAAATTACTAATTTATTTTATTTTAACTTAACAATTTACTTAATTAACTTAATAACTTAATTACCTACAATAAATAGATAAATATATAAATATACATGTATCATATAGTATATCCTACCTATTTAAATATGTATGTATAGTAATGGATACAATTATACAAGTATACATATTTATTTATAATTATCTTAGTTTAAATACATATAATTTACTATAAGTTAATATCTAAGTATATAATAAAGTATATATGCAATAAATCATCCTAAATACTTATTTAAATATTTCTAATACATTTATAAGTTATTTATGTACGGTAGTTACATATATTACCTATATGTAATAAATCATTCTAAATACTTATTTAAATATTTCTAATACATTTATAAGTTATTTATGTACAGTAGTTACATTATTACCTTATTTACATATAACTCATTAATTTATTGATATTTATAAGTATAAATACTATATACAAGGTATTTTTAGGCATTTTCATATTTTTATGGTGTTTTTATGTATAATAGAGATAGAACAAGAGAGAGAAAAGGTGAGAAGAGAGGAGAAGAATTTCTTTTTGATATTTTTAGATTTAGTTCTTTAATTAAGTTTCAAAGTTGACCGAACCGTCGGCTAGTATGTTCTACTATGTTGAGGATTTGGAATACTTTGCAACTTTGCAAACACTTAAACAAATATTTGATCTTACTCAAGACAGATTTTTTTAGTTTTTTATGATTTTTTTAATGATTTTTTTGATGATTTTTATTTATTTACAAATCTAACCCAAATGAGGCCTATATGAATGTTGAAGTGGAACCTAAGGTACTAAAATGGGTTTAAGTGGTTTGAAATGTGATGTAAATCAATAGAAACATCCAAACACACATATGGAACATGTTTAGAGTGATACACATGATTTCCATTTCAAACTTTCATTCAAATCACATTTTGCATAGATTTACATTAAAAATGCTAACAATAAATGATTTAAACCTGATTTACAAGCAATTCTCATCAAATTAAAATCCAATTCAAGTCCATGAATGCTTGTACATAAATGTTCTAACAATGTATACATGTAAGCTACATGAATCTCACAATCCACTTCAGAGCCACTTTGGATTCCAAGCCAAACACCTGACAGATTCAGCAGCTACTGCTATCCAGTAGCTAAATGTTGTTGTAAGATGCCTAGAACAGACCTAATCTAAGGCTTGAAGTATTCATGTAAGTCTGTAACACCTAGATCTAGGTTTCCTTAAGCTCAGAAAATCCTTAGATCACAAACTCCTCTGAAATTAGAGTTCAATCCCACTGAATGTAGCTATTATGTAGCCTTTAATGTACTGATATGGGAGAATTGAACCAAAAACCACATATTCAAACAAATTAACTCAAGACTTGATCCTGCTTTAAACTCATTTTAAAATCAAATCCATGCCTCAAAATCACCAATGATATCTTAGATTCCAGATTTCATCTCATATCTGGGATATAAGTATACATCCCAGAACTTAAACAAACGAGTAAATCCTCATGAAACATCATTTCAAAACTTTTTATCCATTCTAAAAACTAATAGAAACTCAGATAAGTCTCCCAAAATTCATTGAAATCTTAATATGATTCCCATCTTATACTATAGACAGTGTAAGATGGTCATTCATATCAAGCTTTCGGAACCATGAAAAATCACTCCAACAGTGTTTCAAAAGTTATTTGAGATGTCTATGAATCATTTAAAGCCGAATTGAAGCTTGGAGAACAAGATGAATCCTAATTTAATCTCTCTCTTATGCTATGGACAGCATGAAGAAAGAAATCAGATCAAGCAGTAAAATCCCTTTAAATTGAATCCCAAATCTTTAGACTTTTCATTCAAAATTAAAACCTAGATGAACACACTGAAATCCTTTAGATTGAAGTTTAAATCTCATCCATATGAACAATTAAATCATTGCTAGAGCCTTAAATCAGAAGGACTAATCATCCTTGGCTTTAGCTCTCAATAAAAAGCTCAAATTTTGATCGGTGTTAAATCAAACCAAATCTGAGAAAATTTACAATTCAACTCATTCATAATCAGAATAGAGCCATTGTGAATTTGTGGACTAGATTGGATGACCCTTAGATGACATTTTAGGTGCAAATTCAGATCTAAATTTGGCCTTGGTGGATGGGTGGAGTGTGGAATAAAACATCGAGGAAATAAGAGAACGAGAATTATGAGATGTAGAGAGAGATCCATGAATCGAAATGGAGGTGGAAAAACACCTCTCTGATCTAAATTGATCATAGAGGGCGAGATCGAATCTAAACTAAACTAATTGTAATCTACACTAACTAATCTGTGAATTCGCTATCTAAACTACTCCTAACTAATCTACACTACACTAACAAACACTACAATTATCCTAGAAAGCAGTAAATCCTACTTTAAGTGGAAGAATGGGACCTTTAGATCTCCACCTAGTGGTTGAAGAGGAAGAATGGAGGAAGAGGACTCCGGCGGAGTGAAAGCCCTCTAGAGGAGCTTAGGGTCACCTTGGGGAGTTACGTAATCCTTTGCGACGAGAAGTTGAAGGAGGTGGAGTTCCACCGCAACAGCAATAGAACTGGGGTATTGTGAGGAGAGGAAACCAGAGTGGATGAAGGGATCAACTCAAGAATGTAAGAGAGGAGCTGATGGCCTGTGCGGGAAGGCAAGAGAGGAGCTTAAATAGGCATTGAGTGAATCAGAGAACCGCTAAGGTGGATTTAACCAATTAGGCCAAGGACGGTGGAGATGAGTTGGTGCGTGTGCAGGAAGCTTTTGGACAAAATCCCACTGTTAGATGGGATTAGGGTGAGGCAACGATTCTTCGTGCAAAGGTGCAGGATCAAAGGATGAACATCCACCGTTAGATTGATGGATCACAAGATGGATGGCACCTATATCTCATGTTCTTCGCGAGCTACAGTGCACACACAAGGCAGTAGGTGATTTAGGCAAATTGCACACAGGCTCTCAAAGGTGAAACGGTGTAGAGTTTGCAAGGGAACTCATAAGTGAGAGAAATGAAGACAAAGTAGTCCCTGAAGGCTAACAAAAAGGTCCCTACAGCTTTACAGATAGATCCTTACGACTTTAAATATGAATAAAATGTTATGGAATGAGGACCTAAATGTGAAACTCTAAATGCAAGGTTCTATTGATGTCCAAATGCAACCAAGTTTTTATGAAAGCTTAATTAAACATTTTAGAAGTTAATTCAACCCTTGATTTGTACTTTTGAGCTCCGAAATGTGTTCAATTAGCAATTAGATCATCAATTTACGTTTATGATAAAATATCTCATTAATTGACCTAATTATGCATTTTTAACATGAATTTGATTTAGGTCATTTTTCTTAATTCTCACACTTAACCCATTTATTGAGTTAATAAGATAGTGATTAACCTAGTTTCTAGCTTAACTTGGCCATTTTAGCTATGATGAGCCACACCTCATCACCTGTGAATTGACCCAGAGTCTGATTTCCAATTTCGAGTTTTATGAGTTCAGTTACGAATATTTTGTAAAGTATCTTCGTGATTTTGACTACAATGAACATATTTTTACAACTCTGATTTCGAAAAGATCAATTGGACACAACAAATTATTGCCTTTCTACATTGTCCATGTTCTTTGACTTTTAAGATGTGAATCCAAAAGGGGTCCAAGGGTAGCACAGTTGGTGCGCCTTCTCCCCATAAGGCACTCCCTATGCGGGGTGTGCAGGGTCAAATCCCCGTGGCTTACCCATATGCATATAGTGTCCTCACGGGGGATGCATCACTGATGCTGTCCCACCTCAGCTCGGCGCCGGAGAGTGGTCGTGAAATCACAGAGTGGCTCCGTGGCAAGCGAGAAATTCGGGGGCCCTGGGGGGGTGGGGTTCCCCCCTCCCCCCCCTTTAAGAAAAAAAGATGTGAATCCAAATATGGGCAAATTGATCTCCAACCTGGACATATTCTAAAAAGAGCGTAGAATTTAGACAATTTTCATTCTCATCATTTAAACATCTCATCAAATTTTACAGTCTTTCTAAATCCAATAGAGGAGGAGGAGAATTATGAGAACAGAAGATACATTCTTCTCGACGCAGCGGTGTAAGATTCATATGCTTTTGTGGCTGCTATTGAACTTGATCAGAAGATGAATATTTTCTCTTCCTTAGTTGAAGAAGCCAAAAGTAAGGCTATTAGACTTGATATCCAACTTGCTTTGGATAATTCTAACCAGACTTATCAATTAATTTGGTTAGATCAATTGTAGCAAAACAACAACCTCATTGGATTTCACAAAGGATTTCTTCTTAATGCAAATCCTTATTGCTTAACATTCAGAAATGAGTGTAAGGTGATGAGGGAGATCAGTGGATCGATATGACAGTGAAAAATCACCTCTCTAATCTGAATTGATTAGAGAGGGCGAGGTTGATCTAAGCTAGCTCTACTCCTAAATCTAACGGTGCATCAGTGAGTTCACTACTTAACTCTACTCCTAACTAATCTAGAAAGTGAGAAATCTACCTAGAAAGCAATAAAATCCTAAACTAAGTGGAAGAATGGGATGCCTGGGTTGCAGCTGGTCGCTTTAGCGAAGAAGTGGGATGAGGAGATCTTTAGCGAGGAATGGGGTCCCTGGATCCACAGCGGGTTGCTGTAGCGACGAAATTAAGGAAGAAGAGCCGCCTCTGTCACAAACGACCTTGATGAAGGAGGAAGAGGAGAATTGGAGATGTGGACGGTGACCAACTCAGGAGGAGGGAGTTGATTGCGTCGTGAGAGCACTAGAACATTGCTTAAGTAGCCACTTAAGTGGATCAGGTGACTGGTTAGGTGAGGTTAGGAAAAATAGGTATTGACAGTGGGATGAAGAGGGAGGATGAATGGGAAGTTTTATACCAAACTTCCACCATCAGGTGGGATCTGAGGGAGGTGGTGATGCACCGTGTGAAGGCGCGGGGAGGATGGTAGAAGATCTACCCTTGATCTTAAGGAGCAAAGGAATGACGGCTTAGATGGTTCAAGTTCTTTGTGTGAACAGTGGAAGCGGGCTGCAGGTCCTTTGGTGTTTTTGCACTAAGACCCAAAGATGAAGGGGTAGAAAAATTAGGGAAGAGCCCATAAGTGGAGAAAATGATAACCAAAAGGTCCTCAAGAGCTATTAAAAGTTCCCTACAAATTTCACAAATGCCCTTGCTACTTTTGAAGGTAGATTAAATGTAATGACCTAAGGACCTAAATGTAATGTGATCAATGCAAGGTCCTAATGATGTCCAAATTTCATGAGATTTTTATTGGAGCTTAATTGAATATTTTAGAACATAATTTCACTCTTGATTTGAACTTTTGAACCCAAAAATGTGTTCAATTGGCAATTGGATCATCATTTTGTATTTATGTATAGAATATCTCATAAATTGACCTAATTATGCATTTTTAACCCAAATTTGGTGTTTTAGGTCATTTATGTTAATTTCCACACTTAATCTATTTATTATGTTAATACTATAATGTTTGACCTAGTTTTTAGCTTAACTTGGAAATTTTAGCTATGATGAGCTACACCTCATCATACCCCCATGCTTAGATGTTGCTAGTCCCTTATCAAATAACTCATTTAGTGCAAGGTATTTAAGTACTAGCTAGGTAAGTGTGATGAGACATCTATTTAAGTATTGAAAGGCATTTACAGATGATCTTTAAGCTAAAAATTTTTCTGAAAAGCCAACTATATTTATATCTGGACATTGTGAGAACTAGTTGCTTAGGAAGACTTACCAAAACTTAAGGCTGATATGACATAGACCATCTCTTGACCAGCAAGGACTCTTAATATTTAAACCTCAAGTACAATTTCCAGGACTCAAGTGGGTTTTATAAAGTTCAGAAGCTAAGAGGTTATGATTGTGCTTAGTAAATGGTTAGACTAACCAAATGAACCCTAAAACTTAATCTCGAGGTTTCACATCTTTTTAAGTCTAGGTTGGTCCTAGCTTCAGCTTATGTCTTCAGATCAACTCTCAAAAATGAGTGAAGACTCAAACCCAACACTTAGTGCATTATGGCTCAAAGAATATTTGGTGGAAATAGGGTACTTGTAATGCACCCTAAAAATATTTTTGATGGAAAATATGTACAGGACTTTGGAGACATATTTGACTTATTCAAAAGAATGTCTTTTTCTAAATTCTTTTGACCTTTCTTTTTGCTTTTTCTCATTTTTCTGATTTTTTTCTTCTTTTTCTGAAAACAAATGTCAGTATGTCTCCGACAACTTTATTTGGTAGAGCACACTTATTTGGTGGGTGAGTACTTTGGTGGAAAGAGCTTCTCCTAAACACAAGACTAAAGAGTAGGACAAGGAATCTACCTGCATTTACAGGTAAGGACTCCACCTTCCCTAATGAACACTAGGGTTGAATTTTAAGTTCACAAGGTCCTTCTTGACATTGTGTAGTGTAAACCAAAGTTACTTAGACTCCTAAGCCAAAGTAAACCCGCGAATCCTGTACTGGTGACTTAGGTATAAGAATATGTCCTAAGTTAGGAGAATCTTGGTTTATCTTGTCAATGCTTAAGTGTATAAGCCAAAGCCTGATAAAATCAAGCTACTATGGCTCGAAAAGTCTAACCAACAAAGGTTGAATGTCCATAAACACTTAATTCTATCTTATTTCAGCTATAAGATCATAATTAAACACTTATAAATCTTTTCAAAACTTTTCTCTAGAATTTCTATTTTGGATATCTCCCTCAACTGTAATTCCCTATGGGAAGGGGTGAGATATGTGTGACGTATAAAATGAGGAATAAAAAAGATAACAATCTCACAAATGAAGCAATCACACAAGACACAAGTAATTTTTAGGTGGAAACTTAAATCGGGTGAAAACCACTACCTAACCCTCTCGAGTTAGGATTTCCCGATCGACAAAGTCGATCAAATCCACTAACATACTACTTTAATGAGGGTAGTACAACCTCAATTACAAGCATGCTACGAGTATGAGGGTAGCGTTCCTCAACCCCTCCTCTTCACAAGGAGGATTTTGTCTCATGAAGAAGATTGGAATTCGCAAAGCGAATACCCAACATAATTACAAAGATAAGTTATGAAACAACCTATAGAGCCAACAAAGATTAACCTAGCTACTATAGGTAAAAATACTTCCCTTTTGTGGGAGTGCATCGACGTGACGACGTGGGTGCGTGAACCATGCGGTGGCACTTCGTCGCTCTTGTAATTGCGGAGGGGGAGTGGGAGTGCAGCGAGAAGAAAGCTCTTAAGATGTGGAATGGTGAAATGTGGAGCAAGATCTTCTTCTAAAGTGTTTTGGACACAAATAGATGTGGAAATGTGTAGCTTGGGTGTGTGTTTGCAAGGCAAGGGTCCTCCTTTATTTATAGAGGGCCAAGGAAGGCTTTGGAAGGCATTAGAAGGCTTCTATAGCCGTTGGGGTTGAACCCAAGGTAAAACAGGTCATAATCAGAATCATTTACGATTCTGACAGGGTCATCAGATGTTTGGTTCAGGTATCAGACGTCTAAAAAACTTATTTAAGATGTCTGAGAACTAAGTTAGACGTCTAAATCTAGGCGGGTTTCCTCCCTGACTTGGTTTAGACCTAAACAGGGTTTTAGTGTAAGGCCATCAGACGACGTACAGGACATCTGGCACTAGGTCTGGATGTCTGGAAACCTATTGTACAGCGAGAATGTATTCCCAAGACAGGTTAATGTCTAGAAATCTAACAAAGTGATTTTGGCTCACAACGAGGCTTAACGGTCACAAATCAGATGTCTGGGGTCCTCTACAGACGTTTGATAGAAGCCTAACAGTTATTTTCCTCAACGTTTACTTAGTTAGCCAATGTTCCACTAATTGGATGTCTGGCACAATCATTAGATGTCTTCTAAGTCATTTGGACTAAGGTCTGGATGTCTGATTTCAACAGATAGAACCAAGTCTAGCCTAAGCTATTGGACGTCTGAGTCAACAGTCAGACGTCTGATTTTCAGATTAGACATCTGATTAGGCTGTCAGAAGCCTATTTTGGTTTTCTAGGTTCTCTACGGAAAACTTAAGTATCCTAGGATTGTGCAGGTGTTCCTCGGACTACTTTGAGGGTACTTTGAGGCTCTTTAACTTGCTACTAAGAGATAAAAGAAAGAACAACAAAAGCACAAAGTACAAATTACAAGAAGGGAAATCTATCCCATTCTTCATCTCCTTCCTTCTTCGAGCTTTCGCTCCTCGCGAAGCTCCTCCTCCTCCGTCAAGCTCCTCCAATCTGCCATGGAAGCAAGCTCGTACTTTGTCTAAACACGTCTCCATTTGCAATTAACCTGAAATCTAAGACATCAAATGCAAATGTTAAATAACACGTGTTTTGTTATCATCAAAATAAACAATCGTGGTGCTCTAGTACCAACAATCTCCCCTTTTTGATGATAACAAAACCATACATGAAGTTCTCTCCCTTTTTGACATTATCAAAAAGGTGTTATAATTTTTAATTATCCTTAACTCCCCCTTAAAACATGCTCTTGTAATTTCATCTTTTCATAAAAACAAGATAGCTATGTTATTACCTTCCCCTTTCTAAAGGCAATATAGCTATGTTATTTTTTAAAACTCCCCCTTAAACATGGACAATTAGCTTCATCAATTTTTGACTCCACCTATCTAGATGCTATAAATTAAAAGAGAGGGTAAAGACTTTACCTCACCTACCATGGCCAATAGGATGGCCCAAATGGAGGTGGATGCCAAACCGGATGGGGCTCCCATCCATAGCTTGGAGGTCCGGGCATCGTCGCCGGTCTCCAATCTGGCGGTCGACGTGCAGCGACTCGATCATTTGTTCGCCGTCTCGTTGGTCTTCTCATCCACCTCCTTGGTCTACTCCTTGGTCCTCCCAACTCGAGTTGACCGTTTTTGAGCTTGTAGGTCAAGTCCTTTGTATTGTAATCTTTATGACCTACAAAACAAGATTCTAGTTCTTTCCTCGGTATCCATAATAATTTGGATCCGGTTCTATTAGCGGGTCTCCTTGACGGAGATCCTTTCTCAACCTTAGAGCTAAAACTAATTTTATCATTAGAAAAGTTATCTAATTTTTTCATTAATTTGTTAGATTCTTCCTTGAGACATGCAAACTTTTTTTCTACAACATACATCTTAGTCTTTAAATCAGAGATTTCTAATTTTAAACTAGTATTTTCCTCAATCAATTTACTATTCTCATTGATTAGGTTATGATTTTCTAATGACAAATCATTTTTAAAACTATAACTACTTTCTAGGTCCTTTAGTTTCAATTCTAATCTTTCATTTTCTGATTTAAGGAAACTAAGATTCTTTTTAAAGTTTTTATTCTCTACCTTAAGTGATTTACTAATTTCAAATAGCTCATCAAATGCATCTTGTAAATTTGAGTTTACCTTGTCATCGGAGTTGCTTTCACTATTACTTGCAGTGTCCATGAAACCCATGCAAGCAATTTCTTCCTCGGGATTCTCCTCTTCTTCCTCCGAGCTTGAGTCATCCCAAGTTGCTTGAATGCCTTCTTCTTGTATTTCTTCTCCTTTTCCTTCTTCTTCTCCTTCTTGAGAAGAGGGCACTTGGGTCATAGGTGTCCCTTTTCGTTGCAGTGGTAGCAGCATCTCGGGCTTTCCTTTTCCTTCTTTTCCTTCTTTTCTTTCTTCGATTCTCTACAAAACTTGGAATTTTTTTAAAGTAAAAATTTAAAGTCCTTGTCATCGGAACTTACCTCGCTATTCGACGTGGCTCTGAATGAGAGAGACTTCCTAGTCTTTAGCTCCGGTGTATCCTTCTTCTTTTGCTTCAGCTTTGTCTCGTAGGCCATCAGATTGCCTAGGAGATCCTCCATGTTGAGCTCCTCTACGTCATTTGCCTCCTCGATCACGGTGACCTTTTGTTCCCACTCCGATCCGGGGGAATGAAGAAGCTTTCCTTGAAGCTCCCCCTTGATAAAGGTCTTCCCTAAAGCTTTCAATTCATTTACAATGAGAGTGAACCTAGTGTTCATCTCACTTAATGTTTCGTTAGTCTTCATAGAAAATGATTCAAATTCTTGTGAAAGTAAATTAATTTTAAAAGACTTTACCTTAGAGGTACCCTCATGAGTTACCTCAAGTGTGTACCAACCAAATCTCGTATGCGATGGCGGACTGCGAGATTCTGTTGAATTCTTCTGGGCCCAACGTGCAATATAATACGTTCATTGTTTTTGCGTTGAGAGAGAGCTCACGGATTTGTTGTTGCGAGTAGCCTCCTGCGGGTTTCTCCGGGATGTCAAACGGCATCTCGCATTTGGCCCAAATCATGAAGTCATTGGCTTGAAGCCATGTCTTCATCCGTAGCTTCTAGTAGGGGTAGTTGCTCTCGTCGAAGAAAGGCGGACAGGTTGTGGACTGCCCTCGGAAATCCTGATCGCGGAACTGCTCCCCTCCATAGATCTCTTACCGATTTTTACGCCAAATAGCAAGAAACTGCTCTAATACCAATTGTAATTCCCTACGGGAGGGGGTGAGATATGCGTGATGTATAAAATGCGAAATAAAAAAGATAATAATCTCACAAATGAAGCAATCACACAAGACACAAGTAGTTTTTAGGTGGAAACCCAAACCGGGTGAAAACCACCAGCTAACCCTCTCGAGTTAGGATTTCTCGATCGACAACGTCGATCAAATCCATTAACGTACTACTTTAACAAGGGTAGTATAACCTTAATTATAACCATGCTATGAGTACGAGGGTAGCGTTCCTCAACTCCTCATCTTCACAAGGAGGATTTTGTCTTACGAAGGAGACGGGAATTCGCAAAGCAAATACCCAACACAATTACAAAGATAAATTACAAAACAACCTATAGAGCTAACAAAGATTAACTTAGCTACCATAGGTAAAAATACTTCCCTTTGATGGGAGTGCATTGGCTTGACAACGTGGGTGCGTGAACCATGTGGTGGCACTTCATTCTCATGTAATTGCGGAGGGAGAGCGGGAGTGCAGTGAGAAGAAAGCTCTTAAGATGTGGAACTGTGGAATGGAGAGCAAGATCTTCTTCTAAAGTGTTTTGGATACAAATAGATGTGGAAATGTATTGCTTGGGTGTGTGTTTGTAAGGCAAGGGTCCTCCTCTATTTATAGAGGGCCAAGGAAGGATTTGGAAGGCCTTAGAAGGCTTCCATAGTCGTTGAAGTTGAACCCAAGGAAAAATAGACCGTAATCAGAATCATTTATGATTCTGACAGGATCATCAGATGTCAGGTCCAGGTATCAGACATCTGGAAAACTTGTTTAAGATGTCTGGGAATTGAGTCAGACATTTGAATTTAGGCGTGTTTCCTTCCTGATTTGGTTTAAACCTAAATAGGGTTCTAGTGTAAAGCCATCAGAGGACGTACATGATGTTTGGCACTAGGTTTGGACGTCTGGAAACCTATTGTACAGTGGAAATGTATTCCTAAGATAGGTTAATGACTAGAATAATCTGATAAAGTGATTTTGGCTCACAACAAGGCTTAACGGTCACAAATCAGATGTCTGGGGTCCTCTACGGACGTCTGATAGAAGTCTAATAGTTATTTTCCTCAACATTTGCTTAGTTAGCCAACGTTTCACTAATTGGACGTCTAGCACAATCATCAGACGTCTGGACTAAGGTCTAGATGTCTGATTTCAACAGACAGAACCAACTAAGTCCAGCCTAAGCTATTGGACGTCTGAGTCAACAGTTAGACATCTTAAAAGTCACTATCAGACATCTAATTTTCATATTAGACCTCTGATTAGGCTGTCAAAATCCTATTTTGGTTTTCTAAGTTCTCTACAGAAAACTTAACAATCCTAGGGTTGTGCAGGTGTTCCTCGGACTACTTTGAGGGTACTTTGAGTCTCTTTAACATGCTACTAAGGGATAAAATAAAGAGCAACAAAAGAATAAACTACAAATTACAAGAAGGGAAATGTATCCTATTCTTCATCTCCTTCCTTCTTCAAGCTTTCGCTCCTCGCAAAGCTCCTCCTCCTCCGTCAAGCTTCTCCAATTCTCCATGGATGCAAGCTCGAACTTTGTCTAAATATGTCTCCATTTGCAATTAACCTGAAATCTAAGACTTCAAATACAAATGTTAAATAACATGTGTTTTGTTATCATCAAAATAAATGATCGTGGTGCTTTAGCACTAACATCAACAATATGAACATCAAGTCCCTTATTATATTTTTGGAATTTTTGTTTTTGCATTTTCTTAAAATTTTTTGTTTTGTAATTTTTTTGAAACATCTCAAAATTTTTCAATTTTTTCGGTATTTTTCAATAATTCTATACTATATACACTACTAGTGTGTCTATAATTGCATTCCATAAAATGATTTTACCATTTACACCCCTCATGCTTAAATGATGCAATGTTCTCATCGTATGAACATGGTGGATGTAAATGCATGCTCTGCTTTTCACTAACTTAGACTACGAACGCGGCTTCAAGACGTCTTTTAAGACGTCTGGGAGGTGGCCCAGACGTCTGACCAGACGTCTAGAACCCCTTCCAGATGTCTGGGATTCGATTTCTGCGGCACGCGCAGGCGCGCAGACCTGCGACACCCCTTTTCCCCTCTCTCCTCCGCAGGCGCAGCTCTGCCCCTCTCTCTCTCTCCCTCTCCCCGCGTGGCTTTAAAAGGGCCCTCGCCCTCTCGCTCGCTCTCATCTCCTCCGCTCCCTTCTTCGTCTTCTTCCAGCCAATGCGAGAGTGAGCGAGCGGCGGCAGCGGCAGCCGCGGCGGGTGTGCGGGAGGAGGTGTTGCGCGAGGGTGGAGATGCTCGGCCGTGAGGGCTCGAGCTTGCCGAGCAGCTGGAGCCGGCCGGCGGGGAAGCAGCGGGCGCGGAGTGACGCGGGAGGGCTGCTGCAGCTCGAGCAGCAGGCGGACGAGGCACGGCGCAGCCGTGCGTCGCGGGCAGAGAGCACGTCAAGCTCTGATTTTGGAAGTTTTTCCAGAATCAGACGTCTGGCATTCCAACCAGACGACGGGGAAGACGTCTGGCAAGTAAGTTACTTTTCGTCCTTCGTCCTTCGTCCTTTTCTGCGATCGTTGTACTGAGCACGAGGAGTGGGTACGTGCAAGGTCTGAGATTCGCATCCATCGCGAATCAGACGTCTGGCCGCAGTGCCAGACTACCGGAAGGACTTCTAGACGTCCGGGCTGACCATCGGACGTCTGGGAACTAGGCCAGACGCCCCCGCAGGCTTTTGGACATCTGAGAAACTACGCAGAACAAAGGTATCCTCTGATCCACTTTTTAAGACGTCTGGAAGATGTTCCAGACGTCTGATTTTGGACTGTTTCGTCGTTTTTGACCCGTTTAGGGCCCGTTCGGAGTCCGTTTTCCGCATTTCGAGTTGCGTTCTTTTCGGAATAAAATCCTCTACCCGTTTACAGTAATTATATACTGTTCTGAGAAACCCCTTGTGTTTGATCCTTGTGAAAGGACCCCATTCCATTTCAGTCTTGGGGATTGCGGAGGCGTGCAGGATTTCCGACCACGCCCCCAGTACTTCCGTTGTAGCTGGTAGAGTGGCTTAAGAATTATTAACATAATTTGTTACAATTATGGAACAATTAAATAGAACCTAGGGCATTGCATGAATCCTAGGAATGAGAAACCAGATTGAATGATAGATCCTAGGGTATTGCATGAATCCTAGGGCTGGAAAACTAGATTGAATGATAGATCCTAGGGTACGGCATGAATCCTAGGACTGGGAAACTAGTGATATGAATATAGATATTGCAGTCTTGGAAAATGTGGAAAGGAAATATTTGCTGCCTGTAAATTGATTTAACAGTTGCCTGTTATGAATAAATGAACATGATTGAGAATATGGGTTGTATGAACGTAAAACTGAAGAAGGGTGAAACCTGAATATGCTGAGTTAAAAGAGCTGGAACCCTACGGGGAGTTAGGAGTAGAACTCTTGGAAAGAGAATGAAATGGAACTGAGAAGGAAAGATGTGTAGGTGCATTGTCTCTTGGGTACTTAGTGCCAGGGGAAGCACCTGTTACCTACTTAGTGCAGAGCGGAGCCAGCTGCCCCAGGGACCCGGGGTTAGGTCTGGCCACTTTGTACCGACTTGTTGGCCCTCGTGTACACAGTACCGAGGAGAGCTACTAGTGTAGGGCGAGTACTAGCTACCCCACGGGCCCCGGGGTTCTGCTAGCTCACCTACACCGACTTGTTAGGCCCACTGGGCAAACCAGGGTAGTCAGGCGAGGGTGCGCGGACTGTGGAGGGGCAAGGCCCCTGTTTGGTTACTGTGGAGGGGCAAGGCCCCTGTTTGGTTACTGTGGAGGGGTTGGACCCCTGTTACTGAGAGGGCTCTGCCCTATACTGCTTCCGTGCTGTGCTTTGGGCGCACCCGTTAACAGAAATGACTGACCGCGTGCCAGTGCGGGTTAGCTACCCGTGCGTTTACCGCACGTGCCGTAGTCACTGTTACGCCTGTCAGTGACCTTGGGGTGGTTGACTGATAGTAGGATCACCACGGGGGACTCTCCCGGCCAGGAGAGCACCACGTGCTACTTCTACTGTTCGGAAAAGACTGCAATCAAGATCGTTCCCACGAGGAACATTCGAGATCAAGTGAAGGATCTGAGAAATAGATAAATTATGAAAAAAATAGAAAGACGTAAATAAAGGAAGAAAGAAAATAAAACAGCTACTGTACACTTTACTGTTTCTTTAGTTTAGCTGCCACTCTACTCAGCATTTCGCTGACGTGTTACACTCGTTACTTTTCAGGACCAGGTGTTGAGCAGCCAGGGTCAGCGGCTGCAGAGGACGCTGGGCCGAGTAGGGTCCAGTAGAGTTACCACTGTTCTTTTGTGCCCTTTTTGTTCCATTGTAGTGAGTAGTTTTTATTACTCTCTGTACTTTTCTTTACTCGCAGTTCTTGTTATGTTATAAATGTTGTTCTACTGTTGTGGTGGTACATGCTGTAGTAGTTCTTTTTCTTACTGCTGTATTTTGTTACTGCCAGTTATATTTCATGTTGAATGTGGTTTATTTTACTGCCCTTTTGGTTACTTCCTCGTTGGACGACTAGGTCTTGGGATTAGTCGAGTCGGTCCGGTTCTCATGTCTCGTAGGGACTCGGGAATCGGGTCGTTACAAGATGGTATCAGAGCAAGGTCGTCCCGAGAAGTGAATCAACTGACTGGAAAATAACCAATTCATATGTCTATAACTAGAGTAGCCACCACAACATATCTTTTGACATGAGCTCTTAGACGTTTCCGTTAGGTATCGTTCCATAATGACGTGTTCCGTTTTGTTTCGCGTCTCCTTGCAGGAGATGCCTTGTCGCGGGACTGGTGAGGCGGGCCACAGGCGCGGCCGAGGACGAGGTCGGCGAGGTGGGCGTGCCGTTGCCGACGCCTCAGTGGACCAACCACTACTCCCGGGCGTCCAGGCCCAGGACCTCTCCCAGGTGATATGGGATATTGTGCGAGAGGAGCTCCACCCACCGCCTCGAGCGCCTCACCCTGGGGCTGCGGAGGGGTAATCCTCTGTGGGACCACCCGACGGACGCGGCGCTGGACATGGGGGAGGGGATGGGCCACCGCCGCCCCCACCTTCCTCCGACACTTCTGTGCACGAGGCACCTTTGCCTGGAGGTGCACCAGCATCCCCACTGCAGTGCCACTTCGAGCTCTTTGGACAGTTCCGGAAGCTGAAGCCCCCTCCTTCAAGGGGGATGAGGACCCGACCGAGGCAGAGGACTAGCTCGAGCAGCTGGAGAAGATTTTCAACACCCTTTGCCCCCAGGTGGAGTGCCGCGTGGCTTTTGCCACGTATCAGCTGGAGAGTGCGGCACACAGGTGGTGGAGGGCGGTCAGGGGATAGGAGAGGGACGAGCCGACCTGGGATTGGTTCGTCGCCCTCTTCTGCGAGCAGTACTTTCCCCAGACGTGGCAGGACCAGAGGAGGCGGGAGTTCCACACTCTCCGCCAAGGGACGATGACAGTGAGCGCGTACCACACGCGTTTCCTGGAGCTATCCCGCTTTGCAGCGATAGCGGTAGCTACTGAGGAGGAGCGCCTTTGGAGGTTCACCGAGGGGCTCCAGCCTGCGATTCGGGGGTATGTCAAACCCCTGAAGCTGCCTACGTTTTCGAGGGTGGTGGAGGCAGCCATGACTTACGAGGAGACCAACCCGTCCGCGCGAGACACTAACGGCGGGTGGAAGAGGCCCTTTCAGCCAGACTTTTCACAGGGCCGGCGAGAGAGGAGACACGTGGCGTCCGCAGGAGAGCCATCACGTTTTGCAGGGCCATCCGTGGCCTTTGGAGGCCCTCGACAGAGGCCAGTCGCCAGCACCGGACCCTCGCCCAGCCGACAGTAGGGACCCACTGAGGGCGGGAGTTGGGTTCCCCTCTGTTACCAGTGTGGCCAGCCGGGCCACATCAGGAGGGACTGCCTGTCTAGGGTAGGAGGTCAGCAGATACTTCCCGCGCAGAGCACTGGAGGCCACAGTTCCCAGGTGCGAGGAGGAGGACAACAGTCACGAGGAGGGTACCGGCCAACACCTGCCCGTCCGACGCAGAGTGTGGCTGCTTCGTCCGCACCTAGAGCTGAGGGGAGTATCAACGCTCTGACACACAGGGATGCCAGAGCTTCGGGCTCGGTGGTGGCAGGTATGGTTTCAGTTTCCGGCAGACTCGTTTACACACTTTTCGATTCCGGCGCTTCGCACTCGTTTGTCGCAGCCAGTTTCGCAGTTAGTTTGGGCCAGGATTATTTGCTGTTAGAGAATCCGTTAGTAATCAGAGGTCTGAGTGGTCAGCTGTTTGTAGCTGAGGAGGTGTACACGGATTGCGAGGTCAGCGTCGGGGGATATAGCCTTCTAGCTGACCTGATTATGATACAGATGGAGGACTTTGGCGTAATTCTGGGGATGGACTGGCTGTCCGCTTACCACGCTTTGATGAACTGTTTTGAGAGGAAGATCGTCTTCTCCATGCCGGAGTTTCCTTCTTTCGAGTTTCACGGACAGCCAGTGGACGGAGGCTTCAAGTGCATTTCGGCACTTCGGGCGGCGAGACTTTTGAGCAAGGGGTGAGAGGGCTTCCTAGCTTGTGTGGTGGCAGAGCCCAGCCCTGTAGCAGATTTCCAGAGCATCCCGGTAGTTAGAGAGTACCCTGACGTGTTCCCAGATGAGTTACCAAGACTACCGCCTGAGCGTGAGATCGAGTTTGAGATCTCACTAGTACCAGGGACCAACCCCATCTCCACCACGCCATACAGGATGGCACCGCTTGAGCTACGAGAGCTCAAGTCTTAGTTGCAGGACCTTTTGGAGAAGGGTTTAGTGAGGCCCAGTGCGTCTCCCTGGGGAGCCCCGGTACTGTTTGTGAAGAAGAAGGATGGTACCCTACGCCTTTGTGTGGACTACCGACAGCTGAATAGGGTCACCATCAAGAACAGATATCCGCTGCCGAGGATCGACGACTTGTTTGATCAGTTGCGGGGTGCCACGGTGTTCTCCAAGATCGACTTGATGTCTGGATACCACTAGTTGAGGATCAGGGAGACAGATGTCTCCAAGACAGCTTTCCGCACCCGGTACGGACACTACGAGTTTTTGGTCATGCCGTTTGGGTTGACCAATGCCCCCGCTGCTTTCTTGGACCTGATGAACCGGGTGTTTAGACCGTACTTGGACCAGTTCGTGGTGGTTTTCATTGATGATGTACTCATCTATTCTAGAGATCAGACGCAGCACGGACAGCACTTGCGGATGGTTTTGGACACACTGAGACGACGTAGGCTGTACGCCAAATACAGCAAGTGCGAGTTCTGGTTGAGGGAGGTGACCTTCTTAGGTCATGTGATCTCTGGAGATGGCTTGGCAGTGGACCCAGCCAAGGTTGAGGTAGTGCTCAGGTGGGAGAGACTGCGTTCAGTCACTGAGATTCGCAGTTTCCTGGGACTGGCAGGCTACTACAGACGATTCATCAGAGGTTTTTCACAGATCGCGCGTCCTATGACACAGTTGACTCGGAAGGACGTGCCCTTCACTTGGACGGATGCCTGTGAGGCGTGTTTTCAGGAGCTGAAGGAGAGGTTGACCTCGGCTCCCGTGCTCACCATCCCTGACAGTAGTGGCGGGTTCGTTGTGTACACGGACGCCTCCTTGCAGGGGTTAGGAGGTGTGCTCATGTAGAGGGGTCACGTTGTCGCTTACGCTTCGCGGAAACTGAAGCCCCATGAGCATACCTACCCTACCCACGATCTGGAGTTGGCAGCTGTCGTCTTCGCGCTGAAGACCTAGAGGCACTACTTGTACGGTGAGACCTTCGAGATTTTCACAGATCACAAGAGCCTCAGATACCTTTTTGATCAGAAGGAGCTCAACATGAGACAGAGACATTGGTTGGAGCTCCTGAAGGACTATGACTGCAGCATTTCCTATCACCCGGGCAAGGCCAATGTGGTGGCTGACGCCTTGAGCCAGAAGGCGCTCGCACACTTGGCCAGTTTACAGTTACAGAGTTAGAGCCTCTTGGAGGAGGTGGGCAGTTGGTGACCCCTGGAGTTACGGAGGCACTGTGGGGCAGTGACTGTGACACGACAGACTAGGCAAGAGCTAATAGACCGCATCATCACAGGATAGATGGCCGATCCGTACTTGCAGTCCTTGCGCGACAGAGTACTATCAGGAGACCCAGGGGACTTCTCTTTCACAGACCAGGTGCTACGCTTGAGGGGACGGTTGTGCGTTCCCAGGGATGAGGAGCTGTTGAGAGAGCTCCTGACTGAGGCACACGGTTCCATATTCACCATACATCCCGGAAACACGAAGATGTACCACGACTTGAGACGCGAGTTTTGGTGGAGGGGGATGAAGCGGGATGTGGGTGAATTCGTGCAGCAATGCTTAGTGTGTCAACAGGTGAAAGCCGAGCATCAGAGGCCTGCAGGGCCACTATAGCCGCTTCCAGTGCCAGAGTGGAAGTGGGAGAGCATCACCATGGACTTGGTAGTGGGTTTTCCTGTTACCCAGCGAGGACACGACGCAGTCTGGGTAATTGTGGATAGACTGACGAAGACGGCACGATTCTTGCCGATCCGAGTCACTTTGGGACCAGCACAGT
This sequence comes from Thalassia testudinum, assembly GCA_037157565.1. Classification (NCBI taxonomy): domain Eukaryota; kingdom Viridiplantae; phylum Streptophyta; class Magnoliopsida; order Alismatales; family Hydrocharitaceae; genus Thalassia; species Thalassia testudinum. The sequence continues at coordinate 125,078,132 of JAZHRO010000055.1, forward strand.
TGGCAGAGAGGTATATCCGCGATGTGGTACGACTACACGGAGTTCTGCGGGAAATCGTATCCGACCGGGATACCCGCTTTACGTCCCAATTTTGGGCTGAGTTTCAGCAGGCCTTGGGGACGCGGTTGAGGTTTAGTACAGCTTACCACCCCCAGACGGACGGACAGTCTGAGCGCACGATACAGACACTTGAGGACCTTTTGCGTGCCTGTGTACTGGATTGGAGGGGCTCTTGGGAGGAGCACCTGCCCCTAGCGGAGTTTGCATACAACAACAGCTATCACTCGAGCATCGGCATGGCTCCCTACGAGGCTCTGTACGGATGGAGGTGTACAGCACCCTTGAGTTGGGTTGAGGTGGGGACCAAGTGGGAGGTTGGCCCCAGGTTGATCCGGCAGAGTCAGGAGGTAGTCGAGCAGATCCACAGGCGACTTCGCATTGTCAGGAGTAGACAGAAGAGCTACGCGGATCGGAGACACAGAGAGGTGCAGTTTGAGGTTGGGGACCACGTCTTTCTTTGTGTTTCACCCATGAAGGGCCTGCAGTGGTTTGGGTGAGAGGGAAGCTCGCGCCGAGGTTTGTGGGTCCCTTTGAGGTCCTGGAGCGGGTTGGACCCGTTGCTTACAGGCTTGCCCTCCCTCCCCAGCTTTCCAGTGTGCACGACGTGTTCCACGTGTCCAACCTCAGGAAGTACGTAGCCGATCCCAGTCACGTACTGAGTCACGAGAGCGTCGAGGTGGACGACGACCTGACCTACCCCGAGCGGCCAGTGCAGATTCTTGACCGAGCCGTTCGCAGTTTGAGACGAAAGCAAGTACCCCTGGTGAAGATTTTGTGGAGGAGCCAGCGGTACAAGGAGGCTACCTGGGAGCCTGAGGCGGCGATGCAGGAGCGGTACCCGGAGCTCTTCACGGGTATGTCTTTCGGACCGGCTTCGGTCCTCTTTGAGTTTGTTATTTTTTTATATGACGTTTTTCCCGCACCCTAGTTAGCGTAAGTTTCAGGGACGAAACTTCCTTTGAGTTTGTTATATTGTTACGAACACGGCTTCAAGACGTCTTTTAAGACGTCTGGGAGGTGGCTCAGACGTCTGACCAGATGTCTGGAACCCCTTCCAGACGTCTAGGATTCGATTTCTGCGGCACGCATGATTCCGTCTGTGCGCCTGCACGCAGACCTGCGACACCCCTTTTCCCCTCTCTCCTCCGCAGGCGCAGCGCTGCCTCCTTCTCTCTCTCTCTCTCTCTCCCCGTGCGACTTTAAAAGGGCCCTCGCCCTCTCGCTCGCTCTCATCTCCTCCGCTCCCTTCTTCTTCTTCTTCCAACCAGTGCGAGAGTGAGCGAGCGGCGGCAGCGGCGGGTGTGCGGGAGGAGGCGTTGCGTGAGGGTGGAGATGCTCGGCCTTGAGGGCTCGAGCTTGCCGAGCAGCTGGAGCCGGCCGGCGAGGGAGCAGTGGGCGCGGAGTGACGCGGGAGGGCTACTGCAGCTTGAGCAGCAGGCGGACGAGGCGCGGCGCGGTCGTGCGTCGCGGGTAGAGAGTGCGTCAAGCTCTGATTTTGGAAGTTTTTCCAGAATCAGACGTCTGGGATTCCAACCAGACGACGGGGAAGACATCTGGAGGACTGTCCAGACGTCTGGTAAGTAAGTTATTTTTCGTCCTTCGTCCTTTTCTGCGACCGTTGTACTAAGCACGAGGAGTGGGTACGTGCAGGGTCTAAGATTCGCATCCAACGCGAATCAGACGTCTGGCTGCAGTGCCAGACGACCGGAAGGACTTCTAGACGTCTAGGGTGACCATCGGACGTCTGGGAACTAGGCCAGATGCCCCCGCAGGCTTCTGGACGTCTGAGAGACTACGCAGAACAAAGGTATCCTCTGATCCACTTTTTAAGATGTCTGGAAGATGTTCCAGACGTCTGATTTTGGACTGTTTCGTCGTTTTTGACCCGTTTAGGGCCCATTCGGAGTCCGTTTTCCGCGTTTCGAGTTGCGTTCTTTTCGGAATAAAATCCTCTACCCGTTTACAGTAATTATATATTGTTCTGAGAAACCCCTTGTGTTTGATCCTTGTGATAGGATCCCGTTCCATTTCAATCTTGGGGATTACGGAGGCGTGCGGGATTTCCGACCACGCCCCCAGTACTTCCGTTGTAACTGGTAGAGTGGCTTAAGAATTATTAACATAATTTGTTACAATTATGGAACAATTAAATAGAACCTAGGGCATTGCATGAATCCTAGGAATGAGAAACCAGATTGAATGATAGATCCTAGGGTATTGCATGAATCCTAGGGCTGGAAAACTAGATTGAATGATAGATCCTAGGGTACGGCATGAATCCTAAGACTGGGAAACTAGTGATATGAATATAGATATTGCAGTCTTGGAAAATGTGGAAAGGAAATATTTGCTGCCTGTAAATTGATTTAACAGTTGCCTGTTATGAATAAATGAACATGATTGAGAAAATGGGTTGTATGAGCGTAAAACTGAAAAAGGGTGAAACCTGAATGTGCTGAGTTAAAAGAGCTGGAACCCTACAGGGAGTTAGGAGTAGAACTCCTGGAAAGAGAATGAAATGGAACTGAGAAGGGAAGATGTGGAGGTGCATTGTCTCTTGGGTACATAGTGCCAGGGGAAGCACCTGTTACCTTCTTAGTGCAGAGCGGAGCCAGCCGCCCCAGGTACCCGGGGTTAGGTCTGGCCACTTTGTACCGACTTGTTGGCCCTCGTGTACACAGTACCGAGGAGAGCTACTAGTGTAGGGCGAGTACTAGCTACCCCACGGGCCCCGGGGTTCTGCTAGCTCACCTACACCGACTTGTTAGGCCCACTGGGCAAACCAGGGTAGTCAGGCAAGGGTGCGCGGACTCTGGAGGGGCAAGGCCCCTGTTTGGTTACTGTGGAGGGGCAAGGCCCCTGTTTGGTTACTGTGGAGGGGTTGGACCCCTGTTACTGAGAGGGCTCTGCCCTATACTGCTTCCGTGCTGTGCTTTAGGTGCACCCGTTAACAGAAACGACTGACAGCGTGCCAGTGCGGGTTAGCTACTCGTGCATTTACCGCGGGTGCCGTAGTCACCGTTACGTCTGTCAGTGACCTTGGGGTGGTTGACTGATAGTAGGATCACCACGGGGACTCTCCCGGCCAGGAGAGCACCACGTGCTACTTCTACTGTTCGGAAAAGGCTGCAATCAAGATCGTTCCCATGAGGAACATTCGAGTCAAGTGAAGGATATGAGAAATAGATAAATTATGAAAAAAATAGAAAGACGTAAATAAAGGAAGAAAGAAAATAAAACAGCTACTGTACACATTACTGTTTCTTTAGTTTAGCTGCCACTCTACTCAGCGTTTTGCTGACGTGTTACACTCGTTACTTTTCAGGACCAGGTATTGAGCAGCCAGGGTCAGCGGCTGCAGAGGACGCTGGGCCGAGTAGGGTCCAATAGAGTTACCACTGTTCGTTTGTGCCCTTTTTGTTCCGCTATAGTGACTAGTTGTTGTTACTCTCTGTACTTTTCTTTACTCGCAATTCTTGTTATGTTATAAATGTTGTTCTACTGTTGTGGTGGTACATGCTGTAGTAGTTCTTTTTCTTACTGCTGTATTTTGTTACTGTGAGTTATATTTCATGTTGAATGTGGTTTATTTTACTGCTCTTTTGGTTACTTCCTCGTTGGATGACTAGGTCTTGGGATTAGTCGAGTCGGTCCGGTTCTCGTGTCTCGTAGGGACTCGGGAATCGGGTTGTTACAAGACGGAAGGAAGTCGGAATAAGGAGATAAAAATCTCTGGCAGACAATTTCATGTCTGATACAAGTATCAGAGTGGAAAGTCAGGCTAAGTAGTGAAATGCAAGACAAATGTGGCTATGAATGCATGCTAAAAATGCAAGGATGGACACTTGAAGAAATGGAAAAGAAATAAAGGTGAAAACAACTATATTCAAAAGATAGGTTGCTAAGTTTTATGCCTTCAGCAAGCGCAAACCTAGTAAAGGTGTCAAAAATGTAGGAGCAAGATGATGGATAGAGAATTGACAAGTCAATGAGGCTCAATGAAAGATACAAATCATGATGTATAAAATGGAAGTTGGCAATCTCAAAGGTGAAGATAGGCTTTATAGTCAATTAGAATCAGATACTTGGTACAAGGTCCTAGTAAGGAATATAGTTGGGTGACTTGGCTCAAGGTCCAAGTAGAGAAACAGAATCAGAATGTCCAGAAAAATCTACAGCTTCCATCTCTTCAATCAATGAATGCAGAATCAAGAAGATGAATCAGGGTTGGGAAGAAGAGGTGGCTACTGATCTGAGTATAGTACAGAAGGATCAGAAGTGTAGGAGAATAGGGAGGATAGAATATGGAGGAACAAATGTTCCTTTGGACAATAGGGAAAAGATATGTCAATGAATACTCAGCAGGTAGTGTCACAAATGGATTGTTCATAGTTCCTTCCTTTAAGGAGACTGTGAAGAAGGGAATGAGTGTAGGTGACTTGGGCATCAGTAGCCAAAGGAACTACTAGTGGTTGGTGTCAAGAACATCAACTACCATCCATAAGTTCGATTTTTGAAAACATTTTGCAAAGCAGTCACAAACTCACAACAAAATCAATCCAACCAAACAACATCTCAATCTCAAAATCAAGACCACAGAAATCAAGTAAGGCAAAAGTCGTGAATTTTTCCTAATGGTCTGCTACGAAAAATAAAGTGAGCAAACGTAATTATTGGTCCAATTGTATGCATCCTAAGAGAAACCTAGCGAAGTGCAGACCTCTAAATCCACTCAGAATTTGGATAAGTTAGCGTAAGAATCCAAGATCCTGTAGGTGCTTAGAGAGATGAGATAGAAAAGTGTGTTTTTGTGCACTTTATGTGATTGTGTAGTGTGTACACGATAAGCAATCAACAGAATCTCGATGAAAAACCACACAAGCTTTCAGATAATTTAATTATGTCACACTTTGAATTAGGTTCTTCTCTTTAAGAGTGCTTTTCATGTAGATGGGTCTCACTTTTTAATGTTTTGCAGACAAGTGGTGGTCTTGCTTAATTATGTCCAATGCAAAGTATGGCAGGAACTTAAGAAAGTTAGAAATCATGCCTAGCTCTAGCACTCAACATTTAATGCACATTGATAGAAAATAAATCTAGTAGGAATTGATGCAAACCTAAGATGGAATGCCTATTTCATGGTGCTGGTAGATAAGTAGAGATGAAATATTTTTGGTATTTTCAATTTTGCAAATTTTTTTAATGCAAGAAAGCAAATCAAATAAAAAATAAAGAGAAAAGCCTAAAGTGATAGAGAATAAAAGAATAGGTGTCCACAATCCACATTATTACATCAAGTGTGTGAGAACATGCTCTCACAACTTATGCTTATACAAAGAATCCTAAAAATAAAAATAAAACCTAAACCTAAATCCTAATGTCTAAACTAATCTAAACATGGCTTCGTCGAGAAAGTCTTGGAGTCAAAGAAACACTGGGAAACAAGTCCACCAAGAAGTAGCAATTCTCCTCCAACTCCTCCTCAGAAACCATGAAAACAAAACAAAAGAAAAATGATTAGTCAAACCAATATATACAAAAAGAATCAAAGAATATAACAAATAAAAGAATGTATATACAATAAAAAATTTGAATAAAAGAATCACCATATATAAAGAAAAGCAAAATTATATACAAGAAAAAGAACAAAAGAAAATTTTTGGCATATAAAGAGTTGCCTCCTGGCAATAGTGCCAAAAATTGATCGACGATAATCAGTGTTGCATAAAAATAGTGATTTAATGATGTTGTTGTTTGTAGTATAGCGTCATAATGCAAATAGATGTCGTGTCATTGCCTTTACATAACTTTTACTGGTTTATTCCAGGTTGTTCATTAGGAGGCAGTTATTGAAATGACCCGTCACCTTTTGGTCCTTTAAGACGTCTGGGATGTTCACCAGACATCTGGAGAGAGAGCTAAATGTCTGAAAATGCTTTTCTTTTCGGCGTGTACCGTGCCAATGCCACTCCCTCGTCCACGCCTCATGCCTCACCTTGCGACGACCATCCCCATACCCCGCACCACTCCCTGCGACGCCACACCTCTCCCCTCACCTCCTCTCCCTTTATAAACCCCCTCCTCCTCTCCATCTCACACCACGACAGCCGAGCAAGAGAGAGAGCAGGGCGCCAGAGAGGGAGCGAGCAGAGAGCGGAGAGCTGATCGCGAGTCTAAGCACGAGAGCAGAGGGCGCTGTGCTGCTCTGCTGCAGCATTTACGGTGAGGAAAGCCAGAGTGGTTTCACAGAAGTCATTTTTCTGCGGAATCAGATGTCTGGAGCAACATCTAGACGTCTTACCGAATGTCCGAAGGTAGATTGAGACGTCTGGTAGAGATCTATTTTCCATATTTCTTCTTTATCAAAGGCCTGACAGTGCACGTACATGTGTCAAAAGTTGGAAGGCGGACCGAGGCAGTTTCAGACGTCCGGGAGCATCTCTAGACGTTTGACGAAACCCTCGGATGTCAGCACTGCATTCCAAACATCCGATAGAGGTGCCCCGAGAGAGGTATGCTTGCGAGTTGATTTAAGACGTCTGGGATCTCTCCCAGATGTCTGATTTCTATCAGGACTCATGTTTTAGGCCCGTTTAAGGCCCAATCGATGTCAGTTTTCCGTAAACGAAACATCATTGTTTTTCGTATGAATTTCTTCACGTAATGGTAGCTTGTCTGTATCTTTTGGAACCTATTTGACCTATCCATCCACGTCTTAGGTCTCCAATTTGTCAGGTGTATGGAACCTGCAGAGACGTCGGGAGCTGCTGTACGAGCTCCCATTCGACCCGATTATCCTGGTAGAGTGGTTCTAACTAATTTTCCAAGTTAAATAAAATGCATGCAATTAGTCAAAACCTAGGATGTGAGATGAATCCTAGGAAGAAATAAACGTATGCTCTAGAATACAACTATTCAATTGTACCCTAGGTTATGACATGAACACTAGGGATAGAAAAGATGCATGTGTAGAGGGATGGATGATTAAATCATAAGCTGCCTATACTACCTGAAATGAACTACATTATGGATAGGAGAAATGAACTCATACTGTGGAAACTGAGATGCCTGTTCTGTATGTAACAAACCAGATATGGAATAAAGAAAAGTTCATGTACGAACCCTACGGGGAATGTAGAACGAGATAAGAACACTGCAATACCGAGAACTAGACGGTTCTAGATTTTTTTTTTGCTGCCCACAGGCGGCCATTAAGGGAAGTGAGCTGACCTTCGTGTACACGGTACCAAAGAGAGAAACTATCCTTTGTAGTGTAGAGGGGAGCTTGCCACCCTTGGTTGAGACCTAGGGTGGGTTTGGCCACTCTACGTCAACTCTTGTTGGCCCTCGTGTACGTGGTATCGAGGTGAGCTACTTAGTGTAGGGGGGAGCTAGCCGCCCCAGGGGGCTTGGGGACAGGCATGGCCACCCTACACTGACTCTTGTTAGCTCGTTGGGCAAACCAAGATAGTCGGACGAGAGTACGCAGACTGAGGAGGGGCGAGACCCCTGTTCTGTTCTGAGAGGGCAAGGCCTTATACTATTCCAACTGTACATTGAGGCGTACTCGCTAGCGAAAACGACTGACCGCGTGCTAGTGCGGGGTAGCTACTCGTGCACTTATCACGTGCACTGTAGTCACCGCTATGTCACGACTGTGACCTCAGGGTGGTAGACTAGGTGTAGGACTACCACGGAGGAACTCTCCCGGCGAGGAGAGTGCTACGTGTGCATCCTACATTACAGGAAAACTGCAAGCAAAATTGTTCCCTTAGGGAACAAGAAGATTAAGTAATGTGATGGATCCTGATTAGAGATCTCTACACAAAAGACTGTTGTAGGATAATTTGGATCGGAAAGTAATATGTTAAACTACCTGTTAAATGCATTTTATGTTTAACCACCACTTTACTCAGCATTAGCTAACTCCAGTTATATAACTTTGCATAGGTCAGGGATTTGAGCAGCCCGAGATACCGACTGCTGAGGACGCTGGGCCTAGTCGAGCCCAGCTATAGTTTCTACTGCTTGTTGTCGTGAGTTCCTGTAATTATATTTTCAGCACTTTCCGTTATGTTCTCTAGTTTTGTTGTGATGGCAGTATTCATGTTCTTGAAGGCATGTAATATTCTAGAATTACTATTATATTTCTCCTTTCGTTGCCAAGTTCTTTCTACTTAGCTACTATACTTGTGTGGTTGTGAATTGATGCATGTTATTTGGTTATTTCTCGTTGGACGATTGGGTCTTGGGATTAGTCGAGGTGAGCCGGTCTCAGGTCCTGTAGGGATCTGGGTTCGGGTCGTGATAGTTATTGATATACATTAATCTCTATGTTCTAAAATTGCTCTTTTATTCCAAAAATGTCAATTATATATACAAAATGAGTCAATGAATCAAAGAATGAATGAATGAGTTAATTATGAACAAAAGAATCAATTAATTTCTAACTAAAATGCCTTAAACATATTTACAACTAATCAGGCATCAAAAACTAAATAAAACAACTCTATGTTAGTTACATATACTATACTAGATAATACCTAAGTATAGGTACAAAAATACTGATTAATATGTACTATACTGAATATACTAACATATACTATATATACAATGACATATCTAAGTGTCACTATAGCCTTATAAAACATATGTACAAACTACTATTTCTTCTGACATATATGTATACCTATAGTGATGGATAAAAAATGTCACTAAAGCCTTAGGAAAACTTATATACACAAATAAGGCTTATACCTATACTACTATATTTTCTATACTAATTATACATATACACATATACATATACTACATATTCTTATATATTATACATATGTATACAGTATACATATTATACATATACTTTTATACTCTACAAGTATACATATATATATACACTCCACACTCACTCAGTACACAACACTTAGGCTCTAACACTCGTGCCCAACACTTATAAATTTTTAGTTAACTATTAAGTATAACTTAGTATAAAATTTTATTAATGGGCAGGCCCGAGGCTTTTCATGGGATACACAGTACTCTCTCGGCTGGGACCTAACCACTACTAAGCCTACGCCCTAGTTTTTCTTATGGGTGTATTTTCATCCAATTAGAGGCCCAATAGGCGTACGACTCCCAGCCACCCACAGGCGCAAATGCACTTGCAGGCACGTGTGCACACACGCAAGCACATGCCCTTAGGCGTGCATGTAGATCAAGGAAATATGCATATGCTCATATAGTTTGCACCCTACGTTGACGACAGAGGGGGCTACGAGTGGAATTGCTTATATGCGGCTGTAGGTGCTTGAAGACCCATGATGTGGGACTATCTAGTAGCAGAATTGAGCATGGCACTGTGTTCTCTGAGGCCAAGTTTGAGCCTCGAATTGAAAGCTCTAATGGAGTCCAAATTCCAAATTAAATATAAGGTTTGAAAGCCCTTACATAGGGCTACTTAATTGTAGAATTAATTTATAAAAATAAGTTATTTAATTATATGTAAAAATTAGTTAAAGTTAGTGATGTATACACATTAAATTAGAGGTTAATTACTTAATAAATGTACAAATTAATAAATTAATGATGCAATTGACTTTATAAATAGTTAATTTATATAATAAGGTATTTATGAAATATTTTTAATTTATTTTAGAACATTTATTTTAATTTATGTGCATTTATTTACACTTTTTTATTAGATTTACATATAATTTAGTTATGAATATTATTATATAGGATAAATATATTATAAATAGGATGAAAATAATCAAAATTAATATATATATAAGTGTACAATATAAATTACTTTAGTAATAAGTTAATTTACTAATTTACTTTGTTTTAACTTAATAACTTAATTACCTACAATAATACATAAATAAATAAATATACATGTATCATACAGTATATAATAAATACTTAAATACGTATGTATAGTAATAGATATGATTATAGGTATGTACATAGTTATTTATAATTAACTAGTATTATATACATTTAATATAATTAAATAAATAGATAATTATATAATTACAGTATATATAGTTTAACTTCACATAAATACTTATTTAAATAGATATAATAGAGATATAAGTTATTTGTATGCATTTAAGTTATATACTTTACTATTTACATTTAGCTTAGTATTAAGTTATATTTACAAGTATAAATACTATATACATAGTATTTTTATGAAACTTTTGGCTTTTTCATATTTTTATAGTGTTTTTATGTTTAATATGGATAGGAAAGGAGAGAGAAAAGGTAAGATGAAGGAAGAATTTCTTTTTGTGAATTTTTTGAATATGATTCCTTTATTGAATTTCAGAGTAGATCGAACCGTCGGTTGGTATGTTCTACCAGCCCAAGGGTTCGGAATACTTTGAAACTTCGCACACTTAGAAAAATACATGACCTTACTCAAGACAGGTTTATTTTATTTTTTATGATTTTTTTATATATTTTCAATTTCACACACATAAGGCTTAAAAGGGTTATTCAACTAAGAACCTAAGCCTCTAAAGTGAGTTCTGAGGTACCGAGATTGAAGACAAGCATTTAAAAACACTCAGCACATCACGTGAAAGGTATTTGATCCACTGATCATGAATTTAACATCGAATTTCATAAACATTTTAATTTAGACAATTTGACATATTCCATGGTTGCTGATAGTGGATATTAAACATGAATTCAACTTCATGCAACTAGAATTTAAGTCAATGAAAGGTACATGAAAGCTTGAACCTTGAAGTTCTAATAGTACAATGCATGATCAGCTCATTTCAACCCTTGAATCAACTCAAAATAGCCCACCATTGTTGCTGTTGTGCTACTAACCGACAGCTTAATTGCCCAACTGCATGATCAACCAAACATGGTCTAATTTGCTGCTGCTATTTGCTACATTTGTTGAGTCATTAGTAGCTAATGCTGCTGTTGCTACATGGCACAGATCAGACCAAATAGGCCCGATCTGATACTCCTTTAAATCCCATCAGATCTGTAAATCCCACTAAAAAAAACACTTGAAATTTTTGTTTAAACTCTTCATTCAAATCAATGTTGGACTGATATAGGTCAGATTAGTCTTTTTAATTTGTTCCTCTATAAGTTTAGATATGAAAAGCCAAGACTCATGTGAAACACTGGAAATCTGATTGTTAAGATTAAGCACCTCCAGTTACTATGAAACCATTAAAAGATTCGTCTCAATCATTGCATACAATCACCAAGATGTCTAAAAATCCTTTCAAACTCAGATCAAATCTCAAGAATACATTCAAAAACCTAACTCAATCTTTCAATTGTCAGATTTAAATCATTGCTAGAGCCTCAAATCAGTGCAATTAATTTTCCTTAGTTATAGCTTTTAAGTAAGAACCAAAATTCAAAATCTAGAATGGAAATTGAGCTTTTTAAAACTCAAACAACATAGATCCAATCGAATGATTGCCCAGTAATCACAATATATCCCATTCAACTCAAATTCACTCATTGTAATCAATCGAATCCAAATTGAACGCAATTGCCTTAAAAATCATTTGATCGGCCATTAAAACCCAAATATGATAACTCATCAAATAAGCTCAATTTGAAACCAAGGGAGGGTCATTTGTGATCAGGTGGAAAGAGTGGAATAACCCTCATGTGGAGTTTGGTGCTCAAATCAAATTTGAACGTTTAAGAGCATCAGATCTGATTTAATGCCTTGATGAATGGGTGATTGGCGATTAAAATGCAAGGAAACATTCAGAAACGAGTGTGAGGTGATGAAGGAGATCAGTGGATCGATATCACAGTGAAAAACCACCTCTCTAATCTGAATTGATCAGAGAGGGCGAAGTTGATCTAAGCTAACTCTACTCCTAAATCTAACAGTGCATCAGTGAGTTCACTACTTAGTTTAGGATTTTACTGCTACAGAGATCTCCAACGAGGAATGGGGTCCCTGGATCCACAGTGGGTTGCTGTAGCGACGAAGTTCAGGAAGAAGAGACGCGTTTGTCACAAACGACCCTGATGAAGGAGAAAGAGAAGAACTGGAGATGGATGATGACCAACTGAGGAGGAGGGAGTCGATCGTGTCATGCGAGCATTGAGACACTGCTTAAGTAGCCACTTAAGTGGATCAAGTGACCGGTTAGGTGAGGTTAGGAAAAATAGGTATTGACGGTGGGATGAGGAGGGAGGATGTGTGGGAAGTTTTATACCAAACTTCCACCATCAGGTGGGATCTGAGGGAGGTGACGACGCACCGCATGAAGGCACAAGGAGGATGGTGGAAGATTCGAACTTGTTCTTAAGGAGCATAGGAACGACGACCAAGATGGGTCGTGTTCTTTGTGTGAATAGTGGAAGCGGGCTGTAGGTCCTTTGGTGTTTTTGCACCAAGACACAAAGGTGAAGGGGTAGGAAAATTAAGGAAGAGCCCATAAGTGGAGAGGATGATAACCAAAAGGTTCTCAAGAGCTATTAAAAAGGTCCTTGCAAATTTCACAAATGCCCTTGCAACTTTTTAAGGTGGATGAAATGTAATAACCTAAGGACCTGAATGTAATGTGATCAATGCAAGGTCCTAATGATGTCCAAATGCCATGGGATTTTTATTGAAGCTTAATTGAACATTTTAGAGCATGATTTCACTCTTGATTTGAACTTTTGAACCTAAAAATGTGTTCAATTGGAAATTGTATCATCATTTTGCATTTATGTATATAATATCTCATAAATTGAGCTAATTATGTGTTTTTAACCTAAACTTGATGTTTTAGGTCATCTCTATTAATTTCCACACTTAACCTATTTATTTTGTTAATAATATAATGTTTAACCTAGTTTTTAGCTTAACTTAAATATTTTAGCTATGATGAGCCATAGCTCATTAAGCAACATGGTCAAACTACTCCAGCTATAGCCTCAACCTTAGCACCTTCTCGTCAACAGCAAACCAACATGCTCATTACTCTGTCCAGCACCACCCACTTGAATTAAGCTAGCTCTCTCCTTACTTGGGATGTCAACTTCGGTTTCATGCTCCATCGTTTGTTGGACCAAGTACCTCCAGTCATCCTCTTATGATTTTGACATGGATGCAGAGTTTCAAGAGGACATAGAGGCTTTTCTTAGTTTCTTTTACATTTCTTTTCAGTACCTTGGTCTGTAGTACATTTTATCATGTGGTTTTACAGTTACTACTTTCTACCTATATTCGTAGCTTTCTATTTCATATGTTGAAATTGCTAATATAAATTAGATTGCAGTTACTTTGTCTATTTATTTCTACAAGCAGCATGTCATGAATTACATTCAACATTTAGAAAGGGGGAGATCATGTTCTAACTTAAATTTATATTGAACTTTTTCTTAATAACAAAGGGGGAGAAAATTATTCTATATGCATTCAATCTTTTGATTACAGAAGCAACATATGTCATGCATTTGCATTTGAATGTATATCTAATTATAGTTTTGTTATCATCAAAAAAGGGGAGATATTTTTGGTGACAAGGAACCCTCTCATGAGGTAAACCTAGGAAACTGCAAGTGCCCCAACACCATGACCTCCGGATAAATCCAACGTTGGCAAGACTCGAACTGCCGACCCTATTCCCCTAATATTGGTATAATGGCCTTAGTAGTTGAGCCACCCACTGGGGGCTAAAGGAGGAGATTGTTGATACCCTTGTTTTGATGTAACAAAACTATGTTTCATTTTGGACTAATCATTTCAGGTCATATTAAGATGAATTCTTGATGAAGTGATTATGTGCTAAGAAATATTAGATTCAAGAAGACCGTTATTAGTCTTAGAGTTATTATTTTATTTTTGTTGAATCTAGAAATATGTAAGGAACCTTAGAAAATATCATCCATTTCATTTTGATCTTCGATTGATGAGTCTAGTGGAGAGCTCTCCATCTCCTAAGGAGAGAGAGCACCCCATCCCCCTCCCCTTTTCCTTCCTACCTCCCCCGGTGCTCCTGCCTCTTGTGCTCTTTCCTTTTCTCTAGGGTTTTTGCTCCTTGATGCTTTGGTGAGGCCCCTCTTCCTCCCCTCCCTTTGGGGGGGAGCCAGGTTGCTACTCTCCATGGCTGCTCCTCCCCACTAGGAGCAATGGGTGGTGCCCTCGGGGTGGAGGCCTTGGTGTTTTATTGGTGGTTGTGCTTCTTTTGGTTTTCCACTTTTCTGCATTTTAGCTATGTTTTTGTTATGGTTTGCATGCTTTGTCTTCTTTTCGTTGTGTTTTTGTCACTCAAGTTTGCCATGCCGGAGCATTTGCGATCCCCTTTTTCCTCAGTTGAGAACTTCGATGCTCCTTTTCCCCTGGGGAAGGGGCCAGGTGGGTACTCAACTTTTGCCTCTCTTTCTTGAGGACCTAAGGGGTTGGAGGTGTTCTCTGCGGTTGCCTTTCTTTGTTGTTTTGGTGTAGGCTCTCTGTCTTTCTTTCTGTGTTCTGGTTTGTTTGGGTTTGTTCCATTTTGTGCTTCTCCTTTTGGCTTGTGGTGCTTTTTCTGTGCTGGGTAGCGGTGATTCCCTAGGTAGGTGATGGCTCCCTTCGAGTGGGACACCTCTCATGCTTTGGCGGCAGACCCCTGATTACCTTTGAAGGCCTCCTTTACCTCCGTTGTGGCTAATTGGGGTTCGAAGGAGCCACCTCCTTTTGGTGAGCTTTCGCTTTCAATGCGCAAGCCTGAGATCAGAGATGGATGCTCCTACACTTCCTTTTTGCCCTCGGAAGTTTTTAGATCTTAGTAAGGGTTTTAGTTCTTCTGTGGTTGTCAGAGCTTGGGGTGCTAAGCCTTCCCATCAGACTATGTTTGCCTTCCTTGTTAACAAGGTTAAGATCACGGGATTCTCTCTTGTTTCCCTTGATATGAGACATTGGCTAGTTGTGCTTCCTATTTGGATTTTTGCAAGATTTACTCTATGGGTTCGGTTGTCCTTGATCGTGTTAGGCTCCAATTCGTTAAATGGTCAGTGGGTTTTTGTACTGATGCTCTGGTCACGTGTGTTCCGATTTGGGTGGGCCTACCAGGTCTTAATTTGCATTTACTTCACCCCAATGTGCTTCTTTCTCTTGTTATCAGTTGGGTAACCCCATCTATGTGGATCCAAAGACTGCGCAAGGCTTAAGACCTGGGTACCCCATACTTCTGTTGACATTGATCTGCTTGCTGATCACCCTAGGCTTCTTAATATCTTTAATGGTGATGCTTTGGTTAAGTAGAGAGTTGTGTTCAAGAGGTTGTCGCTTTTTTGTTCCAGCTGTCTTAAGATTGGCCATGATGTGGTTTCTTATCCTTTAATTGTGAATGCAAGTGGCTGTCGGGAGAAGGGTCGGACACCTGCAGAGGTAGGTCAGGGGGTTGTTCAGATGAGGAATCCTCCCCCTAGTTATGTCCTTGGGCATTTTGGGAGGGGAAAGAAAATAGAAAGCAAAGATTTGGCTGTGGAGAAAGGCGTTGATGGTGACATGGAGCCTCTAGGGGATCAGGGGGTGAAATGTAATAGTTTGGATTCGTACTGTAGAACTCCTTCTTCTTTGGGGGGAACTATTCCTTTTTCTATTGTGACTAGTCCTCTGGATGGAAAGAAGAAAAAAAGAATAAAGCTATGTTGACGATAAGGAGGTCTTGGATGATCTTAATCCAGGACTTGCAAGGTCGGCGCAGGTATATTCTTCTGATCAGGATGATGATGCTCCTTTTTTTGATGCTAATGTTTCGATGGATTCTCTTTCTGCGTTTGAGTGTGATTCTCGTAGCGAAGAGGTTTTCCCGGATGATGATTTCGATAGGATCTTAGAGATTCCGCGATTGATAAAACTCTCGTGCTATAAATGAACATATTTCAATTGATTATTCTAATAAGGGAGATGAAGATTTGGGGATGTGCAAAGTCTTATCTAATCGTTTAAATGTGGTCCCAAGTTTTGAGCTTCTTAATGTGAAATAGACGCCCTTAAAGACTGATTTTCCTTATGTGATGTCTGCTAATGAAAATGGTTAGAATAAGGAAAACTTCCTTTCTAGAAAGTCTAGGATTTACACTTGGGGGATATACTTACCTATTCTGACCCCCCCCCGCCACCTAATCTAGATCCTGATCCTCCTTTGATCCTGGAGATTCATGATAGGGAGGTACATCATTTAGTGAGCAATGATGGAAACTATGACTGTTCTAAATCAGATGGAGAAATTCAAGGAACCAATGAATATCTTCTTATGGATCATGAACCCATTCAGGAGGCATATGAGGCACACTCACCGATTAGGCATAGAGGAGCCCGTGGAGGCCACTCCTGGAGGGGTGTAGGTACAATGATGAGGAGTCGATCTAAATCTCTTGTTAGAACCAAATCCCAATGAATGGTCTGCTCTAGAAATGTTAGGGGATTTTGAATCATCCTACCATCAATCGTCTTAAATTCCTCATTTCTGATCTTGCTTTGAATGTTATTTTTCTCTTTGAACCTTTTGCCAATCCTTCTGGTGCTGATGTTCTTAGGGACCTTTTGGCTTGTGATCATGTGATGGTAGATGAGAATGCCCCTAATATTTGGTGTCTTTGGAGAGATCCCCTTGTCATTTTTGCTGCTCATATTATCCCTCAAGCTGTTTATGTTAAATCTACCTTTGTGAATTCTACCATATTGGTTTCTAGGGTGTATGCTTCTTACGACTCGTAGATTCACCTATTTTTATGGAATCGTCTAAGGGATATTTATTTCTCTTGTAATCTCCCTTGGATGATAGGAGGGGATTTTAATTACATTTTGCATGCATCTGAGAAGTTAGGGGGGGCTCCTTTTCATGATTCTCAGGCTCGATTTTTCCACTCCTGGGTGGATTCCTTTGCTTTGCTTGAACTTCCTGTAGGTGGAAATCAATTCTCTTGGTGTAATGGTAGGAGATGTGCGGCTAGGATCTACCAAAAACTTGATAGAATTTTCTTGAATGCTGATGGGCTAGCTCTTTCTCCGTCAGCTATGTATCTTTTTAGAAGGAATTCTGATCATGCACCCATGATGTTCTCCTTTTCTGGTTGCCATTCCTCGAGACCCCACCCGTTTAGATTCCAGAACATGTGATCGAGAGATGACTGTTTTAAAGATCTGGTTACCAATTTTTGGACTCAACCTTTCTTGACTACTATCTCCAATCCTATTGCCTTATTCTATTCTAAACTCTATAAGCTTAACAAGGCCCTTCAATTGTGGAATAGGTTGACTTTTGGAGATATTCATGCTATAGTTCGGAACCTTGAAAGATCCTATGGAGATTTGCATAACAGACTCACATCCTGTTGGAATGAAGATACTGCTTCTGAGCACATGGATACTTTATCCAGCTAGATGATGCCCTCGCCAAATTAAATGATTTTCTTGCTCAAAAAGCTAAAATTGATTGGCTCCAGAAGGGTGAAGCAAACAATGCCTTCTTCTTTGCCACGATCAGGAAATGCCTAGCTAAAAAATGAGAACCTCTTTTGCAGGGACTCTTGGAAATGGTTCCTGGAACGAAGCTGCTATGAAGGCTTTAGACTATTTCCAAAATCTTTTGTCTTCTTAGGCTCATGAGGATGTGAGTAAATTCCTAGAGGTCATTCCGACTATCCTTTCCCATAATGATTCTTCCTCTCTCACCCAACCTCCGACTGAAGAAGAGATTTATGATTCCCTTGTTCAAATGCACAACAACAAAACCCCTGGTCCTGATGGCTTTAATGCCAAGTTTTTTGTGGGTTGTTGGGACATCATTAAAGTTGATGTTGTGAGAGCTATTGTGCACTTCTTTATCTCCAAGAGTGCTCCGAGAGCCTTTAATACTACTTTCATTTCCTTAATTCCTAAGAAACCAAATATCATGGATCTCTCGAATTTCAGGCCTATTAGTCTTTGTAATGTCCTCTACAAACTTGCATTGGCTATTCATGCCAAGCATCTTGCTGTGGTGATTCCTAAGGTTGTCTCCCCTGAGCAGGCTGGTTTTATTCAAGGGCATTCTATTTTTTATCATATCTCTACTACCTTTGAACTGGTCCAGAGGCTTGATCGTAAGGTCCATGGTTCTAATGTGGTTTTACAGTTAGACCTTAATAAGGCTTATGATAGGGTCAAGTGGGAGGTGCTCTTTTCTATCCTTGATCGGTTTGGTTTTCTACTCAGGCTATTAGTCTTATTAGAGGCTTTGTCCAACATGAGGGTTCGGCTATTTTGATTGATGGTAGCTCCTCCTTTTTTAAGGTCACTCAGGGGTTTAGGCAGGGGGATCCTATCTCCCCCTTCCTTTTTGACATCTTCATGGAACCTTTTATCCGGGGCATTAAAGAATTGGCCTTTTAGGGTGGTATCTCTCCTTTTTCTATCAAGCGTAATATCCCATCACTCTTGGCTTTCTTATATGCTAATGACATCATCATTTTTCTTAATGGTAACATTCATTCTGTTGGTAACCTTGCAAATTTCATTCGATCTTTTGAGCTTGCTTTTGGTCAGAAGGTCAATCTGCTGAAAAGCTTTTGTTTTGTGGGAAAAAATTTCCCGCTTGGTAGACTTACTTGTATTCTTCATATTACGGGCCTTCAACTTGGCACCTTTCCGTTCACGTACCTTGGCTACCCTATATTTTTGGGGAGAGCCAAGAACATTTACTTCCAAGCTATCCTTGATAAAATTAGATCTAAACTTTTTGGATGGAAAGCGAAAATGCTCTCGTCTACTGCCAGACTCCTCTTAATCAAACACGTCTTAATGTCCATTCCCATTCATGTGCTCTCGATCTTAGACGTCCCGAAGGCTATTATTAGGAAATTAGGCTCCATGTTTTCTAACTTCTTCTGGAATTCCACTGCTGAGGAGTCGCATCACCATTGGGTTTCTTAGAAAACCATCTCTACTCCTCTCTCTTATGGTGGTCTTAGTGTTAGGGATTTATCCTTTGTCATCAAAGCCTTTCGTACAAAGCACGTTTGGAACATCACTTTTGGTAATTCCCCTTATTCGTATTTGATGCGTGCTTTGTATGCTCACAAGGATCTTCACTCTAATAGTCTTCCTAAAAGAGTTAAAATCCTTAGATCTGCATTTCTGGCTATGAAACCCCTTATGAAATGGGAGATTCACGAAGGTAAGGTTGATTTTTGGGATTATCTTTGGGTTGGGGATACTCCTTTGAAAGAGTTTCTGCTCAATAATGTTGACCTCCTGCCATTCATGTTTGCAAAACCTTGGGTAACTTGAGAGAAGCCCAGATTATGAGGTTTATACCTCAAAACATTCGCCATATGATTTCTCAAGTTCCTTCATGGAGGAAAAAGACAAGCCCATATGGACTCTTTCCAACTCGGGAACCTTCTCTATTTCTTCTACTTATTCCATCAACTTTCCTTTGGGTGATCAGGTGCCTAAATTTACAACCTTATGGAAGCTTCACTTACTGCTGAGGATTACCCTATGCGTTTGGAAAATTATGCGTTGTAGACTGCCTACGGATGATGTTATCTGTGGTTTGGGGATCAACATGGCCTCTTGTTGTTCCTATTGCCTCCATGCCCCAAGATCAGAATCTATGGACCATCTTTTTAATGAGAGCTACCTTGTTAACTTTATTGATACTTGGACCTTTGAGAAAAACTTTATTAATTCCATCAATCCGGTTAACTTTTGGCTGATTATTCACAATCTTAGAAATTCCAGCTATATCAAGAAAATTAAGGGGCTTATTTGTTTCATCTGGTTTAATGCTTAGTGGATTAGGAATAAGACTAAATATGAAAATTTTCAATTCTTCTCCATTTTGCAATTTTAAGATTATAATTAGAGGAACTATGATATGGCTAACTGGCTGCAATCTACCCGCCGTAAAATCTTCCCGCCCTCTTGGGATTATCCTGACTTCGGGTTCAAAGCTAATATTGCTGTTATCAAGAATCCCAATTGTTTGCTTCTGGGTTGGGTGCTTAGGAAAAAGTTTGGGGATTTTGTTCTTACTGCCTCCTCTAATATTTCTGCTTGTCATAAGGAATTGGGTTGCTTGCTTGCTATTCGCCATCTGCTTGGAGAGAGTAATACCCCACCCTCTCAACTTCAAATTGAGGTGGATTCTACTTTGCTTTATTACTGGTGAAATGGTAAGATCCCTATGGCATGGAGGGTTAGATTGCTCTTCCAAGAAGTCCATCGACTCAGCGATGGACTTCGTGCTTTCACTTTTGTCCACCCTATGGTCAATTCGCTTACTGGAACTTTCGCAGCTCAAGGTGCTCAGGATTGGAAGATCTTTACACGTACAAACCTTACTCGCATTCATGGCATTATTAAGTTAGACAGAATTCGATTCCTAAGTGTTATTCGTGACTCCTGATCGTTGTGCTATTTTGTTTCCTGTGGTCTCCTCATGTTCGCTGCTGCTACCTTTTTCTATGTTTTTTCTTTGTCTGGTTTTGCCTGTACTAGGCCACAAATTGTGGTCCTTTTTGTGTATGGGGCATGTTTTGGTCTAGTCCCCCTGCCCTCCTTTTTTTGGCCTCTTGGGAGTGTGGGATCAATAAGATTGACTCTCTTATTTGCAAAAAAAAAAAAAAAGATCTTCAATAGATAACAAACTTAAGTCAAACTCTATGTTTTCATACTGTTGATCGATTAATAAACCTACCTTGATTGGCCAATGTTATTGATTGACTAAACCTATATTTTTAATCAATTAAAATCCTCTAACAGTCAAATCCTGAATTTGCGCTTCAAGTGGATCAAATTTCTATATTCGATGAACTTGTAATCAATCAAAATATTGCTTTAATTAACCAAAGTTCATTTTGATCAACCAAAATATAATTTTGATTGACCAACGCAATTTTGCAAACTTTCCAAAATAAGCCCGAAAATACCTATAAATAAGAACCCCTAACCCCCATTCCAAAACACACCTCTCAAAGCTTCTGAATAGCAAAAAGTGCTCTTTCTCTCTCGTGCTTTCATGCCATTGTGATTGCTTTCAACACTTTTTGAAGTACGTCTTTCTACGACCTCAAAATCTATGATTTTAAAATCTTTTTGAGGTTCCACAAGAAATATTGTTATTTTGTATTCCTATTATTTTGATTTGGAAGTCGAGTTGTTGAGAATCACATTGTTCTTCTCTTGTTTAGGTGTAAAAGAGAAGAATGTCATGTAAAAGGTTGTGCCACCCTCGTTCAAGTGATGCGATAGTGGACTAGAGATAGAGGCTTAAGTGGTGGTTTCTACCCGAAAGGGTTTCCACTCTAAAAATCAGGTGTGAACTATCTTGTTTGTGGTGATTGATTTATTTTTAAATTTATATTTTACCTTTGTACACTATTCACCCCCTTTAGTGTAGACCTAATAAATCCTGCAAGCACTCTGTGCACCCACAGATATACCATTCTATCAATCACAAGATTCTATATTGCTAACAACATAAGGAATAGAATTAAAATCAACATTATTTAGAGCAACACTATAAGAAACATCATTAATGTTTCAAATAACAAATACTATAAGAATCAATACTATATTCATAATGTCACATCTCACTCTAAATAACAAATTAGAGTCTACAAGATAAGACTTTCCAAAAAATTACTCATGTTTCAAGATAAAACAACTTTATTACATTTAACGTTCAACTTAGATCCCCTTGTGACTAAAAGTGAACCAGAAAGAACATTCTTACTAATAGTCAAATTGTGTAGCACCCTATGTAGTGTATAGACTAGTATTAAGGAGAACCTCCACATCTAAATCATAGCTCCTTGGCTACTAAATCATTTCCCACCTTTACAATCTCACTCCTATAGACCTATTAAGAAGAAAAGAACGACTTCTCAGTATAAATGTATACATTGGCTCCTATATCCACGAGCCACTCATTAGGCTCATGGATTGTATAGAGCTAGAGTTTTACAGAGACACCCACCATTAGGCCCAGCCTCCAAACTAACCATATTCACTTGAGGATTCTCTTCTACAGTCTTATGTTGAGCCTTAATTGAAGGACAATCTTTCTTCTAGTGCTCAACCTATCCACAATGGTGCTTTTTTTTGGATTTCTTTAGGATCTTGACCTTTACTTTCATTTTGTTTTTATTGTTGTTGTTCTTGTTCTTATTCTCCTTGATTTTGGATGCCATTATGTTTACATGAGATTGTATTTCTACAAGCATCATAGGCTTCTACTTCCTATATCCTTTCAATGGCAACCAAAATGTCACTAAGAGAGATCTTTTCCTTTCTATGCTTGATATTTTTGTAAAGTTCGCCCAAAATTTAGAAAATTTCAATATAATTGTTGCATCGAAATTCATCATGTTTAAGAAAATATCACGTCGTAGTATAGTGACGAAAATTGATACAGCATTTAAATTTATAATCTCGAGAAACAGAAATGAGTCCGAGGTCGATCACAAGGAGCAAGTTAAACAAATCAATTCACTAATCACAATAATAAGAAATAGTAATTGCAAGTGAATCAAATAACCAACATGATATGCAATATATGTCAGAATTGTATCTCAAAATGGCAAGTATCAAGTGCAAAAAGAATGGGGCAAAAATGGTGGTTGAAACTACCAAATTAACCCTACAAATATCTCAAATAATCCAACAGTATCAATGAATCAGAACCAAGCAAGTAGCCAATCAGACGTTACTTCTAAGGCCCAGACGCCTTAACTCAGCCTCAGAAGAACTAAGGAAAAGCACAACACAGAGGCACACAACAAAGACAAGGCTAAACAATGTTGAGTGTTGAGAAAGGAGAGGGGCATAAATCTCGAGGCTACAGTGCAAAAACCCCCCTCCCTCCTCCTCAGATCTCTCTCTCAGACCCACGGGTAAACGGGTAATCAGGTCGCGTACAGGGGTTGAAACCCGCGGGCGTAATCAAGGGTGAGGAGTGCTTGGGTGTGCTTGGGCGTGCATGGGAAGCAGGTGAGTGAAAGGAAGAGAGAAGAGAGACTTAGAGGGGGAGAAAGCAAATGCAGCCATCCAGTGGTGATGGGCTGGAGCTGGAGAAGATGAGATCGACGATGAGGGAGAACAGCGATGATGAGGAGGGAGAAGACTCCTGTTGTGGTTGGCGAGGAGTGGAGGACCGAGAGGAAGATGGTGATCCTCCCAATTTGATTGTTGGGAGTTTGGACAAAGGAGATGGAGGAGTTCATTGGAGCGCAAGTTGCAGTTGGCCGGAGAAAAAGAGAGAGGAAATCTGGCTTGTCCTTGGCTGAGGTCGCTGCGGTCTTCAGGACTCTTTATAGAGCTTAGGATCGAGCTCTAAATCAGGGAAGAGGCTTGATTGAGCCATGGTTTGGGAGAAAAACTCCCCCAATTTCCTTAATCTCACCTGAGCTCTAGAGACCGATTTGGAATCCCTGAGGGGGTTCAAAAGATCGGGAATCTCCTCAAGATTCATCCCTCCAAATCTGGAGGGATTTGGTTGAGGATTGAGCAAGAAATCTTCACTCGAATCTTGATGGAGAAGCTCTGTTCAGTAGGGACCCCCTTTGTAAAAATGATGAGAAAGTTAGGGACCAAATCATAATAAAATTGAAACCTAGGGGTTTAAATGAGAGAATAAGATTTTCAAGGGTTAAAATGCAAACTAGGTCAAGATGGACTTTAATTAGGCCCAAATTTTGGTGTTAATCTAATTTGGACTTAAGGAATCTAATGGTGAACTTGGATTTGAGTGTTTACGACATTTGACTAGGCAATTTTCACAGAAGCCCAAATTAGGGTAAATTTTCGTCTGAAACTCTATTTTAGGTCAAAATGGGTTCAGATGGTCAAACCAAAGGTACTAAACCTCTTAGAATATTTTTATATGAATTTTAAGAGGTTTAGATTAATTTTATCCTAACCAATACCTCTTTAATTTAAGTGGGTTTGATAATTAGGGTTTTGGTACTATTTTTGCCCTTGAAATGCGTGCAATTCTATTCTAGTCTGTGTTCACCCACTTTTTAGGCTTTTATGCTCATTTGACCTTCAATTAACCTTTGTGTGACCCCATGGTTAATCTGTGTTTGTGATGTGCTGTTAAAATTACAGATTTAACCATGTTTCCCTATTTTCTTCTTAAATCAAAATGATGCGGAGTTGTAACCCTCAAATGATTTGGTAGGAGCTTTTATCATTCAAACTTGACTAAATATGGCTGGCTAGGGTCCATGATGGTGTTACCATCATACCCCCATGCCTAGCTTTTGCTAGTCTCTAGCAAAATCCTATGGACCAAAGTAGATCTCTAAGCTAGATGTAATTGTCAGGATGCCCTACTAAGTCGCATCTCTAGAAATCAAATCAAAATACCAACAATAGGCCTAGAGGTACTCAAGTACCAGCCAAGATCCAAACCTGACCAGCGGCTTAGGTCAGCCATGAAGGTTTCTAAGGCTCGCAAAAACTGCCTAGAGGTTCGTTGACCCCAGCGATTAAAGCACTCGTGCGTATTTGTAGCAAATCCAGGTTCAGTTTGCCAGTGCATCTTTTATAAGAGAGAGATAGAGAGGGATTTTTTCCATTTTGAGAGTTTTCTCTCTTTTCTTTTTATATTCCCCTAAATCCAACATCGGATTGGCCCTAGACACAGTCTGTATCAGATTCCTTGTCTCCACCATCAATCCTTGAAGGGTCTCTGACTTTTGATGCTTTGAGATAGCATCGCCCATGGCAAGCCCCAGAACCCTGGCTTTCGAAACTTTGAGATAGTGATTCCCATGGCATTCTATAGCTAAATCAAGGCCCTGGCAATCGACATTGCAGTATAATCCTGCCTAATGCACCTGAACTAATACAAGGTACTTACATGCCCCTAGTAGGATATTTAGATATCCTAGGAGACAAGCACCGAGGAGACGATATGTTATTATGCATCTTCGAAGGATTATTTTTCATTCCACCTCTCCATGCCGGGAACTCATCCAATCAACTTTTGTCTTTGAGCCACTCTTAAGCTAAATCTTTAGGAAAACCTTTTTCAGAATGGACACTTTTGGCATTATTTCTATGTTACGTGCACTGAATTAGACCAGTGTGTGGATTTTGGGTGCTTAGGTTACCAAGTCCCGCAAACCAAAGGGCAGGTAACAAGATCAAATAATCCCTAAGCCTTAGACTTAATACATCAGCTTTGCACTTTCCTCAACCTCTTGAGGGTTAATTCGGATCTTAACAAATACGTGAGTATTTAAACCCTAGAACAAGCTCAAGAGGCTTAAGGTCGGTACTCGTCACTAATCTCTTAAATTTTAGTCTTCCAGGTCTTAATTCATCATCTGATCCAGCTTAGAACTTAGGTGAGTTCCATATTCAATCACAGGGACTATCTCATTTTCTTTCTTTTTGTTTGCTCCTTTTTTTCTCTTTTCTTTTCTTTTCCCCTCAATTTATTCAATTCAGCTCAAAATTGACCTCTCCTTTCTCCTTTCTCCTTTTTCTTTTTGACTGAAACCCCTCCATGAATCAAATTTCACAGTGTTTTGCACTTTAATACCCCCCTATGCCTAAGATTTGCAATGTCCTCATTGTAAATTAGGTGGGTTCGAGTTTAGCTCAGATCGTACATTAGAACAGGTTTAGTGGGTGACGAATGGGTCGGGATGACTGTTGCGGACGATTTCAAGCTCTGATACAAGTATCAAAGGTGGAGTTGGTTGTTTTAATGGACAAACCCTAAAGTGCAATATGATTTTTGCGTAAAGATAGGTTAGAAGGGTCTTGGGTTTTTCAAAATGACTGTTTGCCTCCCGTTAAGCTCTAAGTTTAACACATCAGCTAGGTGCAATGTAGCTTAGAGAGAATGGAGATCATAAGATACTACAACCAGATTCGAATCGGTGAATTTGAGGAACGGTTTGAGTCTCTGACCATTCACAACAAATGGTTCTGAGTCAAGGCTAAGTTCACTGATTTCAACAACTCCATTTCCAAAGACTCGTCGAATGAGTAATGGTCCAATCCACTTCGATCTTAGTTTTCCTGGGAAGAACTTGAGCTTGGCATCAAAGAGTAATACTTTCTAACCAGGATGGAAAGATTTTTGTGAAATGTGCCTGTCATGGAAGGCTTTGACCCGCTCTTTGTAGATACGCGAGTTCTCATAAGCATCATTGCATAGTTCTTCGATCTTGCTCATTTGCAACCGACGGTGGATTCCAACCTTCATGAGATCTAGCTTGCACTTCTGTACTGCCCAATAGTCTTTGTGCTCCATTTTTACAGGGAGGTAACAAGCCTTCTCGTGCATGAGTTTGAAGGGAGACATTCCTAACTGGGTCTTGTGGGCGGTCCTATAGGCCCACAAGGCTTATGGAAGGCGGGTAGAGAAATCTTTCCTATCAGGCCAAATAGTGACCTGAAGGATTTTCTTGATCTCTCAATTGGATAATTCAACCAATCCATTGGTCTGGGGGTGATAAGGAGTCGAGTTTCGATGCGACACCTCGTACTTTTTCATCAGGGACTGAAAGTGCACATTTGCAAAATGAGACCCACCATTGCTGATGATGGCCTTCGGAACCCTAAATTTGGAAAAGATGTTCTCCTGAATGAACCAGAGAACTTTATGATCATTTGTTCTAGTGGGGTCGGCTTCGATCCACTTTGAGACATAATCAACAGCGAGTAAGATGTACTCAAAGACATTAGATCCTAGAAAGGGTCCTAGGAAATCGATTCCCCAGATGTGAAAGATTTCACACACAATGATCGGATTCAAGGGCATCATATCGCACGTGCACTTGTTGCCAAGGGTCTAACAATGGGCACATGCCCTACAATAGGATTGTGTGTCTTTGAACATTGTAGGCCAAAGGAACCCACACTGGAGATCTTCGCATTGGTTTTACACCCAGAGTAATGGCCACCATAAGCCTGGTCATGATAGAACAAGATGACATCATTGACCTCATCGTCAGGAATGCATCTCCAGATCACTTGGTCATTACCAGCAAAGTCTAACCAGCAAAGGTTTCCATTTCTTTGTTGTTTAGTCATCCATTTCACTTGTTTACCGGCAAAGGCCCGGAAAGTCTAACCAGCAAAGGTTGAATGTTCATAAACACTTATTCTATTTTTGTTTTCAGCTACAAGATCATAATTAAACACTTAAGATTCTTTTAATGCTTTTCTATCCTCAAAAATTTTAATTTTAGAGTTCTCCCTCAACAGTAAAGATCATTCAGATCCCTTATTGTATTTTCCCTCAACAATAAAGATCATTCAAGTCCCTTACTATATTTTTGGAATTTTTGTTTTTGACATTTTTTGTTGTATTTTTGACTTTGTAATTTATTTTTTTTTCAATTTTTTCAAAAGTTTTCAATTTTTTTTGTATTTTTGATGATACTATACTATATACACTATAGGTGTGTCTATAATTGCATTTCGGTAAATGATTTCACCATTTACACCCCCATGCTTAAATGATGCAATGTCCTCATTGTATGAATAGGGTAGATGCAAATGCATGCTCTGCTTTTCACTATCTTAGACTGGGTAGCGGAAGGAAGTCAGAATGAGGAGATAAAAATCTCTGTGCGAACGATTTCAAGTCTGATACAAGATCAGAGTGGAAAGTCAAGCTAAGAAGTGAAATGCATGACATATGTGACAATGAATGTATTCTAAAAATGCAAGAGTAGACACCTAATGAAAGAAATGGAAAACAAGAAAGGTGCAAAACAGCTATATACAAAAGATAGGTTGCTAAGTTTTATGCCTTCCGCTAGGTGCAAACCTAGTGAAAGATGTATCAGTAGAAATAGGTTCAAGAAGTTGGAGCGAAATGGTAGAATTGACAAGTTTGAAATCATGTGGTTCAATGAAGGGTTTGAGATAATGGTGAATAGAATGGAAGTTTGTCAATCTCGAAGGTGAAGAATACCTCCATAGTCAATTAGAATCAGAATTAGATACTTGGTACAAGGCCTAAGTAGAGAGTGGGTATCAAATCAGAAATACTTGGCTCAAGGTCCAGGTAGACAGGATCAAATCATCTCAGAATTACTTGGCTCAAGGTCTAAGTAAAGAAATAGTCTATCAAGAAAAATCAACAGCTTCCACCTCTTCATATTACGGCCCAGTTCCTAGATCCCTACAAGACCCGAGACTAGCTCACCTCGACTAATCCCAAGGCCCAATTGTCCAACGAGAAATAACTAAAAGCATGAAATAAACCACATTCACATGCAATATAACTAAGCAGAAGGAAAAATGAAATAGTAAAGGAAAGTAGAACAACTATCTCAAAATAGTACATGCCACCACAACAACAGTGGAAAGAAAGTAGAAAGTAACAGGAACAGTAATTTAAAAGTTCAGTACTCACAACTATAGCAGAAACAAAAGAGCTGGAAAGAAACTACTATGGCTAGGCTCAGCTGGGCCCAGCACCCTCTGCAGCCGGAAACTTGGGCTGCTCAACTCCTGGTCCTGAACAGGGTTACAAAAAGACAGAGTCAGTGAACGCTGAGTAGAGTGGTGTTTACATTATGTATGTGCAAGTAAAGTAAAAACAAACAAGCAAGTTTTATTCTCATTTCTATTTATCTCATCTATGTATTTTTGGTTCATTTATTTTACAAAGGATCCAAGTATTTCTTGATCTTGCTTGTTCCTCGTGGGAACGATCTTGATTGCAGTCTTTTCCGTGGAGTAGAAGGTACACGTGGTGCTCTCCTGGTCGAGAGAGTCCCCCGTAGTATTCCTACACCCAGTCAACCACCCCGAGGTCATTATCGAGATGTAGCAGTCACTATGGCACGTGTGATAAACGCATGGGTAGCTACCTCGCACTGAAACGCAATCAGTTATTTCCGCTAGTGGGTACGCCCAAAGTACAGCACGAAATAGTATAGGACCTTACCCTCTCAGAACAGGGGTCTCGCCCCTCAGAACCAAACAGGGGTTTCGCCCCTCCACAGTCCGCATAACCTAGCCCGACTACCTTGGTTTGCCCAGAGGGCCTAACAAAGTTGGTGTAGGGTGGCTAGCTTAACCCTAGGCCCCGTGGGGTGGCTAGCTCCCTCCCTACACTAGTAGCACGCCTCGGTATCACGTACATGAGGGCCAATAGGAGTCGGTTTAGAGTGGCCAATCCTAACCCCGGGTCTCAACCCAAGGGCGGCTAGCTCCGCTCTACACTAAAAGAGACAGTTTCTCTCCTTGGTACCATGTACACAAAAGCCAGCTCACTTCCCATCTACATTCCAGATTCCTTTCATACACAGAGTTCTACTCCTAATTCCCCGTAAAGTTTATGCTCATATTTATCTCGTTTATCCATATTCAAATCTCATGTTTCATAACTCTTTCCTCATCCATATACAGGCAGCTTGTGTTTTTCACAATTCAATTCTCAATCATATGCATGCAACTTGTGGTTTCACAATTCAATTTCTCATTCACATACAGGCAGCTCATATTTTAACATGCATCTCAAGTAAATAGAGTAGCTCAACATCCGATTCATACATTTCTACCCTAGGGTTCATTCTACATCTTAGAGTTTCAATTAATTTAATCTAAGCAGGCATATTCTTTATTCACATCTTAATAAATTAATTAAACCACTCTACCGAGTATCACGAGAGAAATGGGGGCTTGCACCACAGATCTCGTTGTCTCCGCAGGCCCCGAACACGCCACCAACTGGTAACCTGTACCAGCGACTAATTTACGTTAGATGAGGTCAAAATAGTAGGTACTCAACACGAACATGTAGAGAAACTCGAGTGGAAAATAGCGGTACTCTGTTTGCAGAAATCCGATTCTGTTTGGGCTCTAAACGGGCCAAAAACATGGTTACTGTCCAAAATCAGACGTTTGGGACTAGTCCTAGATGTCTTAAAAGATGTCAGATCTCACCTTGTGTCTCTTGCGATATCCTCAGATGTCTAGATCCCTCCGTGACCGTCTAGGGGCAGCTCCAGACGTCAAACAAAGCCTTCGGTCATCTGGAAGTACCTTCGGACGTCTGGCGATGTGATTAGACGTCCAAAAGTGAATGGAAAAGAGCACCACATGCCTTCCCAAAGCTCTTCACCTGCGTACAAAAGCCACAGACATATTAACGACCAAACATTTCCTATGCTACGATCTGCATGGCAGAAAGTAGTGTAGGAAGATACATACCTCGTGCGATATTATGCTTTCAGACGTCCGACTTCAGCTCCGGATGTCTTGATGCCTCGCCAGACATCTGGTCGATTCTCCAGACATCTAATACTGGAACCTTTCCAGTACCAGAACCTCCTCCGCGATGCTGCTCTCCTCGCAGCGTCGCCCACAGCACACTGCAGTAGCTGTAGAGGGCCGGGAGGTCGCCTCCTCGAGCCCCTCCTCCTCATGCGCATGCCCACCGTCGGCTACGCGAGCTTCGCCGAAGGTCCCCCGACCTTGTCTTCCTTTCTCATGCTCTTCCTTCCTCTCTCCCTCTCGTTCTTCCTCACTCGCCCTCTCTCTCGTCACTCTCGTTCTCCCTCGCCACGGTCGCATAAGGAGGACATTGGAGGTGGTGGTGGCTGGTGGTGAGGGAGTGAGGGTGGTGAGAAGGGGGTGTTAGCGTTTAGGGGTGAGGGGTGTGGAGGAGAGAGAAGTTCTGCGTGTTGCCCACATGCAGAGCGTAAAGGAACGTACAAAAATTCCCACTTTCAGATGTCCGGGCCTATGTCCAGACATTTGGATAGACGTCTGACTGAAACTCCAGACATCTTATCCGACTAAAAAGGCAATGGGTCATTTCACTTCAATCAATGAATGTAGAGTCAAGATGGAGAAGATGAATTTGGGTTGGGAAGAAGAGGTGGTTGCTGATCTGAGCAAGGTGCGGATGGATCAGGATTGTGCAAAGCTTGTGATATGACATGTGCTTGGCCTTAGGGAGGATTAGGTTGGACATACCTCTAGGCAGGTATGTTCCTAGGATTGAGTCTGCTTGAGATGGGAGTGAATGTGGTTGACAAGATTCCATCAAGTGCAATAGTTGGGCTCTCATCTTAGCTAAAACTGCGTCCTGTCTCTACTGCATAGCAATATTCTGTTGTTGCATGTTAGTGAGAGCTTTCATAATATTCCCCAATTGATCATCACGTGTAGGCCCAGGTTGAGAGTATTGGGCGGGCCTGGGTTGGGGTTACTGGTAGGCATGCGGTGGATACCCGTGTGGTTGTGGAGGTGGTGCTCGGATCAGGTTGTGAAGTGGTGGTGCAGAAGGTTGTTGAAAGGTGGATATTTGAGAATTTCCCGACCACGAGAAATTTGGATGATTCTGCCCTCCAGGGTTGCAGGTTTGTGAATATGGATCATTGTGAATGGTGTGAAGCTCCTCCGAAGCTCTAGAATGTGCAGGGAATTCAGTGTAAGGAGGAACAAAGTTCCTCCAACCGGTGAAGGATAGGAAAAAGTATAGTCCGGTAAAGCAGGTTGTGTCATAGAAAGATTGTTCACAGTTTCCCTCCCTGTGTGAAACTGAGAAGTGTGAGGTGCAGGTGATTGAGAAGAAGATGATGAAGGTTTAGATAGAAATTTTCATACTTCATCTACTTTCTTCTCTATTAAGCCCAACTTATCCAGCTAACTAGCCACAATTTCTAAATCTCTATTACTGGATTGGGCTTCATGTACCCCTGTGTGTGAATGGGAATGAGAGGACCTTCTATTAAAAACACTTATCGAAGCATTATTAATAGAGTTTTCTGCCATGCCTTTGAAGAGCTCAAAATTTGAGTCCTCGTCTTGACACAAAAAATTACCTCCACAAGCAACACCTACAAAGTTCCTTATGTCATCATGGATCCCATGATAGAAGATTTGGACCTGTTGCCAGTGTGGGACACCGTGGTGGGGACATTTCTTAAGAAGCTCATGGAATCTCTCCCAAGCCTTGCGCATCTGTTCTCCTGAATTATGGGTGAAAGTGGTAATGGTATGCCTCAAAGCGTTTGTGAGGCCTACAAGAAAGTATTTCTTTAGGAACTCATGTTCCAAAGAAGCCCAGGTTTCTATTGGTGTAGTCCGTGCAAGAGTTCTAAACCAGAAGGCTGCTTATCTTTAAGTGAAAAGGAGAACATTTTCATCAACAGTGTGTGCTAATCATGACTTTGCGGACCCAAAGTTTGAGCAAGATTTTTCATCTCCTCTAAATGTTGAAAAGGGTCCTCAAAAGCAAGACCATGGAAGTAAGGAATAAGTGCAATAAGGTTTGGCTTCAGTTCAGCAGCACGATCCCCATCGGGATAGCGTACCACAAGCATAGGTTGTGCAATTACGGGATTGTAGTAATCCCATAGTTGACGACTACGAGGTTGAGGTGGTGCCTGGGCAGCTCTAGGTTGAGGTTGAGGGTTTGCTAGAAAATTAACAGCTTGTGCAAGTTGTTGCATCTGTTGGGTAAGAGTGTTCGTTTGAAGTTATGTTTCAAATAGGTGTTGCAAATTAGGCATAGGACCTCTCTCCGGTGATGGTTGATTAGGGAAATTAGGATATGGAGGAGGTTGAAACCTATGGTTTGGTGGTGGTGGTGGAGGATGATGTGGAGGAAGTTCTTCAAAATCCTCAAATTGTGCAGTCATTTTCATCCTTAGGATGAATAGAGTGGTGAATGAGAGTTTGAGGGCTAAGAGGTATAGAATTGGATGTAGAAGACATTGCAGTGGAAGCTAGGGCATCAGTACCCAAAGGAAGTACTAACTCGGGGTTTTGGGATCTCCTATCTTCCATTAAGTTAGTTTTTTTTTTTAAACGAGTTTTTCACAACTCAAAAGAAAAGTCAATCCCTCAATCTCAATCACAAAATCAGAAATCCCAATCAATCAATCTCAAATCAATCAAAGACCAATCAATTCAAGCAAGCGAGAAATCTAAATTTTTTCTAAGGTTTGCTATGAGAAAATAGTAGTATGCAAACAAATGTTTCAGAATAACTGTACACGTCCTATGGAAGACTTAGCGGAGTGCAGACCTCTATAGTCCACCCGGAATCTGGATGAGACTGGTGTGAGAATCCAGACCTTGCGGTTGCACAAGGAGATGAGATAGTAACTCGTGTATTTGTGAACTTAATGTGAACGTGTAGTGTGTACATGATAGCAATCAATAGATTTCGATGAAAACTCAGTAAGGGTTTCAAACATGTTTTAATGTCTCCTTTTGAATTTGATTCAAGTATTTAGAAATGTATTCTATGCAACTCGTCTTGCTTTTTAATTTCTTTCAAGCAAAAGATGGTCTTTTTATGTTTAAGTCAAATGCAAAGGATGGCAGGAGCTCAGAAAGGATAGAAATGCATACCTGACTCTAGCAATTCTATAGTTGATGCAATTTGACTAGAAATGAAATCTAGTAGGAAGAATGCAATCCTAAGTATGGATGACTAGAGTATGCTGTTGTTAGATAAGGGATGAGATATTTTTGTATTTTTGATTTTATAATTTTTTTGGATTTTTGAAATGCAACAAGCAAAAAAAAAGAAATCGATATGGAAAATCGCGATATGAAAAAACTGCATCGATGAGAGATGAGTAGAGAGTCAAAAGAGAGTCCAGATAGTCCAAGTTATACAATAGTGTGTGAGAACAGGCTCTCACAACTTCTACCTAACAAAATATCCTATGAATATACCTAGGTCTAACTACCACTAAACTAATCTAATAAAGCAGGAAATGCAGCTCCATCTGGGAAAACTTCTCTAGGAAGTCGAGTCTGAAGCGCAACAAATCTGCCAAGAAGAAGAAATCCACCTGGAAGAAGTCACTACTCCTTAAGTGCTGCAAAAATAACAAATGATTAGTAAGCCAATTATATACAAAACAAATCAAAGAATATAATGAATACAAGAATCTATATACATCAAAGAATATAAATGAAAGAATGACTGTATACAAAAAATAAAAATATGTACAATTAAAAGAACAAAAGAACATTTTTGGCATATAAAGAGTTGCCTCCATGGCAACAGTGCCAAAAATATAATGGATGACACGGTAACAATCATAAGAAAGCACTATTGACGGGTTTTTGTCCCCAGCAATGGTGCCAAAAATATGGTCTTCAACTATCGATTCGCATTAAAAATGGTGTTTTAAATGTCATTGTTGTAGTATATGTCACAAATGCAGACCGATGTTGCATCAATTTTATTTATTTACTTAATTTTTACTGATTTATTCTAGGTCGTTCACTGAGCACTTTCTAAGTTCAAAAATATTCTTTTATTCCAAAAATGTCAACTTTATTTACAAAAATAAATGAATGAAATAATTTGGTTAATTATCTACAAAAGAATTAATTAAAATACATTACAGTACTTGAAAACATATGTACACAAACAAGCATCAAAAAGTATGTATAACTAGTCTATGTTAATTATTTACAACCAATACAGATAATACCTAAGTATAGGTACAAAAATAGTTAATAATATTTACTACATGATCGGAACACTATCATGAGCCCTAACTAGCTCATTTTAACCCAATGAAAAGAATAAAAGCTCCTACATAACCAACTGGAGTCATAATTCACTGAATAACCTTTCTGAAAGAAAAGCAAGAAACAAGGGGTAAAACTACAATTTTACTATTGCAGTACAGCAACGGATTTTCTCAAGGGCGAAACATAGGTCAAAAGGTCTTAACAAGATAAAAAGTAGGTTGTATTTGACATAAAAGGGTTTGTGTGTACCTTGTGAATTAAATGACTTCTTAAAATCCTAAAACAGACCCACTTGATTAGCCAAGGTTTTGGTTAGGATAACATTCACCTAAACCCTCTAAAAATCATAGAAAAATATTCTCTAGGATTTAGAACTTTCAATTTGGCCATTGAAACCCATTTTGACCTAGAATGGGGTCTCAGACAAATATTTGCCCTAAATTAGGATTTTGCATAAATTGCCTAGTCAAATATGGTCAAACCCAAAATACAACTTCACCATTGGATTTCTTAGGTTCAAATTAGGTTTGTACCAAAATTTGGACCTAAGGGGAACTCATTTTGACCCACTTTGCAAATAGGTCCAACTTGATTACATTTATGCCCCTATCTTTCAAAAACCTTTGCAAAAGTCCCCTATCTTCTTCATCATTCTCTCAATTAGGTCTATCCTCCATTATAGCAGAGGAGTCCTACTCCAATGAGCTTTAGAAGGTGGTTTCTCCCTGATTTCTCAGAGAATCCCCTTCAAAATTGGAAGGGAGATTCTCTGAGGAAATCCCTCCAATGTGAACCCAGTTTGATGCCCTAATTGTTACAGAATCTATCATGCGAACGCATGAGAGATTTGGGTCTTTTTGAAGTTGCCATCTTTGGCGAGATTACCTTGCTTGGAAGCTTGGCTTTCAAGCACAAATCCCCCTCCAGAGATCTATTTCAGGAGCCCCAGATTTAACCGACTCCTCCAAGCTTGAAATCAACCGGGAAACCCCCTCAAATTCTTCTCTCCTCCTTCGGCCGATTCGATCATCAAGCTCCAGCGACCTTCCTTGATCTTCCTCATCACCTAACCACAATACCAGTGGCAGGTTCTTCCCTACGTTCGTCTGCGTCGCGCAGCACCTGCCGACGCCCTTGTCTCCCCTTGATCCTTGCCGACTGTCCCTCTCTGAGTGCCTTCATCTCCGGCGTCGGCAGTATGTGCCCGACGCCATCCTCGCCTTCCCTTCGTCCACTATCACCCTAGATAAGCCCCCTTCACCCTCTACTTCCTTTCCCTCTCTTTATTTCCCTAAACCAAC
Organism: Thalassia testudinum; assembly: GCA_037157565.1. Taxonomy (NCBI): domain Eukaryota; kingdom Viridiplantae; phylum Streptophyta; class Magnoliopsida; order Alismatales; family Hydrocharitaceae; genus Thalassia; species Thalassia testudinum. The sequence goes on from JAZHRO010000055.1 coordinate 125,113,949, forward strand.
CTTCGATGCCATTGACCACCATCACCTTCTCCACCTCCGGCAATACCTCTGGCGAGGTGCTCTCGTCGCTCTGCACCTCTATACACCTCGCCAACCAGCCTACGATCTCCTCCTTGACTCCTTGATCACAACCCCTCACTCCATTCACTCCTTCGACCACCCAAAAGCACCCTCGAATAGACCCACACATATGCACACAATGTGCCTTAGGCACGCTCGCACAGGCATCCCCATGACACACCGACCATCGTTGCACAATCGTCGTGCCTCGACAAAGATTCCTGAGCAATTTAACGTGGCCGTGAGGCCATGTTGGTGATTTCAGGTGGCAAGCATCATCTGCCATTAGAGCAAAGCTTGAAGCTTGCTTGCAGTCGCTCTAGGCTTCGCCAGCTCTAGGCCTGTGTCCTAGATTGCGTGGAACACCCTTGCACACGACTCCAAGCGTTCAATTCTAGTTGAAGGTTGTGGCAGTTGATGTAATTAGAGAACACCTCTGTTGCAGGTGTGCGAGAGGAAGGTGGTGCATTTAGTCCCACCTCGGAAAGTTCTGAGGCGTAGCACCCGCATAAGTTGAATTCTTGCCAGTAATTGTTCACCTCCAAATCACGGGGTGAGGTCCCTCTCACCCGAACCGAACTGGCCTTGTTCGCGACCATGCCCCGCGGACCTGGTTGACCCGACCCGACTTGCACTCCTCGGCCACCACCACACGCCGGTGGGCCTGGTCCTGGGTACATACCCAACCCGATTACCTGATAATGCGTGGCTCTGGGAGAGCGGAACCTAAGAGAGAAAAGAGAGGAGAGTGTGCGCAGGTAGGGGTTAGGTTTTGCTGCAGGCTGAAGAGGAGGAGAAGCGAAGCTGAAGAAGAAGAAGGAGGAGACAAGGACGTAGAGAAGCTAAGGCAGAGAAAGAAAGAGAAGGAAGAAGCTGAAGGAAGAAGAAGCTGAAGTCAAGGCAAGATAACGGAAGAAAGAAGGCAGTCGGCAGAGGAAGAGAAAGAAAAGGAGTAGAAGTAGAAGAAGAAAGAAGTTGAAGGAAGGCTAAAGGCAAAAGTCAGGGAAAGAGAAGAAAAGCCAAAGAAGAAGAGAGGAGAAGGCAGAGAAAGCCAAAGGCAAAGAGAAAGAAGAAGAGCTACAGAAGCTGAAGGCAGAGAAAGAAGAGATCCAATTTTTTTATTCATATTCATATACATTGAGTGCTTGAGTATTCTTTGACTTACATTGCTAATTACTCCTATATTTTTGCACTGTAATATTGATATTATTGCATATTCTTCTAAATTCTGAATTGTGATCTTGATTTCTAAACACCAATTTGCTCATTGTGTTCGACCTCAGACTTTAAATTCGAGTAATAAAATTGTATTTGTTTTGAACACTTTTTCGGCTATATTACAACGCGATATGCTTAAAACCTGATTTAGCGATCACAAACACTACACTAAGATTAATATACTAACATCTGTAGTAACATTTATTATACATATAGTAATAGATATATATGTCAGTAAAACCTTAGTAAAATTATATACATAACATAAGGTAAAATAACTATCTATACTAACATATATAGCTATGTACAGTGACGGTTATATTCGTCACTAAAGCTCTAGTTATTTATATACATATATAAGAGCTCAAACATACTATACTCTACTTATATTACACATATATACTATATACATATATTTTACGATATACGTTATTTATTTATATACATATACTTATTTAATTACATTATTTATATACATATATATTATATACTTATACACACACACATATATATATACATAAATACACACACATACACATATAGGCGCAGACCAATTCACTTAATCCAAAAATCAGGTTTTTAATGGGTGGGCAGCCTTTTCGAAGGATACATAGCACCCTGATTAGGGTGGGACCAAACCTCTACTAAGGCCACCTTTGTTTAATTTAGGTGTATTTTATCTGGTTGAACGCTCGTAAAGGGGCTCATATGCCTACACACACCCGCACGCTCACACGTACACGCACGCACCCATGCACACATGCAAGCTCACGCAGCATGCATCCCGAGAAGAAGTATGCAATGTTTCTTTGGTGCCGAGCACCTGGTGATCAAAGAGGAATAAACACAAAATCCACTTATATCGGTGAGAAGGGCCTTCAACGCACAATGTGGCACTAAGTTGGAGCACCCCTTATGCACTGCAGTGCATCTGTGTTCGTTCTGAATTAGGGATTTTGGCCCTCAATTTGAGGGCCATAATTTAGTCTAAATTAAAATTAAATTATAGGGTTACAAAGCCCTTATATAGGGTTACATAATTATGTAATTACTTTACAAAAATATGTTATTTTATTATATAATAAAATTACGTAAAGTTGATTGTTTATACATGTTAAATTATGTGTTAATTTGTTAATTAATGTCTAAATTAGTGACTTAATTACAAATTGACTTTATACAGAGTTTATATACATAATAAATTATTTATTACACATTTTTATTATATTTTATAAGCTCTATTTTAATTTATTTACAATTAAATATTGGTTTAAGATAGTTTTACATATAAATAAACTATAAATACTATAATACAGTATAAATATGGTTTAAATAAGTTGAAAATACTTAATATTATATAATTCAAATATATAATATAATTTATCTCAGTATTAACTTAAATTACTAATTTATTCTATTTTAACTTAATAAATTACCTAATTAACTTAATAACTTAATTATTTACTGTAAATATATAATTAAATTAAATTACAGGTATTATATAGTACATAATACGTATATAAATACATATGTACAGTATGAGATACAAATATGTTCATATAAATAGGTTTATATAGTTACTTAATTATTATACATTTAGGTTATATAAATTAATATATAATAATACAATAAAGTTGTATATACAATAAGTCATTCTAAATACTTAATTTAATACATAGAATACATCTATAAGTTACATAGAATATATATTTTACAACATTTACATATAGCTCAAGTTTAATTAATATATACAAGTATATACATAGTATACATAGTATTTTTGTGAGTTTTTGGAATTTTTCTGATTTTTATGAGTTATATATATACAGTAGAGATAAAAGAAGAGAGAGAAAGAATGAGATGAGAAAGATAGAAATCTTTTTGTGATTTTTCATGTTTAGTTCTTTTATTAAATTCCAAGGTAGATTGAACCGTCGACTAGTATGTTCTACCAAGCCGGGGGTTCAAATTACCTTGAAACTTTGCATACACAGTAAAAGACCTGATCTTACTTAAGACAACTTTATTTTATTTTTTTGGAAATTTTCTATGAATTTTATTTATGTACAAAGTAACGAAATTCTAGGCCTTGAAATGGTTTTCAAAATGGAACCTAAGGCACTAGAATGAGTTCTTTGGGCTGAAATTAGAGTTTCAACACTCAAAACTGTCCAAGCATCGTCTCCCAAAAGATCTAAACATTAAAACATGAATTTATACTTCAATTTCACTAAAAACATTAAGTGGACAGTTAATTCATGATTGACTAGCTAATAATGATTTGAGATATGAATTACAAGTCATCCAAATCCAATTTAATTCAAATACACGTACATGAATGCTTGCACATTATGTTCTAACAATACACACCACATGTCAGCTTCAAACAAGTCAAATACCAATTAGAAACAGCCATATCAGTAGCTACTGCAGCTGCAACAAATCAGTGCTACTGAAATTTAGCAGCTACAGGTATTGTTGCTGTTACTCAAATGCAGCAGATCAGTGCTGTTGCTGTAGAATCAAACAGATTAAATTCCTGATAGAGCTACTGCTACAATCTCAGCTAGGTTCAGCAGCCAGAGACTACTACAGCAAGTCTAATCAGGAGTTAGAACCTTCACTCTAAGAGAACATAAACAACTAATTAATCACTTGTGTTATAGGAAACACAAAGAGAGTAAATCAAACAAGTTATTCAAGTTCTAAAGTGTCACCAATTTTCTTTAAATCATTCTTACTTAATACGAATCCAATCAGGAATTAAGGAGCATAAGAGTCCTTAATTGGGTTCTACTCTTACACTATAGACAGCATAAAAGTCAAAACACCAAATCAAACTTACAAGATAACAGAAAAACTCCAACTATTCCTCCTCTCATGCTATTGACAACATAAAGAAAAGGATCAAATCAGAACTTACAATCCATTGAAAACATGCTCCAATCCTCAGATGATTGAAATCAGAAATTAACCCAAAAAATGTTGCTGCTACTCAAATGCAGCTTTTCATGTACTGAAATGGGGAGATTTTAACTCTAAAATCACATATTCAACCAACCATTTAAAACATAATCAGTCTGAAAACTCATTCAAAAGAAAATTCAAGCAATGCAATCATCATCAACACCTTTAAACTTCATGAGATAAATCTGAAAATTCTTCCAATTAGCGAGAAAACCAAGAGAAATTTAAGACAAGTCTCCCAAAAAATTTCTTGAAATCCTAATGTGAACCTTATCTTAAATTATAGACAATATAAGATAAGGTACAAATCAGCATTTTAAGAGCAATAAATGTAAATAAGAAGCACCTCAATTATTTCCTAAAAGATTTGGGATTCATTCCCTCTCGAGGAAAGCTCAAAAACCAAGGAGAAATATGATTTACTCTCTCTCTCTTGTGCTATAGACAGTATGAAGAGAGAGTTTAAATCCTATGATAAAATCCACTAAAATCAAACCCCAAATCCTTAGATATTCATTCAAAACCAATAGAGGGTCATTGTGAACAAGTGGACTGAATGGAGTGATGCTCAAGTGAATTTGAGCGATTAAATCAAATCTGAATGCTCAAGAGCATCACATCTGATTTGATGCTTTGATGTGTGGGTGATTGACAAGAAACATGTGCAAATCAGTGAAGATGGACAGCGAGATGTAGAGGGAGATTAGGGAAATTGACATGAAAGTGAAAAATCTCCTCTCTGATCTGAATTGATCAGAGAGGGCGGAAGCGCTCTAAACTGCTCTAATCTACTCAAAACCAATCCATCACTCAATTTGCTAACTAATTCTACTTCTAAACTACACTAACTACACTAAAACTAATCTAGAAAGTAAGAAAATCCTAATCTAAAGGAGGAATGGGATGCCTGGGCTGCAGCTGGTCACGTAGCGACAAAGGGGGCTAAGGAGGTCTCCAGTGAGGAATGGGATCCTTGGATCCACAGTGGGTTGATGTGGCGACGAAATTGAGGAAGAAAGCCGCTTCTGTCACAAATAGTCGATGAAGGAGGAAGGGGAACTGGAGAATGGACGAATGGATCAGCTCAAGGTGGAGGGAGTCGATTCGCACGTAAGGAGGTCTTGGAGCTGCTTAAGTAGCTGACGGAGTGAATCCAAACACCGTAAAGGTGAGGTTAGGTGTTTAGTTCTTTTAAGGTGGAGATGAAGAGAGGGGACGCAGGAAGTTTCAATCGAAAGATCAACCGTTGGATGAGATTTGGGGCAAAGGGTGAGTTCAGGCGTTTAGGTCTTCTACGATGGGGATGAAGAGAGGGGAGCGTAAGAAGTTTCAATTGAAAGATCAACCATTGGATGAGATTTAGGGCAAAGGGTGATCACACGCGCCAAAGCATGCGAAGCTTTGATTGGAATTGGATGTCAGATCAAGAGATCAAGGAAGCGACGACTGTGATTGGTCGTGTTCTTCAGGTGTCTACAATGCTCCCGCCTGCTACAGCTCTGTTGGTGAATTTACGGAGAAGACCTATGGTGTGAAGGGGTAGAGAATTTGCATGCAGACCCATAAGTGATGAAGAATGATAGCAGAGCCATCCTCAGGTCTTGCAAAGAAGCCCTTGGCGATCTTCAAATAGGTCTTAGAGAAGTTAAATGTAAAGAGAATGTTATGACTTGAGGACCTATATGTAAAATTTTAAATGCAATGCTGTTACGAACGCACGCTTCAGACGTCTTTTAAGATGTCTGGGAAGTGACCCAGATGTCTGACCAGACGTCTGGAACCACTTCCAGACGTCTGGAAATCGATTATTTTTGGCACCAACGGTTTTGTCTGCGCACCTGAGCGCGCAGACCTGCGAACGCTCTCTCTCTCTCTCTTTTTCCCTCTCTCCTGCGGCCGCAGGCTGTCTGTCCGCTCTCTCTCTCCTCCCCGCGCGGCTTTAAAAGGGCATGCCCCCTCCCTCACTCTCATCACCTCCGCCCCCTTCCTCTTCTCCTTCCAGCCGGTGCGCGTGAGCGAGCGCGAGTGAGCGGCGGCGGCGACAGCCACGGCGGGTGCGGGAGGAGGTGCTGCGCGGGGGAGGAGGCATCGGCCGTGAGGGCTCGAGCTTGCCGGGGTAGCGGGAGCCGGCCGACGGGGGCACAGCAGACGCGGGGTGGCGCGGGAGGTCTGATGCAGCTTGAGCAGCAGGCGGAGCACTTGCAGCGCGGCCGTGCGTCGCGAGCGGAGGGAGAGTGGCGCCCTGATTCTGGAAAATTTTCCAGAATCAGACATCTGTGATTCCAACCAGACGATGGGGAAGACGTCTGGAAGACTGCCCAGACATCTGAAAGGTGAGTTATTTCCACTTGTTCGTTTTCTTCGACTGACCATACTAAGAGAGAGAGGAAATGGGTACGCGTAGGTTCTGAGATTCGCATCCAACGCGAATCAGACGTCTGGCTGCAGTGCCAGACGACGGGAACGACTTCCAGACGTCCTGGGTGACCATCGGACGTCTGGGAACTAGGCCAGATGCCCCCGCAGGCTTCTGGACGTCTGAGAGACCACGCAGAGCAAGGTAACCCCTAATCCACTTTTTAAGACGTCTGGAATAAGTTCCAGACGTCTGATTTTGCACTATTTCAACATTTTCGACCCGTTTAGGGCCCGTTCAGAGTCCGTTTTCCGTGTTTCAAGTTGCGTGCTTTTCGGAATTACATCCTCTACCCATCTACAGTAGCTATGTACTATTTTGAGAAACTCCGTGTGTTTGATCCTTATGATAGGACCCCGTTCCGTTGCAGTCTCGGGGGTTGCGGAGGCACGCGGGATTCCCGACCACGCCCCCAGTTCGCCTGTTGTAACCGGTAGAGTGGCTTTTAAGTTTATTGGTATAATCCGTTAAATTATGGAACCATAAATAGCACCTAGGACATTGCATGAATCCTAGGAATGAGAAACTAGAATGAATGGTAGATCCTAGGGTGTTGCATGAATCCTAGGGCTGGAAAACTAGATTGTATGATAGATCCTAGGGTATGGCATGAATCCTAGGATGGGAAGAACTAGTGGAATATATGAATACTGCATTCTTGGAAAATGTGGAAAGGAAACAATAGCTGCCTGTGAATTGACTTAACAGCTGCCTGTTATGAATAAATGAACATGATTAAGAATATGGGATGTATGAACGTGAAACTAGAAAGGTGAAACCGGAATGCGCTGAGTTAAAGAGCTGGAACCCTACGGGGAATTAGGAGTAGAACTCCTGGAAAGTGAATGGAATAGAATTGGGGAAGTGAGCTGGCCCTTGAGTACGGAGTACCAAGGAGAGCGACTGTCCCCCTGTTTAGTGTAGAGCGGAGCCAGCCGCCCCAGGGACCCGGGGTTAGGACTGGCCACTCTGTACCGACTTGCTGGCCCTCGTGTACGTAGTACCGAGGAGAGCTACTAGTGTAGGGAGGTACTAGCTACCCCACGGGCCCCGGGGTTCTGCTAGCCTCCTACACCGACTTGTTAGGCCCACTGGGGCAAACCAGGGTAGTCAGGCGAGGGTGCGCGGACTGTGGAGGGGCAAGGCCCCTGTTTGGTTACTGTGGAGGAGTTGGACCCCTGTTACTGAGAGGGCTCTGCCCTGTACTGGTTCCGTGCTGTGCTTTGGGCGCACCCGTTAACGGAAACGACTGACCGCGTGCTACTGCGGGTTAGCTACCCGTGCGTTTACCGCGCGTGCCGTAGTCACCGTTACGTCTGTCAGTGACCTTGGGGTGGTTGACTGAGAGTAGGATCACCACGGGGGACTCTCCCGGCCAGGAGAGCACCACGTGCTACTTCTACTGTTCGGAAAAGACTGCAATCAAGATCGTTCCCACGAGGAACATTCGAGATCAACTGAAGGATCTGAGAAATAGATAAATTGTGAAACAATAGAAAGACGTAAATAAAGGAAGAAAGAAAATTAAAACAGCTACTGTACACTTTACTGTTTCTTTAGTTTAGCTGCCACTCTACACAGCGTTTTGCTGACATGTTACACTCGTTACCTTTCAGGACCAAGTGTTGAGCAGCCAGGGTCAGCGGCTGCAGAGGACGCTAGGCCGAGTAGGGTCCAGTAGAGTTACCACTGTTCTCTTGTACCTCTTTTTGGTTCCACTGTAGTGAGTAGTTCTTGTTTCCGCTGTACTTTTCTTTACCTGCAGTTCCATATTATGTTATGAATGTTGTTCTACTATTGTGGTGGTATATACTGTAGTGGTTTCTTTCCTTACTGCTGTATTTTCTTACTGTTAGTTATATTCATGCTGAATGTGATTTATTTTACTGCTCTTTTGGTTATTTCCTCGTTGGACGACCAGGTCTTGGGGTTAGTCGAGTCAATCCGGTTCTCGTGTCTCGTAGGGACTCGGGAATCGGGTCGTTACAAGATGGTATCAGAGCAAGGTCGTCCCGAGAAGTGAATCAACTGACTGGAAAATAACCAATTCACATGTCTATAACTAGAGTAGCCACCACAACATATCTTTTGACATGAGTTCTTAGACGTTTCAGTTAGGTATCGTTCCGTAGTGACGTGTTCCATTTTGTTTCGCGCCTCCTTGCAGGAGATGCCTCGTCGTGGGACCAGTGAGGCGGGCCGCGTGCGCGGCCGAGGACGAGGTCGGCGAGGTAGGCATGCCGTTGCCGACGCCCCAGTGGACCAGCCACTACTCCCGGGCATCCAGGCCCAGGACCTCGCCCGGCTGATACGAGACATTGTACGAGAGGAGTTCCACCCACCGCCCCGAGCGCCTCACCCTGGGGCTGCGGAGGGGGAGTCCTCTGTGGGACCACTCGACGGACGCGGCGCTAGACACGGGGGAGGGGATGGGCCGCCGCAGCCCCCACCTTCCTCTGATACTTCTGTGCACGAGGCACCGTTGCCTGGGGGTGGACCAGCATCCCCACTGCAGCGCCACTCCAAGCTCTTCGAGCAGTTCCGGAAGCTGAAGCCCCCCTCCTTCAAGGGGGATGAGGACCCGACCGAGGCAGAGGACTGGCTCGAGCAGCTGGAGAAGATTTTCGACACCCTTCGCCTCCCGGTGGAGTGCCGCGTGGCCTTTGCCACGTACCAGCTGGAGAGTGCGGCACACAGGTGGTGGAGGGCGATCCGGGGACAGGAGAGGGACGAGCCAACCTGGGATCGGTTCGTCGCCCTCTTCTGCGAGCAGTACTTTCCCCAGACGTGGCAGGACCAGAGGAGGCGGGAGTTCCACACTCTCCGCCAAGGGACGATGACCGTGAGCGCATACCGCACGTGTTTCCTGGAGCTGTCCTGCTTTGCAGCGACAGCGGTAGCTACTGAGGAGGAGAGCCTTTGGAGGTTCACTAAGGGGCTCCGGCCTGCGATTCGGGGGTATGTCAAACCCCTGAAGCTGCCTACGTTTTCGAGGGTGGTGGAGGCAGCCATGACTTACGAGGAGACCAACCCGTCCGCGCGAGACACTGACGGCGGGCGGAAGAGGCCCTTTCAGCCTGACTTTTCACAGGGCCGGCGAGAGAGGAGACACGTGGCATCCACAGGAGAGCCGTCACGTTTTACAGGGCCATCAGTGGCCTTTGGGGGCCCTCGACAGGGGCCAGTCGCCAGCACCGGACCCCCGCCCAGCCAACAGCCGGGACCCACTGAGGGCGGGAGTCGGGTTCCCTCTGTTACCAGTGTGGCCAGCCGGGCCACATCAGGAGGGACTGCCCGTCTAGGGCAGGAGGTCAGTAGATACTCCCCGCGCAGAGCATTGGAGGGCACGCAGGAGGCCGCGGTTCCTAGGCGCGAGGAGGAGGACAACAGTCACGAGGAGGGTACCGGCTAGCACCTACCCGTCCGACGCAGAGTGTGGCTGCTTCGTCCGCACCTAGAGCTGAGGGGCGTATCAACTCCCTGACACACAGGGATGCCAGAGCTTCGGGCTCGGTAGTGGCAGGTATGGTTTCAGTTTCCGACAGACTCGTTTACACACCTTTCGATTCCGGCGCTATGCACTCGTTTGTCGCAGCCAGTTTCGCAGTTAGTTTGGACCAGGATTATACACTGTTAGAGAATCCGTTCGTAATCAGAGGTCCGAGTGGTCAGCTGTTTGTAGCTGAGGAGGTGTACACGGATTGCGAGGTTAGCGTCGGGGGACATTGCCTGCCAGCTGACCTGATTATGATACAGATGGAGGACTTCGGAGTGATTCTGGGGATGGACTGGCTGTCTGCTTACCACGCCTTGGTAGACTATTTTTAGAGGAAGATCGTCTTCTCCATTCCGGAGTTGCCTTCTTTCGAGTTTCACGGACAGCCAATGGATGGAGGTTTCAGGTGCATTTCGGCACTTCGGGCAGCAAGACTTTTGAGCCAGGGGTGTGAGGGCTTCCTAGCTTGTGTGGTGGCAGAGCCCAGCCCTGTGGCAGACTTCCAGAGCATCCCGGTGGTCAGAGAGTACCCTGACGTGTTTCCAGACGAGTTACCAGGACTACCGCCCGAGCGTGAGATCGAGTTTGAGATCTCACTAGTACCAGGGACTAGCCCCATCTCCACCGCGCCATACAGGGTGGCACCGCTTGAGCTACAAGAGCTCAAGTCTCAGTTGCAGGACCTTTTGGAGAAAGGTTTCGTGAGGCCCAGTGCGTCTCCCTAGGGAGCCCCGATACTGTTTGTGAAGAAGAAGGATGGGACCTTACGCCTTTGTGTGGACTACCAACAGCTGAATAGGGTCACCATCAAGAGCAGATATCCGCTGCCGAGGATCGACGACTTGTTTGACCAATTGCGGGGTGCCACAGTGTTCACCAAGATGGACTTGAGATCTGGATACCACCAGTTGAGGATCAGGGAGACCGACGTCTCCAAGACAGCTTTCTGCACCCGATACGGACACTATGAGTTTTTGGTCATGCCGTTTGGGCTGACCAATGCCCCCGCTGCTTTCATGGATCTGATGAACCGGGTGTTTAGACCTTACTTGGACCAGTTCGTGGTGGTTTTCATAGATGATGTACTCGTCTATTCTATAGATCAAACACAGCACGGACAACACTTGTGGATGGTTCTGGACACTCTGAGATGACGTAGGCTATACGCCAAATACAGCAAGTGCGAGTTCTGGTTGAGGGAGGTGACCTTCTTAGGTCATGTGATCTCGGGAGACGGCTTGGCGGTGGACCCAGCTAAGGTCGAGGCAGTGCTTAGGTGGGAGAGACCGCGTTCAGTCACTGAGATTCGTAGTTTCCTGGGACTGGCAGGCTACTACAGACGATTCATCAGAGGATTTTCTCAGATCGCGCATCCTATGACACAGTTGACCCGGAAGGACGTGCCCTTCGCTTGGACAGACGTCTGTGAGGCGTGTTTTCTGGAGCTGAAGGAGAGGTTGACCTCGGCTCCCGTGCTCACCATCCCTAACAGTAGTGGCGGGTTCGTTGTGTACACGGACGCCTCCTTGCAGGGGTTAGGAGGTGTGCTCATGCAGAGGGGTCACGTTGTCGCTTACGCTTCGCGGCAACTGAAGCCCCATGAGCATACCTACCCTACCCACAACCTAGAGTTGGCAGCGGTTGTCTTCGCGCTGAAGACCTGGAGGCACTACTTGTACTGTGAGACCTTCGAGATTTTCACAGATCACAAGAGCCTCAGATACCTGTTTGATCAGAAGGAGCTCAACATGAGACAGAGGCGTTGGTTGGAGCTCCTGAAGGACTACGACTGCAGCATCTCCTACCACCCGGGAAAGGCCAATGTGGTGGCTGACGCCTTGAGCCGTAAGGCGCCCGCGCACTTGGCCAGTTTACAGTTACAGAGTTGGAGCCTTTTGGAGGAGGTGGGCAGTTGGCGACCCCTGGAGTTACGGGGGCACTGTGGGGCAGTGACGGTGACACGACAGACTAGGCCAGAGCTGATAGACCGCATCATCACAGGACAGATGGCCGATCCGTACTTGCAGTCCTTGCGCGACAGAGTACTGTCGGGAGACCCGGGGGACTTCTCTTTCACAGACCAGGTGCTGTGCCTGAGGGGACGGTTGTGCGTTCCCAGAGACGAGGAGCTGTTGAGAGAGCTCCTGACTGAGGCACACGGTTCCAGGTTCACCATACATCCCAGAAACACGAAGATGTACCACGACTTGAGACGCGAGTTTTGGTGGAGGGGGATGAAGCGGGATGTGGGTGAGTTCGTGCAGCAGTGCTTAGTGTGTCAGCAGGTGAAAGCCGAGCATCAGAGGCCTGCAGGGCCGCTACTGCTGCTTCCAGTGCCAGAGTGGAAGTGGGAGAGCATCACCATGGACTTGGTGGTGGGCTTACCTGTTACCCAGCGAGGACACGACGCAGTCTGGGTAATAGTGGATAGAATGACGAAGACGGCGCGTTTCTTGCCGATCCGAGTCACTTTGGGACCAGCACAGTTAGCAGAGAGGTATATCCGTGATGTGGTACAACTACACGGAGTTCCGCGGGAGATCGTATCCGACCGGGATACCCGCTTTACGTCCCAATTTTGGGTTGAGTTTCAGCAGGCCTTGGGGACGCGGTTGAGGTTTAGTACGGCTTACCACCCCCAGACGGACGGACAGTCTGAGCGCACGATACAGACACTTGAGGACCTTTTGCGTGCCTGTGTATTGGACTGGAGGGGATCTTGGGAGGAGCACCTGTCCTTGGCGGAGTTTGCATACAACAACAGTTATCACTCGAGTATCGGCATGGCTCCCTACGAGGCTCTGTACGGACGGAGGTGTACGGCACCCTTGAGTTGGGTTGAGGTGGGGACCAAGTGGGAGGTTGGCCCTAGGTTGATCCGGCAGAGTCAGGAGGTGGTCGAGCAGATCCACAGGCGACTCTGCACTGTCAGGAGCAGACAGAAGAGCTACTCGGATTGGAGACGCAGAGAGGTGCAGTTTGAGGTTGGGGATCACGTCTTTCTTCGTGTTTCGCCCATGAAGGGCCTGCAGCGGTTTGGGGTGAGAGGGAAGCTCGCACCGAGGTTCGTGGGGCCCTTTGAGGTCCTGGAGCAGGTTGGACCCATTGCTTACAGACTTGCCCTCCCCCCGCAGCTTTCTGGTGTGCACGACGTGTTCCACGTGTCCAACCTCAGGAACTATGTAGCCAATTCCAGTCACGTACTGAGTCACGAGAGCGTCGAGGTGGGAGACGACCTGACCTACCCAGAGCGGCCAGTGCAGATTCTAGACCGTGCCATCCGCAGTTTGAGATGAAAGCAAGTACCCCTGGTAAAGGTTTTATGGAGGTGCCAGCGGTACGAGGAGGCTACCTGGGAGCCTGAGGCAGCAATGCTGGAGCGGTACCCGGAGCTTTTTGCGGGTACGTCTTTAGGGACCGACTTCGGTCCTCTTTGAGTTTGTTATGGTTATTTTGACATCTTTTCCGCACCCTAGTTAGCGCAAGTTTCGGGGACGAAACTTCCTTTGAGTTTGTTATATTGTTACGAACGCGCGCTTCAGATGTCTTTTAAGACGTCTGGAACCACTTCCAGACGTCTGGAAATCGGTTATTTTTGGCACCAACGGTTTCGGCTGCGCGCTTGAGAGCGCAGACCTGCAAATGCTCTCTCTCTCTCTCTTTTTCCCTCTCTCCTGCGGCCGCAGGCTGTCTGTCCGCTCTCTCTCTCCTCCCCACGCGGCTTTAAAAGGGCACGCCCCCTCCCTCACTCTCATCACCTCCGCCCCCTTCCTTTTCTCCTTCCAGTCGGTGCACGTGAGCGAGCGCGAGTGAGCGGCGGCGGCGACAGCCGCGGCGGGTGCGAGAGGATGTGCTGCGCGGGGGAGGAGGCATCGGCCGTGAGGGCTCGAGCCTGCCGGGGTAGCGGGAGCCGGCCGGCGGGGGCACAGCAAACGCGGGGTGGCGCGGGAGGCCTGCTGCAGCTCGAGCAGCAGGCGGAGCACTCGCAGCGCGGCCGTGTGTCGCGAGAGGAGGGCGAGTGGCGCCCTGATTTTGGAAAATTTTCCAGAATCAGACGTCTGTGATTCCAACCAGACGACGGGGAAGACGTCTGGAAGACTGCCCAGACGTCTGAAAGGTGAGTTATTTCCGCTTCATTTTCTTCGACTGACCGTACTAAGAGAGAGAGGAAATGGGTACGAGCAGGTTCTGAGATTCGCATCCAACGCGAATCAGACGTCTGGCTGCAGTGCCAGACGACGGGAACGACTTCCAGACGTCCTGGGTGACCATCGGACGTCTAGGAACTAGGCTAGACTCCCTCGCAGGCTTCTGGATGTCTGAGAGACCACGCAGAGCAAGGTAACCCCTGATCCACTTTTTAAGACGTCTGGAATAAGTTCCAGACGTCTGATTTTGCACTGTTTCGTCGTTTTCGACCCGTTTAGGGCCCGTTCGGAGTCCGTTTTCCACGTTTCAAGTTGCGTGCTTTTCGGAATTACATCCTCTACCCGTCTACAGTAGCTATGTACTGTTTTGAGAAACTCCGTGTGTTTGATCCTTGTGATAGGACCCCGTTCCGTTGCAGTCTCGGGGGTTGCGGAGGCACGCGGGATTCCCGACCACGCCCCCAGTTCTCCTGTTGTAACCGGTAGAGTGGCTTTTAAGTTTATTGGTATAATCTGTTAAATTATGGAACCATAAATAGCACCTAGGACATTGCATGAATCCTAGGAATGAGAAACTAGAATGAATGGTAGATCCTAGGGTGTTGCATGAATCCTAGGGCTGGAAAACTAGATTGTATGATAGATCTTAGGGTATGGCATGAATCCTAAGATGGGAAGAACTAGTGGAATATATGAATACTGCAGTCTTGGAAAATGTGGAAAGGAAACAATAGCTTCCTGTGAATTGAATTAACAGCTGCCTGTTATGAATAAATGAACATGATTAAGAATATGGGATGTATGAATGTGAAACTGGAAAGGTGAAACCGGAATGCGCTGAGTTAAAGAGCTGGAACCCTACGGGGAATTAGGAGTAGAACTCCTGGAAAGTGAATGGAATAGAATTGGGGAAGTGAGCTGGCCCTTGAGTACGGAGTACCAAGGAGAGCGACTGTCCCCCTGTTTAGTGTAGAGCGGAGCCAGCCGCCCCAGGGACCCGGGGTTAGGACTGGCCACTCTGTACCGAC
Organism: Thalassia testudinum; assembly: GCA_037157565.1. Taxonomy (NCBI): domain Eukaryota; kingdom Viridiplantae; phylum Streptophyta; class Magnoliopsida; order Alismatales; family Hydrocharitaceae; genus Thalassia; species Thalassia testudinum. The sequence goes on from JAZHRO010000055.1 coordinate 125,129,282, forward strand.
TTGCTGGCCCTCATGTACGTAGTACCGAGGAGAGCTACTAGTGTAGGGAGGTACTAGCTACCCACGGGCCCCGGTGTTCTGCTAGCCTCCTACACCGACTTGTTAGGCCCACTGGGGCAAACCAGGGTAGTCAGGCGAGGGTGCGCGGACTGTGGAGGGGCAAGGCCCTTGTTTGGTTACTGTGGAGGGGTTGGACCCCTGTTACTGAGAGGGCTCTGCCCTGTACTGGTTCCGTGCTGTGCTTTGGGCGCACCCGTTAACGGAAACGACTGACCGCGTGCTACTGCGGGTTAGCTACCCGTGCGTTTACCACGCGTGCCGTAGTCACCGTTACGTCTGTCAGTGACCTTGGGGTGGTTGACTGAGAGTAGGATCACCACGGGGGACTCTCCCGGCCAGGAGAGCACCACGTGCTACTTCTACTGTTCGGAAAAGACTGCAATCAAGATCGTTCCCACGAGGAACATTCGAGATCAACTGAAGGATCTGAGAAATAGATAAATTGTGAAACAATAGAAAGACGTAAATAAAGGAAGAAAGAAAATTAAAACAGCTACTGTACACTTTACTGTTTCTTTAGTTTAGCTGCCACTCTACACAGCGTTTTGCTGACGTGTTACACTCGTTACCTTTCAGGACCAAGTGTTGAGCAGCCAGGGTCAGCGGCTGCAGAGGACGCTGGGCCGAGTAGGGTCCAGTAGAGTTACCACTGTTCTCTTGTACCTCTTTTTGGTTCCACTGTAGTGAGTAGTTCTTGTTTCCGCTGTACTTTTCTTTACCTGCAGTTCCATATTATGTTATGAATGTTGTTCTACTGTTGTGGTAGTATATACTGTAGTGGTTTCTTTCCTTACTACTGTATTTTCTTACTGTTAGTTATATTCATGCTGAATGTGGTTTATTTTACTGCTCTTTTGGCTACTTCCTCGTTGGACGACCAGGTCTTGGGGTTAGTCGAGTCGGTCCGATTCTCGTGTCTCGTAGGGACTCGGGAATCGGGTCGTTACAAAGGCCCTAATGATGTCTAAATGCAACCGAGTTTTCATTAAAGCTCAATTGAAATTCAAGAAGTTGATTCCACTTTTGATTGAAGTTTTGAACTCAATTGTGTGTTCAATTTGTAATTGGATCATAAATTTACATTAATGAATAGAATATCTCATTTTATTACCTAATTCCACGTTTTTAACACAAATTGTATGTTTAGGTCATTTTTTTTATTTCCTACACTTAACCTATTTTATGTGTTAATTCAGTAGTATTTAACTTAGTTTCTAGCTTAACTTAGGCATTTTAACTATGATGAGCCACACCTCATCAGTAGCAGGTGGGGGTTCGGGATAGGCCATAGAAGATAAGGTGGAAGTTATGGGTAGGTATGGATCTGCTCTGGGCTTCACTATCTATGGGTAAAGATCTTCTTGTGGTTGAGACTCTGAAATAATCGGGTTTTCCTCTATAATCGGGTCCTCAACTAAAGAACTGATGCTGCAAACTTCTTCGATTGCCCCACAGTTTATTCTTTTCTCGGCCTTAAAGATATCAATCCTCGTTGTCTTGTTCCCAAATTTCATTTCAATCTGGCTCTCTTCACAATTGATATTTTCCTTAGTTGTGGTTAGGAATCGTCTTCCTAAAATGATCGGTGTGTCTCTCATATTTTTAGGAGTATCCATATCTAATACAATGAAGTCCATCGGGAAGTAGAAATCTCGAATCCTAACTAGAACATCCTCGAGAAATCCTCTAAGTGACTTGATTGATCTGTTTATTAGCTGCAAGGTCACCTCAGTCGATTTGAGCTCAATTTCCTCAAAATGATCTAGTAGGGGTGTTAGGGATCAAATTTATGAAGGCCCCTAGATCCAATAAAGCTCAATTAAACTCTAGACCAATTTTAAAAGAGATCAAAGGGGTGCTAGGATCCTTCACTTTCTGCGAGAGTTTGCTCAGGATGATTGAGCTGGCTTGCTTAGACAATACGATCAGACTCTCCCATCTTTGTTTTGTGGCTTACGCTTTGGTGTACATAAATCTTTCAAAAATCATGTGTAAGTCGGTACATGGCGGATCTCATCCATCAAGGAGATGTTTATTTGGACTTGCTCAAAGATCTTGACCAAGTCTTCCTCAAGTGCCACGAGTTTGGGTTTCCTCTTTCCTTTGGTCAAGGCCTCAGAAAATGGAGCCTCTATAGGCTCCTTTAGGATTGGTTCAGGCTTCGAATCTGGGATAGGTGTGTCTTGGATAACCATCTCAGGGTTAGTCTCTGAACTACCAGGTCTAGAGTAGCTAGGATAAGGTGATCCTAAGTCGATTTGCCACTATGGGTGGTAACAACATTTAGGCCAGCTTGGTTTTGGTTCAGAGTCGGCAAAAGAGGTGGTTGCTGCTAATATTCCAAATACGATGTCGAAGCCTCCATCCCATCGGGTGATGGAGCAAATGGGACCTGTTAAATGTAGTGAGCTTGGCCCTGATTTGGGTTCATAATGCGCCTCTGGTTCGGCAAGTTATTCAGATTTGGCAGAGGTTGACAAGGAAGTGCACCAGGCTGGCGAGACCTAGCCATTTGTGCGAGTTGATTTTGAACCTCTATGATCTTGTCCTTGTGCTATTTTTGCATAGTTACATTAGTCTTTTGGATGTCAGCTAGGGTTTGTAAAATTAGATTCATTTGATCTTCCCTTGACGACACAGAGTGGTAATTCGGATTGGGCCTAGGCTGAGTAGGTTGATATAGGTGAGGAGCCTGTGGTTAAGGTTGGAATTGTGGTCTTGTGTTCTGATTATTTCTAGACCACACGAAGTTCGGATGATTGCACCATCCAGGGTTGTAGGTGTTGGAGAATGGATCATTCTAGATGGCATGGAGATCCTCGCAGGTCTGAGGAACTCCAGAGAAATCAGAGTATGAGGGTTCAAAGTCCCCCAACTAAAGTAAGATGGCTCGTAGTTTCCTCCGAAATCGGGATCATACGAGGGTGGATACGGATCCATCCCTTGATAAGAGTGGTGGTGAATGTTATGCACAGCCTTCCTACCTGAGGGCGATTGCATATACGTACTTTGCTGTGCTGAGGTGGCTCTTTGTAGATGTCGAGTCAATTCATTCACCTTCTTCTCAATGATAAAGACCTTATCTAAGCAACTGGCCACCAACTTCAGATCGGCAGATGCGGATAGGCCTTGAGTCTTGTGTGCCCCTCTCTTGTCTGTCAATGCATAGGTAGTCGTCTGGAGTTCTCTCACATGTTCTCGAGAATCTCCCAAATAGTATCTTCATACTGACCCATGATGTTGCCACCATAGGTTGCATTGACAAATAGCCTGATATCCTCACGGAGTCCTTGGTAAAAAGATTGGAGTTGTTCCCATTTAGGAACTTCGTGATGGGGGCATTTCCACATGAGATCCAAAAAGCGATCCCATGACTCATGAAGTAGTTCTCCCGCATTTTACATGAAGTGCGTGATCTGGTGCCTCAAAGCATTGGTGCGACCAACTAGGAAGAATTTCTTCAGGAATTCAAATTGGAGTTCCTCCCATATGTTGATCGAACGAGTCAGAGTCTAATACCATTGGGCAGCCTTATCCATTAGAGAGAATGAGAACATCTTCATGAGCAGGATGTCCTGATTCTGAACATGTGGTCCAAAGGTCTGGGCTAGATGTTTCAGCTGCTTGATGTGCTGGAAGGAATCTTCAGAGTTTAAGTCATGGAATTTGGAAATTGCGTTAATTAGATTCGACTTCAATTCAGTATCAGGTCCTCCAGCTGGGATTTGCACCATAGGTTCAATTGCCACTCCAGCGGGATTATAGTGATCTCGCATTAGGCACTACAATTGATTCTAAATAGTGGGCTCTTCTTGGTTCTCCATGGATGCAGATGTGGGAGAGTCAGAAGAAATCTTAATATGATCAAGTGGTAGCACAAATAAGTGATTCGAGGCTTGGCCTCGATGAGAATGAGTTGCTAGTGGAGGCCTCAAATTTGGTCTTAAAGACCTCTCAAACATTCACTAAAGAACTAAATGAGGGACAAAATGTGTAATGGACCCAATCGAGGCACTGGTGTAAATTGTTGACACCGATGCTCCCCGGCAACGGTGCCAAAAAATGGTGGTGTTTGATGGTTGTTGGTAATGGTGAATAATTATTGTTATGATCATGTCGTTGTAGTATAGGGTGTATAATATAACATTAAGGATGTCGTATAGTGGTGAGTATGGGTGAGTACCAGTCATTACAACCATTATTATCATTTGCTTATTTATCTAATTTTTACTGGTTTTGTTCCAGGTCGTTCTCTGGGAGGCAATTTATTGAATTTAATTCGGTCACTCTTTGATTATCTCCAAAATTGTCTTCTTATTCAAAAAGAAACTCTACATTTAAAGAATGAATGAATGTTTTATTTACCTAGTTACTAAGAAGTGCTTGCAAAAAAATACTAACTATGAACAAGCATCAAACAATCTATTATTATACTCTAAACTATGTATTTACAAGTTATACTATTAACACTAATATGTTAGTTCATACTACATTAGGATACCATAGTGTAAAAACTTAACTTACTAGTCATTTATTTATAGTGACATATGTATCAGTTTTAGTGACAGATATAAACGTCGCTAAATCTCAGAAAACACTATATACAACCTAAAGAAGCAAACTGAGGTCTTTAGCGACATTTATGGTGTCGTTTTATTCTGTTAGTAATTATGTGGGTTTACTTATACGTATGTATATTACTTATTCTACTGCTGTATGTACAGTAAGTCTTTCTGTTCTTGCTATCTCTTGTTCTCTCTTTTTTTTAAGTCGTCTGTCCTTTCATTTTGTTCTGTGTGGTATTTCAGAGGCTGCGGTGGAGACGGGGTTATTAGGCTAACGTCCTTAGTGTAAAATGTGTTTAATTAGCGGGCGCACTTTTCGAGGGATACACAGCACCCTACGGGTGGGACCAGACCTCTACTAAGCGCGCCCTAATCTCAGATTAGGTGCCTTAATTACGTTTTCGTATCAGCGCAGGGCCTCAGCCCAACGCCAGACAATACTCCCACGCTCGGGCCTCCGGCCCCACACATACATCACATATTCAATATCATCACATATCAGAGTTCAGCACAAATCGGGTTATCGGATAAGGGATCGCGTTTCGGGCGCCCGGCGCCGTGACGACTGCTTCAACTATAGCATAAATTATATTTATATGGCTGCGTTTGGTTTGCAGCACACGATGTGGCGCTATTCCAGCGCCACATCGTGCGCTGGAAATCAGACGCAGCTGCGTCTGTGCGCGTTTTTGGCCCTCGATTTGGGGGCCATAAATTATTAAAAAAAATAAAATAAAATATGGTAAATAAAATATTTACGTAATACTACATAATTGATTAATTAATTTTTAATTTTAAATATTTTTACTATACAAATAAATTCGCTAAACTAGGCTGATTATACAGGTTGATTTAGGTGATTAAATAGTTAATTACTTATAAAATAATTAGTAAATGGTCTAATTGACCTTAAACAGTTTTAACTTACATACTTAAGTATTTAATACATATTTTTATTGTATTTTTACGAATTTATTTATGTTTTATTTAGGATAAAATAGCAATTCTGTGTAGTTTATAATTAAAACTAAGTTACAGTAAGTTATACTAGGTATAATTATACTTTGACTAACTTAAATTACTTAATATATATATATATATTCCCAAGTTTATAGATTTATTTACTTGATTATTGCTCTAACTTATTAACTTAGCTACTAAATAAGTAAATATAAATCTGTATCTATATATATACATAAATCAGTAAATACATGCATAATAGATTAGTATATATACATATTTTTACATAGATTACATATGTATATGAATTTCTGTACAGGTTTTATACATATTTACAGTATAACTATGAATCTAACTGATATGCTATAGTTATAATACTATGAATAGGTATATTTACAGTTTTAAAATAAGTCTATGTCATTAGGCTTTTGTATAAAGTTAGGGAATTAGAGTTGATTGAGTTTTTATTTGAGTTTAGACAGCAGCCGCAGCTACTGTCAGAGGAGATGGAGAAGAGAAGAATGTGCTGTTTTAGTGTTGGTTTTAGTTGCTGTTCAGGGTGAGTTTTTGTAGCAGCAGCAGTGGCTTAAGCCACTGTCAAATGGCTAACTGCTGCTGCAGTTAGTCCACTTGGAGAAAGGGGAGCAAAAAATTCACAGATGAAAGGGGAATTTGGAGGAGAAGAGAATTTGGAGATGGAGGGAAATGTAGCTGCAAGTTGCAGCATGTTGCTGTATAACTGGGAACAAGATTAAATTCAAAACAAACTAAACATTGAAGAGATGAAATCCAAATCTGAAAGGGTTTTAAATCTCACGAAAATCTCATGTAAATTCAGCTCAAATACTCATTAGGAAAAACCTTATCAGAAGCATCCTTTCAGATCAACATTCAAATGGCATTGAGTTAGTCTTCCTAATGCCATAGACAGCATGAAGGAAGACTTAGCTCGATCAATTAAAACCAAAGAAACACAATCCCAGTTTCTTGCAACCTTAAGGAGTATGGAACACTCCTTAGGTTAGAGAATCACCATACAGAAATGATCATCAACACAAATAGTGCATGGCAGTTCTGAAATAGCAAAAAGAGACTAAGAATGCATTAAGGAAATTTAATGGAAGCTGGCGAATGCATTCAAAACAAAGTATAAACAGAACCATGAAAGGCTCTTCTGATTGGTTCTCTGTCACCAGAGAACTTCTCAGAATCCTTGCCTACAATGAAAACCAAAAATCCCTTCAATTTGTCAGATCTGTCAAAACATTTCAGAGAGTAAAAATCCTTTAAAATCCAAATCAAAAGTGCTCTGACAAACTGAGGCAATCCATTTAAAACAGAGGGGCTTTTGTGAAACAAATGGAGTGAGTGAGAAGCCCCAAATGGTGCTTGTGACGCCACTTTCAGATCTGAGGCAGTGTGCCATCAGATCTGAAATTGGGTCAGGATGTGTGGGTGATTGATGAAAAATTCGTCGTTAAAAAGGAAAAAACAAGAATCAGAATTTGGATGATGGAAAAACAAAACATGAAGAGGGAGATAAGTTGAACAATGAACAGATGATTCTTCCCCTCTGATCTGGACTGATCAGAGGAGGTGAGGGAGGGGATCTAATACTAATTCTACTCCTAAGACTAATCTAACTACAGCTAACATTAAACACTAACAATTAAAACTAAATCTATTCTAAACTACTGCAAACTAAATCTAACACTACTTGTGCAGAATTAAAAACCTAAACTAAAAGGAAGAATGGGACCTATGGGTCCTTAGCCGGCGGCTAAGGAGGAAGAAAGGAGGAGGGTGACTCCAGCGGAGGGAAGAGTCTGCTAGTGAGACTCCAGGGTCGTCCTCAGGTGCTACGAGGTCCTTAGCGACGAGGAGGGTCGAGAGCAGGCGATGATTCCACAGCCGGTGGCTGTGAAATCAGGGTCTAGATGAGGAGGAGAGACTGGAGTGGAAGAATTGATCGCTAAGAGATGTAGGAGGGAGCGATCCTTTGCGCGCGACACCACTGAGGTGCTTAAGTAGCAGCTCAGTGATTGAGATCACCGCAAGGGTGAGGTTAATCAAAATTAGGCCGGCGGTGAGGATGAGATGGGTAGAGCGCGCGGCGAGTCAAGAGAGAGATCTGACCGTCAGATGAGATCTGGGAAGAGAGGTGAACGCACGCACCGAATCGCGCGAAGGTTCCATTTGATTCCAGCCGCAGATCGAGATCAAAAGTGCGATGGACGGTCGAGAATGGCTGTGTTCTTTGCGTGCTACAGTGCGCGTGAAGAACACAGGCTTCTCTCTGAAATGAGGGAAAACTTGCAGGAAGACCCTTGAACGAAGGGGTAGAAGAATAGCGTGCAGGTCCAAAACTGAAAAGAACTATAACTGGAAGGGCCTTGCAGTCATACAGAAGGGTCCCTGTGGCTTGCAAAAAGGTCCAAGAAGGAGTTTTGAAGGGTAGAAATGTAATGCATGAAGGACCTAATTGTAATCTATTTATTTCTAAGCCTAAATGATGTCCAATTGCTTTCAAATTTTTACATGTGCTTAATTGAACATTTAAGACATTGATTTTACTTCTGATTTATCTTTTCAAACTTGTTTATGTGTTCAATTGATGCATGGATCATCATTTGTTCTTTAGTTTTCAGAATATCTCATTTTTGTGACCTAATTAGGAGGTTTTAACACACATTAAAAGTTTTAGGTCTTTTCTTTAATTCCCACACTTAACCCTTTTTATGTGTTAATTTGATATTGTTTTGCTTAGTGTCTAGCTTAATTTCGGCCTTTTAGCTATGATGAGTAGCCACTCATCAGGCACCCAAAAATTTGGGATAACTAAGAAGGTTCGAGGCGGATAATACCTCTAGATCAGAAACTCACTCACCTGAGAATTACTTGGGCAACTAGGAAGGGAGAGTCCCGCAAAGACCCCTACACGGTAGAGCATCCCCACATGTTACAGGGTTTCCCACACCTGACCTTCCGTGTCACCGAGATTCCAAGTAGATTGGAATAAGCAAGCTTGACTCCTAAGTCTACCAATTTTAATCCTGTGTATGTTCCTTGAATTTCACTTGAACTTTAGAGTTGATTTTGATTTGTGACCTAATTTGAAGGTTAGTTGACCCACAAAGTGGATCAACTTCACTTGACTTGCTCTAAAGTTGAGGATGAGTTGGGTAAAGAACCCAAAATCACTCTGAGTGATTTGCAAACAGGTTATTAGGTTCCAAGTTTTAGTAATTCAAGTGACTGTTAGAGCTTTGATTTTAGGGTTCCTTTGATTAGATCAAGTCAACTAAGGCTTAAATCAGGCAAGTGTGTTTTCCTGAAATCCTAATATGAAAACCCTAATTTGGATCTAATTTTCGAGTCCAATTCTTTCCAAAGTTGGTACCTAGGGCTCAATCAAGAAGGTGAATAGCCTCAAGTACCTTAATTCCCTAATAGGTGCAAGTATCAAGATGGGGATCTCTAAGCAAATCAGATAAAATCAGGCAACTCATATGATTGATACCTATGAAATAAAGTTGATCCTAATTGATTTTCTTTTCAAATTTTCCAGAGATGAGAGGCTTAAGGAAGAAGGAAAGGAGATTACCTGCCCCTGGTTTGGTTGCTTGTGCAGTCACTCTTCAGATTCACCTTGCAAAATCACAACAAATCAGATAAAGCAAGTTAGTATCAAATCAGAATTGTAATTAGTGAATGAAAGGCACGTTGCCCCCCGGCAACCATGCCAAAATGTTACGTCAAAATTCATCGCGTTTAAGAAAATATCACGTCGTAGTATAGTGACGAAAAATCAATACAACATTTAAATTTATAATCTCGAGAAACAAAAATGAGTCTGAGGTCGTTCGTAGGAAGTAAGTTAAGTAAATCAATTCACTAATCACAATAATTAGAAATAGTAATTGCAAGTGAATCAGATAACCAAAATGATATGCAATATATGTCAAAAATGTATCTCAAAATGTCAAGTATAAAGTACAAAAAGAATGGGGTAAAAATGGTAGTTGAAACCGCCAAATTAACCCTATAAATATCTCAAATAATCCAACAGTATTAATGAATCAAAACCAAGTAAGTTGCCAATCAAACGCCTTAACTCAAAGCCTCAAAAGAACTATGGGAAAGCATAGCACAGAGGCACGTAGTAGAGATAAGGCTCAGTAATGCTAAATGTTGAGCGAGGAGAGGGGCATGAATCTCGAGGCTACAATGCAAAAACCCCCTCCCTCCTCAGATCTCTCTCTCAGACCTGTGGGTAAATGAGTAATCAGGTCGCGTACAGGGGTCTAGACCCGTAGGCATGATCGCGGGCAAGGAGTGCTTGGGCATGCGTGGTAAGGGGACCTGACCCCCTGTCTTGGGCGAGGGGTCCTCAGCACAAATTCAATTTATTTGCTGCTGGTGGCTCTTCCCCGCACGATGTGGGAGTAACTTTTTTCCTTTTTCGCACATAGTAGTTGGATGTGCCTCTAAATCAAGCCTACTGCTCCTATTGATTGACTCAATTGGAGATGTAGTTGCCTTCCCAATGTGAAGCTGCATCTAGTGAGGGCAGCTGCAGATTGAGAGATGGCCGAAGTAGGGTAGACAGAGTCTGAGAAGATGAAGGCAGCGACGATGCTCTTGTGAAGACTTGCACGCATGAAAATGGCCTCACGGCCCTATCAAATATGTTCAAAAGTTTCGCCATGTGAAGGCGAGTGCAGTGGTGGTGGTTTAAGGGTGTGTGGTGGCCGTAGGAGGCTATCGTCATCGGAGAGTGAGTGCGAATGTGTGCGTGTTCGCTAGGGAGATGAGTGTAAAGCCCTAAATTTCTTTATGGATTTTACTCAGTATGGTGCGGCGGAGCTTATGGAAGTTATGGCGTGGAGTTTGATGGAGTGTGGTGGCTATGCGAGCTTGTTGAAGCTTCGTCGGTCGTGGGGAAGAATGAGGTGGTGAGGGTGATTCTGTGGTCGATCCTAGAATCTAAGGGTTTAGAAGGAAGCAAGGGAGTGAAAGGAAGAGAGAAGAGAGACTTGGGGGGGAGAAAGCGAACGAAGCCTTTCGACATTGATGGGATGGAGCCGGAGAAGATGAGATCGACGGTGAGGGAGAACGGTGACGATGAGAAGGGAGAAGGCTCCTGCTATGGCTGGCGAGGAGTAGAGGATCAAGAGGAAGACGGTGAGCCTCCCAATTTGATTGTTGGGAGGTCGGACGAGTAGATGGAGGAGGTCTCCAGAGCGCAAGTTGCAGTTAGCCGAAGAAGAGAGAGGAAATTCGGCTTGTCCTTGGCTAAGGAGGTCGCTGGGGTCATTAGGGCTCTTTATAAAGCTCAGGATCGAGCTTTAAATCAGGAAAGAGGCTTGATTGAGCCTCAGTTTTGGCAGAAAAGCTCCCCCAACTTCCTCAAGCTCCCCTAAGCTCTAGAGACCAATTTGGAATCCTTGAGGCAGTTCAAAAGATTGGAAATCTTCTCATGATTCATCCCTTCAAATTTGGAGGGATTTGGTTGAGGATTGAGTGAGAAATCTTTGCTCGAATCTCGGTGGAGAAGCTCTATTCACACCAAGGGCGGAAGGAACCCCATTGTAAAAATGATTAGAAAGTTATGGACCAAATCGTAACAAAATTGAAACCTAGGGCTTTATATGCGAGAATTAGAGCTTTCAAGGGCTAAAATGCAAACTAGGTCAAGATAGGCTCTGATTGGGCACAAATCTTGATGTTAAACTAATTTTGACCCAAGGAATCTAATGGTGAAATTGGATTTGAGTTTTGACCATATTTGATTGGCCAATTTGCATAGAAGCCCAAATTCAAGTAAATTTTCGTCTGAAACTCTATTTTAGGGCAAAATGGGTTCAGATAGTTAGACAAAAGGTACCAAACCTATTAAAAATTTTTATATGAAATTTATGAGGTTTATATTAATTTTATCCTGGCCAGAATCTCTTTAATTTAATTGGGTTTGATAATTAGGATTTTGGTACTAGTTTTGCCCTCGAAGTGCGTATAACCTTGTTCCAATCTATGTTGACCCACTTTTTACACTTTTGTGCTCATTTGAACTTCAACTAACCCTTAAGTGACCCTGTGGTTAATTTGTGTTTATGATGTGCTGTGAAAATTACAGAATTAACCCTATTTCCTTATTTTCTTCTTAAATCAAAATGATGTGGAGTTGTAACCCTCAAATGATTAGGTAGGAGCTTTTATCATTCAAACCTAACTAAATGTGACTATCTAGGGTCCATGATGGTGTTACCATTAATAGTAGACATAACTTAAAACTTCTTAGGAAGAGTCATTTCAACCTCTCCCAAACCATGGAGCAACTCATGTGCCTGCTCCGAGATCGACTTACACTCAACCATTTAGAATTTTAGGAATTTAGATATTGAGTATTTCTCAATACTGAGGTCTTCACTATTATACTTCTTGTCTAATTTAGACTAGAGTCTCTTGTAGTGCTAGTGGATGTGCTATATATATCAAACAATACATTGGACAATGCTAATAAAATGCAACCGTGACAAATACAATTGTGTTCCTTCCACTCATTCACCACCTTTTGACTCTCATGAGTGGGTTTTTCCAAATACATGGTCAGGCACTCAATTTCTAAAATCAATATAAGACCTATGGTGGTAACCAAATCTACATGCATTGTTGCCAATGCTTAAAATGTTAACCTCCAAATCTCTTGAGCATACCAAACATGTCTATGTGAAATTTAAACATGACATTTGACATGGTTAATATTAAGGATCTATGTGAATACTTCTCCAAGATTATTAAAAAAAATGCATCAAGTTCCCATGAGAAGCATGTATATACCATCAAATTGACATGATAAAATTTATTACAATATATAATAGGCATCATAAACATCATCATGCATATTTCGAGATAGGCATACGTTCATGTGTTGAAATAGAATAAACTTAGATTCAAAGAATTAAATCCCAAATCATTACTCATAAATATTTCTCAAGATCCAAAATCAAGTAAGAATAAGAACGCATGCAACATCCCAATTAAACAAAATAAAATAAAGAGAAAGATATTAGAAAGTATTGTGATAGAAATTTCCATTAGGATCGACTCCCCGCAAAGAAGAATTTGCCCCTACAATACCGGTGCAATATTGATGTCGATTAGGGTTATGATGATCCTTGTTCTTAAAAAAAAAAGACTTATATAGATGGAAATGAAATGGAATCAAAGCGTTGGTTTCAAGTAACCAACGTGATCAATTTTGAAAGTCCAATCATGAAAATAAATGAATAAAAAATAATTATATTTTGAGTGAAACGATAATACACCTAGCTCTGATCTAGTGAGGCACACAAATATTTGTTGAAATAAATGCATATAAGAAATAAATAGATAAAAGCATATGCATTTCAACGTTTTCGCATAGATCAAAAATATTAAATAAGGCAAGTCAAACATGATTTGGCAAGATCCAGAATAAAGAACAAATAACATGCAATAACACAAATAAAAAAAATGAGAAGGGATTAGATTTTACTCCGATCGAAGTGCCCATTAAGGACTTCCCTTAGAGAAGGTATTACCCCCACAATACTGGTACGTCAGGGTCTGACGAACTCCTCTCAAGATACGACGATCCACCTCCAAATTTCAGCGCACTCCGATCTTGGACGTCCTCGAAATCTACCTCAGGAGAATGAAGCCGAGACAATTTGGTTTCCAACCAAATTCCTGATTGATCTACTGGTTGAATGGTTTGATCAACCAAAAACTTCTTGTGGATCCCTCAATCTCCTTGTGCAAGATCGAAAAAAGTGATTGGAGATTTTTCTACCAATCTCACGTCGAACGAATGGACCAAGAAAGAGAGACATGAACGAGAGAGAGAGGGAGAGAGTGGGGAGACCTTTTTTGCTCTTGTTGTGTGTCAAATGAGAGTCTCCTTGTGTCCCTTATATAGAGCCCACGATGAGACATTTAAGGAAATTCTCATTTTATGAAAACATGACAATTGATCGATCAATTAAGTTCATTGATCGACAAAAATAATTCGGTTAATCAAACTTCACTAATTGGTTAACCAAACCAATTGATTGACCAAAATAATTGGTTGACCAATTTTATGTTTTGATCGACCAATCCAGGTCAAAAATCGTGAGATTAAAAATTCATCGTAAAAGGAGTCCAAGTTCTAAGTTCCAAATTGATTCTCACCTAAACCCGAGCCCTAGCTAGAGCCAGAGCCGAAGTCAGGGTGGGGAGGGATGCACACATGTGCGTGCATGGTCCCCAGCCCCACTTCTCACTCTTTGCTACATATGTCATGAGAGGAAGAAGCCTTTTACACCCACCAAGAGGTTTGTCCACTTCCAGTATGAGACTAAAAACCTCTCCCAAATCTCACTGATTTTAACATGAATTCCCACGTCACTATATAACAATTGCATCCCAATTGATGCAATTAGGTTCTTAAATCCAACAATTCCCTACAAATTCATCATTGAAATTCAACGATAAATTACTCGGCTACCATACTCTGCTTTCAGTAAAGGTACCTTTCGATTTGAACCCTTACCTGAGTCATTCACCTTCACCATGACAGGAATAAAGTGAAACTACTCTTAAACTCTAAACCTTTGATGTGGGGTCTATAATGGTGACAACAAAATGAAGTTCTTGGTGATAATCTTCAGGGTTGGTGCTCTTAAAGGCCATGCATGCTTTCCTGTTTCATGAGTGTAATCGGGAAAGACCCTATTCCCTTACCTGCGGTCCACATTAACACTCACATAGGTGGTGTTCTCCAAGGATGCACTGCTCACAGCTTGCCATAAATGCTTGAACCCATTCAGAGCCTTTGCTCTTCCTAAATTTGCAGCTTAAGACACTCAAGCTTCCAGGGATTAGGCTCAGATGCAAAAGCATCTAACAATGAGTGCCAACCAGTTCCCCATACAACTTGTTGTTACCACATTGAACCTACTGTGTTGGATCTCCACTCAGTTAGGTTGGGTTGCTGCTGCGAGTGAACTAATGGGTCTCAATCCCATCCCAAGCCTAGACTTAAGAACTAAAGATCTATCAAGTCCTTTAGTAAACAGATCTGCTGTGTTATCCTTGGACCCTATAAATTCCATAGCAATCACTCCTTGAGACACTAAATCCCTTACAGACTTAAGTCTGATTTGGATATGTCTCCTTGTTTTGTAATTAAACTTTGAACTCTTAATCTTTGCTATAGCAGTCATGCTATCACAATGCAAAGATATTGCAGGAATTGACTTACCCACCATAGGGATTTCTGTAAGAAGTCTCTTTAGCCATTCAGCCTCAATTTTAGTGGTGTCTAAAGCACATAGCTCATCTTGAAAGGTAGACTGGGCTAAAATGGTCTATTTTGCAGACCGCCAGGTGACTATACCGCCTCCAAGGATAAAGACATATCCTATAACACAATTACTCCCATAATCCTCCATTTGATTGATCCAACTTGTATCACTATATCCTTCCAAAACTGAAGGATATTTATCATAATGCAAATTAAGGGAAACAGTTCCCTTAAGTACCTAAGTACCTGGTCTAAAGCATCTCAATGAGTATGGTCAGGATAGTTTGTGTATCTACTCAACTTAGATAAGGACAAAGAAATATTCATTCTAGTACAGTTAGCCAAATACATCAAGCTTCCTATAATCTGTGAATATCTTAGTCGTGAAGCAGGCATTCCACTTTTGTTCTTATAGAGAGTTTTTGATGAATCAAAAGGAGTGTTTACACCCTTGCAATCTTCATAACCAAATTTCTCAAGAACCTTCTCAACATAATGAGATTGAGAAATAGCTATCCCCTCTATTGACCGAATCAGTTTGAGGCCTAGGATCACATTTGCATTATCCTTCATCTCAAATTTACTACTCAAGAACAACTTAATTTCATTTATAATTTTAATGTCTAATCCAAACAATAATATATCATCTACATATAGGCATAGGACAATACACATATCACCCTTAATCATAGAGTAGACACACTTGTCAGATTTGTGACCTACAAAGCCAAAAGATAGTATAGCCTTATCAAACTTTTCATGTCATTGCTTGGGTACTCGTTTCAAACCATAGATTTAACAACCTTGCAAGCCTTTTTCTCGTTCCCAGGAGCTACAAATCCCTCAGGCTAGCCCATATAGATCTCCTCAAGATCGCCATGAAGAAAGGTGGCGTTTGGTGGATAGTGAGATTATAAATAGAAGCCAATGCAATAAGCATCTGGAGAGTAGTTATCCTAGTTACTAGAGAATAGGTATCGAAATAATCGATTCCTTCCATTTGCTTGAACCCCTGGCAATGAGTCTAGCTTTGTATTTTTCAATTGATCCGTCAGGCCTGAGTTTTCTCTTAAACACCCACTTACACCCAATAGTAGAGCACCCTAGAAGTAAATCAACTAACTCCCAAGTGCCGTTAAAGATGATTGAGTCCATCTCATTCTTAATGGTATCTTTCCAATGCTTAGCTTCAGAAGAAGCCATAGCATCACGATAATTGGGGGAATCGCTCTCGATTTGGTAAGTAATAAAATCACTTCCCAAATCCTTAGCAATTCTTGATCTTTTACTTCTCTTAGGTTCAGATTGTTCTACTTGATTGGATTCAGAACGAGAAGAGGTAGCCCCCACATTAGACATCCTTTCCACTTCACCAGGAATAGAACCAAATGTGGTGGCTAAATCATCTGAAGTCACATTATGAGGTAATTCGATCTTCATAGGGAAGACATTCTCAAAAAATGTAGCATCATAAAGCTCAACAATAGTGTTGCATCTATACCTAAAATCTCAGATTTTATAATAAAAAATCTATAGGCAAAGCTATTATCAACGTAACCCAGAAAGATCGCGTCAACTGTCTTAGGTCCAAGCTTCTTCCTCTTGTGTTATAGGACAACCACTTTTGCAAGGTAGCCCCACACTTTAAGCTATTTCAAACTTGGTTTCCTGTTTCTCCAAATCTCAAATGGATTACTTTCCTTATGCTTGAGGGGAACTCTATTTAGAATATGGCATGCCGTATTCAAAGCTTCCCCCCACTTGTAAGTAGGTAATCCTGAGCTTTGCAAGAGAGCGTTGACCATGTCAATTAAGGTCATATTCTTTCACTCTACTATCCCATTAGATTAAGGGGAATACGGGGCTGTCACTTCATGAATTATACCAAAAGCTTGACACTGTTCATCAAATAAATTGGATGTATATTCCCCTCCTCTATTTGACCTTAGTCTTTTAAAAGTTTTCTCAGTTTGTGTTTCTACTTCTTTCTTAAAGATGAGGAATTTACTTAATGCCTCATCCTTAGACTTAATCAAATACACATAGCAGTATCTGCTACTATCATCTATAAATGTGATAAAATACTTTTTATTATCCTTAGTCAACACATTGATAAACTCGCAGATATCCGTGTGCACTAAATCTAGAACCTCAGTATCTTTAGTAATAGAGTGAAAAGGCTTCCTAGTTTGTTTAGCCTGCACACATATCTCACATTTCTTAGTTTTATTTATGGTGTGTTTAGGAATCATATTTAATTTCATCATTCTTTTTAAAGAAATGAAATTTACATTACCCAATCTACTATGTCATATATCACAAGATTCAATATTACTGTAAATAGATTGAATCGAATGAAAACCAACATTATTTAGAGTATTTCTAAATGATACATCCACGTTACATCTCATTCTAAATAATAGATCAAAATTTGTCAAATACCCATTTCCATAAAATATTTAATATCTCAACATGACAATTTTATTACATTTAATGTTTAACTCAAAACCCTCTCTAACTAACAAGGAGCTAGAATGAACATTCTTTTTCACAGCAGGAGCGTGCAACACCCTGCGTAGTGTCCAGACTCACCCCGAAGTAAACCTCTGTTGGTGCTAGAGCACCGCGATCGTTTGTTTTAATGATAACAAAACTTGTGTCATTTAACATTTGCACTTGGAGTCTTAGAATTCAGGCAAATTGCAAATGGAGACGTGATTAGACGGAGTTCGAGCTCGCATCCAGGATGGATTGGAGGAGCTTGATGGACAACAGAGGAGATTCGCGAGGAGCGATAGATTGAAGATGGAAGGACAAGAAGAATATGATAAAATTCTATTTATTTCTTTCATGTACTTTTGTCTTTATTTCCTTGCTCTTTTTGTTCCTTAGAAAATCATGTTAAAGAGCCTCAAAGTACCCTAACAGTAGTCCTAGGAACACCTGCACAACCCTAGGATACTTAGGTTTTCTGTAGAAAACTTAGAAAACCAATATAGGGTTCAAACAGCATTTTCAGACATCTAATTCCAAAATCAGACGACTGATACTGAGTTTTAAGACGTCTAACTATTGATTCAGGCGTCTGATAACAACTAGGCTGGACTTAGCTAGTTCTGTCTGATGAAATCAGACATCCAGACCTTAGTCCAGACGTCTTAGAAGACGTCTGATGTTTTTGCCAGACGTCCAATTAGTGGACCGTTGGCTGCCTTAACGATCACTGAAGAATAGGACCGTTAGAGCCTTATCAGACGTCCTTAAGCCTTTCCAGACGTCTGATAAATGATCGTTTTGCCTCAGCTGACTCGAAAATCTCTTCTCAGAGATTTTCTAGCCGTTGCACTCTCCTGGAAATCCATTCCTGCAGAAAAGTAGGTTTCCAGACGTCCAGACATAGTACCAGATGTCCTGTATGTCGTCTGATGGACTTGCACTAGAACCCTGTTTATATCTGATTCAAGTCAGGAAGAAACCCGCCTAAAATCAGACGTCTGACTTTGTTCCCAGACGTCTTAAATTGGTTTTCCAGACGTCTGATACCAGGATCAGATGTCTGATAACCCTGTTAGTGCAATGATTGTTCCTGATTTTGGCCTGATTCTCTTGGGCTTTGCACCCAACGGCTATGGAAGTTTTCCTAAGCCTTCCAAAGCCTTCCTAAGGCCTCTATAAATAGAGAGGAACCTCTTGCACACAAACACACACCTAGATACACAAGACACACCTAGTAATACACTTTCACACCATTTTGTGTCTCTTGATCCTAAGAAGAAAAGCTCTTGCTCTCCAAGCTCAAGTTCTTCATCTTGAGAGCATCAAGCCTTTGCGCACCCGCTCTCCCGCCATAGTTCACGAGAGCGAAGTTGTGCCGTCGTGTAACTCACGCACTCGCATCATCGATTCGACACACTCCTTGCAAAGGGAAGCATCTTAATTCCTATAGAAGCTTAGGTTAAAAATTACTTTGTTGGCTCTATAGGATTGTTATTTATCTTTGTTATTCGGTTGGGTATTCGCTTTGCGAATTCTCGTGTCCTTTGTGGGACAAAATCTTTCTCGTGAAGAGAAGGGGTTGAGGAACGCTACCCTCTCACTTGTAGCGTGGTTGTAATTAAGGTTGAATCACCTTCGTTTAAGTGATTCGTTTAGTGGATTTGATCAACTTGGTTGATCGGAAAATCCTAACTCGAGAGGGTTAGGTGATGGTTTTCACCCGATTTGGATTTCCACCTAAAAATAATTGTGTACCTTGTGTGATTGAATTTTGTGAGATTGTTTTATATTATATTTCCATAATTTATTACGTCACCCCCTCATACTAGGGGAATCAACAATCTCAAGTCCACATGTCCAAATCCTAGCATCTTGGCTGCAAAGTCATTCCCCATCTTCACAGTCTCGCTACTGTAGGTCTGATAGGAAGAAAAGAACGATCTATTAGTACAAATATGTACACTGGTTCCAGTATCCACGAGCCATTTAGTAGGATTGTGAATAACATAGAGTTTGGATTTTATTGAGACATACCCATCGCTAGCTCAGGCCTCCTCGGTGATCACATTCACCTGAAGATTCTCATCTGTGGTCTTCTACTGAGCTTTATTAGGACAATCCTTCTTCTAATTCCCAACATGCCCACAGTGCCAGCATGGTTTGTTCTTGGATTTCTTCTTGATCTTAGGTTTGGCCTTCATTTTATTTTTATTGTTATTATTTTTATTTTCCATGCCCTTAAATGTCATGGCATTCACCTTAAGACTCTACAAGCATTATAGGTTTCTGTTTCCTATGCTCTTCCTCAATAGCAATGGCTATCATCAAATCATCTAAAGAAATCTTTCCCTTCCTATGCTTGAGAGTCATCGTGAAGTCTTCTCAAGATTTAGGGAATTTCTCAGGAAGCTTCATTTCAGCCTCTGCTAAATCATGGAGCAATAACAGAAATTCGTGTGCCTGCTCTGATACCATTTACCCTTAGCCATTTGGAATTTAAGGAATTTTACGACAAAGTATTTTTCAATACCAAAGTCCTCGGTATTGTACTTTTTGTCAAACTCCGCCCATAGTTTATTCGTAGTGGACGTAGATGTACTGTATACATCAAACAACACATTGGATAATGCCAATGACAAATACGATTGCACTCATTCCACACATCCACTACCTTTCAACCTTCAGGAGTGGGTTTTTCCTTATCCAAAATCGAGCAATCGATTTCCAACACCGAGATCAAACCAATGGTCGTCAACCAAATTCTCATGTGTTGTTGCCAATGTTTGAAATTTTGCTCACCAAATTTCTCGGGCATACCAGATAAGTCTATACGTGATTTGAAAGTCATTTCCGATATCCCAAATGTTTTAGATCTAAGCGATATCTTCTCTAATATTATTGAAATAAATGCATATAGGAAATAAATAGATAAAAACATATGCATTTCTAACGTTTTTGCATAGATAAAAAATATTAAATCAAGCAAGTCAAACATGATTTGGTAAAATCTAGAATAAAATAAAGAACAAATAACATGCAATAGCACAAATAAACAAAGTGAGAAGGGATTAGATTTTTCTTCGATCGAAGCGCCTATTAAGGACTTCCCGTAGAGAAGGTATCGCCCCCCGACAATATCGGTGCGTCGGGGTTTGACGAACTCCTCCTAGGATACTACAATCCACCTCCAAAATTCGATGCACTCCGATCTTGGACGTCCTCGAAAACCACCTCAGGAGAATGAAGTCAAGACAATTTGGTTTCCAACCAAATTCCCAATTGATCTATCAGCTGAATGGTTTGATCAACTAAAACCTTCTCGTGTATCTCTCAATCTCCTTGTGCAAGATCAACAAAAGTGATTGAAGATTTTTTTACCAATCTCACGTTGAACGAATACACTAAGAAAAAGAGACAAGAACGAGAGAGAGAGAGAGGAAAAGAGTGGAGAGAGCTTTTCTGCTTTTGTTATGTGTTAAATTAGAGCCCCGTTGTGGCCTTTAAATAGAGCCCACAACCAGACATTTAAAGAAATTCCCATTTCATGGAAACACAGCAATTGATCGACCAAACTAAATTTATTGATCGACCAAAATAATTAGTGGACCAATTTTACATTTTGATCGACCAATCTAAGTCAAAATTATGAGATTAAAAATCCGTATCAAAAGGAATCTAAGTTCCAAATTGATTCTGAGCTCGAGTCGGTGTTGGGGCAGTGTAACGACCCGATTCCCGAGTCCCTACGAGACACGAGAACCGGACCGACTCGACTAATCCCAAGACCCAGTCGTCCAACGAGGAAGTAACCAAAAGACAGTAAAATAAACCACATTCAGCATGAATATAACTAACAGTAAAAAAGTACAGCAGTAAGGAAAGAAACTACTACAGTAGGCACCACCACAACAGTAAAACAACATTTATCATATAACAAAAACTGCAGGTAAAGAAGGTACAGCGGAAACAAAACTACTCACTAGAACAGAAACAAAAAGGGGTACAAAGCTGTGGTAACTCTACTGGACCCTACTCGGCCCAGCGTCCTCTGCAGCCGCCGACCCTGGCTGCTCAACACCTGGTCCTGAAAAAGGTAACGAGTGTAACACGTCAGCAAAACGCTGAGTAGAGTGGCAAACTAACTAAAGGTAACAGTAGAGTGTACAGGAGCTGTTATGTTCTATTACTTCCTTTATTTACATCTTTCAATTTTTCTCACTATTTCATTTATTTCTCAGATCCTTTACTTGATCTCGGATGTCCTCGTGGGACGATCTTGATTGCAGTCTTTTCCAAAAGTAGAAGTAGCACGTGGTGCTTTCCTGGCCGGGAGAGTCCCTCGTGGTGATCCTACCCTCAGTCAACCACCCCAAGGTCACTGACAGACGTAACGGTGACTACGGCACGCGCGATAAACGCACAGGTAGCTAGCCCGCACTGGCACGCGGTCAGTCGTTTCCGTTAACGGGTGCGCCCAAAGCACAGCACGGAACCAGGGCAGAGCCCTCTCAGTAACAGGGGTCCAACCCCTCCACAGTAACCAAACCGGGGCCTTGCCCCTCCACAGTCCGCGCACCCTCGCCTGACTACCCTGGTTTGCCCTAGTGGGCCTAACAAGTCGGTGAAGGAGGCTAGCAGAACCCCGGGGCCCGTGGGGTAGCTAGTACTCTCCTAACACTACTAGCTCTCCTCGGTACTACGTACACGAGGGCCAACAAGTCGGTACAGAGCGGCCAATCCTAACCCCGGGTCCCTGGGGCGGCTGGCCCCACTCTGCACTAAACAGGTACAGGTACTTCCCTTGGTACTGCGTACCCAAGAGACAGTACAAACTACATCTCAGTTCCATTCCTTTTTCTTTCCAGGAGTTCCACTCCTAATTTCCCGTAGGGTTCCAGCTCTTTATTTCAGAACATCATATGTTTCACTTTCCAGATTCACGTTCTCAATTTCCATGATCTCAAACATGTTTCTTTGTTCATAACAGGCAGCTGTTAATTAAATTCACAGGCAGCTTATATATTCCTTTCCATTTTTCCAAGACTGCAGTAATATACATTCCACTAGTTTTTCCATCCTAGGATTCATGCCATATCCTAGGATCTATCATACAATCTAGTTTTCCGGCCCTAGGATTCATGCAACACCTAGGAGCTATCATTCCATATATTTCTCATTCCTAGGATTCATGCAATGCCCTAGGTTCTAGTTATGGTTCCATACTTTAACAGATTTTATTAATACTTAAAGCCACTCTACCAGGTACAACGGGAGTAATGGGGGCGTGATCGGGAATCCCGCGCGCCTCCGCGACTCTCAAGACTGCAACCGAACGAGGTCCTATCACAAGGATCAAACACAAGGAGTGTCTCAAAACAGTGTATAGCTACTGTAGGCGGGTAGACGAATAAATTCTGAAACGAACGCAACTCGAATCGCGGAAAACGGAGCCCAAACGGGCCCTAAACGGGTCGAGAAAGACAATACTGTGCAAAATCAGACGTCTGGAACTCCTTCCAGACGTCTTAAACGGTGGATCAGAGAATTACCTGTTCGGCTTGGTTCCCCGGACGTCCAGAAGTCTGTGGGGACGTTGCCTAGATCCAAGACGTCCGATGGTCCCTCCGGACGTCTGGAGGTTACTCCCGCCGTCTGGTACAACTTCCAGACGTCTGATTCGTAAAGGATGACGAATCAGCGAACCTGCGCACAGCCAACCCCCCTCCCTCAGTACGGTCAGTCGACAAGAATGAAGAAGAAAGCGGAAACTCACCTTTCAGACGTCTGTATGATCTTACAGACGTCTGCCTTGCCGTCTGGATATCAATCCAGACGTCTGATTCTGGAAATTTTTCCAGAATCAGAACCTTGCTCGGCCTCCGCTCGCGACGCCGCCCGCGTCGCACCTCGCGCGTCCGCTGCTCCACCCGCAGCAGGTCCCTCTCCGCGACGCTCTGCGCCCCCTGCGCCCTCCGCCGGCCGGCCAAGCCGCTCCCGGCGAGCTCGCCCTCACGGCAGAGCCCCGCCCTCGCACGCCGCAACTCCTCCGCGCCTACTGCGGCTGCCGCTGCCGCTGCGCCCTCGCGTCCGCTCGCTCTCGCGCACAGGCAGGAGAAGAAGGAGGAAGATGGTGGAGACGGGAGGGGAGGCGCGCCCCCCTTTTATCGCCGCGCGGAGAGGAGAGAGAAGGCGTTCGCAGTCGCCTGCAGCCGCAGAGAAAGAGGCAGAATCGCAGGTCTGCGCGCACAGGCGCGCAGACGAATATCCCGTGCGAGCATAACTGTTCGCCAGACGTCTGTAAACTATCCCGGACGTCTGGTCAGACGTCTGGATGTGATCCCAGACGTCTTGACAGACGTCTGGGCCACCTCCCAGACGTCTTAAAAGGCGTCTGGGGCACGCGCTCGTTACAATATAACAAACTCAAAGGAAGTTTCGTCCCCGAAACTTGCGCCAACTAGGGTGTGGGAAGAAGATGTCCAAATAACCATAACAAACTCAAAGAGGACCGAAGCCGGTCCGAAAAGACGTACCCGCGAAAAGCTCCGGGTACCGCTCCCGCATTGCCGCCTCAGGCTCCCAGGTAGCCTCCTCGTACCGCTGGCTCCTCCACAAAACCTTTACCAGGGGTACTTGCTTTCGTCTCAACCTGCGGACGGCTCGGTCTAGGATCTGCACTGGCCGCTCGGGGTAGGTCAGGTCGTCGCTCACCTCGACGCTCTCGTGACTCAGTACGTGGCTGGGATCGGCTACGTACTTCCTGAGGTTGGACACGTGGAACACGTCGTGCACACCAGAAAGCTGCGGGGGAAGGGCAAGTCTGTAAGCAACGGGTCCAACCCGCTCCAGGACCTCGAAGGGCCCCACAAACCTCGGCGCGAGCTTCCCTCTCACCCCAAACCGCTGTAAGCCCTTCATGGGTGAAACACGAAGAAAGACGTGGTCCCCGACCTCGAACTGCACCTCTCTGCGTCTGCGATCTGCGTAGCTCTTCTGTCTGCTCCTGACAGTGCGGAGTCGTCTGTGGATCTGCTCAACTACCTCCTGACTCTGCCGGATCAACCTGGGGCCAACCTCCCACTTGGTCCCCACCTCAACCCAACTCAAGGGTGCCGTGCATTTCCGTCCGTACAGAGCCTCGTAGGGAGCCATGCCGATGCTCGAGTGATAACTGTTGTTGTATGCAAACTCTGCCAGGGGCAGGTGCTCCTCCCAAGAGCCCCTCCAGTCTAGTACACAGGCACGTAAAAGATCCTCAAGTGTCTGTATCGTGCGTTCCGACTGTCCGTCCGTCTGGGGGTGGTAAGCCGTGCTAAACCTCAACCTCGTCCCCAAAGCCTGCTGAAACTCAGCCCAAAACTGGGACGTAAAACGGGTATCCCGGTCGGATACGATCTCCCGCGGAACTCCGTGTAGTCGCACCACATCACGGATATACCTCTCTGCCAACTGTGCTGGTCCCAACGTGACTCGGATCGGCAAGAATCGTGCCGTCTTCGTCAATCTATCCACTATTACCCAGACTGCGTCGTGTCCTCGCTGGGTAACAGGTAAGCCCACCACCAAGTCCATGGTGATGCTCTCCCACTTCCACTCTGGCACTGGAAGCGGCTGAAGCGGCCCTGCAGGCCTCTGATGCTCGGCTTTCACCTGCTGGCACACTAAGCACTGCTGCACGAACTCACCCACATCCCGCTTCATCCCTCTCCACCAGAACTCGCGTCTCAAGTCATGGTACATTTTCGTGTTTCCGGGATGTATGGTGAATCCGGAACCGTGTGCCTCAGTCAGGAGCTCTCTCAATAGCTCCTCGTCTCTGGGGACGCACAGCCGTCCCCTCAAGCGTAACACCTGGTCTGTGAAAGAGAAGTCCCCTGGGTCCCCTGACAGTACTCTGTCGCGCAAAGACTGCAAGTACGGATCGGCCATCTGTCCCGTGATGATGCGGTCTATCAACTCTGGTCTGGTCTGCCGTGTCACCGTCACTGCCCCACAGTACCCTCGTAACTCTAGAGGTCGCCAACTGCCCACCTCCTCCAAAAGGCTCCAACTCTGTAACTGTAGACTGGCCAAGCGTGCGGGCGCCTTACGGCTCAAGGCGTCAGCCACCACATTGGCCTTTCCCGGGTGGTAGGAGATGCTGCAGTCGTAGTCCTTCAGGAGCTCCAACCAACGTCTCTGTCTCATGTTGAGCTCCTTCTGGTCAAAAAGATATCTGAGGCTCTTGTGATCTGTAAAAATCTCGAAGGTCTCACCGTACAAGTAGTGCCTCCATGTCTTCAGCGCGAAGACAACAGCTGCCAACTCTAGATCGTGGGTAGGGTAGGTATGCTCATGGGGCTTCAGTTGCCGCGAAGCGTAAGCGACCACGTGACCCCTCTGCATGAGCACACCTCCTAACCCCTGCAAGGAAGCGTCCGTGTACACAACGAACCCGCCACTACTGTCAGGGATGGTGAGCACGGGAGCCGAGGTCAACCACTCCTTCAGCTCCAGAAAACACGCCTCACAGGCGTCTGTCCAAGCGAAAGGCACATCCTTCCGAGTCAACTGTGTCATAGGACGTGCAATCTGCGAAAACCCTCTGATGAACCGTCTGTAGTAACCTGCCAGTCCCAGGAAACTGCGAATCTCAGTGACTGAACGCGGTCTCTCCCACCTGAGCACTGCCTCGACCTTGGCGGGATCCACCGCCAGGCCGTCTCCAGTGATCACATGACCCAAAAAGGTCACCTCCCTCAACCAGAACTCGCACTTGCTGTATTTGGCGTACAGCCTGCGTCGTCTCAGAGTGTCCAGAACCATCCGCAAGTGCTGTCCGTGTTGCGTCCGATCTCTAGAATAGATGAGTACATCATCTATGAAAACCACCACAAACTGGTCCAAGTACGGTCTGAACACCCGGTTCATCAGGTCCATGAAAGCAGCGGGGGCATTGGTCAGCCCAAACGGCATGACCAAAAACTCGTAGTGTCCGTAGCGGGTGCGGAAAGCTGTCTTGGAGACATCGGTCTCCCTGATCCTCAACTGGTGGTATCCAGACCTCAAGTCGATCTTGGAAAACACCGTGGCACCCCGCAACTGGTCAAACAAATCGTCAATCCTCGGCAGCGGATATCTGTTCTTGATGGTGACCCTATTCAGCTGTCGGTAGTCCACACAAAGGCGTAGGGTCCCATCCTTCTTCTTCACAAACAGTACCGGGGCTCCCCAGGGAGACGCACTGGGCCTCACGAAACCTTTCTCCAAAAGGTCCTGTAACTGAGACTTGAGCTCTCGCAGCTCAAGCGGTGCCATCCTGTATGGCGCGGTGGAGATGGGGCTGGTCCCTGGTACTAGTGAGATCTCAAACTCGATCTCACGCTCGGGCGGTAGTCCTGGTAACTCGTCTGGAAACACGTCGGGGTACTCTCTGACCACCGGGATGCTCTGGAAGTCTGCCACGGGGCTGTGCTCTGCCACCACAGAAGCTAAGAAGCCCTCACACCCCTGGCTCAAAAGTCTCGCCGCCCGAAGTGCCGAAATGCACCTGAAGCCTCCGTCCACTGGCTGCCCGTGAAACTCGAAGGAAGGCAACTCCGGAATGGAGAAGACAATCTTCCTCTCAAAACAGTCTACCAAGGCGTGGTAAGCGGACAGCCAATCCATCCCCAGAATCACTCCAAAGTCCTCCATCTGTATCATAATCAGGTCAGCTGGCAGGCTGTGTCCCCCGATGCTGACCCCGCAACCCGTGTACACCTCCTCAGCTACAAACAGCTGACCACTCGGACCTCTGATTACGAACGGATTCTCTAACAATGTATAATCCTGGTCCAAACTAACTGCGAAACTGGCTGCGACAAACGAGTGCGTAGCGCCGGAATCGAAAAGCGTGTAAACGAGTCTGCCAGAAAATGAAACCATACCTGCTACCACGGATTCCGAAGCTCTGGCGTCCCTGTGTGTTAGGGCGTTGATACGCCCCTCAGCTCTAGGTGCGGACGAAGCAGCCACACTCTGCATCGGACGGGTAGGTGCTGCCCGGTACCCTCCTCGCGACTGCGGTCCTCCTCCTCGCGCCTGGAAACCGCGGCCTCCTGCGCGCCCTCCAGTGCTCTGCGCGGGAAGTATCTGCTGACCTCCTGCCCTAGATGGGCAGTCCCTCCTAACGTGGCCCGGCTGGCCACACTGGTAGCAGAGGGGAACCCGACTCCCGCCCTCAGTGAGTCCCTGCTGTCGGCTCGGCGGGGGTCCGGTGCTGGCGACTGGCCCCTGTCGAGGGCCCCCAAAGGCCACTGATGGCCCTGCACAACGTGACGGCTCTCCTGCGGACGCCACGTGTCTCCGTTCTCGCCGGCCCTGTGAGAAGTCTGGCTGAAAGGGCCTCTTCCGCCCGCCGTCAGTCTCTCGCGCGGACGGGTTGGTCTCCTCGTAAGTCATAGCTGCCTCTACCACCCTCGAAAACGTCGGTAGCTTCAGGGGTTTGACATACCCCCGGATCGCAGGCCGGAGCCCCTCGGTGAACCTCCAGAGGCGCTCCTCCTCAGTGGCTACCGCTGTCGCTGCAAAGCGGGACAGCTCCAAGAAACGCGTGCGGTACGCGCTCACGGTCATCGTCCCTTGGCGGAGAGTGTGGAACTCCCGCCTCCTCTGGTCCTGCCACGTCTGGGGAAAGTACTGCTCGCAGAAGAGGGTGACGAACTGGTCCCACGTCGGCTCGTCCCTCTCCTATCCCCGGACCGCCCTCCACCACCGGTGTGCCGCACTCTCCAGCTGGTACGTGGCAAAGGCCACGCGGCACTCCACCGGGGGGCGAAGGGTGTCGAAGATCTTCTCCAGCTGCTCAAGCCAGTCCTCTGCCTCGGTCGGGTCCTCATCCCCCTTGAAGGAGGGGGGCTTCAGCTTCCGGAACTGTCCGAAAAGCTCGAAGTGGTGCTGTAGGGGAGGTGCTGGTGCACCTCCAGGCGAAGGTGCCTCATGTACAGAAGTGTCGGAGGAAGGTGGGGGCGGCAGGGGCCCATCCCCTCCCTCGTGTCCAGCGCCGCGTCCGTCGCGTGGCCCCACAGAGGACTCCCCCTCTGCAACCCCAGGAGGAGGTGCTCGGGGCGGTGGGTGGAGCTCCTCTCGTACAATATCCCGTATCAGTCTGGCGAGGTCCTGGGCCTGGATGCCAGGGAGTGGTGGCTGATCCACCGAGACGTCAATGACAGCACGTCCACCTCGCCGACCTCGCCCTCGGCCGCGCCCGCGGCCAGTCTCGCCAGTCCCACGACGAGGCATCTCCTGCAAGGAGACACGAAACAAGACGGAAACGTCAAAACAGACGATACCTAACAACACTTCTAAGAGCTCATATCAAGAGATATGTTGTGGTGGTTACTCTAGCTATAAACATGTGAATTGGTTATTTTCCAGTCAGTTGGTTCACTTCTCGGGACGACCTTGCTCTGATACCATCTTGTAACGACCCGATTCCCGAGTCCCTACGAGACACGAGAACCAGACCGACTCGACTAATCCCAAGACCCAGTCGTCCAACGAGGAAGTAACCAAAAGACAGTAAAATAAACCACATTCAGCATGAATATAACTAACAGTAAAAAAGTACAGCAGTAAGGAAAGAAACTACTACAGTAGGCACCACCACAACAGTAAAACAACATTTATCATATAACAAAAACTGCAGGTAAAGAAGGTACAGCGGAAACAAAACTACTCACTAGAACAGAAACAAAAAGGGGTACAAAGCTGTGGTAACTCTACTGGACCCTACTCGGCCCAGCGTCCTCTGCAGCCGCCGACCCTGGCTGCTCAACACCTGGTCCTGAAAAAGGTAACGAGTGTAACACGTCAGCAAAACGCTGAGTAGAGTAGCAAACTAACTAAAGGCAACAGTAGAGTGTACAGGAGCTGTTATGTTCTATTACTTCCTTTATTTACATCTTTCAATTTTTCTCACTATTTCATTTATTTCTCAGATCCTTTACTTGATCTCGGATGTCCTCGTGGGACGATCTTGATTGCAGTCTTTTCCAAAAGTAGAAGTAGCACGTGGTGCTCTCCTGGCCGGGAGAGTCCCCCGTGGTGATCCTACCCTCAGTCAACCACCCCAAGGTCACTGACAGACGTAACGGTGACTACGGCACGCGCGATAAACGCACAGGTAGCTAGCCCGCACTGGCACGCGGTCAGTCGTTTCCGTTAACGGGTGCGCCCAAAGCACAGCACGGAACCAGGGCAGAGCCCTCTCAGTAACAGGGGTCCAACCCCTCCACAGTAACCAAACCGGGGCCTTGCCCCTCCACAGTCCGCGCACCCTCGCCTGACTACCCTGGTTTGCCCTAGTGGGCCTAACAAGTCGGTGAAGGAGGCTAGCAGAACCCCGGGGCCCGTGGGGTAGCTAGTACTCTCCTAACACTACTAGCTCTCCTCGGTACTACGTACACGAGGGCCAACATGTCGGTACAGAGCGGCCAATCCTAACCCCGGGTCCCTGGGGCGGCTGGCCCCACTCTGCACTAAACAGGTACAGGTACTTCCCTTGGTACTGCGTACCCAAGAGACAGTACAAACTACATCTCAGTTCCATTCCTTTTTCTTTCCAGGAGTTCCACTCCTAATTTCCCGTAGGGTTCCAGCTCTTTATTTCAGAACATCATATGTTTCACTTTCCAGATTCACGTTCTCAATTTCCATGATCTCAAACATGTTTCTTTGTTCATAACAGGCAGCTGTTAATTAAATTCACAGGCAGCTTATATATTCCTTTCCATTTTTCCAAGACTGCAGTAATATACATTCCACTAGTTTTTCCATCCTAGGATTCATGCCATATCCTAGGATCTATCATACAATCTAGTTTTCCGCCCTAGGATTCATGCAACACCTAGGAGCTATCATTCCATATATTTCTCATTCCTAGGATTCATGCAATGCCCTAGGTTCTAGTTATGGTTCCATACTTTAACAGATTTTATTAATACTTAAAGCCACTCTACCAGGTACAACGGGAGTAATGGGGGCGTGATCGGGAATCCCGCGCGCCTCCGCGACTCTCAAGACTGCAACCGAACGAGGTCCTATCACAAGGATCAAACACAAGGAGTGTCTCAAAACAGTGTATAGCTACTGTAGGCGGGTAGAGGAATAAATTCTGAAACGAACGCAACTCGAATCGCGGAAAACGGAGCCCAAACGGGCCCTAAACGGGTCGAGAAAGACAATACTGTGCAAAATCAGACGTCTTAAACGGTGGATCAGAGAATTACCTGTTCGGCTTGGTTCCCCGGACGTCCAGAAGTCTGTGGGGACGTCTGCCTAGATCCAAGACGTCCGATGGTCCCTCCGGACGTCTGGAGGTCACTCCCGCCGTCTGGTACAACTTCCAGACGTCTGATTCGCAAAGGATGACGAATCAGCGAACCTGCGCACAGCCAACCCCCCTCCCTCAGTACGGTCAGTCGACAAGAATGAAGAAGAAAGCGGAAACTCACCTTTCAGACGTCTGTATGATCTTACAGACGTCTGCCTTGCCGTCTGGATATCAATCCAGACGTCTGATTCTGGAAATTTTTCCAGAATCAGAACCTTGCTCGGCCTCCGCTCGCGACGCCGCCCGCGTCGCACCTCGCGCGTCCGCTGCTCCGCCCGCAGCAGGTCCCTCTCCGCGACGCTCTGCGCCCCCTGCGCCCTCCGCCGGCCGGCCAAGCCGCTCCCGGCGAGCTCGCCCTCACGGCAGAGCCCCGCCCTCGCACGCCGCAGCTCCTCCGCGCCTACTGCGGCTGCCGCTGCCGCTGCGCCCTCGCGTCCGCTCGCTCTCGCGCACAGGCAGGAGAAGAAGGAGGAAGATGGTGGAGACGGGAGGGGAGGCGCGCCCCCCTTTTAACGCCGCGCGGAGAGGAGAGAGAAGGCGGTCGCAGTCGCCTGCAGCCGCAGAGAAAGAGGCAGAATCGCAGGTCTGCGCGCACAGGCGCGCAGACGAATATCCCGTGCGAGCATAACTGTTCGCCAGACGTCTGTAAACTATCCCGGACGTCTGGTCAGACGTCTGGATGTGATCCCAGACGTCTTGACAGACGTCTGGGCCACCTCCCAGACGTCTTAAAAGGCGTCTGGGGCACGCGCTCGTTACAGGCAGGGCGGGGCACACACTCGTACATGTGTGGTCCCCAATCTCATCTCTCACTCTTTGCTACATAAGTCATGGAAAATAGAAGTTTTTTATACCCACCAAGAGATTTGTCCACTTTTAATATTGAACTAAAAATATCTTCCAAATCTTACTAATTTCAACATAAATTTTTACATTACTATATAATAATTATATTTCAATTGATACAATTATACTCTTAAATCTAATAATATTTTTATCAATTTCATGAAGTGAAATTTAAATGCATGCTTTCCCTCCTACTCATTACGTATACGCTTCGGTATCCATATTTTTAATATCCTACTTCAATATTTTATTATAAGAGGAATAAAAACGACCTCCATTTAGAGATGTAATGTTGAACTCTGGACACATTTCTTTTACCGAAATCAAATTGATTTTTTCCATTGACAGTCCCATGTCACCGCATCAAATTCAACACTGATTACTTTGAGGATGCAATTACGTGTACTGAAGTTACCTGATCACGTCCACGAAAAACAAAGAAAAATAATCCGAGACATCAGAGTTTTGCGAAGCACTCAAACGCCGTCCTTATCTTATCAAACGCTTGATAAAGTTACAAAGGGCAACTTGGCTTATCTGCACCACAACGTTCGGAATGCTATCTGTAGGGTCGCTTTCCATCGCTCGTGTTATCCATAGTGGATAAGGCTGATGAACGTGTTGCCCAAACGATAAAGCTGCAACGGGCACGTTCTTTTAAATAATTTTTAGTCCTCTTTTATTATTTTACTAGCGCAACATCTTCGGACTTCATTTCGGTTTAAAGTTGATTAACTTCGTGGACGTAGGTATCGAAATCTAAAAATTAATATATTTTTTAATATATTGATATGAAATATCAATGTAAAATTATCATTAATTATTTTATATTAATATAAAATTATTTTAAATTGCTTTTTACTTGTATAAAATTATTATATAATTATTTTATATTAGTGTAAAATTATCATAAATTACTTTATATCGGTGTACCATAAAATAAATTTGCATCGATGTAAATCATTCCATGAATATTTTGAAGTAGTGCAAAATCACTCAGAATCATCTTATACCAGTGCAAAATTAGTTCATAATCATTTTATATAGATGTACAATTATTCAGAATTACTTTACACCGATGCAAATCGGTATATCACGCCAACACATTACAAAACACCTAGTATGATATAATTTTTTACATTTTGACTAACTTCATATGTGGATTAACAATGTAAAACCTAAAACTAACATCTTATTTAAGTTAGTTATCATCCATGAAGAATGCATTTTCTATATACTAAAAACATGACTATGAATTGTAATTTCTAACAAAGGAAAAAAGAGTAGAGAATTTAAAACCTAAACTTACGTACTTATTAAGTACCACCTATTAACCATACCCATATCCGTTTTAAATTACTTGCTATCCAATCTATTTCTCACCCAAACACAATCATTTTCCTCGTTTTCTCTATTACATTTTCCATGAATATCCTCCTTATTTCTCACCCAAAGAAAAGCATCAAACATGAGCATAGAATCATGTATCGTTAAGCTAAAAATTTATTATTCTTTTATATCATTTATTGATTCATAGATGATATATTTTATTATTTATTTCAATCGTCGAAGATGAAACAATAAATGACCTACCTTTTTAATTACAAATCACTTAAGGATTTAGATTACAATTTATACCAACGTCAAAGATGGTGCTCATTTAATTAAAAAGTTGTTAGGTTTAGTTTTTAATTTTATTTTATCATAATTTTACATTTTATGCTAAGTCTTTTATTATTTTATGCAAAAGAAAATCTTAGTACGTATTATTTTTCTTCTTCAAAACCTTCCACCTTTTTAATAAATACAAAAATAATGCACTATTATCCAAAGTAGCTTACAAGTCAGACATGATATCAGACACTCCAAATTCTTAATTGATTGTCTTTTGAAGTCAGTTTTTTATCGTGTTCTTTTTGCTCCATACCACTACGAAATTAATTTTGTACGTGTTTTTTACTCCACATCACGACAAAATATTAGATTGAGTTCTAAGCTTGTGGGCTTTCTATATTTAGCCTTAATTAATCATTACTGCTTATTTCTTTTGATGGCAGAGAGGATATTATGCAGTGCTTGCTGATGGGGAAAATAGGATTTGAGATTATTAGAAAAGGAGAATGAGATGTGGTATGATGGGGGAAAGAGTAGTTGCAAGGGGGAAAGGGAGAGTGAGAGAGGGAGAGAGAGACGGACCATGTGAGGGTAAAAGAATGTGAGTAACATGTGGTGCTGTTGGACCTTTTAATAAATAAAGGTTAAAAATGTAAAGAAGCTTCTAATGTGATGTATTTTGTAATGTAAGTACGTGGAGATAAAAAAACAAAGTAAATTTAGATGCAGAGATCATATAATGTGTCTTTTTTTTATGTTAAAAAGTAACATGAGTATTGATATGTGACGAAATTAATGATTGTTTAAAGAAATCATCGTCACTTTTAAATAAATAATGGAATTATTTTATATTAATATAAAATTATTTTATATTAATGAAATCATCAAAATTATTTTTAGAATTATTTTACATTGATTTATAATCATGTTACACTAGTGTCAAAATACTAAATCATTATTAAAATCATTTTGTACTGGTACAAAATTACTTTAAAATTATTTTACATCGGTGCAAAATGAAAAATATCGAAGCAACATCACTTTAAATCCATTTTAGATTAGTGTAAAATGATATTGTGTTGATACATTTTAGTTCAAGATGTTGACGGTGTCTTTCATAATCATTTTATGTCAATATAAAATGAGATTGTACCTATATAAAATTATTTTTTTACTTTTAATTCAAAGTAGTAATGACTTTTTTTAAGTAAGATGAGATCCATCATAAAATAAAATTTTTTATTTATTTATATTAAATATCAATTATCAAGTGATGATCGGGTTAACACATCCTTAAGGTACAAAATGCATGTACCTTTGCATTTTTTGTATTTGCACCCTAAATTAAAAAGGTTAATCGGCAGGGGAAAAAGAGACAGTGGAGAGGGAAGACAGTGGAGAGGGATGAGGTCCGTGTTGATTTTTTTGTCTTTGTAATATTTTCTTGATGAGTGGAGCGGGAAGGTGATTGAAGATGTCTTGCGAACGGGAGAGAGCAGGCAGAAATGGGAGAGGTGGTAGCATGCCCAAAATCGAAGTTTCCACGTGCCTACATACAATGAAGTTACGAAAGAGTAATAAATTTTCACATATGCATATAGTTTGCAAAGTTTCTTGATTGATTGGTTTTGTTCTAAATGCTTTGCACATTAGAAGGGGAGGCTATCATAAAATTTCTCCGCAACTACACATACCAAAATTTTGTCGTGTATTAGTATTATTGAGATGCGTAGGAATTTGGTTCTCGTGAAATGCTATGGAAAACTGTAACTAGTCTATAAATCCACACGCTTTGCAGTGGAAAAGAAATTAGCATTGGTTCACGAATAAAATGAAAAAACAGTCCTGCCATCCACAATTTTTTTTTGACGTGGGCTTGAAAATGTAAAAAATAATGCAAAAGATGATGTACAAAGGTATGAATATGATATTTACTTGATATATCTTATTTTTATGTTAAAATAATTACTCACATATGGAGGAGTTCACAACTATTGAAAACAACTTACGAGTACAAACACTTAAATCAACTTCGGATTGCACTTATGTAAAATTATTTTACATCAGTGTAAAATCATCATAGCACATTTGGAATAATTTTACATTGTGTAATCTTACTCCCATAAGTGAAACTACTTTCCATAAACTTAAACCTTAAACCTTAAATCCTAAATCCAAAATTCATAAGTAAAAATCACTTTGCACAGTTGCAAAACCACTTTGCACCAGTACAAGACCACCATATCACTTTCGGAATAATTTTGCGCCAGTGCAAAATCACCTTAGAATAATTTATCACTAATGCAAAATCATTTTTCACTGATGGAAAATCATTCATAACAATTTATCATCGATGCAAAGTTATTTATCACCTGTGCAAACATGATTTATCACCTATGTGTTTTAGTTCAAAGTGATGTGGTGATTTTTTTCAATGTAGTAAGTGCAAAATCACCTTAGAATAATTTATCATCAATGTAAAATTATTTTACACCGGTGGAAAATCATCTAGAATAATTTATCACCGATGCAAAGTTATTATCACCTGTGCAAACATGATTTATCACTTAAGTGTTTTAGTTCAAAGTGATGTGGTGATTTTTTTCAATGTGGTGAGGCCCACCACATAACAAACCTTACATTCTTTCGTTTCTTTATATTAAATATTAATTATCAAGTGGAGCCTATGTTCACATCACCTTACGTCAATAAACGTGTCTTGTCGCGACCTACTCCCGACTCCTTACAGGACCTGAGAACGGCTCGCCTCGATGATCCCCAAGACCTAGTCATCCAGTGAGAAACAACTAAATACCATATTCATTCTACAACCACACGAGTAATGCAACTAAGTAGAAAAATATATGACTGAAATTAAAGGAAAGAAAACAGCAAACCACTAGTATCTCACATTATATAGCGGAAAGTATGATTACAAGCATAGCCATCACAACAGAAACTGGTACAGATATAACAGAATATAACTATGAGCAACAAGTACTCACTACTTTAAAACTCTCTGTAAAAGAAACAGAAGGAAACTACATTTGGGCTTGATTGGGCCCAGTGCCCTCAGCAGCCGGTGGCTCTAGCTGCTCGAATCCATGACTTGAACAAGGTTATCAAATCTGTGGTTAGCTAACGCTGAGTAGAGTGGTGGTTAAATCACTTACATACGATATAATTTAAATAGGCAACTAGCTAAACATGCATTTAATAGTTTACTTATTATCATCCGTTTCCAATTATCATTTTTTCTGATCCGAGTACTCTAATCAGGTTCCATAACATTTCTCAATCTTCTTGTTCCCTAAGGGAACGATCTTACTTGCAGTTTTCCTGCGATGCAGGATGTACATGTGTCACTTTCCTACCCGAGAGAGTCTCCCGTGGTAACCTACACCTGGTCTACTACCCGGAAGTCATGGTCGCGATGTAGCAGTGACTATGACACGCGTGATAAGTGTACGGGTAGCTACCTCGCACTAGCACGCAGTCAGTCGTTTTCGCTAACGGGTACGCCCAAATATACAACACGAAACAGCACAGGGCCATGCCGTCTTAGAACAGGAGTCTCGCCCCTAAAAAACAAGGGTCTCGCCTCTCACAGTTCGCGTACCCTCGTTCGACTATCCTGGTTTGCCCAACGGGCTAACAAGAGTCGGTGTAGGGTGGTTATACCTAAGCTCGGGCCCCATGGTGCAGCTAGCTGCCCCCTACACTAAGTAGCTCGCCTCAGTACCATGTACTCGAGGGCCAAACAAGAGTCGACGTAGAGTGGCCAAACCCACCCTGGGTCTCAACCCAAGGGGCGGCAAGCTCTCCTCTACTCTAAAGGGATAGTTGCTCTCCTCGGTAATACGTACACGAGGGCTAGCTCACTTCCCTTAACCAAGTTTGAACAGCCGCCCGTAGGTGACATGTTCCAAAACTAGCAGGTTTTCCGTACTATAGTATTCCTGATTTTTTTCTAAATTCCCAATAGGGTTCGTACATGGATTTTCTCATTTCCATATCTGGTTCGTTATATGTAGAACAAGCAACTCAAATTCCACCATCTATTATTCAGTACAAGCATGCATTTCCATTTATGACGTTGTTCATTACAGGTAAGCCAGGCATCTCATGGTTTATTTTTTTTTAGGAAGCCTCACGGTAACTTGATCATTTATTAACCATATAGGCATTTCTTCCAACCCTAGTGGTCATTTCACAATCCTAGGGTTCGATCGACTATATTCTAGAGTAGCATGCATTTATTTATTTTCAGTCATAGGGTTCAACACATAGCCTAGGTTCAACTAATTTTACGCATGCAATTTAATTATTAATTCTGAGAATAGTGTGAGAACCACTCTACTAGGGTAACCAAGTGAAATGGGGCTCGTACGGTAGCTCCCGACGTCTCCACAGATCCTGCATACTCGATGGACTGGGGACCTATGACATAGATTGACGGGTTAAATGAGCTCAAAATGGTATAGACAATGTATCACTACAGAGAGAAACTTGAATGGAAACCAATGACGTTTCGTTTGCAGAAAATCGACTCTGTTTGGGCCCTGAACGGGCCAAAAACACCAACTCTGATCAACGTCTGGGAAGAGTCCCAAACGTCTTAAACGAATTCAGGGACATACCTTGTTCGGGGTGCCTTTTCCAGATGTCTGGAACTCCATGCAGATGTCTGAGGGTGTCTTCAAATGTCTGGAGACACTTTCGGACATCTGAGACTGCCTCGATCCTCGCACCAACGTGCTTCCCAATCCTTTGGCATATGTGCGTGCATGGCCAGAACTTTGGCAGGAAAAATAATCAAGAAAATGCACTCTTAGATGTCTAAGATTACCTTCAAACATCTGACCCAATGTCTAGAGGTCACTCCAGATGTTTCATTTTGTGGAAAAAAGATTTCGCAGAATCGTTTTAGAGCTTTTTCTTGCCACAGAAGCTACAACAGCTGCAACACTGCCCTATCTCTCCTCACAGCATCCACCCTCTGACTCCCTCCCAGGCCCTCCTATCTCCTCTGCTCTCCACTCTGTCCCTCGCTTCCACTCAGCTACGGTGGTGTGGGAACGAAATGGAGGAGGATGGGGGGTTTATATGGATGGAGGAGGCATGGGGGAAGGAATGGGGGAGGTGAGGGTGTCGTAGGGGGGATGGTGTCGACGTGCATGAGGCGTGAGGGGGGAGGAGAGGGTGTGCGTGGGTAGGGGAGTGGTGGTGGGGAAATTGTGCGGATGACCCTGCAATTTTCCTCTCCCCCTCACAAACCCCACAACAAAAACCTAAGGGGTTAAATACTGTATAAAAACTCCTACGAATTCTGAAAATGTCAAACATCCTTAAGAATGGGTCATTTCATTACACCTCATGCATTTTCCTATATTTTAGCTTTTTTTTCACCAAGAATCCCCATCTAATTAGTATAAAACATTTTGAAGTTGCCGCTTTAAATTTCAACTTTTTTTGAAAAAGAAATAAGCTCTAAAGATATCTATCTTATAAACTAAAGGAAATTGTTGGGCATCTTCTTTCGACATGTCACCGCCACCCGACCGCATCCGTCCCATGCCACATCACCCTTGGTCACACCACTTTTTTTTTTTGAAAGGGAAATTTTCCATTAAGGAAAGGAAAATGATACAAGGACTTAGCCCCATAGGCAATGAAGAAAAATATCCTATGCCCTTCAAAGAGGGGGAAGTAACTCCCCCTCAAGAGGGGGGGGAAAACAACCATACAAAGAAAATAAAAAAGGGAAAAAAAAGCAAAAAAGAAACACCCTAAACATTAATTTTGATGTGGGAAAGAACCCATACCACACAGTAAATACGGTAAAGTGCCATCGACGCTGTTGACGAATTGTGCTAACAGATGAGGAATGGTCGGAAGAAGTCGACCAAGCACCCGATCATGATTTAGGGTTCGATGTGGCTCCAAACATAAAAAACAACATCGATCCAAGTGAAAGTGGATCAAAGACAGTGAATCGACATCAAAAGGGGGCCCTTGCACCAAGTAAGATCATGGGAAAAGCTCTGCCACCGGAACCCGCTCTTGCAGATGTTTGATTCATATGCCTTTCATTGTTTTTTCCCATCTTTCATCATGTTGGAAGTGGAGCTTCTCTGAGATCTTTAACTATTGCTTTAGCCACATTGAAGTTTGTTCCATATGGGAGCTCTATAAACTTGGTAGCTTTACATGTATGAAGTTTTATATTTATGAAATGTAAGTTTTGAAATTATATATATATGAAATGTAATTTTTTATTAGATAAGAACATATGGGGTGGATTTTTCTTTGATTTGAAAGAAAATAATGTAGCAAAATTTATAACCGATATTTTAGGAACTTCTTAGTGTTTAGAGACTGATCGCAGGCAATCGTGTTACAATAAAAATAATGTCTTAAGTCTCGTTATTGTAGTATATTTGTCAAAATATAAATAGATGTCACGTCATTTTATTTATTTACTTAATTTTTACTAATTTATTCCAGATTGTTTATTGGGAGGTAGTTATTGATATACATCACTCTTTATGTCCAAAACTGTTCTTTTATTCCAAAAATGTCAATTTTATTTACAATATAAATCAATGAATCAATTAAAGAATGAATTGGTTAATTATTTACAAAAGAATCAATTAAAAAACACTACAATGCCTTAAACAAATTTACAACTAAAAGACATCAAAAATTATGTGTAACTACATGATGCTAGTTATGTATAACTACTCTAAATAATACCTAAGTATAGGTACAAAAATAGCTACTAATATGTACTATATTAAGTTAGATTAACACATACCAATATCTTTAGTAGCATATACTATATATACAGTAACATAAATATGTGTCAGTATAGACCTTAGTAAAATATATACACAACATAAGGTCAAAAGACTATGTTTACTAACATATATACATATCTACAGTGATGGATACATTCGTCCCTAAAGCATTAAGGTTTATTTATATACATGTAAGGCTCAAATAAGTGTTTACTACTTTATTATTCTAATTATATTTATATATACATATTATACATATACGTATCATTATTTATATATTTTATTTACTATACATATACACTTACTATTATACTTATACTATACATATTAGTAAACCTATACACATACAGGCACAAGCACACACACACACTGCAACACTTAGCCACATTTTCACACTTAGAATTTCTCGCCTCTCTCCTCTCTTCTTCTTTCAACACTTAGTCGAATTAGTTAGGACTTCTCGCTCTCACACTACACTTAGTCACTGTTCTTCTTCACAAAAAATAGATTTTTAATGGGTGGGCTAGCCTTTCGCAGGATACATAGCACCTCATTGAGGTGGGACTAGACCATTACTATGAACCGGTCCTATTTCAATTAGGTGTATTTCATTTCGATTTATTTCAGGCCCAATATCAGCCGAGCTACAATGCATGGCCTCTGGTCCATCACTGTACATAATACATGTTCATATCATTCATATGCTCGTAAGTGGGGGAGGAAATGGTGGTATATGTGTGCCGAGCATTGACGACTGAGCGGTCGTCGATGCTAATTTGTCTTATACCGCATTGCATGCTTCTCAGCGCACGATGTGGGACTATCACATGGCGCTCAATTGAGCACTGCAGGTGCTGCATAGCATTTGGATTGCAAGACATTAGCCCTCGTTTTGAAGGCCATAATTAAATATAAATTGTAAATAATTTATATCTTTGGAAATCCCTAATATAGGGCTACGAGATTATATAATTTATTTAAGAAATTAAGTTATTTAAATATATATTAAAATTAGTTAAATTTATGGGTTTGTACACGTTAAATTAAGGTTTAATTTCTTAATTAAAGTACAAATTGATAAATTAATCATGAAATTAACTCTGTACAAAGTTAATTTATATATTAAACAATTTATTACACATTTTAATTTATTTTCAAGTCTTTATTTTAATT
This sequence comes from Thalassia testudinum, assembly GCA_037157565.1. NCBI lineage: Eukaryota > Viridiplantae > Streptophyta > Magnoliopsida > Alismatales > Hydrocharitaceae > Thalassia > Thalassia testudinum. Next base: position 125,170,478 of record JAZHRO010000055.1, read on the forward strand.
TATATACATTTAAATACACGTTTCAAATAGATATGTACATATTTAAGTTATAAATACTGTAATATGATACAAATATGGTACAAATAAGTCAAACATACATAAAATAATATTATACAAGTGTACATGATAAATTACTTCGGTATTAACATAATTTACCTACCTAATTAACTTACTAACATAATTACCTACAATAAATACTTAATTAAATAAATCTATAAGTATGGTATAGGATATAATACTTAGTTAAATATATATGTACAGTAGTAGATGTAATTATATACATGTACAAAGGTTTTAATAATTACTTAGGATAATATACATTTAAGTTAATAAATATTAATATGTATAATTATACAATAAAGTTATATATATAATAAATCATCTTAAATACTTAATTTAATATATAGAATGCATTCATAAGTTATATATGTACATTATTTACATATTTTACAATATATACATATAACTTAGAATTAAATTATATTTACAAGTATAAATACATTATACATGGTATTTTTATGCATTTTATAGTATTTTCTAATTTTTATGGGATTTATATGTATTATAGAGGTAGAGGATGAGAGAGAAAGGGTGAGATGAGAAAGAGAGGAATTCTTTTTGGAATTTTTTTAGTTTGGTTCTTTTATTAAATTCCAAAGTAGATCAAACCGTCGGCTGGTATGTTCTACCAAGCTAGGGGTTTAGAATACTTTGAAACTTTGCATATATTTAGAAAAATACCTAATCCTACTCAAGACATCTTTATTTTATTTTTTTATAATTTTTAAAATCAATTTTATTTATATGCAAAGTAAACCCAAACTAGGTTTAAAGGGTTTTTAAACAAGGAACCTAAGGCCTCTAAGATGGGTTTCAATGGCTAAATAGCAAGTTTAAACACTTATAGAAATTCAACATAACACATGAAAGATATTGAAGCATTTAAACACAATTTATACTTTGAATTTCCTTCAATTTACATATTAGACAAATTGATACATTTCATGCTGCTGACAATGAACTCTTGATCAATTACAAGCCATTTTCAAGTAAATTTGAATGAATTAATTGTACAGGAATGCTTTTTCACTAAGTTCTAACATTACAAGGTATGAATAACTCATTCAATCTCCCAAACAACTCAGCACTCCCTGAAATTCCACCTAGATCTATACTGTTGCTACACTTTTCAGCTGCTACTGCAAGGTTAGGTTAGACCTTCTTAGGTCTGAGTTGAATCAAAATAAAGCATCTTCTCATCTGAAAAGCCTCATCTTCAAAAACCACTTGAAATCAAGAATTAATTCCCAAAGATAAACCCTAGATCAGACCAATAGAATAGCTATTGCTGTTGCTGAAATTGTCTAATTTTGTGCATAAAATCCAAGGAAATTCACTCTAAGTCCATGGAAACATTCTCATAAGGTCTGAATTCCATTGAAATCAATTCACGTGTCTAAAGGACTCTAAAAACCCTAGTTCAGACCCTTCTCCCTATCACAGACAACAGAAGAGAGTGGGTCAAACTAGACATGTAATCCATGTGCAACACAACTCAGAACCTTCATCTAACACCATTTAAGACCTAATAAATACTTTGATCAACAGATAAGTCATGTATAGATTCCATCGGATGTCACCCACCTAGGCATTTTGATGTAAGCTCGCTAAGATGAGTTGCTCATCTAGGATACCTGCACACCATTGATTGGTGTTTAGATATCTAAAGTGATGCTTCAAATCCATTTAGGTCACAGCATGAGCTTCAAAACTGTGAATCAAAATCTAAGCTCCTGCTACCTCAGACAACACATAAAAATAGTGAATCAATTTGAAATTTGGGCATAAGCACATTAAGCAAGTAAAATCAAATCTAAATAGCTTAAACCCATCGCATTTAAACCAATTTCACATACAAAAACTCAATTTGGTCAATTAAACTTGATTAAAACTCAATTGTTCAAGAATTTCTCTGATCAGCTTCAACAATCAAATCAAGCCCAATTGACTAAATCTGTTCAATTCAAATCACAGAGAGGGTGATTGTGATCTAATGGAGAAAATGAGATAACCCTCGATGGAATTGAAAGCATTGTGGATCTAGAAGCTTTAGAGTTTTAGATCCATTGTGGTTCTCATGGATGGATTGAATTGCAGATTAAAATATGAGGGAAATCAGTGAACATGGATTGTGATCGTGGAGTAAGGAGGAAGTTGTATTGATCAACATGGATGGATGGAAATACCTCTCTGATCATAATTGATCAGTGAGATCGGATCAAGTGAAACTCACACTAACCTAATCTACTCCTATATTTAACAATTAATCCACCAATTAACTATCTAATTCTACTCCTAACTAATCTAGAAAGTGTGAAACCTACCTAGAAAGTAGTAAATCCTACTTTAAAAGGAAGAACGGGACCTTAAAGAAGATCTATAGTTGGTGGTTGCAGCGACAAATGGGGGAGAATCTCCAGTGGTCTAAAAGTCCACTAGTGGGACTTTAGGTCGCCCTCAGGTGCTATGTGGTCCTTAGTGGGTGGAGAGGTTGCAGGAGGTGGAATTCCACCACTCAAGTGAAGGAACAAGGATGGTATGAGGAGAGTAAACTGGAGAGGTGTGAAGACTAGCTCAAGAGATGTAGGAGGGAGCCGATGGCCTCATGTGGGTTTTGGGATAGTGCTTATGTAGCTAAGGTAGTGGATCAGAGCATTGACTAGGTGAGATTAGGTGGGTAGGGTATGGATGGTGGTGATGCGAGGGATGTGTGCGTAGGAAGCTCAAACAAAATCTCAGTCGCTAGATCAAATCCATGTGAGGCTATGATGCATTGCGTGAAGGCACGGGAAGATTGGTTCGTAATCAACTGTTGGAAGTGAGAATCAAAGGAATGATGACCTAGATGGGCCATGTTCTTCAGCAAGGAACAGTGGATCCGTGAGCCATAGGTGTAATGGGAGATTTACAATAAAGCTTTTAAGTTGAAACGATGAAGAAATTGTGCTCAAGCTCATAAGTGGTGAAGATCAATTCGAAGAGATCCCTGTGGTTTACAAAAAGGTCCCTAGCGACTTTCAAACAAGTCCCTGGAGTTTTTTAACCTAATAAATGTGCATGAAATGAGGATCTAAATGTAATCTAATGAATATGGGGTCTTATTGATGTCCAAATGCCATGAAGTTTCTATTGAGGCTTAATTAGACATTTAAGAGCATGATTTCACTTTTAATTTGAACATTTGAACCTAAAGATGTGTTCAATTGGCAACTGGATCATCATTTTGCATTTAGTAATAGAATATCTCATTTTGTGACCTAATTATGCGTGTTTAACATGAATTAGATGTTTTAGGTCATTTTCCTTAATTCTCACACTTAACCCATTTCTTGTGTTAATTATGTAGTGTTTAACCTAGTTTCTAGCTTAACTTGAGCATTTTAGCTATGATGAGCCACACCTTATCATACCCCCATGCTTAGGTTTTGCTAGTCCCTTAGCAAACAACTCATTAAGTGCAAAGCAATTTAAGTACCAGCTAGGTAAGTGTGATGAGATATCTATTTTCTCTTTTCAAATTGTTAAGTGTTTAGAGATGATCCTTAAGCTAAAATTTTTCCAATAAGTCAACTGTATTTATGTCTAAACATTGTGAGAACTAGCTGTCGATGAGGTGTGACTAATCATAGTTAAAATTCTTAAGTTAAGCTAGAAACTAGGCTAAACGCTACATAATTAACACAAGAAAAGGGTTAGGTGTGGGAATTAATAGAAATGGCCTAAAATAGAAAATTTATGTTAAAAATGAAAAATTTGGTCATAAATAGAGATTCTATTCAAAGATATAATTTGATGATTCAATTACAAATTGAACACATGATCGAATCCAAAAGTACAAATCAAGAGTTGAATTAACTTCCTAAATGTTCAATTAAGCTCCAATAAAAACTTCATTGTATTTAGACATCACTAGGACATTACATTTAGAGTTTTACATATAGGTCCTTAGTATATAACATTTTGTTCACGTTTAAGCTTTCAGGGACTCCTTTGCAAGCCGCTGAGGACCTATTTGCAACACTTGAGGACCACGCAGCCATCATACTTAGCGACTTAAGGGTTTCCTCCTAAAATTCCTACTGTTTCACATGAAGGGGGCCTCCTCACATTTTTCCCATTAGACCTGGGAGTAGCGGGTGCACTGTTCACCTGCAAGAACTTGCTCCAACGTAATTGTCGATTCTTTACATAGATCCTAGGGCTGATCTCGAATCGAAGCTTCGTGCAGACTCGTGCGTGGAATCACCTCCCATGCAAGATCCAATCTGACGACTATGATTTGGTTTGAATCTTTGCGCTCGCCTCAAGCTCACATCCTACCACCCATATCCTAAGCATCTAAATCCACCTCGTCGGTGCTCAGAACCAGTGGCAAACCTTCTTAAGCACCTCCTTGGACCCTTGCATGCGCTAACCAGCTCTGTAACGAACGCGTGCCCCAGACGTCTTTTAAGACGTCTGGGAGGTGGTCCAGATGTCTTACCAGACGTCTGGGATCATTTCCAAACGTCTGGAAATTCGTTAATTTCGACACGCGCGAGTCATCTGCGCGCCTGAGCGCGCAGACCGGATATTCGCTTATTCCCTCTTTCTCTGCGGCTGCAGACACCTGCCGCGTCCTCTCTCTCTCCTCCTCGCGCGGCCTTAAAAGGCCACGCGCTCCCTCTCATCGTCTCCACTGTCTCCTCTCTCTTCTCCTTCATCCAGTGAGCGTGAGCGCGAGTGCGGGGCGGTAGCGGCGGCCGCAGTGAGCGCGGAGGAGGTGCTGCGTGCGAGAGCGGAGCTCTGCAGTGAGGGCGAGCTCGCCGGGGCTGCTAGGGCCGGCCGGCAGAGGGCGCAGGGGGGCGCGGAGCGACGCGGAGGGGGGACTGCTGTGGTCTGAGCAGCAGGCGCGCGAGGTGCGACGCGGGCGGCGTCGCGAGCGGAAGCCGGGTGGTGCCCTGTTTTGGAAAAATTTCCAGAATCAGACGTCTGGGATGATAGCCAGACGGCGAGGGCGATGTCTGGTAGATCTTCTAGTCGTCTGAAAGGTGAGTTTTCCGTCTTCTTCTTCCTTCCTGTCGACTGATCGTACTGAGGGAGGGAGATGGGTGTGCGCAGGCTCGGTGATTCGCCATCCAACGCGAATCAGACGTCTGGCTGTTGTACCAGACGGCGGGAGCGACCTCCAGACATCCGGGGTGACCATCGGACGTCTGGGAGCTAGGCCAGACGTCCCCGCAGACTTTTGGACGTTTGGGAAACCACGCTGAAGAGGTAATTCTCTGATCCACTTTTTAAGACGTCTGGAAGAAGTTCCAGACGTCTGATTTTGCACAGTGTCGTCGTTTTTGACCCGTTTAGGGCCCGTTCGGGTTCTGTTTTCCGCGATTCGAGTTGCGTTCTTTTCAGAATTAATTCCTCTACCCATCTACAGTAGCTGTACACTGTTTTGAGACTCTCCTTGTGTTTGATCCTTGTGATAGGACCTCATTCAGTTGAAGTCTTGGGAGTCGCGGAGGCACGCGGGATTCCCGATCACGCCCCCATTACTCCCGTTGTACCTGGTAGAGTGGCTTTAAGTTATTAATAAAATCTGTTAAATTATGGAACCATAATTAGAACCTAGGACATTGCATGAATCCTAGGAATGAGAAATAGATGGAATGATAGCTCCTAGGTGTTGCATGAATCCTAGGGCTGGAAAACTAGATTGTATGATAGATCTTAGGATATGGCATGAATCCTAGGATGGGAAAACTAGTGGAATGTATAATACTGCAGTATTGGAAAATGGAAAGAGATATAAAGCTGCCTGTAATTTGAATTAACAGCTGCCTGTTGTGAATAAATAACGTGGTTGAGAACATGGATTGTAAGAATGTGAAACTGGAAAGTGAAACCTGGATGTTTGAGTAAAAAGGATGGAACCCTACGGGGAAGTAGGAGTAGAACTCCTGGAAAGTGAATGGAATAGTTTTGGGGAAGTGAGCTGGCCCTTGAGTACGGAGTACCAAGGAGAGCGACTGTCCCCTGTTTAGTGCAGAGCGGAGCCAGCCGCCCCAGGGACCCGGGGTTAGGACTGGCCACTCTGTACCAACTTGCTGGTCCTCGCGTACGTAGTACCGAGGAGAGTTACTAGTGTAGGGAGGTACTAGCTACCCCACGGGCCCCGGGGTTCTGCTAGCCTCCCACACTGACTTGTTAGGCCCGCTGGGGCAAACCAGGGTAGTCAGGCGAGGGTGCGCGGACTGTGGAGGGGCAAGGCCCCGGTTTGGTTACTGTGGAGGGGTTGGACCCCTGTTACTGAGAGGGCTCTGCCCTGGACTGGTTTCGTGCTGTGCTTTGGGTGCACCTGTTAACAGAAACGACTAACCGCGTGCCAGTACGGGTTAGCTACCTGTGCGTTTATCGCACGTGACGTAGTCACCGTTACGTCTGTCAATGACCTTGGGGTGGTTGACTGAGGGTAGGATCACCACGGGGGACTCTCCCAGCCAGGAGAGCACCACGTGCTACTTCTACTTTTTGGAAAAGACTGCAATCAAGATCGTTCCCACGAGGAACATTCGAGATCAAGAAAAAGATCTGGGGAATAAATGAAATAGTGAGACAATTGAAAGATGTGAATAAAGAAAGTAATAGAACATAACAGCTACTGTACACTCTACTGTTGTCTTCAGTTTTAGTTGCTACTCTACTCAGCGTTTTGCTGACGTGTTACACTCGTTACCTTTTTCAGGACCAGGTGTTGAGCAGCCAGGGTCAGCGGCTACAGAGGATGTTGGGCCGAGTAGGGTCCAGTAGAGTTACCACTGTCTTTTGTACCTCTTTGTTTACGTTATAGTGAGTAGTTCTTGTTTCCGCTGTACTTTTCTTTACCTGCAGTTCGTGTTATATGATAAATGTTATTCTACTGTTGTGGTGGTATATACTGTAGTAGTTTCTTTCCTTACTGCTGTACTTTCTTACTGTTAGTTATATTCATGCTGAATGTGATTTATTTTACTGCTCTTTTGGTTACTTCCTCGTTGGACGACTAGGTCTTGGGATTAGTCGAGTCGGTCCGGTTCTCGTGTCTCGTAGGGACTCGGGAACCGGGTCGTTACAAGCTCCCTCCTCCCTAAGTGGTTCAATTTCATCTACTTCCTCAGCTCTTCACCCCCATTCTTCTCCTACGGTGATAGAGCAGGTTCTCCTTCCTCCGTTGATCACCACTAGCTGCCAGCTATTGGCTTTTGTACACCTCCCTTGTCAACTGAAGGGTCCTCTCCCCTTTCTTCATCATCGGCTGTCGGCTGGTGACCTTGGACGTTACCCTTTTCCCTTAGCTAGATTTACTACTTTGATAGTTAGTTTGATTGCTTTCTAGATTAGTTTTAGTGTTAGTTAGTGTAATTTAGATCAGTAGATATAGTTTAGATGTCAAATTCTGTGATGGCTTAGTTTAGATTAGTTTATATCTAGTTTAAATCTGACCCACCCTCTCTGATCAATTCAGATCAAAGAGGAGTTTTTTGTACATTTCTCCATTGATTCATACAGCTCCCTAGCCATCTCACATCCATATTCACTGATTTCCCTCGAAGTTTTAATTGTAATTCACCCACCCATTGAAGCATCAATCAGATTTGATGCTCCAGAGCACCTAGATCTGGTTGAGCGCTAATTTCATTGAGGGGGTCTCCCACACATTCCAGAAATCCACAAAGACCCCCTAATTTGATTTGAGTTGAATCAATTTGAGCATTTACATTAGATTCATTATTTTTGCTAATTTGAGATTTATTTGATTGAAATCAAGGTTGATCTAATTGAATGAGCAAGTTGAGTCTTATTATGTTCCATTGAGTTGATTAAGATGGGTTTAAGCGGTTTGGATTGGATTTTAATCATCAAATGTGCTTACACCAATTTCTCATTGAGTTACTATTTTCAAATGGATTTTGAAATGCTAAAGCTAAGGATGATCAATCTTGCTAAGTTGAGGCTCTAGTCATGTCTGTATATTCAGGTTGGACAGATTTAGAGTGGAGTTTTCATGCTTTGAAATCTTGATCAGGAACTTCATCTTATACTGTCTATAGTATAAGATGGAGGTCCTATTAAGATGTCAATGACTACTGGGAGATACATTTGAGTTTTCAAGATATTTGAAATGAGTTTGAGGTAATTTTTCATGAGATTTCATTAGTTACCTCAGATCTGATCTTTCATGAGATTTTTGAGATGTTGCATTTGATGAAAGTTTTAATGCACAGATTTGATTTTTAATGAGCTTAAAATGTGATTAGTGTATTTTTGGATTTGCAAATGTACATTTGTGACTCAAATGTCCCAAAATCAATAAACTAAAGTATTGCATAGAAGCTACATTCAAAAGATTTCACCCTATTTTTGAGTGAAGAGATGATGTGAAATGGTATTGAGCATGCATTTCTTAACTTAGCAGCAAGTTTAGCGGTTGTCAAATGCTGACCAAAATAGCAATAGCAGCAGCTGAATTCAGCTGTTCATCTATTTAGCAGCATTCCTGAGCAGCAGCTACTGGGTTGGATGATTTCAGGGATTTTGAGTTGTTCATATAATGTACTATCAGAATTTCATGTGAGAAGCATTCTTGTATGATTATTTGACCTTAGATCTGATTGAAAATAGATGGAATTCAAATTTAAAATCACTGTAAGCATGTATGGAATTGTATAATCTGCCTAAATTTGATCTCAGTGAAATTCAAAGTCAAAAAGCATGTTTATTGGTTCATTCATGTTTCATATCATGTGCTTAATGTTTTGATTGATATATCTTCCACTTCTAGCACTTGGATTGAATTTTGATGGCTTAGGTTATGCATCTTAAAACCCTTAAAGCCTTATCTTGGGGTTGGCATGTAAATAAATAAAAATCATAAAAAAAAAAAAAAATAAAATAAATCTATCTTGAGTAAGATTAGGTATTTCTTTAGGTATTCGCCAAATTTCAAGGTAATCTGAAACCTTAGCTTGGTAGAATATATTAGCCAACGGTTTAGTATACCTTGGAATTTAATAAAAGAACCAAACATCCAAAACACCAAAAAGAACTTCTATCTCTCATCTCACTTTTTCTCTCTCATCCCCTACCTCTTCTATTTATATAAAAGTTATAAAAATTAGAAAAACCCAAAAAATACCCTATATACTATGTATATACTTGTAAATATAACTTAAACCTAAGCTATATGTATATTTTGTATAATATGTAGATAATGCATATAATTAACTTATATATGTATTTATATATTAAATTAAATATATAGGATGATTTATTGTATATATAACTTTATTGTATTATTTTATAATAATTTATATTAACTTAAATGTCTATAATACTAAGTAATTATAAATATCTATTTATATACCTATAACCATAGTTAATACTATACATAAGTATTTAATTAAAGTTATTACACTATACTATACTTGCAAATTAATTTAATTATGTATTTACAGTAGGTAATTAAGTTATTAAGTTAACTAAATAGATTATTAACTTAAAATAAAATAAATTAGTAAATTAAGTTATTAATGAAGTAATTTATATTGTACCTGTATACATAGTAATGTTAAGTACATTTGACTTATTTATATTGTATTTGTATTATACTACAGTATTTATGACTTAAATTTGTATATAACTAACTTATACGTGTATATAAATGTTAATAAATTAAAATAAAGGCTCTAAAATAAATTAAAAATGTATAATAAATAGTTATTATATAAATTAACTTTGTACAAAGTCAATTTGTATAAACCCTAACCAATTTTTACTTTAATTAAGAAATAAAGCCTTAAATTAACATGTATAAATCCCTAACTTTAACTAATTTTATTATATATTTAAATAACTTATTTTTGTAAACTAATTATACAATTAGGTAGCCCTACATAAGGGCTTTGTATTCATATAATTTAATTTTAAATTAAAATAATTTATGGCCCTCGAATCGAGAGCCAAAAACCTCACATACAAACGCTATCCAGCGCAGCACAGCGCTAATTGCACTTGCTCATTTGCACCACATCGTTGAGCTATGGCCATGATGAGCAGTATAAGTTGTTTTCGCTATGTAGGCAACGCAGTCGTTAGGCGTCGGACGCCCCCACATACCATTACCTCTCCTCTGATTTGAACATGGCATATACGAGCATGATTGTGTACAGTGCATGGGTCGGGGGCCTGCACTGTAGCTAAGCATGTATGGGCCTGATATTAGGCCTGGCTGCTAGTAGAGGTTTGGTCCCAACCATATGGGTGCTTGTATCCCTCGAACGTGGTCAGCTCGCCCACTTAAAACCTAATTTTTGGGTTAAGCTGAGACGTCTGTGAGAAAGGGTGGATGTCCTAAAATGTCTAAGTGCCTAAAGAATGAAAGAAGAAAGAAGAGAGAAGAGCTGTGAAACGGTTAAGTGTTGGTGTTTAAGTGCTCTTGTGCGCTGTGCATGTGTATGTGTATATATATATGTAGTATAAGTATACATTATAGTATATGTATATAAATAATGTAAATAAATAATTATAAATATGTATATGTACCTAATTAATATGTATATAAGTTTAAATAGTAGAGTATGAGTATTGTTTGAATTCCTATATGTACATAAATAACCTAAGAGCTTTAGTGACCGATTCATCCGTCACTGTATATCTATTTATATGATAGTAGAGAAAACTATTTTTGCCTTATGTCATGTAAATAAGTTACTAAGGCTACACTGATGTACATATATGTTACTGTATATGTAATATATGTTACTATAGAAATTAGTATGTTAATATAATTTAGTATAGTAGATATTACTAGCTATTTTTGTACTTATACTTAGGTATTACTTATATTAGTTGTAAATAACTAACATAGTGTAATATTAACTAATTTTTGATGCCTGTTATCTTTAAATATGTTTAAGGCATTGATGCAAACACATTTGTTGAGGGTAAAATGCCTATTCATGCATGTTCCTAGGCTTAGATTTGCATTTCATGTTTTAAATATTGCATAGCATGCATCATTCTGCATTTAGAGTAGTTGTATATAATTTAGGTTAATTACGTCCTTTTTGTGGTTAGGAGAGAAGGATATTTATTTTGGAGCCTCGGATTGACGATCCGACCGTATGGATCTGATCAAGACGATGATCGGAGTCCAACGCTTCTGAAATCGCCTCGATCGGAGTCCCGTAGCACCATATGCCATCTGAGGAAGATCAACGGCCAAGGACTATGAGACATAATTTGGAGCTTCAAATGACAAATCCGACTGCGCAGATGGATTCAGGTCGACGATCGCAGCCTAACGGCGCAAAAATCGACTCAATCTGACCTCTGTAGTAGCCCCTACAACAAGAAGAAGATGGACGGCCCAGATTGAGCCATGTGGCGCAGCCCAGGACTCCAGTGCATGCACCCCTCACCGCACGCGCGCAGCAATGCATGTAACGACCCGATTCCCGAGTCCCTACGAGACACGAGAACCGGACCGACTCGACTAATCCCAAGACCCAGTCGTCCAACGAGGAAGTAACCAAAAGACAGTAAAATAAACCACATTCAGCATGAATATAACTAACAGTAAGAAAGTACAGCAGTAAGGAAAGAAACTACTACAGTAGGCACCACCACAACAGTAAAACAACATTTATCATATAACAAAAACTGCAGGTAAAGAAGGTACAGCGGAAACAAAAACTACTCACTAGAACAGAAACAAAAAGGGGTACAAAGCTGTGGTAACTCTACTGGACCCTACTCGGCCCAGCGTCCTCTGCAGCCGCCGACCCTGGCTGCTCAACACCTGGTCCTGAAAAAGGTAACGAGTGTAACACGTCAGCAAAACGCTGAGTAGAGTGGCAAACTAACTAAAGGCAACAGTAGAGTGTACAGTAGCTGTTATGTTCTATTACTTCCTTTATTTACATCTTTCAATTTTTCTCACTATTTCATTTACTTCTCAGATCCTTTACTTGATCTCGGATGTCCTCGTGGGACGATCTTGATTGCAGTCTTTTCCAAAAGTAGAAGTAGCACGTGGTGCTCTCCTGGCCGGGAGAGTCCCCCGTGGTGATCCTACCCTCAGTCAACCACCCCAAGGTCACTGACAGACGTAACGGTGACTACGGCACGCGCGATAAACGCACAGGTAGCTAGCCCGCACTGGCACGCGGTCAGTCGTTTCCGTTAACGGGTGCGCCCAAAGCACAGCACGGAACCAGGGCAGAGCCCTCTCAGTAACAGGGGTCCAACCCCTCCACAGTAACCAAACCGGGGCCTTGCCCCTCCACAGTCCGCGCACCCTCGCCTGACTACCCTGGTTTGCCCTAGTGGGCCTAACAAGTCGGTGAAGGAGGCTAGCAGAACCCCGGGGCCCGTGGGGTAGCTAGTACTCTCCTAACACTACTAGCTCTCCTCGGTACTACGTACACGAGGGCCAACAAGTCGGTACAGAGCGGCCAATCCTAACCCCGGGTCCCTGGGGCGGCTGGCCCCACTCTGCACTAAAACAGGTACAGGTACTTCCCTTGGTACTGCATACCCAAGAGACAGTACAAACTACATCTCAGTTCCATTCCTTTTCTTTCCAGGAGTTCCACTCCTAATTCCCCGTAGGGTTCCAGCTCTTTATCTCAGAACATCATATGTTTCACTTTCCAGATTCACGTTCTCAAATTCCATGATCTCAAACATGTTTCTTTATTCATAACAGGCAGCTGTTAATTAAATTTACAGGCAGCTTTATATATTCCTTTCCATTTTTCCAAGACAGCAGTAATATACATTCCACTAGTTTTTCCATCCTAGGATTCATGCCATATCCTAGGATCTATCATACAATCTAGTTTTTCGGCCCTAGGATTCATGCAACACCTAGGAGCTATCATTCCATATATTTCTCAATCCTAGGATTCATGCAATGCCCTAGGTTCTAGTTATGGTTCCATATTTTAACAGATTTTATTAATACTTAAAGCCACTCTACCAGGTACAACGGGAGTAATGGGGGCGTGATCGGGAATCCCGCGCGCCTCCGCGACTCTCAAGACTGCAACCGAACGAGGTCCTATCACAAGGATCAAACACAAGGAGTGTCTCAAAACAGTGTATAGCTACTGTAGGCGGGTAGAGGAATAAATTCTGAAACGAACGCAACTCGAATCGCGGAAAACGGAGCCCAAACGGGTCCTAAACGGGTCGAGAAAGACAATACTGTGCAAAATCAGACGTCTGGAACTCCTTCCAGACGTCTTAAACGGTGGATCAGAGAATTACCTATTCGGCTTGGTTCCCCGGATGTCCAGAAGTCTGTGGGGACGTCTGCCTAGATCCCAGACGTCCGATGGTCCCTCCGGACGTCTGGGGGTCACTCCCGCCGTCTGGTACAACTTCCAGACGTCTGATTCGCAAGGGATGGCGAATCAGCGAACCTGCGCACAGCCAACCCCCTCCCTCAGTACGGTCAGTCGACAAGAAGGAAGGAGAAAGCGGAAACTCACCTTTCAGACGTCTGTATGATCTCACAGACGTCGACCTTGCCGTCTGGATATCAATCCAGACGTTTGATTCTGGAGATTTTTCCAGAATCAGAACCTTGCTCGGCCTCCGCTCGCGACGCCGCCCGCGTCGCACCTCGCGCGTCCGCTGCTCCGCCCGCAGCAGGTCCCTCTCCGCGACGCTCTGCGCCCCCTGCGCCCTCCGCCGGCCGGCCAAGCCGCTCCCGGCGAGCTCGCCCTCACGGCAGAGCCCCGCCCTCGCACGCCGCAGCTCCTTCGCGCTTACTGCGGCTGCCGCTGCCGCTGCGCCCTCGCGTCCGCTCGCTCTCGCGCACAGGCAGGAGAAGAAGGAGGAAGATGGTGGAGACGAGAGGGGAGGCGCGCCCCCCTTTTAACGCCGTGCGGAGAGGAGAGAGAAGGCGGTCGCAGCCGCCTGCAGCCGCAGAGAAAGAGGCAGAATCGCAGGTCTGCGCGCACAGGCGCGCAGACGAATATCCCGTGCGAGCATAACTGTTCGCCAGACGTCTGTAACTATCCCGGACGTCTGGTCAGACGTCTGGATGTGATCCCAGACGTCTTGACAGACGTCTGGGCCACCTCCCAGACGTCTTAAAAGGCGTCTGGGGCACGTGCTCGTTACAATATAACAAACTCAAAGGAAGTTTCGTCCCCGAAACTTGCGCCAACTAGGGTGCGGGAAAAGGATGTCCAAATAACCATAACAAACTCAAAGAGGACCGAAGCCGGTCCAAAAAGACGTACCCGCGAAAAGCTCTGGGTACCGCTCCCGCATTGCCGCCTCAGGCTCCCAGGTAGCCTCCTCGTACCGCTGGCTCCTCCACAAAACCTTTACCAGGGGTACTTGCTTTCGTCTCAACCTGCGGACGGCTCGATCTAGGATCTGCACTGGCCGCTCGGGGTAGGTCAGGTCGTCGCTCACCTCGACGCTCTCGTGTCTCAGTACGTGGCTGGGATCGGCTACGTACTTCCTGAGGTTGGACACGTGGAACACGTCGTGCACACCAGAAAGCTGCGGGGGAAGGGCAAGTCTGTAAGCAACGGGTCCAACCCGCTCCAGGACCTCAAAGGGCCCCACGAACCTCGGCGCGAGCTTCCCTCTCACCCCAAACCGCTGTAAGCCCTTCATGAGCGAAACACGAAGGAAGACGTGGTCCCCAACCTCGAACTGCACCTCTCTGCGTCTGCGATCTGCGTAGCTCTTCTGTCTGCTCCTGACAGTGCGGAGTCGTCTGTGGATCTGCTCGACTACCTCCTGACTCTGCCGGATCAACCTGGGGCCAACCTCCCACTTGGTCCCCACCTCAACCCAACTCAAGGGTGCCGTGCATTTCCGTCCGTACAGAGCCTCGTAGGGAGCCATGCCGATGCTCGAGTGATAACTGTTGTTGTATGCAAACTCCGCCAGGGGCAGGTGCTCCTCCCAAGAGCCCCTCCAGTCTAGTACACAGGCACGCAAAAGGTCCTCAAGTGTCTGTATCGTGCGTTCCGACTGTCCGTCCGTCTGGGGGTGGTAAGCCGTGCTAAACCTCAACCTCGTCCCCAAAGCCTGCTGAAACTCAGCCCAAAACTGGGACGTAAAGCGGGTATCCCGGTCGGATACGATCTCCCGCGGAACTCCGTGTAGTCGCACCACATCACGGATATACCTTTCTGCCAACTGTGCTGGTCCCAAAGTGACTCGGATCGGCAAGAATCGTGCCGTCTTCGTCAATCTATCCACTATTACCCAGACTGCGTCGTGTCCTCGCTGGGTAACAGGTAAGCCCACCACCAAGTCCATGGTGATGCTCTCCCACTTCCACTCTGGCACTGGAAGCGGCTGAAGCGGCCCTGCAGGCCTCTGATGCTCGGCTTTCACCTGCTGGCACACTAAGCACTGCCGCACGAACTCACCCACATCCCGCTTCATCCCTCTCCACCAGAACTCGCGTCTCAAGTCGTGGTACATTTTCGTGTTTCCGGGATGTATGGTGAACCTGGAACCGTGTGCCTCAGTCAGGAGCTCTCTCAACAGCTCCTCGTCTCTGGGGACGCACAATCGTCCCCCCCCCCCAAGCGTAACACCTGGTCTGTGAAAGAGAAGTCCCCTGGGTCCCCTGATAGTACTCTGTCGCGCAAAGACTGCAAGTACGGATAGGCCATCTGTCCCGTGATGATGCGGTCTATCAACTCTGGCCTGGTCTGCCGTGTCACCGTCACTGCCCCACAGTACCCTCGTAACTCTCGAGGTCGCCAACTGCCCACCTCCTCCAAAAGGCTCCAACTCTGTAACTGTAGACTGGCCAAGCGTGCGGGCGCCTTACGGCTCAAGGCGTCAGCCACTACATTGGCCTTTCCCGGGTGGTAGGAGATGCTGCAGTCGTAGTCCTTCAGGAGCTCCAACCAACGTCTCTGTCTCATGTTGAGCTCCTTCTGGTCAAAAAGATATCTGAGGCTCTTGTGATCTGTAAAAATCTCGAAGGTCTCACCGTACAAGTAGTGCCTCCATGTCTTCAGCGCGAAGACAACAGCTGCCAACTCTAGATCGTGGGTAGGGTAGGTATGCTCATGGGGCTTCAGTTGCTACGAAGCGTAAGCGACCACGTGACCCCTCTGCATGAGCACACCTCCTAACCCCTGCAAGGAAGCGTCCGTGTACACAACGAACCCGCCACTACTGTCAGGGATGGTGAGCACGGGAGCCGAGGTCAACCTCTCCTTCAGCTCCAGAAAACACGCCTCACAGGCGTCTGTCCAAGCGAAAGGCACGTCCTTCCGGGTCAACTGTGTCATAGGACGCGTAATCTGTGAAAATCCTCTGATGAACCGTCTGTAGTAACCTGCCAGTCCCAGGAAACTGCGAATCTCAGTGACTGAACGCGGTCTCTCCCACCTGAGCACTGCCTCGACCTTGGCGGGGTCCACCGCCAGGCCGTCTCCAGAGATCACATGACCCAAAAAGGTCACCTCCCTCAACCAGAACTCGCACTTGCTGTATTTGGCGTACAGCCTGCGTCGTCTCAGAGTGTCCAGAACCATCCGCAAGTGCTGTCCGTGCTGCGTCCGATCTCTAGAATAGATGAGTACATCATCTATGAAAACCACCACAAACTGGTCCAAGTACGGTCTAAACACCCGGTTCATCAGGTCCATGAAAGCAGCGGGGGCATTGGTCAGCCCAAACGGCATTACCAAAAACTCGTAGTGTCCGTACCGGGTGCGGAAAGCTGTCTTGGAGACGTCGGTCTCCCTGATCCTCAACTGGTGGAATCCAGACCTCAAGTCGATCTTGGAAAACACCGTGGCACCCCGCAACTGGTCAAACAAATCGTCGATCCTCGGCAGCGGATATCTGTTCTTGATGGTGACCCTATTCAGCTGTCGGTAGTCCACACAAAGGCGTAGGGTCCCATCCTTCTTCTTCACAAACAGTACCGGGGCTCCCCAGGGAGACGCACTGGGCCTCACGAAACCTTTCTCCAAAAGGTCCTGCAACTGGGACTTGAGCTCTCGCAGCTCAAGCGGTGCCATTCTGTATGGCGCGGTGGAGATGGGGCTGGTCCCTGGTACTAGTGAGATCTCAAACTCGATCTCACGCTCGGGCGGTAGTCCTGGTAACTCGTCTGGAAACACGTCGGGGTACTCTCTGACCACCGGGATGCTCTGGAAGTCTGCCACGGGGCTGTGCTCTGCCACCACACAAGCTAGGAAGCCCTCACACCCCTGGCTCAAAAGTCTCGCCGCCCGAAGTGCCGAAATGCACCTGAAACCTCCGTCCACTGGCTGCCCGTGAAACTCGAAAGAAGGCAACTCCGGAATGGAGAAGACAATCTTCCTCTCAAAACAGTCTACCAAGGCGTGGTAAGCGGACAGCCAATCCATCCCCAGAATCACTCCAAAGTCCTCCATCTGTATCATAATCAGGTCAGCTGGCAGGCTGTGTCCCCCGATGCTGACCCCGCAACCCGTGTACACCTCCTCAGCTACAAACAGCTGACCACTCGGACCTCTGATTACGAACGGATTCTCTAACAATGTATAATCCTGGTCCAAACTAACTGCGAAACTGGCTGCGACAAACGAGTGCGTAGCGCCGGAATCGAAAAGCGTGTAAACGAGTCTGCCAGAAACTGAAACCATACCTGCTACCACGGATCCCGAAGCTCTGGCGTCCCTGTGTGTTAGGGCGTTGATACGCCCCTCAGCTCTAGGTGCGGGCGAAGCAGCCACACTCTGCGTCGGACGGGTAGGTGCTGGCCGGTACCCTCCTCGCGACTGCTGTCCTCCTCCTTGTGCCTGGGAACCGCGGCCTCCTGCACGCCCTCCAGTGCTCTGCACGGGAAGTATCTGCTGACCTCCTGCCCTAGATGGGCAGTCCCTCCTGACGTGGCCCGGCTGGCCACACTGGTAGCAGAGGGGAACCCGACTCCCGCCCTCAGTGAGTCCCTGCGGTCGGCTAGGCGGGGGTCCGGTGCTGGCGACTGGCCCCTGTCGAGGGCCCCCAAAGGCCACTGATGGCCCTGCACAACGTGACGGCTCTCCTGCGGACGCCACGTGTCTCCGTTGAGTTCTCCTAACACGCCTGGTGTGGCGGCGGAAATCTCGTTCCACCACTAACTCCCCTGTCGTACGCTCGGAAGGGGGAGGGGGTGGCGACGTGGGTGGAAGCTGAAATTCTTCTCGAACCACCTCTCGAATCAGTTGGACGAGGTCCCGAGACGGTATACTCAGGAGAAGAGGAGGGGTAGTATGTATTCCAAGCCCGACATATCTGTCCCCCGGGCCCTGACCTCGGCCGCGCCTGCGGCCCACCCTCCTAGCTCCACGACGCGGCATCTCCTACAATGGAGACGCGAAACAAAATGAAAAGCTTCTAAACAGACGGTACCTAACAAAACTTCTAAGAGCTCATGTCAAGAGATATGTTGTGGTGGCTACTCTAGCTATAAACATGTGAATTGGTTATTTTCCAGTCAGTTGATTCACTTCTCGGGACGACCTTGCTCTGATACCATCTTGTAACGACCCGATTCCCGAGTCCCTACGAGACACGAGAACCGGACCGACTCGACTAATCCCAAGACCCAGTCGTCCAACGAGGAAGTAACCAAAAGACAGTAAAATAAACCACATTTAGCATGAATATAACTAACAGTAAGAAAGTACAGCAGTAAGGAAAGAAACTACTACAGTAGGCACCACCACAACAGTAAAACAACATTTATCATATAACAAAAACTGCAGGTAAAGAAGGTACAGCGGAAACAAAAACTACTCACTAGAACAGAAACAAAAAGGGGTACAAAGCTGTGGTAACTCTACTGGACCCTACTCGGCCCAGCGTCCTCTGCAGCCGCCGACCCTGGCTGCTCAACACCTGGTCCTGAAAAAGGTAACGAGTGTAACACGTCAGCAAAACGCTGAGTAGAGTGGCAAACTAACTAAAGGCAACAGTAGAGTGTACAGTAGCTGTTATGTTCTATTACTTCCTTTATTTACATCTTTCAATTTTTCTCACTATTTCATTTACTTCTCAGATCCTTTACTTGATCTCGGATGTCCTCGTGGGACGATCTTGATTGCAGTCTTTTCCAAAAGTAGAAGTAGCACGTGGTGCTCTCCTGGCCGGGAGAGTCCCCCGTGGTGATCCTACCCTCAGTCAACCACCCCAAGGTCACTGACAGACGTAACGGTGACTACGGCACGCGCGATAAACGTACAGGTAGCTAGCCCGCACTGGCACGCGGTCAGTCGTTTCCGTTAACGGGTGCGCCCAAAGCACAGCACGGAACCAGGGCAGAGCCCTCTCAGTAACAGGGGTCCAACCCCTCCACAGTAACCAAACCGGGGCCTTGCCCCTCCACAGTCCGCGCACCCTCGCCTGACTACCCTGGTTTGCCCTAGTGGGCCTAACAAGTCGGTGAAGGAGGCTAGCAGAACCCCGGGGCCCGTGGGGTAGCTAGTACTCTCCTAACACTACTAGCTCTCCTCGGTACTACGTACACGAGGGCCAACAAGTCGGTACAGAGCGGCCAATCCTAACCCCGGGTCCCTGGGGCGGCTGGCCCCACTCTGCACTAAAACAGGTACAGGTACTTCCCTTGGTACTGCGTACCCAAGAGACAGTACAAACTACATCTCAGTTCCATTCCTTTTCTTTCCAGGAGTTCCACTCCTAATTCCCCGTAGGGTTCCAGCTCTTTATCTCAGAACATCATATGTTTCACTTTCCAGATTCACGTTCTCAAATTCCATGATCTCAAACATGTTTCTTTATTCATAACAGGCAGCTGTTAATTAAATTTACAGGCAGCTTTATATATTCCTTTCCATTTTTCCAAGACTGCAGTAATATACATTCCACTAGTTTTTCCATCCTAGGATTCATGCCATATCCTAGGATCTATCATACAATCTAGTTTTCCGGCCCTAGGATTCATGCAACACCTAGGAGCTATCATTCCATATATTTCTCATTCCTAGGATTCATGCAATGCCCTAGGTTCTAGTTATGGTTCCATATTTTAACAGATTTTATTAATACTTAAAGCCACTCTACCAGGTACAACGGGAGTAATGGGGGCGTGATCGGGAATCCCGCGCGCCTCCGCGACTCTCAAGACTGCAACCGAACGAGGTCCTATCACAAGGATCAAACACAAGGAGTGTCTCAAAACAGTGTATAGCTACTGTAGGCGGGTAGAGGAATAAATTCTGAAACGAACGCAACTCGAATCGCGGAAAACGGAGCCCAAACGGGTCCTAAACGGGTCGAGAAAGACAATACTGTGCAAAATCAGACGTCTGGAACTCCTTCCAGACGTCTTAAACGGTGGATCAGAGAATTACCTGTTCGGCTTGGTTCCCCGGACGTCCAGAAGTCTGTGGGGACGTCTGCCTAGATCCCAGACGTCCGATGGTCCCTCCGGACGTCTGGGGGTCACTCCCGCCGTCTGGTACAATTTCCAGACGTCTGATTCGCAAGGGATGGCGAATCAGCGAACCTGCGCACAGCCAACCCCCTCCCTCAGTACGGTCAGTCGACAAGAAGGAAGGAGAAAGCGGAAACTCACCTTTCAGACGTCTGTATGATCTCACAGACGTCGACCTTGCCGTCTGGATATCAATCCAGACATCTGATTCTGGAGATTTTTCCAGAATCAGAACCTTGCTCGGCCTCCGCTCGCGACGCCGCCCGCGTCGCACCTCGCGCGTCCGCTGCTCTGCCCGCAGCAGGTCCCTCTCCGCGACGCTCTGCGCCCCCTGCACCCTCCGCCGGCCGGCCAAGCCGCTCCCGGCGAGCTCGCCCTCACGGCAGAGCCCCGCCCTCGCACGCCGCAGCTCCTTCGCGCTTACTGCGGCTGCCGCTGCCGCTGCGCCCTCGCGTCCGCTCTCTCTCGCGCACAGGCAGGAGAAGAAGGAGGAAGATGGTGGAGACGGGAGGGGAGGCGCGCCCCCCTTTTAACGCCGCGCGGAGAGGAGAGAGAAGGCGGTCGCAGCCGCCTGCAGCCGCAGAGAAAGAGGCAGAATCGCAGGTCTGCGCGCACAGGCGCGCAGACGAATATCCCGTGCGAGCATAACTGTTCGCCAGACGACTGTAACTATCCCGGACGTCTGGTCAGACGTTTGGATGTGATCCCAGACGTCTTGACAGACGTCTGGGCCACCTCCCAGACGTCTTAAAAGGCGTCTGGGGCACGCGCTCGTTACAATGCAGGTGCACGCGTAGGCACGCATGCGCACAGCACAACGCGAGAGCGTGGGCACGCACATGTGCGCGGCAAGGTGGGTGCGCAGCGCCAGTTATCCGTGAGTTGGACCTACAGCGATGCATGAGCTGGAGTTACAGTGACTCTTACAGTCGTCGGTAATTCATCGCATGCCAGCAAAGCCAGTTGTGGGCACCAGCGGGCATGAGTTGCCTACAGCGACGTTTCCAGTGATGGCCTGGATGTCACTAATGGTCCCATACCTATTTTTGCCTCTTCTCCACTATAAAAGGACCTACACCCCCTCCCTTCCAAGCCATCTCTACCTACTCTACTCCCACCTACTCCCGAGCTTTAGAAAGCCTACCAACGCTCCATTAGAGCTTGTTCTCAAGCTTCCAAGGCACTTATTAGTGTAGCGAACCTCTATCCCACCAAATATTCATCCAACTTCCCATCCCCCTTCATAGGTCACCTTGGAGCCATCCTCCCACCTCCATTCCGGTAGCAGATCAACTTCGTCTTCTCACCTCCATTCTGGAGCTACGCCGAAGCTTTCCTTAACCCGACGTCCTCTTGCATCTCATCTTAGTCATCTTGCTCCTCACCTCCTTCGTCCAAGCTTCTACCAGGCGCTGTCGTCTCAT
Source organism: Thalassia testudinum (assembly GCA_037157565.1). NCBI lineage: Eukaryota > Viridiplantae > Streptophyta > Magnoliopsida > Alismatales > Hydrocharitaceae > Thalassia > Thalassia testudinum. The sequence goes on from JAZHRO010000055.1 coordinate 125,192,402, forward strand.
CGAACAGCCGATTCAGGAGATTTCCTCTCACCTCCCTTTCTTTTTATGCTTTCATAGTTCATTGTAATCGACATTGAATTGATATATATATCATATTTGTTCCATTTCTATCTTGTGATTCATTCTGCTTGTCTTTAATTTCAAAAACACAAAAAAAATTATCAAAACCCTAAAATACCAAAAAGAAACAAAACGAAGCGTAGTTTTCACATAAAGTAAACGTTGCCTCCCTGTGTTCGACCCGGGACTCCCTTGGAGTTTTGGTATAAATTTTATCTAATCGACGTGTTTTGTAACTACGACGATGGGTTACTTGTAACCTCGATTTCTAACACGCGAAACACGTGCGACCATTTTGGCGCTGTTGCCGGGGAGGCAACGGAATTTACTTTATTGTTTATTGCGTTTCTTTGCATTTACATAGCACTAACCATACTTGTCTTTGATCTACTGTCTTGTAGGTACCTTGGCATGGAGATCCAAGTGCGGTAGACCGGAGTAAAGTGCGGGTAGAGTGTTTTGTAAGTGTCCCCCACACCACCCCCACCATAGTTTTCATTCCCTAACCTAATAACTCAAACCCAAATCAACTTAGGTGCTTTTTATAAACCCTAGGATAGATTTGGTTGTTTGTTTGCCACCTCCATTCACCTCGCCACCCACGACTCTCGACTTAAGGTGCACCACTCCACTTTGATTCTACCACTTAACCAGGATCTAACCTGTGGACCTGGTATACTTCAACTCAAAACAAATAAGTGAGTAGAAATCTGATTAAGCTAAGACATTGTGTGCCTTAATTTGTGGTGCGAATAGGCCAATTGATTGATTTGTTTGGGCCACACCACTTAAGATAAAAGCGATTCATCAAGTAGCTTGCCACTTAGGGTTGATTTTTAGGACTGAACCAGGCACTCCGTATTTTATTTTTGATTTTTAAAGGAATATATCTACACCAGTGCTTTCAAAACTTGGAGTGTTCTACTGAACCTTGATTGAATATATCTAAAGATTAAACACTAAAAGCTACTAAACAAGGTTGAACCCTAAAAGACACATCATCAAATAACCTTGTTTGAAAACCCTGGTTGTGCACACACACACACATTTTAACTGATCATTAAGGGCACAACCCATCTAAAGGGCCCATCACATTCTTAAAGCACCATTGTCCCAAGCTTAACTAAAATTGATTAAACGTTGGCCCTAAGGACTGGTTCGCTTGTTGGGATCCAGATTGAGATTGTTCACGATTAACCTGCTCATACTAGTCAATCTGATGTCTAGCTAGGCGAGTAGCGTCAAAAGACCGCGGCTGGGGGGTACACTAGGAACCGGAGGCGCAAGCCAAAGGAAGAACCTTCTCCCTAGTCCCTCCTTCTAACTGGTTGGATTGTCTGGACATAAGTAGAGTAAATCGCCCATAATCTTAGGACGGATTCTAAGAGTTTGTAGACCTTTAGTCTACCTAACCTAAGGACAGGCTTGTATATTTGTATTGCAGGGCTCCTTTCTCTTCTGATTTCCCTCCTTACTTCACCATGTACCCTTCCACATCCTACACACATTTCACATCCTATCCTCCTACCACCACTTATCCCCAAGATGATTACTATCCCGACTTGACTTGTAATTACCCATCCACTAGCCGGGATGACTTTGATTGGGGATATGAATCTGGACCTCAGTGTCTAGGGCCTAACCCTGGACAATAAGACTATGATTATTATCCTTCCCAGAGCTATAATGATTATGGATCTCCATCCTTTGATGACCAAACCAACCCGATCTATAATCAGGAAGGATGTCATGATTATAACACCTACCCTCCCCAGTATTCCACTGAATATAGGTCGTCACCATCCTTTGAACAACCTAGAATGACCTACTTGCAGGGAGGGACCTGAGAACCTCGACATCTTGACTCCCCTAGATTCAACCCAAACCCACCCAAACCTGAATTGAACCAGTCGGTTCAGGTGAACCAGATCCAAGATAGAGTGTTGGCTAGTTTGAGGAACACCATACAATCTTTAGAAGTCCAGCCAACACCATGTACTGAAGCACTGGAGCCTATGATCAAAATGATTGATGAACTTAATAGTTCTCTATTGGATTTTCTCCAAAGTGTTAGGGATAGGGACCTGGGTGAGTTTCTACTTGGGAAGTTGTCAAGGTTAAGGATGAAATTTGTGGTTGCCCTAGTCAAATCTTGGGATGATTCTCAAGATGAACCCCCTTCAGGAGAGCCAATGTCTGAACCCGCTCAGGTGCCTATCGGGGGGGATACATTTTCTGAGACTGGGGATGACCAGGTTAGGATAGAGCAACCATTTGAGGATGAACCGATTAATTCACCCGAGATCCCCAAGTCAGGAAACGAAGAAAATTATGTCTCCTTGGATCATGAAATGATTTATGATTTTGAGACATATATAAATGAGGATCATCAATTCTTTGACTCTGAGGGTGAAGAATCTTTAGGTGAAGTCTCACTTGAACATAAGGAAAATGATTTTAGTGAGACAAATAGGCATGAGGAATCCGATGAACCATTTGATAGCCCGTTCATTGAAGATTTGGATTCGGTTGGGGTTAACATGGAGGATCTGAATCTTAATGATTCAATCAGTGACCCCAGTCCTCATCTGCACCCTGAAGAGCTGACTTCTGAGATCTTTGTGCCTAAGTCAATCTTGATTCAGCCACGATTTCTGGAATTGGGAGAATCATATGGGGTGAATAATATGCTAGAGGTCCCGAAGCCTGAGCCCTTGATGTTGGAGGATAGAAATGTTGAAATGAAAATTTGGGAGGTTAATTTTGAGGGAAGTTTGATTTTGGATATAAGGGTACCTATTGACCTGAAACCACCTATCTTCTTTATGGACCCTTATGATATCTTTCACGAGTGACCTAAGCTTTGAATAACTGATTATTTTTCTGAGCTAAATGTTAAGTGGACATCTAAAACTAGTGAACCAGATCTACCTATTGTCCGCCATTTTGGTCTTGGGCTGCACACCACTAAACCGTAGGCCCGACCCCGCAAACACAACAACCTTCGGTTCTGGGTGATTTTCATCCAGAACCTGAGAACCACTCGACCCTGGGGCATGGGTCTGCACCATAATCTGATCCATGTCTATGGACATATTTTGTTGGCGGATTTGAGGATCAATATTTTTATTTTAATTCTGACCTGCACTTGTGAATTCTTAATTTCTTCCTTGTATGTATTTTATGCCTAGCTGAAGGCATTAAATTTAGCACGTGTTTATATTTCACGTTCTCTGCGGAGCTAACTGGATTCCTCACGATGTTCAGGTGATATTCTATTTACTCCACCCTTTTTATGTCTTTATTTTTACAATGAGAACATTGCATCATTTAGGTGTGGGGGGGTGGATAATCGATTCCTGAAATCATTATGTTAACTCCGTAGAATTTCTTTTAGTTTCTTATAAAATAAAAAAAATTGAAAATATGAAAAAAGATAAAAAAAGAAAGAAATTAGGAAAAGAGAACTTAGGCATTTGGAAGTTATTAACTTTAGGAAATGATATGAGAGGACCTAAACACTTAGACTCTTCAGGTCTTCGGGCTTAATTAGCTCAGGTGTCCACTCGAATGTGGATTTAGTCTCGAGTCCTCACCTATTAAAATTTATTTTAATTTGGTAAATAATTTGGGATGATAAGTATACCACTTATCAATCCGCCCTCTAATTTGGAGGGACTTTAAGCCTAAGCATCTGCACACATTTTTTTGCATTGACTCACTTTCTGGCGATTTTTACGAAAATTGGGTAGCTAATGGACCGACTTGGGTGGTATGGCTGGCAAGTTGTCAGTGGTAACAGCTCATCGGCCGGTTGTCAAGAGCCCAGCCACAAGACCATTTTTGTTGTACTGCCTTTAGGTAAATCTTAGATCATGGAAGCCACCTACTTAGAAAAAAAAAAAGAAACACTCAAAAAGAAAAGAAAAAAAAAAGAAAAAAGAGAAAGTGAAAAAACAAATAAGACCACACTTCACCGCAAGAGTATGGCTGGCAAGTTGTCGGTGGTAACAGCTCATCGGTCGTTTGTCCAGAACCAACTCACAAAAAAAATGCACAATAATTCCCAAAACACTTAGAGAAGAAGCGGGGAAGTAGAATAAACCGGGGAGATATACACTGAGTTTGCCCTTGTGTTGACCCCATAAATAAAACTAGGGAGAAAGCTACTAATCGTAAAGATAAACCTTTAGGTAAGGTCACCTAGGGTCATAGAAACCCGAAGTCCGACTTAACGACTATTTTGTGAGTCTATCACCTTTTCACAAAGATGCTTAGTACTTAGAGTCCTTTTCGAGTCTTGGGCGGGACGGGTAGCCGTAAAAAGTTATCCCAGAACTCTCAAACTCCAAAAGTACAAAAAAATTAGAAAAGAAGAAAAATAATAAAAAAAAAGTATCTTCCCTTTTCAAATAAGGCGAGGACTTGGGCGGTCTGCATTCTGGCAGGCACTTGGGTGATTGCTTCTTACCTCAACTCAGTTAATTAAGTTAATTTTACTTAATTATGAGTAGATAAAAGTCACTTAGGCTAACTCAAAATTGTGTCATTTAGTAGTATAGGGTCGAATTAACCTAACATTTTAGAATTTTTTTAACTGGTTGAGTCCAGGTCGTTCGCTGGGAGATATAATTCATTCTAAATTCACTAATTATCTTTTATTTTTCTTTATAAGTATAGGAGGTATATTTAAGCTAATTATAGAAATATGAATTTTGCAAAAATTGATTTAATTTGAAATAACATGCAAAATCCCATATGAAATTTCATTTACAACATTTATTTCAAAAGATTAAAGGCAAATAAAAGTTTATACATTCAACATATGCCTTATTACAATTAAAAGCAAGAAATTAAAAAGATAACAAAAGAAATTCTTTATTTTTTTTCTTCAGCCTTTCTTCCTTCTTTCTTTTATCTCTTAGCTTCTTCTTCTCTTATCTAATTTGCCCTTTTATTTTATTTATTTTTCTCTTTCTCTCTCTTTTCCTCTCGAGCTTTTCTTTCTTCTCTTTTCTTTCTCTTCTGCTCCTGCCTTCTTCTTCTCCCTTATTCTTCCTTTTTAGTATTTCCTTAGCGCCTGCCTACTCTCTCCTTTCTCATTTACCTTTCTTTCCCTTGTTTTTTTTGTTTCTTTACCTTTCCTTAGCTTCTTCAGCACCCGCTTCCTTCAACCCTTAGCTTCTCCTTCAATACTTAGCTTTCACAACCTCTTCATTCTCTCTTCTTTCCTTCAAGCTGAACTCAGTTTATCCTTCAACCAAAAATTGTTTAGGGTTTGCGGCGAGGTCCTTTCGAGGATACATAGCACCCTTGTGAGGGTGGGACCAGACCCTACTTGGTCCTCGCCTAATTTGATTATGGTTTATTTTTGATTTTTTTCTTTCTTGAGCCAAACCAGCCCTCTCTCGAGCCGAACCGGCTCAACCGCTTCCCAGGCCTCGCCCTCCTAGGGCAACATCGCACATACGCCCACTCGGGCACACACTCGTAGGTGCACATGCTCGCACACACACGCACGCTATGCTCAGAATCAATGCTCATTCGGTAACCGTGAGCCGAGCGCTGACGACTGAAGGGCATATACAACAAATTCGTTTTATTCCCATGCGGCCATTCAGATCTACCGGAGGTGGGACTATCTTATCCCCTCCCAGACCGAACTTCAATCATCGATTCCTAACAGCTCAGAGCTCCATTTCAAGCAAATAAAAGCTTGTGGGAAAGCTCTTGAGTTGCTCTACAGAATTACAGGGTCAATTTTAGGTTTAGAGGATGTTTTCCTCTTCGGTTTGAAAGGTGAAATTAAGGGGTTCCAATGGGTTATTTATGCCTGGAAATAGAATTAAACTTACTGTGTCTACTGGGTGGTTTTTCTAACTTAACTAAGGGTCTGAATAGATCCTACAGGTAATTCCGCATTTGCTAGAATGAGTTTGAACTCTTAGAGGCTTCAGGTAACACACAGTAGCTCGACACTTCTCTGAAAGCTTCAGAGAAAGAAATTTCCAACTCTGATATGTGTAACAGACAGCTAAGAAGAATTCTAATGGATTTCAACAAGTTCTAAGTATTAAAACTAACTAAACTGGGTAGGATTCGAAATAAAATCTCATCAACAATCTATTATCATCAGTTTGGGTTCGAAAATAACCCAAATTTAACAGAATTCAAATTCTACAACAAAGTCCATTAGAACTCATCCAAAACTCGTCTAAATCTTTCACAATCGTCTCAAAAGCAATTTGAATTCATTAATTTGTCCAATTGAATCCAGAACTCAAGAGTCAGACTTAGGTTTGACTACTGATCCTCAAGTTTTGACTTTCTGAGTTTGGTTTTTTCACAGGAAATTAACACCTTAAATATCATCTCTTCAATCTCAGGAACAGGTTCAGGCCCTTAAATTGATGTTTCAACTAGAGTTCCTAGGGTTCTAAGATCGTCGCCTGGGCTTCAAAGGTAGTTTGATCGTTAGGATAATTCAAAGGTTGTTACACTAGTTGGATCATAAAAATGGACTTATGGATCAACAATGGTGCTTCCAGACTTCTTAAACACAACTTTAACCTAATTGTCAGACTTCTCCAACTTTGCTGAAGTTGGAGAAGACGAAGACCTATCACAAGCTCCAGACACTTAAAACTCAAAGAAAATACCTCAGAATAATTAATAATCATCAAATCATTGACCTGGAGTGATGAGAACCTCATCATGAGCCATAACTAGCTCATTTTGACCCAATACAAAGGATAAAAGCTCCTACATATCTCAAGGAAAAGCTTAACTCAGAGAATTCTGAGTTTGAGAAGAAAACAAGTCATAAGGGGTAAAAGTGCAATTTTACCAGTATAATCTGCATACAGGGTAATTCAGGGCCCAAACATAGGTCAAAACAGCTTAATAAGAATAAAAGTGGGATGAGATGATCTAGCAAGGGCTACAGCACTTCCAAGGAACCAAATGATAATCTGTAACCCTAAAACAACCCACTTCAATTCACAAGGTTCGAGGCAAAGTAAAAATAGAATAAACCCTCTAAAATTCATAGAAAAATAATCTCTAGGGTTTAGAACCTTCAATTTGGCCTTTAGAACCCATTTTGACCTACATTGAGAACCATGCCCAATTAATAACTTAATTTGGGTTTTTGCGCAAATTGACCGGTCAAACAAGGTTTAATATGAAAATAAAATTCACCATCAGATTCCTTAGGTCCTAATTAGTCATGTATAAAAACTTGAGCCTAAGAAGAAACCTCCTTGACCGAATTTACACTTTGGTCCTCATATATTTACTCTTTGGCCCTCAACTTTTGAACCCTCGCATTTAGGCCCCTAACTCTCCTTCGTTCTTTGCAAACAGGTCCCTCCTGCAAAACCCTGCCAGCACCATGCTCCGGCGACCTTGCGCGGAGCATGGCGCCGCGCAGGGTGAGGTGGAAGACCTGGCAAGTGTACCGGGGGTGCCCTGCGTCGTCAGCCGTCGCAGGAGCACCCCCATGGTCACTGTAGCCCCCCATACCGGCCGTGCGAACGCACGGACGGTATGGGTTCGAATTCCGACCATGCTCCGGCGAGGGAGACACGTCGTCTCCCTCCGCCTTCCTCCCTGCTACAACCCTATAAATACCCCCCGCCGCTCCACCGACCAAGGCAGCCTGGATCTGACGGAGAAAACCCCCAGCTTTCGTCTCTTCTTTCTCCGGCAGACGCTCACCAGCTCCGGCGACTTCCTCTCCCTCCACCTCTTCGCTCTGCCGCACTACCAGCAGCAGAGACCTCTTCCCCTGCTCTTCCCGCGCCACGCCGCACCCAGCTGGCGCCTCCCCAGCCTTCTGCTCGCCGCCGCCCCTCTCCCTGAGCATCATCTTCTCCGGCGACAGTCGATACGACTGTCGCCCTGTTCCTCCCCCTTCGTCCCTGCAGTTAAGTTAAACTTACTCCCCTTCTCCTCCTCTTTCTTTCCCCGCTTTCGATTTAGTCAATTAAGCCCTCTACCGACCCTGTTCACCCTCATCCTCTCCGCCTCCGACCACCCTCCGGCGAGCCGCTCCCATCACCTCAGCGACCCACACGGCTCGCCGACCACCGCAGAACTTCCGCCTCCTCACCCTGATCCTCTTCCGCCCCTCCACTTCCCACCAAACACCCTCTGCAGACCCACCGAACACACCCACTCCCTCGCTCACAGTCTGACCTAGGACGACCTAACAGCTCCATCACACCCCCTGCAGACCCCCTGACCACCTTCGCCGTGCCACGGCGAAGGTCCTCCGCCTGTCTGATTCGGCCGAGAGGCCGTGCCATTGGTTTCAGGTTCCAGGCCTTGGCCGCCATTGGCGAGGAAGCTCGAAGCCCGCTCGAGGTTGCTCCAAGCCGAGATGTCCCAGACTGAATAGCTACGGCCAGCGCGGAAGAGACTCACGCACACACCCTGGCCCTCGATTGGAGCTGTACGCCTCAACAGCCGACGCAATTGGGAGCATCATCCCTGCTGCAGGCGTAAGAGAATTGGGGTGGGACATTTAGTCCCACCTCGGAATCTCTCAAAGGCGCGCGGACACATAAATTGAAAAACTGCTGTATGCTGTTTGCCTCAGTTACCACGGGGTGAGGTCCCTCTCACCCGACCCGACCCGACTCGGCCTCGTCCGTGACCACGCTCCGCGGACCTGGCCCGACCCGATTAGACTGACCTGCACTCCTCGCCCACCACGCACGCCGGTGGGCCTGGACCCGGGCCTGACCCGAACCCGATTACCCGATAGCGCTCTGGGAGAGCTTCCGAAGAGTGATTTCAGAGAGAGAGAGATACGCGGGGAAAGGGGGTAGAGTAGGTTTTTGCCTTCTGATGAACTCTTGAGCGTGCAGGCACAGGTGAAGGACTGCGGAAGAAGAAGCAGCTGCACTGTAGCAACTGCTCAGTTAAGTCGTCGAAGCTCCGGGCCAGACGACGGACAGCCAGCAGCCAGAGCAACACAGAAGGCAGGCTGAAGAAGAAGGAAGGGAGACTTAGTAGCCGAAGGCAGAAGCACCACGATTGCAGAAGAAGAAATGAAAAGAAGCAAGAAGCAAGAAAAGAAGAAGATGATCTGAAGAAAAAGAAAGAAAGGAAACAAAGAAGAATAGGAAGAACCAAAAAGAAAGAGGAAAATCTGAAGAAAGCAGAAGAAAAAGAAGAAGAAGAAGAAGAACAGGAAGAACCAAAGACAAAGAGGAAGAAAGAAGAAAAGAAGCAGAAGCCAATTTTTCATCTCTCTCTCTCTCTTTATTTTTGTAATAGAATTTGTATATCTCTAGAATACAACTTGCTCCCTGAGTTCGACCTCGGGAACTCTTTTATTTTTCCGAGTAAAAAATTTTTATATGAAACGTTGGTAACAACCGGCTTTACTACAACGAATTAACAACGAAAACCGACGTTCCATCATTTTGGCGCCGCTGCCGGGGAGCAACGGCTATTCTAGAGGTAAACATTCCTGTATCTTTTAATTTCTGATAATCTCCTCTCTTTTATGCAGCTACAGGAACTCAAGAAGACAAGCAACCACACGACAACCACTCCGAAGACAGGTAAATCTTTTCTCTCACTATTAACCCCTACACTCTAAAGAGAAAGAAAAGAAAAGAACAAGCAATATAGGGCTAACCTGTCTTCCATATTTAGTAACCATAAAAGTTGCATGTTTTCAACTCATTATTTCTGCACACTATCAAGGGTATTTAAGGGCTAACACATTCTTGCTTGAGCCCTAATTACCCAACAAAGAATTAACTGGACCAAGTAGAGCCAACCTAGGATCCAACACTAGGGATTTAGAGACACACTACTTAACTCAAGAATTGAGAAAACCAAATGAAGTGTGCCCAAGCCCTTGTCTGAAAATACCTATACAAGAAAAATCCTAAACAATTGGCTCTCTCTAAACACTTGAACCCTAAAAGACAGGACCTAAAAGCTCTTAAAGAAAACAATAGGTAAAGTTGACCCCTTGGGTTAACCAACCTTAAATTAGGTCACTCTTTGCACCTAAAAAGACTAAAGTTCAAGTGAAAACCTTAAGCACCCTGATCTTAAAATTGGTAGACTTAAGAGGTCAAGATCCCCATTCTGGTCTACCTGGAACCGCAGTGACAAGAGAGGTCGGGTGGGGGAAACCCTGTAACCCGTGGGGACGCTCTACCGTGTAGGGGTCTTCGCGGGACTCTCCCTCTCTGGCTGCCCAGGTAATTCTCAGGTGGACGATCTTTCTGATCAAGGGGTCCATCTGCCCCGCACCTCTATAGTCACCCAACACATTTTTGGGTGTCTTGATTGGGTCCATCACCTTCTAAACTTACCTCTCCCAACTGTGCATGTACGGAAGGAGGTCTCTAAGACCACCCTTAAGACCTCCTTTAGAAATTCACTCTCGTCAAGGCCAAGCCTCGACGCCCGTGTTTGTGCAGCAACACCCTCACATTATTCTCTCTTCTGATTCAGAACCAAGTTCTTCTTCTTCCCCCATCATGGCTCAGCCAGTTGAGGAAGAAAATAATCTGGAACACCAGCTCCAGCGACTCAATGACCTCTTCCAAAACTTCGTGCACCCACCACAGCGTCCTATGATGCGGGACCACTACAATCCTGCTGCGGTGGCAATTGAGCCTCGAGTTAGAATCCCGTTTGGAGGACCTGATTCTGAACTAAAGCCCAACATGATTCACGCTATACCTAAATTCCATGGGCTTAATTCTGAAGATCCCTTCCAGCACATCAAACAGCTTAAGCATCTGGCCCACACTTTTGGATCAGATGCGCAAAATCGGGATATTCTTCTCATGAAGATGTTCTCCTTTTCTCTTATGGACAAGGCCGCCCATTGGTATCAAATTCAGACCCGGCCGATCAACACTTGGGAAGAACTTCAATCCGAGTTTTTGAAAAAGTTCTTTCCCGTTGGTCGGACCAACGCCTTGCGCCATCAGATTACACACTTCACTCAACAATCAGGAGAACCTCTCCATGAGGCATGGGATCGTTTTCAGGATCTCATGAGGAAGTGCCCCCATCACGGAGTTCCTAAATGGGAACAAGTCCAATCTTTTTACCAGGGACTCCGTGAGGACATCCGCCTTTTCGTCAATGCAACCTGCGGAGGAAACATCATGGGTCAACATGAAGACACCGTATGGGAGATTCTCGAAAACATGTGCGAGAACTCCATCAACAATGACTCCATGGGATTATTCGACAGGACGAATACCCGCGCAGCGACGAATCTTAAGGGAGCACATGAGACGCAGGGCCTGTTCGCATCAGTCGACCTGGAATTAATGGCCAGTCGATTGGACAAGGTCTCAATTATTGAAAAGAAGGTGGATGAGCTGACTCAGCACTTGCAGCGAGCCACCTCTGCGCGTAACTCCTTTGCACAACCTCCTTCCACACAGGAGACTGTGCAAAACATCCTGCACCGATCCTCCCCTGGGATGGATCCATATCCGTCCCCATCTGATTCTTGGACTGGAAGATCATCCGATCCTTTCTTCACCAGCCGGGGGAACTCCATTCCCCCTTTCCCTGATTCTCAGGAGGTTCCTCAGACCTGCGAGAACCTCAACGCCATCCAGAACGACCCATTCTCCAACACTTACAACCCTGGATGGCGAAACCATCCAAATTTTCAGTGGGCGGGAAATTCTCAAACCCAAAGACCACCTTTTCAGTCCCGCCCACAGCCCTCTCATCACTACCAGCCGCCTCAGCCTCGGCCCAACCCTACTTATCCATCAGGGCCAAATCAAGATCAAATGTCCTTAATCCTTCAGACTCTGGCTGACATTCAAAAATCGAATGCGGCCATTCAAAAACAGCACAAGGACGAGCTTACTGAAGTTAAAACTCAGCTGGCCCAGTTGGCAAATTCTCGCCAGCCAGGCACACTCCCTTCCCAACCCCTTCCTAACCCAAATAACGTGCCAACCCAGAAGCGCGTTATGAATCCAAATTTAGGCCAAGCTCAATGGATTTATCAGGCCCCCACTGCTCCATCTCCAGACGAGATGGAAGCCTCTACTTCTCGTACGGGATTTCAGCAGCAGCCACCCCTCCTACCAAATCCAAACCAAAATCAGGCCGGATTAAATTCTGTAACAACACGTAGTGGTAAGACAACTCAGGACCCGCGTTATCCAAACCACTCCCAGCCTGATAATCATGACCCTAGGATAGTTATCCAAGGTACCGCTGTTCCAGACCCACAACCAGGACCTATCCTAGAGGAACCAACCAAGATCCCGTTTCCCGAAGCCCTGACCAAGGGAAAGAAGACCACCAAACCCGTGGCCCCTGAGGAGGACCTGGTCAAGCTCTTTGAGCAGGTCCACATAAACATCCCCTTGATGGATGCAATCCGCCACGTACCAGCTTACGCACGATTTCTAAAGAATATATGTACACCCCAGCGTAAGCCGCGAACCAAGGGAGGGAGCCCAATTGTTCTGTCAGAGCAAGCCAGCTCTGTAATCCTTAGTAGACTCCCACCCAAGGCAAAAGATCCTGGAACTCCCCTGATCTCCTGTAAGATAGGTGGTACCCAATTTGACAGAGCATTGTTAGACTTAGGTGCATCTATAAATCTGATACCCACATCCTTACTTGACCATCTGGAAGAATCTGAGCTGAAACCAACTGAGGTGACATTACAATTAGCAGATCGATCTATAAAGTCACCAAAAGGGATTCTCGAGGATGTTATCGTAAGAGTGCGGGATTTCTATTTTCCAGTGGACTTTATAGTCTTAGACATGGATGCACCTGAGAACCCTAGGGATACACCAATCATTCTAGGGAGACCTTTCTTGGCTACTGCTAGAGCCAACATCAGCTGTGAGGAGGGCCAAATAGAGCTTAAGTTTGGAGATCAAACACTGAAAATTGATATATTTAAGGCCCAACAAGGAATTAATTGCGGCGTCATCGAGCAAATTTGTGACATCAAGACTTTGGTTGATGAATCACACCTCCAGAATGACTTGAGTATTCCTCATCAACCACAGAAGGATCTTGACCCGCAAATAGAGGAGTCCAATCCGGATGTGAACAACCCAGTAACTCCCACCCTTGAACCTCACATCTATACTGAACCACCCGCTGCTGCTGAAAACCCCATCCTCGAACTGAAACCCCTTCCTGCTCATTTGAAATACATCTTTTTGGGTTCTAATCAGACCCTTCCTGTGATCATCAATTCCAACCTTAGTCCTGAACAGGAATCCCGTCTGATTGTCGTCCTCCAGCAACATCGCAGAGCCATCGGATGGACCCTCGATGATTTGACTGGAATAAGTCCCTCTTATTGTACTCATCATATCTATTCAGAAGAGGGCACACGACCTTCTCGTGAAATGCAGAGACGCTTAAATCCCAATCTGCAGGAGGTCGTGAAAAAGGAGATCATCAAGTGGTTAGATGCCGGGATCATCTACCCGATCTCCGATAGTCGTTGGGTGAGCCCAATTCAGGTCGTGCCTAAGAAGGCAGGACTCACCACTATAACGACTGAGACCGGAGAAATCATTCCTACCCGATTAGCCAACTCGTGGAGAGTCTGTATAGATTACCGTCGACTCAATTCCTCCACGAAGAAGGATCATTTCCCACTACCCTTCATTGATCAAATTCTCGAAAAACTAGCGGGAAATAGGTTCTTCTGCTTTCTTGACGGGTACTCCGGTTATAACCAGGTGGCAATCCATCCTGAGGACCAAGAAAAGACCACATTCACCTGCCCCTTCGGAACATACGCTTTCCGAAGGATGCCTTTCGGTCTTTGCAATGCACCCGCTACTTTTCAGCGATGCATGCTTGCCATATTCTCAGATATGGTAGGTGATTATCTGGAAGTCTTCATGGATGACTTTTCAGTTTTCGGAGCATCATTCGACGATTGCCTCCAGCACTTGGTCCAGATACTCAGGCGGTGCATCGACGTGAATTTGGTTCTTTCCTGGGAAAAGAGCCATTTCATGGTGCCTGAGGGAATTGTCCTGGGACACTCAATTTCGGAGAAAGGTATCCAAGTGGATCGAGCTAAGGTTAATCTGATTTCTCGCCTTCCTATGCCTAGCTCGATCAGGGACATCCGATCCTTTTTAGGGCATGTCGGTTTTTATCGACGATTTATCCCTGATTTTTCAAAAATCGCACGCCCCCTGACCACTCTTCTCTCCAAGGATGTTCCCTTCGAAATCTCCAAGGAATGCACTCAAGCATTTGAAATCCTGCGTGACCGAGTCACCCAAGCCCCGATCCTACAGTCCCCTGATTGGTCTCAACCCTTTGAGATCATGTGTGATGCATCCGACTTCGCTGTAGGAGCGGTTTTGGGGCAGAAGAATGACAAGAAACCTGTGGTCATTTACTACGCCAGCAAAACACTCGATGAGGCTCAGCGTAACTATACAGTTACTGAGAAAGAGCTGCTAGCTGTAGTATTTGCCCTAGAGAAATTCAGATCATACCTTCTGGGTTCCCATGTCATCATATACTCGGATCACACGGCTGTGAGGCATCTCCTTGCAAAGAAGGACGCGAAACCTCGATTGATCCGATGGATCTTGCTGTTGCAAGAATTTGACCTCGAGATTCGCGATAAAGCGGGAAAACAAAACGTGGTAGCTGATCACTTGTCCCGTCTTCCTTCTGAAATGATAGACCCTTCCGGACCCATCACTGAGCATTTTCCCGATGAGCACCTGCTGACTGTTGGTACTAGCCTTCCATGGTTTGCTAATATTGTAAATTACTTGGCATCTCATCAAACCCCGTCCGATTGGCCGAAGGCCAAAAAAGACAAATTACGCTCCGATGCCAAGTATTACATTTGGGAAGACCCGTACCTCTTCCGCATAGGTGCCGATCAGATCATCCGGAGATGTGTCCCGGAAGGGGAAGTCAACAATATCCTCTCTTTCTGCCATGACCAGGCATGCGGTGGCCATTTTGCCGGGCATAAAACCGCATCAAAAGTCCTCCAGTGCGGCTTTTACTGGCCCACACTGTTCAAAGACGCATACAGTCATTACAAGGCATGCAGTCGTTGCCAGACTTTGGGCAACATGAGCCATCGCAACATGATGCCTATGCAACCGATTCTAGTATGCGAAATCTTTGATGTTTGGGGGATTGATTTTATGGGCCCCTTTCCTGTTTCGGATGGTTTCGAATACATTCTGTTGGCTGTGGACTACGTGTCCAAATGGATCGAAGCCATACCGACCCGAACCTGTGATCACAAAATCGTTCTCAAATTCATTCATCAACACATTTTCTCAAGGTTCGGGATTCCTCGTGCAATAATCTCTGATGGGGGGACCCATTTCACAAATGCTCAGTTTAGGTCACTGATGACCAAATACGGGGTGTCTCACCGAATCTCTACTCCTTACCACCCCCAAACTAATGGTCTAGCTGAGCTGTCGAATCGGGAGATCAAGAAAATCCTACAGGTCACTGTTCGACCTGACAGGAAGGACTGGTCGTCCCGACTTCCGGAAGCATTGTGGGCCTATAGGACCGCCCACAAGACCCAATTGGGCATGTCTCCCTTTAGATTGGTGTACGGAAAGGCATGCCACCTTCCCGTCGAACTGGAGCATAAAGCCTATTGGGCAGTACGGAACTGTAATCTAGATCTTTCTAAGGCTGGGACCCACAGAAAACTCCAAATCAGCGAGATCGATGAATTACGCACAGACGCGTACGAGAACTCGCAAATCTACAAGGAGCGGGTTAAAGCCTTCCACGACAAACACATCTCGAGAAAGATCTTTCATCCTGGTCAAAAGGTCCTACTCTTTGATGCCCGACTCAAACTCTTCCCAGGAAAACTGAGATCTAAGTGGGTCGGACCATATTTGGTCCGACAGGTTTTTGGAAATGGAGCAATCGAAATCAGTCCACTCAGCCACGATTCTGAACCTTTCATCGTGAATGGTCAAAGACTCAAGCCGTTCATTGATGTAACTTCTACTGATTTGGCTGAGGCATCTCATATCCTCCTTTCCCCTTGAGCTTATTGCGCCCAGCCGATGGCATAAAACTCAGCGCTTAACGGGAGGCAGCCCGTCATTCTCTTTGAAAACCTGAAACTCGTTCTGACACCTTTCAGCACTCGAAGTTCACCCTGAACTAAGACCCCCCAGGTTACAATGAGGACATTGCAAATCTTAGGCATGGGGGGGTAGGAAAGTGCAAAAACTTGTAAGAAAAGGTTTCAAACAAAAAAATTCACATATGCCAAAAATACCATAAAAATTAAAAAATTTTTCGAAAAAGAATAAGAGGAAAAGAGGAGAAGGAAAATTTTGCGAAGGAGAAAAGAAACAAAATGAAAAAGGAGCACAAAATTATAAGAAAAGTTGATAGTCATTAGTAAGGAACTAAGGAATTAACCTAAGTTCTAGACCTCATTCAAGAAAATAACTGAAAAGTGCACAATGAGATTAGTAAGAATGCAAACCTTAGGCATTCTTGAATAGACTCTTAGTACTCATTAAGATCTGGACACTCCTCAAGAGGTTGAGGAAAATGAAAAGCTGAAGTATTAGGTCTAAGGCTTAGGGAGTATTCGGCCTCGTTAACTAATTTTTGGTTTACGGGACTCAGTAACCTAAGCACCCTAATCTCACACACAGCCTGGTTCAGTAAGCATAAAAATCAGAATCACGCAGAAGCGTCGCAAAAATCTGAAAAGAACACCTAGAATAGGAATGGCCGATCAACACAAGTTGATTTGGACGAGTTCCCAGCGCGGAGAGGCGGGAAATCCCCTCGAAGATGCGTAACAAAATATCATCTCCTCGGTGCTTGTCTCTTAGGATATTTACATATCCTACGGGGGGCATGTAAGCACTCTGCTGGTTCAGATTCCATGGATGGCATTATCTCGAAATGTCAATTGCCAGGGTCTGGATTCGGCCACGGAATACCATGGATGGGATTATCTCGAAATCTCAATAGCCAGGGTTCCGGGGGTTGCCATGGGCGGTGCTATCTCGAAGCATCGATCGCCAGGAACCCTTGAGGATTGATGATGGGAGCAAGGAATCTGATACAGACCGTGTTGAAAAGCCAATCCTAGACTAGAACTAAAAAGAAAAAGAGAGAGAAAACTCTCCAAACAGAAAAAAACTTTCTATCTCTCTCTCTTACAAAACGCACTGCGAACTGAGCCAGGGCTAAAATCATTTCAAGCACGGGTGCTTTAACCACGAAGTCCAATAAACCTTAGGTTAGTTCTTGTGGGCCTTAAAAACCTTTGCTAAAAGACTGAGGCTAAGGCTAGACAGATTTGGATCTTGATTGGTACTAGAGTATCTTTTAGGCCTATGGTCAGCATTCTAACCTAATCTATGCTCAAATAAAAAAGCACTTATCTAAAACCATTGAAAACTTCATGGTCTAGAACAAGGGTTGAAACCTTAAGTTTTTTTTTTTTTTGCTAAGGGACTAGCAAAAGCTAGGCATGGGGGTATGATGAGAACCTCATCATGAGCCATAACTAGCTCATTTTGACCCAATACAAAGGATAAAAGCTCCTACATATCTCAAGGAAAAGCTTAACTCAGAGAATTCTGAGTTTGAGAAGAAAACAAGTCATAAGGGGTAAAAGTGCAATTTTACCAGTATAATCTGCATACAGGGTAATTCAGGGCCCAAACATAGGTCAAAACAGCTTAATAAGAATAAAAGTGGGATGAGATGATCTAGCAAGGGCTACAGCACTTCCAAGGAACCAAATGATAATCTGTAACCCTAAAACAACCCACTTCAATTCACAAGGTTCGAGGCAAAGTAAAAATAGAATAAACCCTCTAAAATTCATAGAAAAATAATCTCTAGGGTTTAGAACCTTCAATTTGGCCTTTAGAACCCATTTTGACCTACATTGAGAACCATGCCCAATTAATAACTTAATTTGGGTTTTTGCGCAAATTGACCGGTCAAACAAGGTTTAATATGAAAATAAAATTCACCATCAGATTCCTTAGGTCCTAATTAGTCATGTATAAAAACTTGAGCCTAAGAAGAAACCTCCTTGACCGAATTTACACTTTGGTCCTCATATATTTACTCTTTGGCCCTCAACTTTTGAACCCTCGCATTTAGGCCCCTAACTCTCCTTCGTTCTTTGCAAACAGGTCCCTCCTGCAAAACCCTGCCAGCACCATGCTCCGGCGACCTTGCGCGGAGCATGGCGCCGCGCAGGGTGAGGTGGAAGACCTGGCAAGTGTACCGGGGGTGCCCTGCGTCGTCAGCCGTCGCAGGAGCACCCCCATGGTCACTGTAGCCCCCCATACCGGCCGTGCGAACGCACGGACGGTATGGGTTCGAATTCCGACCATGCTCCGGCGAGGGAGACACGTCGTCTCCCTCCGCCTTCCTCCCTGCTACAACCCTATAAATACCCCCCGCCGCTCCACCGACCAAGGCAGCCTGGATCTGACGGAGAAAACCCCCAGCTTTCGTCTCTTCTTTCTCCGGCAGACGCTCACCAGCTCCGGCGACTTCCTCTCCCTCCACCTCTTCGCTCTGCCGCACTACCAGCAGCAGAGACCTCTTCCCCTGCTCTTCCCGCGCCACGCCGCACCCAGCTGGCGCCTCCCCAGCCTTCTGCTCGCCGCCGCCCCTCTCCCTGAGCATCATCTTCTCCGGCGACAGTCGATACGACTGTCGCCCTGTTCCTCCCCCTTCGTCCCTGCAGTTAAGTTAAACTTACTCCCCTTCTCCTCCTCTTTCTTTCCCCGCTTTCGATTTAGTCAATTAAGCCCTCTACCGACCCTGTTCACCCTCATCCTCTCCGCCTCCGACCACCCTCCGGCGAGCCGCTCCCATCACCTCAGCGACCCACACGGCTCGCCGACCACCGCAGAACTTCCGCCTCCTCACCCTGATCCTCTTCCGCCCCTCCACTTCCCACCAAACACCCTCTGCAGACCCACCGAACACACCCACTCCCTCGCTCACAGTCTGACCTAGGACGACCTAACAGCTCCATCACACCCCCTGCAGACCCCCTGACCACCTTCGCCGTGCCACGGCGAAGGTCCTCCGCCTGTCTGATTCGGCCGAGAGGCCGTGCCATTGGTTTCAGGTTCCAGGCCTTGGCCGCCATTGGCGAGGAAGCTCGAAGCCCGCTCGAGGTTGCTCCAAGCCGAGATGTCCCAGACTGAATAGCTACGGCCAGCGCGGAAGAGACTCACGCACACACCCTGGCCCTCGATTGGAGCTGTACGCCTCAACAGCCGACGCAATTGGGAGCATCATCCCTGCTGCAGGCGTAAGAGAATTGGGGTGGGACATTTAGTCCCACCTCGGAATCTCTCAAAGGCGCGCGGACACATAAATTGAAAAACTGCTGTATGCTGTTTGCCTCAGTTACCACGGGGTGAGGTCCCTCTCACCCGACCCGACCCGACTCGGCCTCGTCCGTGACCACGCTCCGCGGACCTGGCCCGACCCGATTAGACTGACCTGCACTCCTCGCCCACCACGCACGCCGGTGGGCCTGGACCCGGGCCTGACCCGAACCCGATTACCCGATAGCGCTCTGGGAGAGCTTCCGAAGAGTGATTTCAGAGAGAGAGAGATACGCGGGGAAAGGGGGTAGAGTAGGTTTTTGCCTTCTGATGAACTCTTGAGCGTGCAGGCACAGGTGAAGGACTGCGGAAGAAGAAGCAGCTGCACTGTAGCAACTGCTCAGTTAAGTCGTCGAAGCTCCGGGCCAGACGACGGACAGCCAGCAGCCAGAGCAACACAGAAGGCAGGCTGAAGAAGAAGGAAGGGAGACTTAGTAGCCGAAGGCAGAAGCACCACGATTGCAGAAGAAGAAATGAAAAGAAGCAAGAAGCAAGAAAAGAAGAAGATGATCTGAAGAAAAAGAAAGAAAGGAAACAAAGAAGAATAGGAAGAACCAAAAAGAAAGAGGAAAATCTGAAGAAAGCAGAAGAAAAAGAAGAAGAAGAAGAAGAACAGGAAGAACCAAAGACAAAGAGGAAGAAAGAAGAAAAGAAGCAGAAGCCAATTTTTCATCTCTCTCTCTCTCTTTATTTTTGTAATAGAATTTGTATATCTCTAGAATACAACTTGCTCCCTGAGTTCGACCTCGGGAACTCTTTTATTTTTCCGAGTAAAAAATTTTTATATGAAACGTTGGTAACAACCGGCTTTACTACAACGAATTAACAACGAAAACCGACGTTCCATCATGGAGCTTCTCACTAAGTTCTTCAAGCTGAAGAGCTAGTTTTGACTTGCCGGAGCTCGCTGGAGCTTCGGTGAGTCCAGAAAAATTCAGAATCATGCATAGAGAAGTGAATCATGCCATTAAAGATTTGAAAAGGATCCTGAGGTTGCAAGGAACGTAAGGAACTCGTTAAATTCTTCAATTAATCATTAAAATTAAGATTTAACAGTTAATTCCATTTTTAAAGAATCTGGATTGGTTGAGGCTTAGGACTTAGTCTCCCATTGAAATAAGTGGTTGAGACAAGTCTAAATGTAATCGTGATCATAAATATTTAATTAATTTTAAGTTTTAACTACTCCTGAGCTGCCATTGACAGCGAGCTCAGGAGCTTTAATAGAATTAGGTTTTTAAGTTATGTATATAATTTAATCAAATTAAGATAATTAGGATCCATAGATGATGAGTAAGTGATGTAGGATCCTGTGAGTGTGAAACTAAGCTCAGTAACTGTCGCCATGGACAGCATCAGTAGCTGTTGAAGGTGGTTATGAATTAAGCGAATCAGTAATAGCCTTAGTGTTTTAATGGATTAGAAGTGATCATGAGTGATAGAAGAAGGTGAACAGCGAATTCAAAAGACAAAACAAGATCTCCAGCAAGCTCAAGGAGCTCGCCGACGTAGAGGAAGACAAACTCTGAAATCTACAGTAAGCTAAACTAACTAACTAACTAACTACCTAGACTATTCCTACTACTCCTACTCCTACCTACTATTACCTAGACAAAAAGGTCAAAGGGACTCCATCGATGGCTCATGATGGAGGACGAAATCAGAAGGAATGAGAAAGATCTCCGGCGGGCGAATTTGGATGGAGTAGAGAATCTCCTTGGTCATTGCCTTTGTCTAGAGACGCGGTTGACCTCGGCGAAGTTCCTCAGCTGATCAAGATGGACGGAGGAAGTCGGAGGATGATGTGGAAGATCGCTAGAGTTGCAGACGAATGGCCTATTGGGTCGGCTCAGTGATAGAAGAGGGAAGGGAGCCAACTTATAGAAATCGAGGGGGTGGGGGTCTATTTATAGTTGACGATGATGAAGAGGGCGGCGGAGTCTGGACGAAGAAGAATCTAGGGGAGGTTAACCACCGACGTCGTCTTTGATGACGGTGAGGTTAACTCCCACCTAAAATTAGGATTAAAGAATCATCCAGACCGATGGATGAGAATGGAATGGTGAGCACAAGCTCCAGGAGCTTGGAGAAGGTGGAGTGACGTTAGATGTGCAGTGATCGAGTGGTGGAGACACCCTCTGTTGTCAGCCGTCCAACCGGCTGAAGGAAGAAGAAGAAGATAGGGACCTTTGTGCGATGAAACCTAAGGACCTATATGAAAATTAAGGACCCGATTGAAATGAGTAGTGAGGACCTAAATGTAAACCCAGATTTTAAAGGTTTATTTTAACTTAGATCTTTTTCAAATTTTTATATATGATTATAAATAAGGTAATTATTATGTTTTCACCTTGAATTTACATTTTTGACTTTTTAGGTTAATTAATTAGGTAAAGTTAATTTATTATATACTTAGGTATACATTATGTTTAAGTTAATTAACTTATTAATTAAGGGAATGATTGATAAGATTTCGAGTCCAATTATTAATTATATTATTAATAATATTAATTGAATGATAAAATATCATTTTAAACTTATTTTAAGGTCCTTCACTATATGTCCTTTATTTTATAATTAACCCATATATACTCATATCCTTAGCTAATTAACTAGGAAGACTAGTTAATTAGGGGTAATTAGAGATCATGATGAGTCTCTCATCATACCCCGAAGACAAAATTTTGCTAGTCCCTAGAAAAATTAACTAAAGATATGATGATTTAAAGCACTTGGTTCTAAATTAATATAAATAACAACTATGTAGAGGAAAGCTTAGGTCAGAAAAAATTTAAGTTTAAATATAAATGATTAATATACAGAGCACCTGTGAAAATTTTCTTACTTAGACTTATACTTATAACATTTTCATAACACACTTTAAATAATGTTGTTAACAAGAATTTTATTCAGAATTAGAATTCAAAAATCTCTTATTCCTTTGTAACTATTCTTAACTCAAATTAGAATACAAAGTGTTTTAAGGAAACAAAACTTAAGAATTGGGAATTAAATTTTAACTCAAAAACTCAATAGATTTAAGTTAATCCTTTGTTTATGATATTTGACTTTATCGATATAAGTTTAAGCAAATTAACCAGATATTCATTATTAATCAAACTTAGAGTAGTAAAACTCTAATTTACTAGCCTACAGTACTAAAAACAACTTCTAGACCTAGGATTCCGTCAATTCTTCTCCTTTAGGTCTCAACTTAAAATCTTCAAAACCTGATTTCTTAGGCTTCACTGCCCAATACCAAGGTTCAGTAGCTATGATTTTAAAACATCTGTGCTTAGTGAAGAGAATTGTCCTAAAGGCATCCAAAGGTGCAAAAATCTAGATTTTAAGACATCAATTTCCAATCCCAATTATTCCAATTCAAGCCTTTGGCTTGGCCTTACTCAGGTTTGGTTGCTTTCTCCTCCCAGTTTTTTATCCCGAGGTCAACACCTTTTGTGTATATCTCCTCGGTGGACCACTGGGTCTCTTATTCCTAGTATTTTTATCTCCATATTTTTTTCATTTTTTCTATAGGTTAGAACACCCATATGTAGCGAGGTGTTCTTTTTATTTGATGGAAGGAAGGGTAGCATCCATTTGTATTGAGATGCTTATTTTATTATGGAAATCTGCATAAGCACCCATTTGTAACAAGGCACTTAACTGCAGGGTGTGTTATTATTATTTTTTCTTTTTTTCTTTTTTATATTCCCCCCTTCTCATTTTTCTTACTAACATAATTATCCAAATCTTTTTTCTAGGTAAGTGGCACATCCTTCACCCTTTCAAGAACCGTCCTGCTGAAATCCTTGGACTAAAGAGGATTCAGAACCGATCTCTTAACCTATGCGTTTTTGCAGTTTTAGATGCAACAAGACAATTCAATATGTGTATTTAGATGTTTAGGTTACTTAGCTCTCAAACCAGAGCTTGGACAACAAAGCCCTTCCTTCTCAGGTTCTTTAAATTCTTAGTTTCCTCCTATAGGATTCGTCAAGACAAAATTTACCAAGTCTAGTTATTTATCTTTAGCCTGTAAGACTTGTAAACTAAAATTCTACTAACTCTATTTAATTAACTCTGAATATCTGCCTTTTTACTTAACTTTACGATAAAATCAAAATTTCAAAAAGCAAAAGGATTACTTAATCGAATTGATTAGAAAGTTATAATTTAACCCCAAAACTTAAGTTTAAATCTTAATACACTTAGTTTCTTAATTCAAGGTAAGAATAGAAAAACAAAGTTTAAAAGATTTAAAGATTCCTAATTCAAATAAAATCTTGTTTAAAAATTTTAAAAACAAAAGTGTGTTTTTACAAAATGTTTAAGTAAAAATCTAACTAAGAATTGAATGCTCTTAAATACTCTATATATATTCTATATACATTTTTAATTTCTGACCTAAAAGAAAATTAAGCTCTTAATTATAATATATATATATATATATATTTCTTCTTTTCTTCTTTATTAAAGATGAATATACCCCTCTTATTATTTTTATGAATTTTCATTTTTCAAAATTTTGTATTTATATATTTTTATTTTTATGTTTATAAGGTTTTCCAATTTTTATGAATTTAAAATTTTCAAAATTTTATGAAATTTTTTATTTTTAAAATTTTTATCATTTTTTGAGTTTCTATTTTTTTAAATTTCATGGATATTTAATTTTTATGATTTTTTTATCTATTTACACACACTTAAAGTGAAAATTTCACTTCAACACCCCCTCAAGCCAAGAATTTATAATGTCCTCCTTGTAAGAAGGGTGAAAAGATATTACACTTCATTTAGTATAGGGTGATGGAAGGTGTCAAATAGAGGAGATCAAAGATCTCTATGCGAACGATTTCAAGTCTGACCAAAGGTCAGAGTGGTTAGTCGGACTAAATGAAGGTAATCAGTATAATATGAAGTGAAAGATCAGAGTAAGTGTAGAAGAAAATCAAAAAGTAAAAATAGGAAACAACTATGTACAGATATGGTGGATGGATGGTAAGACAAAAATCCTAGTGGAGCATGTAACATTCTCCAACAAAACCCAAAGGATGTGATTCCAAGAAAGGTTTTAAACATTGACCATTGACTTTGAAGGGTTGATCCTTATTGGGTTCAGTGATTTTGACAGCTCCGTTGTCGAAGACTCTAACAACAATAAATGGCCCTTGCCATTTAGACCTAAGTTTACCAGGGAAGAGCTTCAAATGGGCATTAAATAACAACACCTTTTGACCAGGTGTAAAGAACTTGTGGGAAATGAATTTGTCATGGAAGGCTTTAAGTTTCTCCTTATACAGCTTTGAACTCTCATAGGAATCATGACTTAATTCCTCAAGTTCGCTAAGCTGCAACCTACGATTTTCCCTAGCCTTTGCGAGGTCTAAATTACTGGCTTTAATTGCCCAATAGGCCTTGTGTTCAATTTCTACGGGAAGATGACAGGGTTTCCCGTAAACAAGTCTGTATGGTGACATGCCTATTGGTGTCTTGTGGGCAGTCCTATAAGGCCACAAAGCCTCATCTAAATAGGAAGACCAATCCTTCCTATTGGGTCGAATTGCCACTTGAAGGATCCTTTTGATCTCTCGATTAGAGACCTCGGTTTGCCCATTAGTCTGGGGATGATAAGGTATAGAAATACGATGTGTAACCCCATGTTTTCTAAGTAAAGTTCTAAACTGGGCGTTAATAAAATGGGAACCGCCTTCAGAAATGATAGCACGAGGTAGCCCAAAAGAGTGATAATGTGACTCTGTATAAAAGGAATGACAACTCGATGATCGTTTGTGCGTGTGGGTATGGCTTCAATCCAACGAGAAACATAATCGACAGCAAGTAAAATATAGTGGAAGCCAAACGAGGACGAAAATGGACCCATAAAATCTATGCCCCAAATATCAAAGATTTCACAGACTATAATCGGGTTCAAAGGAATCATGTCTTTTCGTGACATGCCACCAAGTGTTTGTAGAGGCTACATGCCTTACAATAAGTCTGAGAATCAGCAAATAACGTGGGCCAATAAAACCCGCATTGCAAAACTTTTGCGGCAGTCTTTCTACCAGAAAAGTGACCACCACAGGCCTGGTCATGACAAAAAGATAGGATAGAATCAATCTCAGAAGAGGTGACACAACTCCTGATGATTTGATCATTACAGAGTCGAAAAAGATATGGATCTTCCCAAAAATAGCATTTGGCTTCTACTTTGAGTCGTGATTTGCGATTCCCGTCCCAATCTGGCAGGAATTGATGTGTAACCAAATAATTAACAATATCTACATACCAAGGAAGATCTGTGGATATAGTCAAAAGATGTTCATCAGGGAAGTGTTCAATGATTGGAGGAGATGATTCGATTGTATCAGAAGGAAGATGGGAAAGATGATCTACAACAACATTCTGTCGACCCGCCTTATCACGAATTTCTAGGTCAAATTCTTGCAAAAGCAAGATCCATCTAATCAACCTAGGTTTCCTGTCCTTCTTAGATAGAAGGTGTTGGATAGCTGAGTGATCAGAGTACACTATGGTTTGAGATCCGAGTATATAAGATCTGAGCTTTTCTAATCCAAATACTATTGCTAGTAACTCTTTCTCTATAACTGTGTAATTTCTTTGTGTCTCATTCAATGTTTTACTAGCATAGTAAATTACCACCGGATTCTTTCTCAATTTTCTATCCCAAAATAGCTCCTATTGCATAATCTGATGCATCACACATGATTTCAAATGGTAAATCCCAATTAGGTGGTTGCAAAATTGGAGCCTATGTAATTCTGTCTCTCAAAGTTTCAAATGCTATAATACACTCCTCACTCATCTCAAAAGTAGTATCCTTTATGAGGAGGTTTGTGAGTGGTCGGGCAATTTTGGAAAAATCAAGAATGAATCTCCTATAAAATCCCACATGCCCGAGAAATGATCTAATGCCTTTGATCGAGTCAGGAATTGGAAGATTTGCAATTTGATTGATCTTAGCTTGATCTACTTGGATACCCTGCTTAGATACGAGATGGACAAGTACTATGCCCTCTGGAATCATAAAATGGCTCTTCTCCCAACTAAGGACAAGGTTTACTTCAATACATCTTTTTAGAACCTTCGACAAATTATCCAAGAAAATATCAAATGTCTCCCCGAAGACTGAAAAATCATCCATAAAAACCTCCATATATTCACCCACCATTGTGGTAAAAATGGCTAACATGCAACGCTGAAAAGTCATAGGTGCATTGCAAAGCCTAAATGGCATTCTTCGGAAAGCAAAGGTTCCGAAGGGGCAGGTGAAAGTCATCTTTTCTTGATCTTCGGGATAAATTGCAACCTGATTATACCTAGAGTATCCATCTAAAAAGCAGAAGAACCTATTACCAGCTAATCTCTCAAGGATCTGATCAATGAATGGTAAAGGAAAATGGTCCTTCTTTGTAACAGTATTCAACTTACGATAATCAATATAAACCCACCACGAATTCGCAATTCGTGTGGGAATGGTTTCTCTAGATTCAGTTTTGATTATGGTGAGTCCTGCCTTTTTGGGTACCACATGAATTGGACTCACCCAAGGGCTATCAGATATGGGATAGATAATATCAGCATCAAGCCACCTGATTATTTCTTTCTTAACAACCTCCTTTAGATTTGGATTTAGATGTCTTGGAGCTTCTCTTGAAGGTCGTGCCCCATCTTCAATATAGATGCGATGAATACAAAAATTGGGGCTAATCCTAGTGAGATCATGTAAATTCCACCCAATTGCCTTCTTGTGATCTCGAAGAACTTTGATCAATTTAGATTCTTGTGATTCAGATAGATGAGAATTGATTATTACAGGATATGTTTGATCAGATTCGAGATATACATATTTAAGATTGTCAGGCAATGGTTTCAATTCAAGCGTAGGATTAGAATCAACAATAGGATTTGGGGTGGGATTTTCAATTGTGAAAAGTGAATTAGATGATTCAGATTTAGATTTAGATTCAGGATTGAGTAGAGGTTCCAATAACATTTCGTTGCTTTGAGGGTATGGAATATCAAAAGGTGTTCTCTCTAGTTCTAAAGAACTAATGTCATCCTCAAAAGCCGCTATAGATTTTATTTCCTCAATCCATTCATAATCAAATCCACTAGAAGCTTTAAATATATCTAACTTAATTATCTTCTCCCCAAATTTCAATTCTATCTTTCCTGATTCACAATCAATGTTGGCTTTTGCAGTAGCCAAAAAGGGTCTCCCTAAGATAATTGGGGTGTGGCTAATGTATTCGGGTACTTCCATATCAAGAACAATTAAATCTACAGGGAAGTAAAAATTTCGAACTCTCATAATAACATCCTGCAACATTTCTTTAGGTGACTTGATAGATCTATCAGCTAATTGTAAAGTCACATTGGTAGACTTAAGGTTTTCTATTTTAAAGTGTTTTACCAAAGAGAAAGGAATGAGGTTAATAGAAGCTCCTAAATCCAGGAGAACTCTATCAAAACACTGACCCCCAATTATACAGGAAATAAATGGAGATCCTAGGTTTTTCTTTTTCAAAGGAAGCGTACTTGAAATGATAGAGCTCACATGCTCTGACAGTACAACAGTGCTTCCTTTCTTCGGCTTACGCATAGGAGTACACAATTCCTTAAGAAATCTTGCGTAAGTCGGAATGTGTTTAATAGCATCTAGGGGTGGGATATTAATGTGTACCTATTCAAAAATCTTAATCAAATCTTCATCTAATGTAACAGGTTGTTTTTGTTTCCTAGTCTTCTTCAAAGCTTCTGGGAATGGGACGTGGATTTCCTGTTCTATTGAGGTATTACCCGGATCTCGCAAATTAGCGAGAATTGCGGAATCAGGTTCTGCACCTCTTTCAGGTGTAGAAACAGGGGTTGATCTAGATGTACTAGGGTCTTGGGATAGGTTCCTTGGATAAACTGGATCCCTAGTGGAAGTTCCACGGCGGGTTGTAATAGAGTTAATGTTGAACGATTTACGAACCTACGCTAACGTGTTTGGTTTTGGAAAACCCGTCGTTGTAGTTCGAAAGCGAAGGATTCGTGTTCAACAAATAAAATTTATACCGAAATTAAAATTCCGGGTCGAACACAGGGAGGCGGACGTTTGATTTAAAAACTTCGCGTTTCGTTTTTATTTTGTCATGAAGAAATTCAATTTAAACTATCTAAGTATCTACAACAAATAAAAGAGAGAGAGGGAGTAAGAGAGAGAGAAAGAATACTACACATGGAAATCAAAATGAGATGTAGAATAGACAAGGAATTTATCATAAAAGAGTTCGTTCGTTACAACTAGAAAACATAAAACAATTACTCTAGAAAGCATTAAAAGAATGGAGGGAGAAATGTCCTCGACGATCGCTCGGAGGACGAATAGACTACTCTAGAAAGCAGTAAATCTATACTAGAAAGCAGTAAAAAGAATAGGGAGAGAGAATCCTCCTCGACGGTCGCTTGGAGGACGAGCCGGACAGGACGACGCCTGGACGAAGGAGAACGAAGCGGGACGAAGGAGGACGAAGCAGAAGAACGGGAACGAAGCAGCACGCCGTCGTCGTCGCGCGATCCACTTCCGAAGGGGGACGAAAATTTGGACTTTATCTCGCGAGAAGCATCCCGGGTGTGGGACAAGCTTCTCTTGAGCTTTGGAGAGGTAGAGAGGAGAAGGAGGGGATGCAAATTTCGTATGGAGGGGGTCTCCTTTTATAGTTGCAAGGAGTGGGGGCAAAATGGACATTACATCTTCAAAATAATAAATAAGGGGTCTTTAGTGACGGATAAAACCGTCGCTAAAGCTCCCACGTCGCCGTCGCCGCCGCGCCCACGCGCGCCCGCTCGGCTGGCCGTGCGCGTAACGCCTACGCACGTCGCTTGATTTTCAGCCGTCCGATCGCGAGATCGGACGGCTTAGATCGCGTCCGCGCCTGCTGCGTAGCGCGCCCGCCCGCGTGCGATCGCGCGTTACGCCCGGCGTCCAATCGCGCGTCGTCCCGATTGAGCGCGCGCGGCCGTTGGATCTTCATCTGACGCTCGTGCGCTCCCGCTCGCCCGCGCCTTCCACCCCCTCACCGCGGCTCGAACCCGCGACCTCCGCTTCGCCCGCAGCTGCGTCGCCGCTGCGCTACGCGGGCGAAATGGTCGCGCGGACGTTTTTAAGCGCGAGCGACCGCAGCCGTTGGATCGAGATCCAACGGCGGAGAGGAGACGGTGCGCGGTCTTCACTAGACGCATGCGGCCGATTGGGCGGCTGAGATGGCGCCACGTGGCGCCATCTTGGCCGTCCATCTTCTGGAAGTTGTAGATGGTGCCACGGATGTCGGATTGACTCGATTTTTGTGTCGTTGGGCTGCGATCGTCGATCCGAATTCATCCGTGTGATCGGATTTTCCATCTGAAGTGCGGATTTACACCATCCTGGCCCTTGATCTTCTAGGGTTCCCCGGTCTCTATCTGATGCTACGGATGCCTGATTAGGGCGATCTTGGAGTCGTTGAACTCTAATCGTCGCCCTGATCACATCCATACGGTTGGATCTTTGATCCGAGGCCCCGATTAAATGTTTGCCCTGTCCAAGCACATAAAAGGAGACAATTAACCTCCATTTTATTCAAACTACTCTAAATGCAAGATGATGCATGTTATGCAATATTTATATTATGAAATGCAATCCTATGCTTAAGAACATGCATAAATAGACATTTTAAGTAGTGTAAATGTGTTTACATCAGTTAATACCCGCATGAGAAGAAGAAGCAGCTGATGAAGAAGAAGATGCTTATGTACTTTGGAAAGATGGATTATTGATTAATGGCTGATTCAAAATTGATTGCTGTTGATTTGGATATTCAAAATCAAGATTAGAAATAGGTGGATTCAGATTTGGATTCAAGGGTAATTGATTAAGAAGATGGACATGTCCCTGATTCGGATTTTGAACTCCCGGGTGTTATCTTTGATGGATATTCCTAGGGTTTGGAATTGGTTGGGATGGAAGGGTCCCTAGCTGACGAGATTCAACTAACTACGTGATTTGACCCCTAAGATCATCCAATTCTGCAGAACATTGTCGTTGGACTTCAGCAAGAGCCTCAGCATTTTGTCGTTGGCTCTTAGTCATAGCTCTTAAAATTTGGTCTAGCTGTGAATCTCTATTTGGCCCTACACGGTTTTGCAAACCTGCGTAAAATGGCCTCGCATTGTGTTGCTAAAATGACAATTTAGGCGGGTTTTGCCTGGTCTGAGTCAGATATGATGGTCTTTGTGTATGGTCAGACCAAGAGAAATTAGGGTGATTACCCCATCCAGGATTATAGGAATTTGAATATGGGTTTGATCTTGGTGTGTATCCCTGAATGGCGTTCAAATCTAGAGGATAAGATGTGTTTTTTGCAAAAGATAAGGGTGGGGAAAAGGGTGGGTAAGATTGTGGGACAAAGGTCCTTCCTTGGGTTGGTGAAGGTGTAGATAGAAAACCCAAGGAAGATGGATCTCTAGAATCCAGATTATTCACAAATTCCCTCCCCGCGGGAATTTGCGAAACAGGTAAATGCGCGGGATTCGTAGCAAGTAGAGGCGTAAGAGTCTTCAGTGTATTTCTGACCTCGTCGAGATGCTTTGCTACGATATCGACTTTGTCCAGTTTTTCTGCAATTATCTCTAAATCCTTTGAACTGGACGGGTTACCGATCTCGTGAATGCCCTTGTGCGGATTTTGATGATTCGTGTTTGCGCCCCACGTAAATTGCGACATTGATGCATTGTTGATCGAGTTTTCCGCCATCCCTTCAAATAATTCTGAGGTGGAAGTTCCCTCCACAAGAATCATCACGATTTAGGAAGTTCCCTCCACAAGAATCATCGACTAGATTGCGAATGCCCTCTTGTAAACCATAGTAGAAGATGTGCATGAGTTACCAACGAGGGATGTCATGATGTGGGCATTTCCTTTGCAATTCATGAAAACATTCCCACGCTTCATGAATTGGTTCTCCTTGATTTTGATTGAAAGTAGTAATAGCTCGCCTTAAAGCATTAGTTCGACCAGTTGGAAAGAATTTCTTTAGAAAAGCAGATTTTGAGTTTAGCCCAAGTTGAGATTGGTCTTGCAATAGTTCTATACTAATAAGCAGCTTTGTCTTTAAGGCTAAAAGAGAACATTTTCATAGGTAGGATTTCCCTATTTTGATTTCGAGGTCCAAGAGTTTGAGATAAATTCTTTAGATCTTCTATATGTTGAATAGACCTCGGATGCAAATCCATGAAAGTGAGGGATTAGACCAATGATATTAGGCTTTAATTTAGGATCATTTTCCCCAATAGGTATCCTAACATTAGGCTCTACTTGTGCATTAGATGGGTTGTAGTAATCTCTAACTAGAGGCCTTGGATGATTGATCGGTAAATCAGGGATGTCAAAACTCGCCTCAGGTTGAGGTGGAGGACGGGTTTGAAGAGTCTGCAAATTATTTAAGGCTGCTGTTACTAGATTAATCTGTCTAGTCTGCTTAAGCATCCTAAGATTCTGGTTTAGGAGCACCTCATGAACACCAAAAGGCGGCATCTCCCCTTGACCAAAAAAGGAAGGGATCTCGGGATTTTGATTCTGCAACTGATCCATAGAAGTAGATGGATCAGATGGGAAAATCATTGGTTGTTTATCTGCAACTAGTCTAGGATCACCTGTCAATGATGGTACAAGAGGCGGATGTAAGGATCACCTCCCATCCATAAAATGGAAAAAATGTGCAAGTGCACACACACACTACCAGAAAAACAGCGGAACAAAAAACCTGCAAAACAATGCAAAGATGCGGGTTTTGCTCTTCTTTCAAAGGAAAGAAGAGATTCCTAAGATATGCAAAAGTAATTTGACTCAAACAAATAGAATAACAGTATCAAAATACACATCCTAAGCTATGTTTATGCAGGTGCATATCCTTAAGGCTCAAAGGTCTAAGGTCTAGGATCGAGACCGCTCACTACTGGCTCCCCGGGGCTCTAGTAGTGAGACAGACTTGTTGATCTTCGACCAAAGCCCTAAGAGGTGCAAAGAGGAGAGATAGAAAAATAGACTCGTGTGACTCTAGTGATCGCGCTGTGTGTGCGATAGCATGCAACAGACGATAGCGATAAAACCTGCATGCATTTTGCAATCAGATTTAGTCACAATTTTTAACTTCCTCTTTGTAGTTAATCTTTTACAAAAATATATCAACTAAAATACAATGACCACTTTTTAAGTCTTTTCAAACAAAATATGTGGTCTTTTTAGATCTCAAAAGACAGGGATCTACGCGGATTTTCTCATGTTTTCCCGCTGATGCGAGAAAAATAGTAAAAAATTTTCTCGAGTCAGATTCGTAAAAATATACTAGCAGGAAATGCACTCCTAAGAGTGTATGCCTATTATATGCTGCTGCTAGTCAGATAAGATGTATTTTTGTATTTTTTTAATTTTTTAATGCAAAAAGACTAAGACTAGAAATACTAACAAAAGAAGAAACAAAAACAACAACAAAATGCCGCCTTCTCCTGAGATCACCCGCAAAGGTAAACCTGAAAAGAAGATAGAAAACAAAACAAAAACAAAACACAACACAACTAATTAGAACAAAAATCATTAAAAATAAAAATATAATTACAAATACCTCCTAATTAGACAATTAAACCAACTAAATTTTAGTGAATTAAGGGATTGCCTCCCCGGCAATGGTGCCATTAAAATGGTTGCTTCTTACCTCAACTCAGTTAATTAAGTTAATTTTACTTAATTATGAGTAGAGAAAAGTCACTTAGGTTAACTCGAAATTGTGTCATTTAGTAGTATAGGGTCGAATTAACCTAACATTTTAGAATTTTTTTAATTGGTTGAGTCCAGGTCGTTCGCTGGGAAGTATAATTCATTCTAAATTCACTAATTATCTTTTATTTTTCTTTATAAGTATAGGAGGTATTTTAAGTTAATTATAGAAACATGAATTTTGCAAAAATTGATTTAATTTGAAACAACATGCAAAATCCCATATGAAATTTCATTTACAACATTTATTTCAAAAGATTAAAGGAAATAAAAGTTTATACATTTAACATATGCCTTATTACAATTAAAAGCAAGAAATTAAAAAGATAACAAAAGAAAATCTTTATTTTTTTTCTTCAGCCTTTCTTCCTTCTTTCTTTTATCTTTTAGCTTCTTCTTCTCTTATCTATTTTTCCTTTTTATTTTATTTATTTTTCTCTTTCTCTCTTTTTTCCTCTCGAGCTTTTCTTTCTTCTCTTTTCTTTCTCTTCTACTCCTGCCTTCTTCCTCTCCCTTATTCTTCCTTTTCAGTATTTCCTTAGGTCCTGCCTACTCTCTCCTTTCTCATTTACCTTTCTTTCCCTTGTTTTTTTTTCTTTACCTTTCCTTAGCTTCTCCAGCACCCACTTCCTTCAGCCCTTAGCTTCTCCTTCAACACTTAGCTTTCACAGCCTCTTCATTCTCTCTTCTTTCCTTCAAGCTGAACTCAGTTTATCCTTCAACCAAAAATTGTTTAGGGCATGCGGTGAGGTCCTTTCGAGGATACATAGCACCCTTGTGAGGGTGGGACCAGACCCTACTCGGTCCTCGCCTAATTTGATTATGGTTTATTTTTGGTTTTTTTCCTTCTTGAGCCAAACCGGCCCTCTCTCGAGCCGAACCTGCTCAACTGCCTCCCAGGCCTCGTCCTCCGAGGGCAACATCGCACATATGCCCACTTGGGCACACACTCATAGGCGCACACGCCCGCACACACACGCATGCTATGCTCAGAATCAATGCTCATTCGGTAACCGTGCACCGAGCGCTGACGACTGAAGGGCGTATACACAACTTTGTTTTATTCCCATGTGGCCATTCAGATCTACCGGAGGTGGGACTATCTTATCCCCTCCCAGACCGAACTTCAATCATCGATTCCTAACAGCTCAGAACTCCATTTCAAGCAAATAAAAGCTTGTTGGAAAGCTCTTGAGTTGCTCTACAGAATTACAGGGTCAATTTTAGGTTTAGAGGAAGTTTTGCTCTTCAATTTGAAAGGTGAAATTAGGGGGTTCCAATGGGTTATTTATACCTGGAAATAGAATTAAACTTACTGTGTCTACTGGGTGGTTTTTCTAACTTAACTAAGGGTCTGAATAGATCCTACCAGTAATTCTGCATCTGCTAGAATGAGTTTGAACTCTCAGAGGCTTCAGGTAATGCACAGTAGCTCGACACTTCTCTGAGAGCTTTAGAGAAAGAAATTTCCAACTCTGATATGTGTAATAGACAGCTAACAATTCTGATCGATTTCAACAAGTTCTAAGGATTAAAACTAACTAAACTGGGTAGGATTTGGAATCAAATCTCATTAACAATCTACTGTCATCAGTATGGGTTCGAAAATAGCCCAAACTGAACATAATTCAAATTCTACAACAAAGTCCATCAGAACTCATCCAAAACTCGTCTAAATCTTTCACAATCATCTCAGAAGCAATTTGCATTCATTAATTCGTCCAATTGAATCCAGAACTCAAGAATCAGACTTAGGTTTGACTACTGAGCCTCAAGTTTTGACTTTCTGAGTTTGGTTATTTCACAGGGGATTAACACCTTAAATATCATCTCTTCAATCACAGGAATAGGTTCAAACCCTTAAATTGATGTTTCAACTAGAGTTCCTAGGGTTCTAAGATCGTCGCCTTGTCTTCAAAGGTAGTTTGATCGTTAGGATAATTCAAAGGTTGTTACACTGGTTGGATCATAAAAATGGACTTAGGGATCAATAATGGTGCTTCCAGACTTCTTAAACACAACTTTAACCTAATTGTCAGACTTCTCCAACTTTGCCAGAGTTGGAGAAGACGAAGACCTATCACAAGCTCTAGACACTTAAACCTCAAAGAAAATACCTCAGAATAATTAATGATCATCAAATCATTGACCTGGAGCTTCTCACTAAGTTCTTCAAGCTGAAGAGCTAGTTTTGACTTGTCGGAGCTCGCTGGAGCTTTGGTGAGTCCAGAAAAATTCAAAATCGTGCACAGAGAAGTGAATCGTGCCATTAAAGATTTGAAAAGGATCCTGAGGTTGCAAGGAACCTCAAGAACTCGTTAAATTCTTCAATTGATCATTAAAATTAAGATTTAACAGTGAATTTCATTTTTAAAGAATCTGGATTGGTTGAGGCTTAGGACTTAGTCGCCCACTCAAATAAGTGGTTGAGACAAGTCTAAATGTAATTGCGATCATAAATATTTAATTAATTTTAAGTTTTAACTACTCCTGAGCTGCCATTGATAGCGAGCTCAGGAGCTTTAATAGAACTAGGTTTTTAAGTTATGTATAGAATTTAATCAAATTAAGATGATAATTAGGATCCTTAGATGATGAGTAAGTGATGTAGGATCCTGTGAATGTGAATCTAAGCTCAGTTACTGCCACCTTGGACAGTGTCAATAGCTGTTGAAGGTGATTATGAATTAGGCGAATCAGTGATAGCCTTAGTGTTTTAATGGATTAGAAGTGATCATGAGTGATATTAGAAGGTGAATAGCGAATTCAAAAGACAAAACAAGATCTCCAGCAAGCTCAAGGAGCTCGCCGAAGTAGAGGAAGACAAACTCTGAAATCTACATTAAACTAAACTAACTAACTACCTAGACTATTCCTACTCCTACTCCTACTCCTACCTACTATTACCTAGACAAAGGGGTTAAAGGGACTCCATCGATGGCTCATGATGGAGGACGAAATCAGAAGGAATGAGAAAGATCTCCGACGGGCGAATTTGGATGGAGTAGAGGATCTCCTTGGTCATTGCCTTTGTCTAGAGACGCGGCTGACCTCGGCGAAGTTCCTCAGCTGATCAAGATGGACAGAGGAAGTCAGAGGATGATGTGGAAGATCGCCGGAGTTGCAGACGAATAGCCTATTGGGTCGGCTCAGTGATAGAAGAGGGAAGGGAGCCAACTTACAGAAATCGAGGGGGTGGGGGTCTATTTATAGTTGACGGTGATGAAGAGGGCAGCAGAGTCTGGACGAAGAAGCTAGGGGAGGTTAACCACCGGTGTCATCTTCGATGGTGGTGAGGTTAACCTCCACCTAAAATTAGGATTAAAGAATCATCTAGACCGATGGATGAGAATGGAATGATGAGCACAAGCTCTAGGAGCTTGGAGAAGGTGGAGTGACGTCGGATGTGCGGTGATTGAGTGGTGGAGACACCCTCTGTCATCAGCCGTCTAACCGATTGAAGGAAGAAGAAGAAGAAGACAGGGACCTTTGTGCAATGAAACCTAAGGACCTATATGAAAATTAAGGACCCGATTGAAATGAATAGTGAGGACCTAAATGTAAACCCAGGTTTTAAAGGTTTATTTTAACTTAGATCTTTTTTCAACTTTTTATATATGATTATAAATAAGGTAATTATTATGTTTTCACCTTGAATTTACATTTTTGACCTTTTTAGGTTAATTAATTAGGTAAAGTTACTTAAGTTATTATATACTTAGGTATACATTATGTTTAAGTTAATTAACTTATTAATTAAAGGAATGATTGATAAGATTTCGAGTCAAATTATTAATTAGATTATTAATAATATTAATTGAATGATAAAATATCATTTTTAACTTATTTTAAGGTCCTTCACTATATATCCCTTATTTTATAATTAACCCATATATACTCATATCCTTAACTAATTAACTAGGAAGACTAGTTAATTAGGGGTAATTAGAGATCATGATGAGTCTGTCATCACCGGGTACTGTTGAGTTTTCGTAGTTTAGGACCTTAGTTGAAATTTTCTATCGTTAATAAATAACTTAGGCCTAAGTGATCTAATCCTAATTCTGCTTTTATACAAAGCATATAGTTTAATTTCGCTAGGGACTAGCAAAAGATAGGTATGGGGGTATGATGCAAACATATTTTTTGAGGGTAAAATGTCTATTCATGCATGTTCATAGGCTTAGATTTGCATTTCATGTTATAAATATTGCATAGCATGCATCATTCTGCATTTAGAGTAGTTGTATATAATTTAGGTTAATTGCATCCTTTTTTGTGGTTAGGAGAGAAGGATATTTATTTCAGAGCCTTGGATTGATGATCCGACCATACAGATCTGATCAAGACGACGATCAGAGTCCAATGCTTCTGAAATCGCCTCAATCGGAGTCCCGTAGCACCATATACAGTCCAAGGAAGATCAACGGCCAAGGGACTAGGAGACACAATTTGGAGCTTTAAATGACAAATCTGACCACGCGGATGGATTTGAGTCGATGATCGCAGCCTAACGGTGTGAAAATCGACTCAATCCGACCTCTGCAACAGCCCCTACAACAAGAAGATGGATGGCCTAGACTGTGCCACGTGGCGCAGCCCAGGCCTTAGTGCCTGCACGCCGCATTGCATGAGCGTAGCAGCGTGGGTGAGCGCACAAGCATGCATGCGCATAGAGCAGTGCTAGCGCGTAGGCACGCACGCACGACAAGGCGGGTGCGCAGCACCAGCTATACGTGAGTTGGACCTACAACGATGCATGAGCTGGACTTACAGCGACTCTTATAGCCGTCGATAATTCATCGCATGCCAGCAAAGCTAGCTGTGGGTGCCAGCGGGCATGAGTTGCCTATAGAGATGTTTCCAGCGATGACCTAGATGTCACTAATGGTCCCATACCTATTTTTGCCTCTTCTCCTCCACTATAAAAGGACCTACACCCCCTCCCTTCCAAGCCATCTCTACCTACTCTACTCCCACCTACTCCCAAGCTCTAGCAAGTCTATTAACGCTCCATTAGAGCTTGTTCTCAAGCTCCCAAGGCACCTATTAGTGTAGTGAACCTCTGCCCCACCAAATATTCGTCCAACTTCCCATCCCCCTTCATAGGTCACCTTGGAACCATCCTCCCACCTCCATTCCGGTAGCAGATCAACTCCGTCTTCTCACCTCCATTCTGGAGCTACGTTGAAGCTTTCCTCAACCCGACATCCTCCTGCATCTCATATCTGTTGTCTCGCTCCTTACCTCCTTTGTTCGAGCTTTCGCCAGGCACCGTCGTCTCGCCAAACTGCCGATTCGGGAGATTTCCTCTTACCTCCTTCTCTTTTTATGCTTTCATAGTTCATTGTAATCAACATTGAATTGATATATATATCATATTTGTTCCATTTCTATCTTGTGATTCATTCTGCTTGTCTTTAGTTTCAAAAACACAAAAAAAATATCAAAACCCTAAAATACCAGAAAGAAACAAAACGAAGCACGGTTTTCACGTAGAGTAAACATCGCCTCCCTGTGTTCGACCCGGGACTCCCTTGGAGTTTCAGTATAAATTTTACCTGATCGATGTGTTTTGCAACTATGACGATGGGTTACTTACAACCTCGATTTCTAACATGCGAAACATGTGCGACCAGGCATTGTATACATATTAATTGATTATTTTTTTATATAATTGACTAAATTCATTCATTGATTAATTTATTCTTTTTTTTTGTAAATAAAACTAACATTTTGGAATAAAAGAACATTTTTGGACTTAGAGAGTTATGCATATCAATAACTACCTCCCAGTGAATGACCTCGAAACAAATCAGTAAAAATTATAATTAAATAAAAATTGACATGACATCAATTTGCATTTGTGACAGTTATACTACAACAATGACACATAATTAAACATTTTTAGTGCAACCCGGTAGTCTGTATGTTAGCTGTTTAGGAAGACTGACTAGAACTTAAGACTGAAATGAAATAGACCATCTCTCGACCAAGTAGGACATTTGATATTTAAACCTTAAGTGCCATTTCTAGGACTCAGAGGGTTTTCCAAAGCTCAAAAGTTAAGAGGTTATGGTTGTACTCAGTGAAAGGTCAGGACTAACCAGGTGAACTTTAGAACTCAATCCCAGGGTTTCACATCTTTTTAAGTCCAGGTTGGTCCTAGCTTCAACTTATGTCTTCGAATAGACTCTAAAAAATGAGGGAGACTCAAATCCAATTCTTATTGCATTGTGGCTTAAAGAATATTTGGTGGAAATAGGATATTTGTAATACACCCTGAAAAATATTTTTGGTGGAAAGTATTTAAGGACTTGGAGAACATAGTTGACTTATTCAAAACACAAGACTAAATACTAGGACAAAGAGTCTACCTATACTCACAAGTAAGCACTCCACCTTCCCTATTGAACACTAGGGTTGAATTTTAAGTTTGCAAGGTCTTCCCTAACATTGTGTAGTGAAAACCAAAGTTACTTAGACTCCTATGCGAAAGCAAACTAGCGAATCCTGTACTGGTGACTTAGGTATAAGAGTACGTCCTAAGTTAGGAGAGATCCTGGTCTATCTTGTCAAAGCTTGAAGTGAACTAAGCTAAATCCTGAGCGAATCAAGCCACACTGGCCTAGAAAGTCTAACTAGCAAAAGTTGAATGTCCATAAACACATTGTATTTTTGTTTTCAGCTATAAGATCATAATTAAACACTTATAATTCTTTCAAAAACTTTTCTTTCTCCTTCAGTAATTCTGTGGAGTTCTCCCTCAACAATAAGTTCAACAGGTCCCTTATTGTATTTTTGGAATTTTTGTTTTTTACCTTTTTTGTATTTTTGACTTTATAGTTTTTTTTCAAACTTTTCAAAATTTTTCAATTTTTTGCTATTTTTGATAATAGTATACTATATACACTACATATGTTTCTATAATTGTATTTCAGAAAATGATTTCACCATTTACACCCGCCCATGCTTAAATGATGCAATGGCCTCATTGTATGAATATGGGTGGATGCAAATGCATGCTCTACTTTTCACTAACTTAGATTCGGTGATGGAAGGAAGTTGAAATGAGGAGATAAAAATCTCTGTGCAGACGATTTCAAGTCTGATACAAGATCAAAATGGGAAGTCAGGCTAAGTAGTGAAATGCATAACAAGTGTGACTATGAATGCATGCTAAAAATGTAAGGATAGACACCTGAGAAAGGGATGGAAAATAAGAAAGATAAAAACTGCTATATACAAGAGATAGATTTGCTAAGTTTAATGCCTTCAGCTAAGTGTAAACCCAGTAGAAGATGCGTCAATAATAAGTTCAAGATATTGGAGCGAAATGATAGAATTAACAAGTCTAGGATTATGCGGATTTATGAAAGGTTTTAATCTTTGTCCATTAACAGTGAAAGGTTCAAATTTGTCAGACTCAGTGATCTTGATAGCTCAATTGTCAAAAATTCTTAAGATTTTCAAAGGTCTAGTCCATTTCGATCTGAGTTTCCCTGGGAAGAGTTTTAGTCTTGAGTCGAACAGAGGAACTTTTTGAAGAGGGTGAAATGACTTCCTATGGATGTGACGGTCATGGAAGGCCTTTAATTTATCTTTATAAATCCTCGAGCTTTCATAAGATTCATTCCTTAATTCATCAAGCTCGAAAATTTGAAGTCTTTTATGATCTTCGATCTTTTCTAAATTCAGGTTACACTTTCTGATGGCCCAATAGGCTTTGTGCTCAAGTTCTATGGGAAGATGATAGGGTTTCCCATATACAAGTATAAAGGGAGACATGCCTAATGGGGTTTTGTGAGCTGTCCTATACGCCCACAACGCATTAGAAAGGTGGGAAGGCCAATCCTTTCTATCAGGCCTGATGGTAGTTTGTAAAATATTTTTGATCTCCTAGTTGGACTATTTAGCCAGTCCATTGGTTTGAGGGTGATAAGGTGTAGCAATCCCATGTGTCACCCCATACTTTTGAAGTAGGGACTGGAAATGTGTTTTCCTAAAATGAGACCCTCCATCCTTTATGATGGCTTTTGGTACCCCAAATCTAGAGAAGACATAATCTTGGACAAATTGTGTCACAACTCTATGGTCATTAGTCCTCGAGGGGATGGCTTCAATCCATTTAGAAACATAATCAACTACTAACAAGATATACTCGAAGCCATGGAAATTTGGAAAAGGTCCCATGAAGTCAATGCCCCATATGTCAAAGATTTCGCACACCATTATCGAATTCAAGGGCATCATGTCTCAGTGGCCAATACTACCGAGAGATTGACAGTGTGAACATGCTGTACCATGTTCATGTGCATCTTTGAAGATCATGGGCCAGTAAAAATCGCTCTACAAAATTTTTGCAGCAGTCTTTCTACTAGAGAAATGACTGCCACAAGCCTGGCCATGGTGGAACGATAGAATGCTTTCTATCTCCTTATCGGGGACACACTTCCTAAGGATATGGTCTTTACAATGCTTGAATAACTAAGGTTCTCCCCAGTAATAGTAGTTGGCTTTAGATCTAAGTCTGTCTTTTTGATGTCAGACCTAATTAGAGGGAATGATTCCAGAAGCCAGGTAGTTGACAATGTCACATACTAGGGAAGATCAGAATGAATGAATGACCAGCAATTGCTTGTCAGAGAAGCAGTTAGTAATTGGAAGTGAAGGAGATATCACTTTAGAAGGAAGGCGAGATAAGTGGTCAGCTACCACATTCTGCTTCCCAGCCTTATCACGAATCTCGAAATCAAACTCCTGCATCAGTAGGATCCATCTAATCAGACAAGATTTTGCACCCTTCTTGGTGAGAAGATGTCATACTGCAGTGTGGTCAGTGTATACTATGCTGTGGGAACCTAAAAGGTAAGGTCTGAAATTTTTCATTGCAAATACTACTGCTAGCAATTCTTTTTCAATGATTGTGTAATTCCTTTGAGCTTCATCTAAGGTCTTGCTAGTATAATAGATGACTGTAGGTTTCCCATATAGTTTTTGACTAAGAACAACCCCTACTGCATAATTAGAGGCATCACACAAGATCTCAAAAGGGTGAGACCAATCCGAAAGTTGCAATATTGGTGTCTTCGTAACCAGATCACAAAGTGTCGTATAAGCATGAACACAATCATTAGAGATTTAGAAGTATACATCCTTAGAGAGGAGATTGGTGAGAGGTTGGGCTATTTTTGAGAAGTTCGCTATAAAGTGTTAATAAAAACCAACATACCCGAGAAAAGATCGGATTTGCTTAATCGATGAAGGTAATGGTAGGTTAGCAATCAATTTCATCTTCACACGGTCAACCTCAATTCCTCTTTTCGAAATAAGGTGACTTAAGACTAGTCCTTCTGGTACCATGAAGTGTGATTTCTCCTAGGAAAGTACTAGAATCACATTGATACATCTTTGTAAGACCATGGTCAGGTGGTCTAAACATGCATCGAATGTGCTCCCGTAGATCAAGAATTCATCCATGAAGACATCTAAACAATCACCCACTAGATCGAAAAAGATTGCAAACATATACTACTGAAATGTAGTAGGTGCGTTGTACAATCCAAATGACATCCTATGGAATGCAAAAGTTCCATAGGGGTAGGTGAAGGTCATTTTTTCCTGGTCATCGAGGTGAATTGCCACTTGATTATAGCCCGTGTAGCCATCCAAAAAGTAGAAAAATCTATTCCCTGCCAATCTTTCCAGTATCTAATCAATGAAGGGCAATGAGAAATGATCTTTCTTTGTGGCTTGATTGAGTTTTCGGTAGTCTATACATACTCACCACAAACTAGCAATCCTTGTAGGGATGAGTTCTCCAGACTCAGTGGTTATGACGATAAGTCCGGCCTTCTTTGGCATGACCTGAACAGAACTTACCCACTGGCTATCAGAGATAGGAAAAATTATTCCGTTGTCTAACCACTTAATCATTTCATTGTTTACCACCTCTTGAAGTGTTGGGTTCAGTCTACGCTGTGTCTGTCAGGTAGGCCTAGATCCTTCTTTAGTGAATATTCTATGGGTACAATAGGAAGGACCGATGCCAGTCAAGTCAGAAAGACTCCATCCTATAGCCTGTCTATGTTTTCTCAGGATAGATAAGAGTTGTGATTCTTGATCAGACGATAAGTGGGAATTGACAATCACGGGATAAGTCTAATTTGGTCCTAAGAAGACATATTTCAAAGAGTCAGGAAGAGATTTAAGCTCAATAGGTACAGGATCAGATGAAGGAGCAGGTGTGGAGAACTCATAAGATCCTAGAGACACAAAAGGGATTAGAGGTATGTCCTCAGTGTCTACGACTGGTGTCTCAGGAAGAATTATATCAGATGTAGAAGGGAATTAGGGTTTT
Source organism: Thalassia testudinum (assembly GCA_037157565.1). NCBI lineage: Eukaryota > Viridiplantae > Streptophyta > Magnoliopsida > Alismatales > Hydrocharitaceae > Thalassia > Thalassia testudinum. The sequence goes on from JAZHRO010000055.1 coordinate 125,236,050, forward strand.
AAGGTCAAAGAATCAATCGGTGTATCCTCAACCAACTTGTCCAATGAATCCAAAGAGTAGATCTCTTCAATTAAACTACAAGATGGTCCCTTCTATACCTTTAAAATATCAATCTTCATCCTTTGATCTCCAAATTTCAGTTCTTGAAGGCCCTCCTCACAGTCTATGTTCACCTTAGCTATTGCCGAAAAAGGTCTTCTTAGTATGATGTTGTGTTTTGAATATCCTTAGGTACTTCCATGTCAAGGACAATGAAGACTACAAGAAAGTAAAAATCCTTGACCTGCACTATAACATCTTCCAACACTCCCTGAGGTGTCTTAATTGATCGATCAACTAACTGTAGGGGCAGCTCAGTTGGCTTCAGATTGCCAACCTCGAACTGTGTCAATAGGGAGGTTGGGATAAGATTAATGGAAGCACCTAGGTCAAGTAAGGCTCTATTAAATGTAGTGTTTCCTATCGTACATGAGAGATGAGGGGTGCTTAGGTCTTTCTTCCTAGTAGGGAGGTTACTGGAGATGATGGAACTAGCCTATTCTACGAGAATGATAGGACTACTCCCTTTTTGAATTCTAGCTTTACGCTTAGGTGTGCATAGGTCTTTCAGAAACTTAGCGTAAAGAGGAATGTGGCAAATTACATCCAACAAGGGGAGGTTTATATGGACTTTCTCAAAGAGCTTGAGCAATTCTTCCTCAGGAAACACACTAGATTGTTTCCTTTTCCCTTTTCTCTTCTTTAAAGCCTTTGGAAATGGTATATAAGTTGTAATGGGAGGGTCATTCCTAGGTTGAGAAGAATCAAGAAGAGGTAAATTAGATGGAGGAGTGGAAGTAGAAGGTGTAGGAAAAGATGTAGAAGTAGGAATTGGTGAATTTACAGTGCTTCTACTACTCCTAGTTGTGATGGCATTCAGTTCAGCTCTAAAAGTAGATGGTGTTTTAGTATTTGGAAAAAGAGGTGGTTGTGGTTGAGAATAGGAAGCATTTGGGTTAGTGTAGAACTCATGTTCGTGCAAGGTTTGTGAAATGACATGTGCTTGGCCTTGCACTGGAGGTCTAGGTTGAACATACCTCTGGGCAGGTATGTTCCTAGGGTTGGGTTGTGCTTAAGATGGAAGTGAATTTAGTTGATGGGATTCTGTCAAGTGTGAAAGCTGGGCTCTCATCTCAGCTAGTGCTGTGTCCTGTCTCTATTGCATAGCAATGTTCTGTTGTTGCATATCAGCGTGAACTTTCATGAAATTCCCTAACTGGTCATCTTGTGTAGGCCGAGATTGAGAGTATTGGGTGAGTCTGGGTTGGGGTTGTTGGTAGGCATGCGGTGGATACTCGTGTTGTGGTGGAGGTGGTGCTCAGGTCGGGGTTCTGAAGTGGTGGTACAGAAGATTATTGGAAATTAGGTCTCTGTCAATTTCACGTCCACGAGAAATTTGGATGATTACACCATCCAGGGTTGTAGGTTTGGAAATAAGGGTCATTATGAATGGCGTGGAGCTCCTCTGAAGCTCTGGAAGGTGCAGGGAATTCAGTGTAAGGAGGAACAAAGGTTCCTCCAGCCGGTGAAGGATATGGAAATGAATAATCCGGTAGACATGGTTGTGTCACAGAAAGATTGTTCACAGTTTCCTTCCTTGTGGGAAACTAAGAAGAGGTGCATGGTGTAGGTGACTGAGAAGAAGATGAAGGTTTAGATAGGAATTTCCATACGTCATCCACTTTCTTCTAGATTACGCTCACCTTATCCAGTTGATTAGCTACAATCTCTAAGTCTCGTGTGCTGGATTGAGCTTCGTGTACCCCTGTATGTGAATGAGAATGTGAGGAGTTTCAATTAAACACACTCATCGAAGCATAGTTAATAGAGTTTTCGATGATGCCTTCGAAGAGCTCAAAGGCTGAGTCCTCACCTGACACAAGAAATTACCTCCACATGCGGCATCAACAAAGTTCCTTGTGTCATCATGGAGCCCATGGTAAAAGATCTGGACCTGTTGCCAATGTGGGACACCGTGGTATGGATATTTTTGCATAAGTTCATGGAATCGCTCCCAAGCCTCATGCATTTGTTCTCCTGAATTATGTGTAAATGTGGTGATAGCATGCCTCAAGGCATTGGTGCGGCCTATAGGGAAGTACTTCTTTAGGAACTCATGTTCTAAAGAAGCCCATGTTTCTATTGGTGTAGTTCGGGAAATAGTCCTAAACCAAAAGGTGGCTTTGTCTTTTAATGAGAAGAAGAACATCTTCATTAGCAACATGTGTTGATCATGGCCCTACGGACCCAAGGTTTGGGTGAGATTTTTCAACTCTTCTAAATGCTGAAAAGGGTCCTCAGAAGCAAGACCATAGAAGTGAGGGATAAGTATAATTATATTCGACTTCAATTCAGCAGCACGATCCCCATCAAGAAAACGTACCACAGGCATAGGAGGTGCAACTGCAGTAGTAATCTCGTAGTTGAGGTCTACGAGGTTGAGGTGCTTGAGGAGCTTAAGGACGGGGTTTGTTAAAAGATTAACAGCTTGAGTAAGCTGTTTCACCTGTTGGGTAAGGGTATTTGATGAGAGACTCATCATGGCTCTTAAATACTCGTAATTAAATAGTTTCCCTAGTTAATTAGTTAGGAATATGTCTATTTAGGGTTTAATTATAATATAAGGGACAATATATTAAAGGACTATAAAATAAGTTAATTATACTAAATTAAATATCAATTAATGTTATTAATAATTTAAATAATAAGTTGGATTCAAATTATAAATATTTAGCTACCTAATTAATATTTAATTTAACATTATAAATATTTAACCTTAAGTATGTAATAACTTAAGTAACTTAATCAGTTAAATAAATAAAGCTAGAAAGGTAAAAAATGTAAATTCAAGGTATATATATAATATTTAAATAATTTATAATCATATATAAAAAGTTGAAAAAGAATTAAATTAAAATAAGCCTTGAAAACCTCAATTTATGTTTTAGCCCTTAGGTTTCTATTTCAATTGAGTTCTTTTATTTAGTTTAGGTCCTTAGGAATTCTTACATTTACATCCCTATGTGCACCGTCATCTTCTTCCTCTTTTTCGTCTTCCTTGCACTGGATGGCTGAGAGCGTCCGGTCACCACATTGCTCGATCACCGCCCATCCCTCGCCTGAACTCCACTACTTCTCCAGAGCTTTCGCTCACCTTCCTCTTCGCATCCGACGGATTGGATGAAGCTCTAATCCTATTTAGGTCTAGGAGTTAAGCTCACTGACATCAGAGACGACGCCGGTGGTTACCTTGCACCTAGACTCTTTCCCGTCCAGATACATCCCCTTCTACCTTCACCATCACCTATAAATAGCTATCCATCCCTCCAATTTGAGTGGTTAGCTCTCTACCTCCTTCCCCCAACTGTAGCTAACTAATAGGCTATTCCATCCTACTTCGGTGACCTATTCACACTTCCTCCGATCACTTCCACCATCTGTCGAGCTCCGCCGTCCTCCACTGTGCCTCTGGACAAAGCGACGACTCCGGACTCCACTTCCACTTCATGAATTTGCCCACCGGACTTCTTCCCCTACCCCTCTATTTCCTTCTCCGTTACGACCTTCGACAGAGTTCCTTCTGCCCCCTTTGTCCAAGTAACAGTAGGTTAGGTAAGTTAGAGTAGGTTTGCATAGTTAATTAGGTAGGTAGTTAATTGTAATGTTAGATTTTCTGTCATCTTCTTCAGCTCCGGTTAGCTCCTTAAGCTCGTCTGGAGCATTCTTCTATCTTTTTAATTTGCTGAGCACCTTCCTTTTCATCTCACAATTCCATTTCTTGTCTTTTCATTTACTTTTATCAGCTTATGCACCTAGTCCACCTCCACCTTCACCGATGACCTCTGCTGTCCATGGTGAAGGTCAACGGCGTAATTCACACTCAATTGGGGCCTTCCATCGCTTTTACATCACATAAGGGCACTGTTTGACTTATTAATTAGCTAAATAACGCATTATATAAAAAATACCCATATCACCTCAACCTCCTAAGCTTGCTGTCAATGGCGGCTCAGGAGGAGATTTTCCACCTAATTAGTCACTTGTTCAATATCGCCACATCCTACTGAGTAGTTCCCCTCATCCAATTTTGAGGGAGATTAGTTCCTGAGCTCTGTCGAACTCAAGTTGTAATTTCACTGAATTCTTGATGAATTCAGTGTCAAGTTCTTCAATTGATGCATTTGTCTTTTTCTTGAGGTTCCTTATAACCTCAGAAGCTTGTTTAGATCACTCACGGTCTGTTTTGTGGAGTTTTCAACTCCATACACTTATTTCTGAGTTCACCGAAGCTCCGGTGAACCAAATGCGAGCTTCAGCCATTATTAGATCCTCTAGAGCTCCAGATCACTTCTCTTGGGTCTCTGGATCCAGAATCCAAGCTATTTTGTGTGTTTCATTAATCTAAGCTCCTTATTGAGCTTTTTCTGCTCCAACTCTGATGGAGTTGGAGAAGCTTATCTATTGAGGTGTTAAGTTTGGAAATAGGTCCGTAAGTATTAGAAGAACCTAGGGAATTTGTTCTAGGTTTTTATTTGTAGCGGCAATGTTTGATTCTTGTCACCGAACAAACCACTTTTAGATCTTAGGCAGCGACACCTGAAACCACTTTTAAAGTCATCAAAACCCTAATTTGATGCATGGAATCAATTCCTTAGGATGATGTGATCTTAATTAAGCCATCAATTGAAGTCTAAGGATTATGTTTGTGAAAGTCAATTTCTGAGCTATAATGGTCAACCCTAGGAAGAACTTGAGGGCTAGAAGTTTGATTCCTTGATTTTATGGATTGATTGAGTTACTAGGTTGAATTAGAGTACATTCTGATCGAATTAAATGTGTTTAACTAAGGATTAAGAAAGTTTCGAAGGTCTGAGCAGTTTGGGTTCATTTGAACCCAACACTATTCTTGAGTGTTTTAACAAAATTAGAACTCAATTCCTACCCAAATCAATTGCTTTTAGCCTCTTGATTCAGTTCAGACTTCTTCTTGAGGTCTTTATTTGTCTGTTGACCTAATTCGAGCTCAAACCTGAGCTCTGAACCCTAAGAATGAAGCTTCTTGGCTTCTAGCATCTCCTAAGCCTCTTCTAAGCTTCATACCTTCTTCAATTGACACGGAAGGCTTCATTGAAGGCACTTAGGCCTTCAACCGAGAGAGAATTCTCTTTTTGCAGGTTGATAGACCTAAAACTCCTTCACTGCAGCTTTCTTGGCCATGGCGGACAACTATGTTATATCCCTAAAATAGGTGGACCAAACATGATAAGAACACCAAATTGGTGCTCTGATTAGGTAGAGCTTCTCAAGAGCTCTTGATCGAGCTTTGGAATGCTTGATTTGGCCCAGTCAATCAGTTGGAATCTTCATTTGAAGATTGGCCCGGATGTGGGAACTTAGTCTCACCTCGGAAACGAGTGGATGCCCCCTTGGTATAAGTTGAATTTACACTGACGCCTCTTTGATTGTAAGCGAGGGCGCAAAGAGAAATGCTTGTCTGCGGGGGCATTCATGTGCACGTGCCTGTGCTGGTGTGTGTGTGCGCAGGCGTATGCCTATGGGCATGAATGTGGGCCTGGGAGTGGGCGTGGATGTGGGCCTGTGATTGGGCCGAGAATGTGCATGAGCTAAAAATATGAAAAGTCCACCTAATAAATAAACTAGGCCCGACTGAGTAGGGTCAGGTCCCGCCCCTTGTTGGTGCTATGTATCCTCAAAAGGTCGGGCCGCTCATTAAATAAACATAATTTTGGATTAAAAAGAGGTTAATGGGCTCAATTGGATGTGAAATCGGCTAAGTGTGGACGTAAGTTGCATAATAAGGAAGAATAAGAAGAGAAGAGGATTAAGTAAAGATAAAGAGAAAGTGGAGAAGCTAAGTGAGAAAGATAAGAGAAGGGCGAGGGCATAAGAGATTAAAGAAGGAAATGAAAGAAGAAATCTGAGAAGATTAAAGGTTGAAGCTACTGTATTATTATTATTATTTTTAATTATTGTAATAAGGCATGAAACTTCTTGTAATTTCATTTTAATGCCTTATATCTTGTAATAAACAATGTTCTATTTGGATTTTAATGAAAAATCTTTCTTGTAAACATGTTTTTATTAATGGAATATTGCTTGTTTCCATGGTTAATCTTTTGTCCTATATTCATGTGCTTAAAATGTATTGTAATTATAATATGATTAATTAATTGATTGTTAATTATTCATTAGAAGGTAATGGTGAATTAGAATTCAATTATGCCTCCTAGAGAATGACCTGGACTCAATCAGTTAAAAAGAACTTAAAAATCTAAAATGACCCTATACTACATTTCTGACATAAAATTGAGTTAACCTAAGATACATTTTTGTGTAATTAATTAAGTCTAATTAACTTAATTAACTGTATTGATAATTAACCGATCAGTATTCATTTGTAGTTGTCTCAAACAAGTGTTGTAAGTTAGGTGGTGGACCTCTCTCTGGTTGTGGTTGGTTGGGAAAGTTAGGGTAGGGAGGAGGTTGAAACCTATGAATTGGAGGTGGTGGTGGTGAAGGATGTGTAAAAAGATGTGAAGGAAGTTCTTCGAAATCCTCAGATTGTGTAGAATCATGGTCATCCTCCGGATGAATAGAGTGGTGAATAGGAGTTCGAGACCTAGGAGGTACAGGATTGGATGTGGAAGGAATAGAAGTTGGAGGGGAAGCTTGGGCATCAGCACCCAAGGGAGGTACAAGCTTGGGGTTCTTGGATCTCCTACATTCCATGAGTTGGTTTTTGAAGAATGCTTTTGGAATAAGTCACAACTCACAAGAAGGAAAACAATCTATCTCAAAAATTGGAAATCCCAATCAATCTCAATAATCTCAATCAAAGACCACTTAGTATCAATCAAGTCAAGCGAGATGGAAACACGTTCTTTGCCTAGAGTCTGCTGCATGAAAATAGTATAGTACGCAAACAAATGTTTCAATACAATTGTATGCATCCTAAACAAGACCTACGTAGTGAAGACCTCCAAAATCCACCCGAAATCTGGATAAGATTGGCATGCGAATCTAGACCCTGTGGTTGCTCAAGGAGATGAGATAGAAGCCTATGTGTTTATGTACTTAAGTGATCGTGTAGTGTGTACACGATAATCAAGCAACGTAATGGCGGTGAAAATCTTAATCAAGGTTTTAAACAATGTTATTTTGGCTCCTTTCGAATTTGATTTGATATTTAAGAAATGTCTTTCATGCAACTGATCTCGCTTTTTAATCTCTTTCAAACAATTGATGGACTTTTTAAGCTTAAGTCAAATGCAAAAGATGGCAGGAGCTAAAGAAGGATAGAAATACATACTTGACTCCAGTAATTCTACAATTGTGCAATTTGACTGAATTGAAATCTAGCAGGAAATGTGAAACCTAAGTATGGATGCCTAAGAGATGCTGCTGCTAGATAAGAGATGGAGTATTTTTGGTACTTTTGATTTTATAATTTTTTTTGGATTTTCTAATGCAACATGCAAAATTAAATCAAAAAAGAAATAGATACGAAAAAGCCAAGTCGATGAGAGAGGAGCAGAGGGAGAATAGAAAGAGAGTCTAGAGAGACTAAGTTATTACAAAGATATGTGAGAACAAGCTCTCACAACTTATGCCTAACAAGATATCTTAAGTATATACCTAAGTCTAAACTACCACTATATTAATCTATACTACTTAAAACTGGAAAACTACAACTCCTGTGGGAAAAACTCCTCTTGGAAGTTGAGTCTAAAGTGTAGCAAATCCACTAGGAAGAAGACTCCACCTGTAAGAAGACACTACTAGTCCTACTGCTCCTCAAGTTATGCAAAAACACCAAATGATTAGTAAGACAATTATATACAAAAATCAATCAAAGCATAAAATGAATAAAAGAATCTATATACAACAAAGAATATGAATAAAAGAATGATAATGTACAAAGAAATCAAAAATATATACAAATAAATAATAAAAGAAAAATTTTGGCATATAGAGAGTTGCCTCACCGGTAACGGTGCCAAAAATTGATTGCAGACAATCGTGTTGCAACAAAAACAATGTTTTAAGTGTAATTGTTGAATATTTGCCACAATGCAAACAGATGTCACATCATTTTATTTATTCACTGGGAGGCAGTTATTGATATACATCATTCTTTATGTCCAAAAATGTTCTTTTATTCCAAAAATGTCAATTTTATTTATAATTTGAATGAATTGGTTAATTATTTACAAAAGAATCAATTAAAAAGTACTACAATGCCTTAAACAAATTTACAACTAACAGTCATTAAACTCTTTGTAACTAGTCTTATTAATACCAAAATATATTTACCAAAATAGCTACTAATATGTACTATATTAAGTTATATTAATACATACTAATATCTTTAGTAACATATACTATATATATAGTAACATAAATATGTGTTAGTATAGACCTTAGTGAAATATATACACAACATAAGGTCAAAAGACTACGTGTACTAACATATATACATATCTATAGTGACGGAAACATTCGTCACTAAAGCCTTAAGCCTCAAACAAGTGTTTACTACTCTATTGTTTTAATTATATTTATATATACATATTATACATATATGTATACATTATTTATATATTTTATTTATTATACATATACATTTACTATTATACTTATAGTATACACATTAGTATACTTATACACATGTAGGCACAGGCACACTTACGCACACACTGCAACACTTAGCCACATTTTCACAGCTAGAATTTATTGCCTCTCTCCTCTCTTCTTCTTTCAACACTTAGTCAAATTCCTTAGGATCTCTCTCTCTTACACTACATTTACTGTTCATCTTTACAAAAATTAGGTTTTTAATGGGCGGGCTGGCTTTTTGTGGGATACTATTTACATTAGAAATCGATGTAATAAAAGATGCATTGCAGTATAGGTCGAAATCACTCGAAAATGAATAATATTTATAACTCGAAAGATCGTCATGAAAATTCGAGGTCGAACGCAGGGAGCAAGTGCTGCAATTAATCTCAAAGATCACAATATCACCATAAATATAGGTAATTATAACAAGAAGAATAATCAGAAATGATATATCAGATATCTCAAGTTTGAAAGTGCAAAAAGATTAGAGTAAAATGGTGATTTGAATCACCAAATTACTCTTTAAATTTTACAAGTACCCAATATATGAATGTAAAGCTCAAACCACAATATATATCAACTTCCTTCAGAATATCAGACGACAGAATTGGCGCTCAGACACCTTAACCAGCAGAGGCAAAGGCCTCTCTCTTTAAACCTTCAAGTCACGCACAGAGGCAAAGGCCTCTTCTTCAACCCTCAGGGAGAAGGCACAGCAAAGGCAAAAACCCCCTACCTCTCTCTCTATTTCTTCTCCTTTCTCAGAAACCCACTCAATCGGATCTCTAACTGGGTAAACAGGTGGGTAACTGGATCAGGCTAGACCTGCGTGGCATGACCGCGGGCGAGGCATGTGTTGGGCGTGCGTGGGGACCTGACCCCCATGTCTTGGGTGAGGGGTTGGGGGAAGGAAATTAATATATCTCGCGTGGCTGCTCCGTCAGGTACCGATGTGGGACTAAAAGTCCTCTTGTTCTTCGTGCGAAGGCAGTGGATGATGTCCTTCAATTGAAGCAGCAGACGAGGTTGGGGTGTTCAATTGAGTACCTTGAAGGCTACAAGACCTGAGGCCTCGTCGATTAAGAGTTGTAGCAAGTTGATTAAAAGCCTGGAGGTGAAGAACATCCCAGAGAAGGCGATGGTGGCGATGGCTGTTCGGTGAAGAACCTTAAACATGAAAATGGCCTTATGGCCCTGTCAAAACAAGTTTAGAAGGTTCACCGTAGCGCGGCGAGTGCAATGATGGTGTTTTCATGGAGTAGAGGTGCCTGTGGTGGTGTGGCGATGTTAGCGAAGGTGTGTGGAGGGGGTGTTCGGTGGATGGATGCAGTGCGTGAACCCCTCAATTTCTTGAGGGGTTTAATCAAGCGTGGAGTTGTGAAGCTTGTGGAGTCGATGCGAGGTGGTTTGGTTGTCTATGGAGGCTGGGCGAGCTCGCTAGAGTTTGGTCGGTTGTGAAGAAGATGAAGTGCGAGAGGGTAGTGCAGTGGTCGAGTTGGAGTGCGAGTGAAAGAGAATATTGTAGAGAGGGAAAGAAAATGATAGAAAGACTTGGGGATGAAGTAGAGGGGTAGAAAGCTCCAGTGTTGGTCGACTGGAGTTGAGGAAGATGGAGAGGGCGACGAGACGACGACGAGGAAAGAGGTAGGGAAATGCCCTCTTTGACTGGAAAGGCGCACGACGAGGATAGGAAGGCAATGGGCCGTCCAATTTGACTGTTGGACGACCAGACGAGGAGAGCAGAGAAGGTCATCGGAGCAAGGTGTGGAGGTGGCCAAAGAAGGAGGAAGAAGGCTTTTCTGAGGCCAAAACTTGCTAAGGAGGTGAGGTTGTGCACGAGGAAGCTTTATAGAGCTTCAGGGCAAGCTTTAGATCAGGAAAGGGCTCTGATTGCTTCGCAGTTTACTGGGAAAGTTCCAAAAAATCCTCGAGCTCGCCTGAGCTCTAGGATTCGTTTTAGGATCCACGAGATGCCTCAATAGATTGTGAAACTCCTCAAGATTCTTCCCTCCAATTTTTGAGGGAATTGAATGGCAAATCAAGGCGAGATCCTTGATTGAAGCTCATCGGGTTTGGATTTAGGAACCTGTGCAGGATTCAGGTGGAAGGGGGCAATCGGTGAAGGAGATGACAAAAGTTGGGGGGTTTTTGTAAAATATTTCAAAAGTTAGGGATGCACATGTGATAAAAAGAGTCAGACTTGGACTGAAATGAAAACTAGGTCAAGATGATCTTTGGTTAGGCCCAAATTTTAATACAAACCTAATTCGGACCCAAGGAATCTGATGGTGAAGTCGGACTTAAGTTTTGACCAAGTTTGACTGGGTAAATTGCTCAAAAATCTAAATTAGGGCAATTATCCGTCTGAGACTCAGTTTTAGGTCAAATTGGGTTCCAATGGTCAAATCAAACATACCAAATCTTAGAGAATATTTTTCTATGATTTTTAAAAGGTTTAGGTGAATTTCATCCTGACCAGAACCTCAATTAATTAAGCAAGTCTATTTTTAGGATTTCAGATGTCCATTAATTCTTGAAATGAGTGAAAGCCCATTTCGTTCTGCATAGACCACTTATTAGACATTAATGACCATATGACCTTTAATAAACCCTTGAAATACCCCATGGTTATTCTATGTTTGTGGAATGCTGTTAATATTGCAGAAATAACCTTGTATTCTTCTCTTCTTTTCAAAACAGGATGTTATGCCCTTAGGACCTTCTGATAGATAAGTAGGAGCTTTTATCAACCTTATTAGACCAAATTAAGCTAGTTATGGCTCATGATGGTGTTGCCATTAGATACACAACACCCCATTAGGGTGGGACTATACCACTACTATGAACCAACCTTAGTTCAATTAGATGTATTTCATTTTGATTAATTTCAGGCCCAATATCAGCCCAGCACAGTGCACGGACCCTGCCCATCACTGTACACAATACATGCTCATATCATTCATATGCATGTAAAAGGGGGAGGGAATGGTGGTATCTGTGCACCGAGCGTTGACAGTGGTAATTCGCCTTATACCGCATCGTGCGCTTCTCAACACACGATGTGGGAATATCACATGGCGCTCAATTAAGCACTGTAGGTGCTGCACAGCATTTGGATTACAAGACTTTGGCCCTCGATTTGAGGGCCATAATTAAATCTAAATTGTAAATAATTTATATTTTTGGAAAGCCTTAATATAAGGCTACATGATTATATAATTTATCTATGAAATTAAGTTATTTAAATATATATTAAAATTAGTTAAATTTAGGGATTTGTATACGTTAAATTAACATTTAATTTCCTAATTAAAGTACAAATTGATAAATTAATCATGAAATTGACTTTGTACAGAGTTAATTTATATATTAAAGTACTTATTACACATTTTTAATTTATTTTAGAGTCTTTAGTTTAATTTATATACATTTAATTTAAATACATGTTTTAAATAGCTATGTACATATTTAAGTTATAAATACTGTAATATGATACAAGTACGGTACAAATAATTCAAACATACATAAAATAATATTATACTAGTGTACATGATAAATTACTTCAGTATTAACTTAATTTGCTAATTTATTTTATTTTAAAAAGTTAATAATTTATCGCCTCTCTATGCAACAGGCTAGCAGCTTGGTGACTCCCATCTCTGAAGAAGTCTGGGAAGCACTGAATGATCTGAATAATGAAGGCTCGCCTGGTCCAGATGGAATACAAGTCTTCTTCTACAAAGAATTTTGGACTATGTTGAAGGGGGAGGTAATGGATGTAGTTGGGGAATTTGAGAGGGGTAATAGTGTCGTTGACAAAATTAATAGATCCTATCTTTTTCTACTCCCAAAAAAGCCAGGTGCAAACTGCTTCTCAAAGTTTAGACCAATTACTTTGTCTAACTCCATATATTTATTGGTGAGTAAGCTTTTGGCTAACAGATTAAGGAAGGTTCTACAAGACCTCATTCTCCCAATGCAATCTGCTTTCCTCCCCAATAGGTCATTACAAGAGTCCTTTATTATGGCACAGGAGATGGTGATGGGTTGGCACAGGAGAAAGTGTAAGGCCTTCCTTTGGAAGGTTGATTTCCAGAAGGACTCGATGTTGTGGCAATATCTATGGGAAATATTCAAGAGAAGGGGGTTTCCACCTTTGTGGCTGTAATGGATGAAAAGGTGCATCACCACTGCTTCTTTCTCACCCTTGATTAATGGTAGGACTAATTAATGACGAGTAATTGGCCATCTCCTCAATATTAGGTACCCCCCTGGTTACTCTCCCTATTAGATATTTGGGCTTGCCTCTGAAATGTACTAAACTTAAGAAGAGAGACTGGCATGTTCTATTTGATAAAATCTCTGTCAAGCTACAAGGTTGGAGCAGTAAATATCTCTCTAAGGGGGGCAGACCTATCCTTTTGAACTCAGTGATAACCTCCATCCCTATTTTTTTCTTCTCTATGTTTAAAGCACCTAAGCCCATCTGGAAGCGTATTGATGTGATGCAGAAATGCTTCTTCTAGAAGGGAGCCAATCATGAAGGTAAATTTCTTCAGCCAGTGAAGTGGGATAGTCTTTGTATGCCAAAAGATCAAGGTGGTATGGGAATAAAATCTCTTAAAGAGTTCAATGATGCGTTGTTGCTTAAGTGGGCCATCAAATTGCTTAATGATGAGAATAAGAATTGGGTGAATCTTATTAAAAAAAACTATGGTAGCTCTCATTGTTCTTTGGACCGTCTTCAACCACTTAAGCCATCTCCTTTCTAGAGATTTGTGATACAAGCCATGAAGAACAACTAGCAGATGTTTCAACCAGTCTTAGGTGATGGATGCTACTTTAAGTTTGGCAAGAGGAATGGTCTTCTTTGGGTCAACTGAAGGAAGTATATCGAAGAGCTTATGCGGCTGACATGAATAAAGTGGACTCAGTTTGCAGGTTTTGGTCTGAGGGGAATGAGGCCTGGTGGATTGGTCGGGGTGAATCTAGCAGAGAAGGCACAAGAACATGGGAGGAAAAGACTAGCTTGGAGAAAGATCTGATGGCTTTTAAGCCGTTGCCTGGTATTGAAGACAAATATAGCTGGGAGGGAATTTTCACTCCTGCAAGTGCATACGAAAAGATCATGAGGCACTTCTACTCAATGGAGGTTGATGCGGTAGGGAAAAAGTTATGGCTACTGAAGATCCCAATTAAAGTCCAGATTTTTCTTTGGCTATGTAGGAGGGATGGATTGGTGATAGGTGATCTCAGACAAAGAAGATTGGGTGCTATGTTACAATCCTACTTGCTATGTGGTTTAACAGTCGATAGTTCCACTCCTTATTGCTATCATTGCACGATAGCTTTCCTTATTGTTTCAAAAAAAAGTTTATAATTTACCTAATTAACTTATTAACCTAATTACCTACGATAAATACTTAATTAAATTAATCTACAGGTATGGTACAAGATATAATACTTAGTTAAATATGTATGTATAGTATTAGATATAATTGTATACATATACATAGCTTTTATAATTACTTAAGATAATATACATTTAAGTTAATAAAAATTAATATATATAATTATACAATAAAGTTATATATATAATGAATCATCTTAAATACTTAATTTAATATATAGAATACATTTATAAGTTATATATGTACATTATTTACATATTTTACAATATATACATATAGCTTAGTATTAAATTATATTTACAAGTATAAATACTATACATGGCATTTTTAAGTATTTTTGAGTATTTTCTGATTTTTATGATTTTTATATGTATTATAGAGTAGAGGATGAGAGAGAGAGGAATTCATTTTGGTACTTTTTTAGTTTGTTCTTTTATTAAATTCCAAAGTACATCGAACCGTTGGCTGGACTGTTCTACCAAGCCGGGGGTTCAGAATACTTTGAAACTTTGCATATATTTAGAAAAATACCTAATCCTACTCAAGACATATTTATTTTATTTTTTTATGACTTTTTATCAAGTTTATTTATATGCAAAGTTAACCCAAACTAGGCCCAACGAGTGTTTAAACAAGGAACGTAAGGCCCCTAAGATGGGTTTCAATGGCTAAACAGCAAGTTTAAACACTTATAGACATTCAACACAACACATGAAAGATATTGAATCATTTAAACACAATTTATACTTTGAATTTCCTTCAATGTACATATTGGATAGATTGATACATTTCATGTTGCTGACAATGAACTTATGATCAATTACAAGCCACTTTGAAGTAAATTTGAATCAATCAATTGTATAGGAACGCCTTTTCATTAAGTTCTAACATTACAAGGTATGAATAACTCATTCAATCTCCCAAACAACTTAGCACTCCTTGAAATTCCACCTAGATCAGTACTGCTGCTGCACTTTTTAGCTGCTACTATAAGGTCAGGTCAGACCTTCTAAACCTGTTCAATCATACCTTCTTAGGTTTGAGTTGAATCAAAACAAAGCATCTTCTCATTTGGAAAACCTCCTCTTCAAAAACAACTTGAAATCAAGAATTAATTCCCAAAGATAAACCCCAAATTGGACCAACAGAACAACTACTATTGCTGCTGAAATTGTCCAATTTTGTGCACAAAATCCAAGGAAATTCACTCTAAATCAATGGAAACACTCTCATAAGGTCTGAATTCCATTGAAATCAATTCATGTGTCTAAAGGACACTAAAAACCCTAGGTCTGACCCTTCTCCCTATCATAAACGATAGGAGAGAGTGGGTCAAACTGGACGTGTAATCCATGTGCAACACAACTCAAAACCTTCATCTAACACCATTTAAGCCTAATCAATACTCTGATCAGCAGATAAATCATGTATAGATTCCATTGTATGTCGCCCACTTGGGCATTTTGATGTGAGCTCACTAAGATGAGTTGCTCATCTAGGATACCTACACACCATTGATTAGTGTTCAAATATCCAAATCGATGCTTCAGATCCATTTAGGTCACAACAGGAGCTTCAAAATCGTGCATCTAAATCTAAGCCCCTGCTACCTCAAACAATGCACAAAAATAGTGAATCAAGTTGAAATTTGGGCGTAAGCACATTAAGCAAGTAAAATCAGATCTAAATAGCTTAAGTTGCCCATTGCACTTAAACCAATTTCACATACAAAAACTCATTTCGGTCAATTAAACTTGATTAAAACTCAATTGTTCAAGAATTTTTCTGATCAGCTTCAACAATGAAATCAAGTTCAATTGACTAAATCCGTTCAATTCAAATCACAAAGAGGGTGATTGTGATCTAATGGAGTGAAAGAGATCACCCTTGAATGGAATTGAACTCACTGTGGATTTAGAAGCTATAGAGCTTTAGATCCATAGTGGTTTTAATGGATGGAGTGAATTGCGGATTAAAATACAAGGGAAATCAGTGAACATGGATTGTGATCATGGTGTGAGGAGGAAGTTGTATGGATCAACATGGATGGATGGAAATGCCTCTCTAATCAAGTGAACTCACACTAACCTAATCTACTCCTATATCTAACAATCAATCCTCCAATTAACTATCTAATTCTACTTGTAACTAATCTAGAAAGCATGAAACCTACCTAGAAAGTAATAAATCCTACTCTAAAAGGAGGAACGGGACCTTGAAGAAGATCTGCAGCTGGTGTCTTGAATGAACTTTCATTGAGTTTAAAATACATGTTGTAGTATAGTCAACAAAAGTGAATCATCATTTCAATTTATATTCTCGAAAAAACATGAGTCTAAGGTCGTTCACAGGGAGCAAGTTAAGCAAATCAATCCACTAGTCACAATTATCAAAAATAATAATGTAAGTGAATCAAATAACCAAAATGATATGCAATATATGTCAGAAATGTATCTCAAAATGTCAGGTATCAAAGTGCAAAAAGAATAGGGTAAAAATGGTGGTTGAGATGACCAAATTAACCCTAAATTCTAAGCTCTAATCAAACTCAAATATTTGAACAGTAACCACAATCAAATATGCATGACAGTATCAGAACCAAGGCAATGCAACCAATTCAAACGTTAGGACTAAAGCATAGATGCCTTAACTCCAAGGTCTTAAGAGAACCAAGGAAAAGCACAACACAAGGCACATGGCCAGCAGAGACAAGGCTCAGTAACACTTAAGAATGGCTAAGTGTTGATTAGAGGGGGAGGCACGAATCCCAAGGCTACAATGCAAAAAGCCCCTCCCTCCTCCTCAGGTCTTTCTCTTTTGCAAATTCAAACCTGAGTGAACAATAACCAAGTAGACAGATCCAGCCCAAATCCTTGTGGTGTGAACTGCAGGAGAGAGCACATGTGTAGTGCGTGTGTGGGAAGACCTCACCCTCGTGCATTCGGAGGCGACCAGCAGATGAGGCGAATTGCTTTTATGTGCTACTTTGGATTTGTCCCACATGATGTAGGAATAAAGACTGAGCTTCCTTCGCATGAAACCTGCATGAGCTGAAGCTGAAGATGATGCTCCAATTGAGGTCGAAGCTACTACCTGTTGCCTCGATTACGAACTTGGAGTGGTTCAGAACTTGAGGCCACTTCAAGCAAGGTCAGTAGTTGGTCGAGTGAGGGTCGGAAGGGGGTGGTCGGTGATGGAGAAGGTGAAGGAAGCGACGACACTCCGGCGAAGACCCGAAGAGCAAAATACAGCCTTGCGACCTTGTCAAACAAGTTCAAAAGCTTCGCCGGTGTCCGGCGAAGGTGTTAGTGGTGGAGATTAGGAGTGAGCGTGTGTGTGGAGGTGTGGCGAGGTCAGTGAGTGCGTGCGTAGATCTAGTTTTTTAGTGGGATGAAGGGATCAAGGCCCAAAATTTATTTGGGGCTTTTTATCAGTGCAACATGGCGGAGGTTGTGAAGGTGGTGGAACTGGGTTTGGTGGTCTTTGGTGTCGGTGTGAGCTTACTGGAGCTTGTGCTGACCGTGGGGAAGACGACGGGAGTGAGGGTGATATGGTGGTCGAAAGTAGAATTTGAGGGCATAGGGAAGTCTAGGGAGAGAGAGAAAGAGGATAGGGAGTTTAACTATGAGTGAGGAGTTGAGATGCGTCCGGCGTTGACCGGCAGGATGTGAGGAAGATGGAGTTGACGGCAAGGTGTTGGCGAGGAAGAAGAGGAAGGAAACTCTCTTTCTTTGGCTGGAAAGATGTGCGATGAAGAGAGGAGGACGGCGGGCTACCCGATTTGGTGGTTGGCTGGCCGGATGAGGGAGTTGGAGAAGCTCACTGGAGCTTGATGCAAGATTTGCACGATTTTATAAATGGGGGTTTTAATGTCATTGCAACGTGCAAAATTGATCAACTTTTAAATTTATATTCCTAGATAATAGTGGTATATAGGGTCATCTAAGGAGTCTATTTTGTTAGTCAAATAAGTGATTCTCTCTCTCACCTCTCAAATCAACACTTTTCTTTTTGTATTTTGATTTTTGTAAATTTTTATGTTTGGAAATAAATGAGATATGAATGCGAAGATAGAACTACGCTAAAGAAGCTATGCCTAACAACTATAACCTAAGTGAAAGAAATGGTGGTCGGAGGAGGGAGAGGTATTCCCGGTCGTTTCTTGGCTAAGGAAGAAGTTGGGAGCATAGGGGGTCACTATATATGAAGGTTTTGGGCTTCAATTGCCTAGAAACCATGAATTGGAGCAACCCCTTTTGGAAATAAGCCCTTGATTTATTGGATCTCACCAGAGTTCTGTGCTCAATATGGGAGATCGAGATTGGGTTCTTCATGAAGAGAATCTCCTTGGGATTCATCCTTCCAAGTTTGGAAGGATATAGTCGCGGATTGAGGGAGAAATCGACGATTAAAGTCTGCAGCTGCGGATTGGGAAGATGTTATCGACACTCATGGCAGAAGGGACCCATTTTTAGAAAATGATGAGAAAGCTACGGACCAAATCATAAAAAACTTCAAACCTAGGGGCCTAAGTCTAAAGAATAGAGTTTTTAAGGGCTAAAATGCAAATTAGGTCAAGATGGATTCTAATGGGCCCAAATTTTGGTGTGAACTTAATTTGGACCCAAGGAATCTAATGGTGAACTTGGATTTGAGTTTTTACCATGTTTAACTAGATAATTTGCACAGAAGCCCAAATTAGGGTAAATTTCTATCTGAAACTCTATTCTAGGTCAAAATAAGTTCAGATGGTCAAACCAAGAGTAAAAAACCTCTTAGGATATTTTTTAATGAATTTTAGGTAGTTTAGATTAATTTTATCCTGACTAGAACCTCTTCAATTTAAGTGGGTTTGATAATTAGAGTTTTGGTGTTATTTTCGACTTCAAAATGAGTGAAACCTTGTTTCAATCTATGTTGACCCACTTTTTTGACTTTTGTGCTTATTTGAATTTCAATTAACCCTTGAGTGACCCCATGGTTATTTTGCATTTGTAATGTGCAGTTAAATTGTAGAATTAACCATGTTTCCCTGTTTTCTTCTCAAATCAGAATGATGTGAAGTTGTGACCCTCAGATGATTAGGTAGGAGCTTTTATCATTCAAACCTGACTAAATGTGGCTAGTTAGGGCTCATGATAGTGTTACCATCATACCCCCATGCCTAGCTTTTTCTAGTTCCTAGCAAAATCATATGGAACAAATCAGATCTTTAAGTTAGATGCAACCGTCAAGATCCTTACTAAGTTGCATCTCTAGAAATCAGATCAAAATACCAATAATAGGCCTAGGGGTACTCAAGTACCAACCAAGATCCAGACCTGACCAGGTTCAACCTTGCGTCTGTCGTGAAGGTTTTAAGGCTTGCAAAAATTGCCTAAAGGTTCGTTGACCCCAGCAGTTAAAGCTCCCGTGCATAGACATATCAAGTCCAGGTTCAGTTTGCCAGTGCATTTTCTATAAGAGAGAGATAGAGAGGGATTTTTCATTATGAGATTTTTCTCTCTTTTTCTTTATATTCCCCTAAATCCAACATTGGATTGGCCCTAAACATGGTCTGTATTGGATTCCTTGTCCCTACCATTAATCCTTGAAGGGTCCCTGGTTTTCGATGCTTAAGGATAGCACCACCCATGGCAAACCCCAGAACCATGGCTTTCAACATTTCGGGATAGTGCCGCCCATGGCATTTTGTAGCTAAATTCAGGCCCTAGCAATCAACATTTCAGGATAATCCTGCCCATGGCACCTAAACTAGCATAAAGTGCTTATATGCCCTTGGTAGGATATTTAGATATTCTAGGAGACAAGCATTAAGGAGATGATATGTTGTTACACATCTTTGAGGGGAGTATTTTTCATTCCACCTCTTCGTGCCAGGAACTTGTCCAATCAACTTGTGTCTTTGAGCTAGTCTTAAGTCAGATCTTCGGGAAAACCTTTTTCATAATGGAACACTCTTGACATTATTTATTCATTAAGCGCACTGAACCAGATCGGTGTGTGATTTTTGGGTGCCTAGGTTACCAAGTCCCACAAACCAAAGTGCAGGCAATGAAGCCAAATAATCCCTAAGCCTTAGACTTAATACATCGGCCTTGCACTTTCCTTAACCCCTTGACGACTAATCCAGATCTTAACACATACGTGAGTGTTTAAGCCCTAGAATAAGCCCAAGAAGCCTAAGGTCAGTACTCGTCACTAATCTCCTAAGTTTGAGCCTTCCAGGTCTTAATTCATCATCCGATCCAGCCTAGAACTTAGGTGAGTTCCATACTCAATCACAAGGACTACCTTGGGTAAGTCCCGTGCAAATTGTTCCCAAGAAAGTCGGGATTATCATTGTGACTAATGAGAAAGGAGAATCTATCACAACTCGTTCAGCTTTTTCTTGGAGGGCCTGTATTGATTATAGGAAGCTGAACACAGCCACGAAAAAAGATCATTTTCCTTTGCACTTCATTGATCAAATCCATGAAGGACTAGTTGGGCAAAAGTACTTCTATTTCCTAGATGGTTACTTGGGATACAATCAAGTCCCTATCCATCTCGAGGATCAAGAAAAAATGAATTTCACCTATCCTTACGGAACCTTTGCTTTATGTAGAATGCCATTTAGCTTATGCAATGCACCTACGACTTTTCAAAGGTGTATGTTAGCCATATTCTCTGACATGGTGGGAGAGTTTATGGAAGTCTTCATGGACGATTTCTCTATTTTCAGAGAATCGTTTGATTCTTGCCTAGCTAATCTTGAAATGATCCTTAAAGGATGCATCAAAACTAGATTGGTCCTTAGCTGGGAAAAGAGCCATTTCATGACATAAGAAGGCATCGTCTTGGGTCATGTTGTCTCTGAACGGGGAATTGAAGTTGACAAAGCTAAGATTGATGCAATCTCCAAACTTCCTCCTCCCACATTTGTCAAACAAATTCGATCATTTCTTGGTCATGTGGGATTCTATAAGAGGTTGATGGGAACACCATCATGAGCCATAACTAGCTCAATTTAGTCATTATCAAGGAATAAATGCTCCTACATAACTGCCAGAGGATTGTAATTCATTGCATAATCATTCTGAGAGAAAGATAAGAAAATAGGGTTAAAATTGCAATTTTACCATCATATCATGAATGCAGTACAACCATGGGTTTTCCTAGGGGTAATTAAGGGTCAAATGGTCTTAAATATGCAACAAGTGGGTTCATACAAACAGAAAAGGGTTTTCACGTGTTTTGAGAATTAAATGACTTTTGAAACCCTAAAAATAGACCTACTTAATTAACTGAGGTTAAGGATAAAATTCACCTAAACCCTCTAAAATTCATAGAAAAATATTCTCTAGGGTTTGGTACCTTCAATTTGACTATTAGAACTCGTCTTGACCCAAAACAGAGTCCTAGGCAGATATTTGCCCTAATTTGAGTTTTTGCATAAATTACCCAATCAAACTTGGTAAAAACCAAAATTCAACTTCACCATTGGATTCCTTAGGTCCAAATTAGGTTTGTACCAAAATTTGGGCCCAATTTGAGATTGTCTTGACTTAGTTTGCAATTTGGTCTTGTCTGATTCTTTTATATCACACATATGCCCTTAACTTTCAAAATCCCTACAAAAAGGCTCCTAACTTTGTCATCATTTTCACAAATAGGTCCCCACGCCGTTTTTGGAAGGTTAAACCTTCACTATTGAGTTTCGAGTGAGGATTTCTCGCTCGATTCTCAATAAATCTCTCCCAAAATTGATATGAGGATTCATTAGGAAGTTACCTTCCATTTGAGCCATTCCTTAGGCTCTAAGCCTTTCCCAAAAGGCCATGCGAACCTTTCAAAGGTTCGGGTATCCTATTTCGCAAAACCCTTTTGATCTTGGAAGCTTCTTTCCAAGCTTGGAAGGGCTTCCTATGGCCTATAAAAGAACCCTTGTCGCACGGCCAAGCTTTTCAGCAAGTTTTGGCTTGAGAAATCCTCCTCTACTCCATCTCCGGTCACCTTCAAACTTAGCTCCGGTGACTCCTCTCCCCTCTCCTCCTCCGGCCGTCCAACCATCAAATTGGATGGCCGACTAGCTTCCCCTCATCCTCGCGAACCTCTCCTGCCAATGAGAGGTCGTGGCTTTACCTCAGTCGACATCGCCGCCTCGCCGCCTCCACTTCCTTCTCCAGCTCCAGTAGACCAACACTGGAGCCCTTCGCCTCTCTATTGTACCCCTAAGTCCCTCTATTGCACTCTCTCTCATTCTACTTCTTTTTTCCTACACTTACAACTCACTCACATTTGCTGCACCACCTGCACCCTCTACATCTCCTTCTGCTCCAGCGAAGCTCCGGCAACGCCCAACAGCCGCTCCACCGCATGAACCTCGCCACTACCACTCCCATCATCATCGCCACGACTCACCCTCCAAAAACCCTAATGAAATTTAGGGGGTAATACCCTCTACCTTCCCACCGAACACACCCACTGTCCGCCCTCATCCACCTCACCATCAGCCCTCCACACACGTCTACACACCCTCGGACCACCGCCATTGAACTCGCCTCATCAAGGCGAAGCTCCTAAAGGTACTGATTGGGGTACTTAGCCCGTGTTCGTCTCTTTCAGGTATCACATTTCCTCTGCCATTGACAAAGCTTCACGCAACCTTGAAGAAGGTGTTCTTGCGCCTGAAGCTCCAGGTGACCATCCTAGGCATTGCTGAACACCTCCAGGAAGGGTCCCAGGGCACCAATTGAAGGTGCTATCCTCAACTGCTGCTCTAATTGGAGAGCTCATCACTGCAGCAGCACACGCGAAGAAAGGGTGGGACTTTAGTCCCACCTCGGTAGCCGACAAAGCAGCACAGGTGCATAAATTGAATTCCTATTATAGCCTTATTGCCTCAGTAGCACGGGGTGAGGTCCCCTCGCACGTGCCCATGCACACCCTCGCTCGCGCTCTCGCCTTGCGGGTCTGGGCTTGATCCATTTACTCGGATACCCGGGTCAGGTCTGGTTTGTTGGTTCTGAGAGAGGAAGAAGAGAAAAGGAGAGGAGAGTGGGGGGGTTTTGCTCTGCCATCCTCCTCTTGACTCTTGTGAGTTTGAAGAGGCCTCTGCCTCTGCTGGCATGTTGAGTTCTGTGCTGCGCCTTCTCTGAAGCTAAGGGAAGAAGAGAAGGAAGAGAAAGAGAGACAGAGAAGAAAGAAGAAGAGAAGAGGAAAAGAAGAAAGAAGCCTCTCCCTGAGGCTTGAAGAGAAAAAAAGAAGAGCCCTTTGCCTCTGTTAAGGCATCCTGATACAAGCCTTTGTCGTCTGATTGCATACATTTAAGGTTTTATTTCCTTGATTGATATTGTTGATCTAGTTGCTATTATTGTCAGAAGTAATTGGTGATGCAAATCACCATTTTACTCCATTCTTTTTGCACATTGATACTTGACATTATTGATTACATCATTCTTATTTAATTCTGATTGCAAATTCTTATATCTTTGATTGTGATCTTAAGTATTAAATTGCCACTTGCTCCTTGTGTTCGACCTCAGATTTCATTCGAGTAATAAATTTTATATGTTTTCGCACTGATTTAAGCTATACTACAACATGGTGATTTTAAAACCTGTTTCAGAGCGACGAACATTTTGGCGTCGTTCCCTGGGAGCAACGCGCAATTAGATCTCTTGATTGCAATATCATATTTGGTACTAACTTGCTACATCTCTTTTGACTTTGATCTATTTCAGGGATTCATTGAAGAAAAATTAGCTGCACATCAGCCACTCCAGGGGTAGGTAAAACTTCATTCACCCTCTTCTAAGCCCTTGATTATGAAAAGCTAAAAAAAGGGAAAAATCAATTAGAGCTACTTGCATTCTATTCTTAGACAAATCATCACGTTGCCTGATTTGATACATTCTAGAGAAACATCCAAACCCTGATTTGTGCACCTACTTAAGATTTTAAGGTATCTAGGGCTATCACCTTCTTGTTTGAAGCCCTAGGTACCACATTTGAACAAAATTGAATTGGACCAAATTAGAGCAAATTAAGGTTTCTAGTTTAGGGTTTTAGAGGCACAGTTGCTTAATCAAGAATTAATCTTCCTAAATAATGTGTGCCTAAGACTTGGTTGAATTGATTTATTCAAGCAAACCCTAAAATCAGGCTCTTAATTTCATTTGAACACTAAAAGAGGGACCTAAATTTCTCAAAGGACAAAACAGGTGAAGTTGACCCACCTTGTTGGGTTAACCAATCTTCAAATTAGGTCACTTTGCACAAAAACATCTTAAAAGTTCAAGAGAAATCATAAGCACCCTTGCTCTTAATCTAAAACTGGTAGACTTAAGAGGTCAAGTCCCCATTCTGGTCTACTTGGATCATCAGTGACAAGAGAGGTCGGGTGGGGGAAACCTTGTAACTTGTGGAGGCACTCTACCATGTAGGGGTCTTCGCAGGACTCTCCCTCTCTGGCTGCCCATGTAATTCTCAGGTGGACGGCTTTCTGACTAAGGGGTATCATCTGCCTTGAACCTCTATAGTCATCTAAAATTTTTGGGTGTCTTGATTGGGTCTATCACATTCTACCCCTCATCTACTCCATCGGTGCATGTTCAGGGGGAGGTCTCTAAGACCATCCTTGAGGCCATAGTGGCAAAGCAACACAAGACCCACCCTTTCCTAGCCACAACATGCCTAAGGCCATAAACCCTAATCCTATATTGGTCATCCAGGATGCACCCATCCCTGATAAAGAACCTGGATCCATTCAAGAGGAACCCATAAAGGTTCCATTTCCTGAGGCCTTGACCAAGGGAAAGAGGACAGCCAAACCTGTGGCACCTGAGGAGGACTTGGTTAAGCTCTTTGAGAAGGTCCATATAAACATCCCCTTGATGGATGTAATATGCCACGTACCGACTTACGCGCGATTCCTGAAAGACGTGTGTACCCCTAAGCGTAAGCCGCGAACCAAAGGCGGGAACCCAATCGTATTGTCGGAGCAAGCCAACTCCATCATTTTGAGCAAACTCCTACCTAAGGCAAAAGACCCAGGCACCCCTCTGATCTCTTGTGCAATCGGTGATATACAATTTGACTGAGCTCTATTGGACCTAGGAGCCTCCATAAATTTGATACCCACATCCCTACTAGACTACTTTGAGGAATCTGAGCTTAAATTGATAGAAATGACTTTGCAGTTAGTCGATCGATCTATTAAGTCACCAAAAGAAATTCTCGAGGATGTCATAGTTAGGGTACATGATTTCTATTTTCCCATGGATTTTATTGTCTTAGACATGGATGCTCTCGAGAACTTGAAGAATACACTGATCATATTAGGGAGACCCTTTCTGGCCATTGCTAGGGCCAATATTAATTGTGAGGAGGGCCAAATTGAATTAAAATTTGGGAGCAAGACGCTGAAGATCGACATCTTTAAGGCCCAACAAGGAATTAATTGCGGGGTTATAGAACAAATCTGTGATATCGAGGCTGTGGTTGACGACCTATGTATCGAGGAAAACCTGACTATCTCTGATCAACGACAAGAAGATCAAAACCTGCAATTTGAGGAGCCTGAACATAACCTAGACACACCCATAGCTCCTTCCTTTGCTCCTGACACCCACCCTGAACCAGTTGCTGCTGCTGACAACCTAGTTATGGAATTAAAGCCTCCTCCTGATCATCTGAAATACGTCTTTTTGGATTCCAATCAGACGTTTCCTGTGATTATCAATTCCTGACTCACACTTGATCAGGAAACACACTTGATTTTTATTCTCCAACAGCATCGGAGAGCCATTGGATGGACTCTCGATGATCTGATTGGTATTAGCCCCTCATACTACACACATCACATCTACATTGAAGAGGGCTCACAACCATCCCATGAAATGTAGAGATGCCTAAATCCAAACCTGCAGGATGTCATGAAAAAGGAGATCATCAAGTGGTTAGATGCAGGGATCATCTACCCGATCTTCGACAGTCGTTGGGTGAGTCTAATTCAAGTTGTGCCTAAGAAGGCAGGGCTCACCATCACCATGACTGAAATCGAAGAAATCATATCGACCTGTATAGCGAACTTGTGGAGAGTCTGCATTGATTATAGAAGACTCAATTCCTCCATGAAGAAGGATCATTTCCCACTACCGTTCATTGATCAGATACTCGAGAAACTAGCGGGAAATCGATTCTTCTGCTTTTTGGATGGGTACTTCGGTTATAATCAGGTCGCAATCCATCATGAGGACCAAGAGAAACCACCTTCGCCTTCCTCTTCAGAACATATGCATTTCGAAGGATGCCGTTCGATCTCTGCAATGCACCTGTTACTTTTTAGCGATGCATGCTTTCCATATTCTCAGATATGGTAGGTGAATACCTTGGGGTCTTTATGGATGACTTCTCAGTATTGGGAGAATCTTTTGATGATTGCCTCCTACACTTGGTCCAAATCCTCAGGCAGTGCATTGACGTGAATTTGGTTCTTTCCTAGGAAAAGAGCCACTTCATGGTACCTGAGGGAATTGTCTTGGGGCATCTTGTCTCTAAAAAAGGCATCCAGGTTGATCAAGCCAAGGTAAATCTGATTTCCAAACTCCCTATGCCTAGCTCGGTTAAAGACATCCGATCCTTTCTGGGGCACGTCAGTTTTTACCGTCGATTCATTCCCGATTTTTCAAAAATCGCATGCCCCCTAACTAATCTTCTATTTGCGGATGCCCCCTTTGAAATTTCTGAGTGCACTTAGGCATTTGAGATCCTACGTGATTGAGTTACCTAAGCACCTATCCTGCAGTCCCTAATTGGTCTCAACCCTTTGAGATCTTGTGCGATACATCTGATTATGTTGTGGGTGTGGTACTTGGGCAGAAAATAGATGGGAAACCCATGGTCATCTATTACGCTAGCAAGATAGTTGACGAGGCTTAGCGTAACTACACAGTTACTGAGAAAGAGCTGCTAGCCGTCGTATTTGGCCTGGAAAAATTCAGATCTTATCTTTTGGGTTCCCATGTTATCATATACTCGGATCACACTACTGTGAGGCACCTCCTCGCGAAGAAGGATGTGAAACCTCTACTAATCCACTGGATCTTGCTGTTGCAAGAATTCGATCTCGAGATTCGCGATAAAGTGGGAAAACAAAATGTGGTAGCTGACCATTTGTCCCATCTTCCTTTCTCTGTCATCAACTTGTCTGGTCCGATCACCGAGCATTTTCTGGATGACCACCTGTTAGCCATTCATAGTCTCCCATGGTTTGCTGATATTGTTAATTACTTGGTTACGGGGAAAGTTCCGCTAGATTGGGCAACTTCGAGGCGGGACAAATTGATTGCCGAGGCCAAGTACTATATTTGGGAGGAGCCATACCTTTTCCACATTGACAATGATTAGGTATCCAGATATGCATTCTTGATGACGAGGTCAATGACGTTATCTCATTCTATCACAACTAGGCCTGCAGTGGCCATTTCTCTGGGTGTAAAACCGCAGTGAAAATTCTCCAGTGTGGGTTCTTTTGGCCCACTTTGTTCAACAATGCACAAACATATTATAAGGCATGCGCCCGTTGTTAGACCCTCGGCAACATGGGCCCACGGGATATGATGCCCTTGAACGCGATTATTGTGTGAGAAATCTTTGACATATGGGGAATTGATTTCATGGGACCCTTTCCTAGATCTAACGGCTTCGAGTACATTCTACTCGGTGTTGATTACGTCGCTAAATGGATCGAAGCCTCCCCACGAGAACTATTGATCATAAAGTTATCCTCTGATTTATTTAGGAGAACATCTTTACCAGATTTGGGGTTCCTAAGGCAATCATCAGCGATGGCGGGTCTCATTTCAATAGTGTGCACTTCCAATCCCTGATGAAAAAGTACGGGGTGACGCAACTCCTTACCACCCCAGACTAATGGACTGGCTGAATTGTCGAATCGAGAGATCAAGAAGATCCTTCAGGTCACTGTTCGGCCTGATAGGAAGGATTGGTCTACTTGCCTTCTGGAAGCTTTGTGGGCCTATAGGACCGCCCACAAGACCCAATTAGGCATGTCTCACTTCAGATTAGTGTACGAAAAGGCATGTCACCTTCCCATCGAGATGGAGCATAAGGCTTATTGGGTAGTACGGAAGTGCAATCTGGATCTAATGATGGCTGGAATACACCGCCGGTTGCAATTGAGCAAGATCGAGGAATTACACAATGATGCATATGATAACTTGCGTATCTACAAAGAGCGGATTAAGGCCTTTCATGACAGGCACATTGTGCGAAAATCTTTTCACCCTAGTCAAAAAGTTCTACTCTTTGATGCCAAACTAAAACTGTTCCCAGGAAAACTTAGATCAAAATGGGTTGGGCCATTCTTGGTGAGATGAATCTTTCAAAATGGAGCCATTGAAATTAGCGAACTCAGCCTTGATTTTGAACCTTTTGTCGTGAATGGTCAGAGACTCAAACCATTCGTCGAACTCACTGACTCAAACTTGGCTGAGGTATCTTTTGCCCTCCATTCTCCCTGAGCTCATTGTGCCTAGCTGATGGCGTTAAACTCAGTGCTTAATGGGAGGCAATCTGTTATCTTTTTGAAAAATCCGAAACCCTTCTTGACACATCTTATGCTGAACTCATATTGCACTTTAGGGTTCGTCCATTAGAACAGCTGACTCCACCTCTAGTACACGTACCCGAGCTTGAAATCATTCGCAATGGTCACCCTGACCCTCCACCTACCCAAAACCTGTTCTAATGTACGATCTAAGCTAAATTCAAATCCACCTAATTTACAATGAGGACATTGCAAATCGTAGGCATAGGGGTATTAAAGTGCAAAACGCTATGAGAATCACTTCACAAGAAAGGGTTTCATAAAAAAAATTACATATTCCAAAAGCCAAAAAAAATAAAAAATTGAAAAAAGAAGGAAAATGGAGAAGGGAAGAAATTTTGAAAGATCAAATTGCATATCATTTTTGAGGAGGAAAAGGGGAGGTGATATAAATGTTAAAAAGGAGCACAATTTGAAACTAAAAGAGATAGTCATTTGTAAAAGATTAAGGAATCTACTTATTTCTAGAACAAATAAAAAAGAAAGAAATAAAAAGACAAAAAGTGCTAAAGGACAAAAGAGATTTGTATGAATGCTGATCTTAGGTCTCTTAGGCTGTGATTTTAAGCTTAAAAATTCAAGTATTCGTTAAGATCTTGATAGTCCTCAAGAGGTTGGGGAAAATGCGAAGTTTAAGTATTAGGTCTAAGGCTTAGGGATTATACAGCCACGTTAACTGACCTCTGGTTTGCGGGACTCGGTAACCTAAGCACCCCAATCCACACATAGTTTGGTTTAGTGTGCTTAATTATCAAAATTACGCAAATGCATTAAATCTATTTTGAGAAAAAGCTACCTAGATTAGGAGTGGCTGATCAACACAAGTTGATTTGGAAGAGTTCCCGATGCGGAGAGGCGAGAAATTCCCCTCGAAGATGCGCAATAACATACCGTCTCCTCGGTGCTTGTCTCCTAGGATATCTAAATATCCTACCAAGGGCATGTAAGCACCTTGTGCTGGTTCAGATGCCATGGGTGGCATTTTCAAGAAATGTCAATTCCCAGGGTCTGGATTTAGCTACAGAATTTCATGGGTGAAATTATCTTGAAATCTCGAAAGCCAGGGTTCTGGGGGTTGCCATGGCGATGCTATCTCGAAGCATGGATTTCCAGGGATCCTACAAGGATTGATGGTGGGAGCTAGGAATCCGATACAGACCATGTTGTAAAGCCAATATGAAGCTAGAAATAAAGAAAGAAAAGAGAGAGAAAACTCTCCAAAACCAAAAAAATTCTTCTATCGCTCTTACAAAAACGCATTGCAAATTATCGGGGCTAAACATGTTACAAGCACGGGTGCTTTAACTGCGGAGTTCAACGAACCGTAGATTAGTTCCTGTGGGCCTTAAAAATCTTCGCAGCAGATTGAGGCTAGAGCTAGTCAGGTCCGGATCTTGGTTGGTACTTGAGTACCTCTAGGCCTACTATTGGCATTCTGACCTAATCTACAAAAGAAAGCACATGTCAGAGTTCTGAGCATAAAAAGGCATGGTATAGAATTTAAGTTAATTCCATGAGATCTTGCTAAGGAACTAGCAAAAGCTAAGCATGGGGGTATGATAGGAACACCATCATGAGCCATAACTAGCTCAATTTAGTCATTATCAAGGAATAAATGCTCCTACATAACTGCTAGAGGATTGTAATTCATTGCATAATCATTTTGAGAGAAAGACAAGAAAATAGGGTTAAAACTGTAATTTTACCATCATATCATGAATGCAGCACAACCATGAGTTTTCCCAGGGGGTAATTAAGGGCCAAATGATCTTAAATATCCAACAAGTGGGTTCATACAGACAGAAAAGGGTTTTTGTGTGTTTTGAGAATTAAATGACTTCTGAAACCCTAAAAATAGACCTGCTTAATTAATTGAGGTTATGGCCAGGATAAAATTCACCTAAACCCTCTAAAATTCATAGAAAAATATTCTTTAGGGTTTGGTACCTTCAATTTGACCATCATAACCCGTCTTGACCCAAAATAGAGTCCTAAACAAACATTTGCCCTAATTTAGGTTTTTGTATAAATTACCTAGTCAAACTTGGTCAAAACCAAAATCTAACTTAACCGTTAGATTCCTTAGGTTCAAATTAGGTTTGTACCAAAATATGGGCCCAATCTGAGATTATCTTGACCTAGTTTGCAATTTGGTCTTGTCTGATTCTTTTATATCACACATATGCCCTTAACTTTCAAAATCCCTACAAAAAGGCCCCTAACTTTGTCATCATTTTCACAAATAGGTCCCCACACATTTTTTGTAATGCTAAACCTTCACCATCGAGTTTCGAGCGAGGATTTCTTGCTTGATTCTCAATCAATCTCTCCTAAAATTGATATGGGGATTCCTTGGGAAGTTACCTTCCATTTGAGCTATTCCTTGGGTTCTAAGTCTTTCCCAAAAGGCCATGCGAACCTTTCAAAGGTTTGGGTATCCTATTTCGCAAAAACCTTCCTAGCTTGGAAGCTTCTTTCCAAGCTTGGAAGGGCTTCCTATAACCTATAAAAGAACCCTTGTCGCACAGCCAAGCTTTTCAGCAAGTTTTGGCTTGAGAAATCCTCCTCTACTCCATCTCCGGCCACCTTCAAACTTAGCTCCGGTGACTCCTTTCCCCTCTCCTCCTCCGGCTGTCCAATGATCAAATTAGATGGCCGACTAGCTTCCCCTCATCCTCGCGAACCTCTCCTGCTAATGAGAGGTCATGCCTCTACCTTAGTCGACGTCATCGCCTCTTCGCCTCCACTTCCTTCTCCGGCTCCAGTCGATCAACACCGGAGCCCTCTGCCTCTCTACCACGTCCCTAGGTCCCTCCATCGCTCTCTCTCTCTCTCTCATTCTACTTCTTTTTTCCCGCACTCACAACTCACTCACACTTGCTGCACCACCCGCACTCTCTTCATCTCCTTCCACTTCGATGAAGCTCCAGCGACGCCTAACCGTCGCTACCACTCCCATTAGCATTACCACGACTCACCCTCCAAAATCCCTAAAGAAATTTAGGGTTTAACACCCTCTACCTTCCCACCGAACACACCCACTGTCCGCCCTCATCCACCTCACCATCAGCCCTCCACACACGTCACACACCCTCGGACCACCGCCATTGAACTTGCCTCATCAAGGTGAAGCTCCTGAAGGTACTGATTGGGGCACTTAGCCCATGTTCGTCTCTTTTAGGTATCACGTTGCCTTCGCCATTGACAAAGTTTCATGCAATCTTGAAGAAGGTATTCTTGTGCCTGAAGCTCTCGGTGACCATCCCAGGCATCGCGGAACACCTCCAGGAAGGGTCCCAGGGTGCCAATTGAAGGTGTCATCCTTAGCATCTGCTCCAATTGGAGAGCTCATCACTGTAGCAGCACACGCGAAGAAAGGGTGGGACTTTAGTCCCACCTCGGTTGCTGACAAAGCGGCACAGGCGCATAAATTGAATTCCTGCTATAGCCTTATCGCCTTAGTAGCATGGGGTGAGGTCCCCTCTCACGTGCCCACGCATGCCCTCGCCTGCACTCACGCCTCGCGGGTCTGGGTTTGATCCATTTACCTGGATACCCGGGTCTGGTCTAGTTTGCTGGTTCTGAGAGAGGAAGAAGAGAAAAGGAGAGGAGAGTGGGGGGGGGTTGCTCTGCTGCCCTCCTCTTGACTCTTGTGAGATCTGAAGAGGCCTTTGCCTTTGCTAGCGTGTTGAGTTCAGTGTTGCACCTGCTCGAAGCTAAGGGAAGAAGAGAAGGAAGAGAAAGAGAGATAGAGAAGAAAGAAGAAGAGAATAGGAAAAGAAGAAGAAAGAAGCCTCTCCTTGAGGCTTGAAAAGAAAAAAAGAAGAGGCCTTTGCCTCTATTACGGTATCTGATACAAGCCTCTGCCGTTTGATTGCATACATTTGAGGCTTTATTTCCTTGATTGATACCGTTGATCTAGTTGCTATTATTGTGAGGAGTAATTGGTGATTCAAATCACCATTTTACTCCATTCTATTTGCACATTGATACTTGACATTATTGATTACATCATTATAAATTAATTTTGATTGCAAATTCTTATATCTTTGATTGTGATCTTGAGTATTAAATTGCCACTTGCTCCCTGTGTTCGACCTTGGATTTCATTCGAGTAATAAATTTTATATATTTTCGCACTGATTCGAGCTATACTACAATGCAATGATTTTAAAACCCATTTCAGAGTGATTAACAGAGGTTCATCAAGGACTTCTCTAAGGTTGCTTGCCCTCTGAGCAACCTTCTCGCCAAAGATACGCTGTTTGATTTCAACGAATCATGCCGTAAGGCATTTGATTTTCTTAAAATGGCAGTCACTAGTGCTCTGGTATTGCAACCACCTGTTTGGAAAACCCCATTTGAGATGATGACCGACGCTTCTGATTACCCGGTCGGGGTTGTTTTGGGTCAAAAGATTGACAGGAAACCCTCTGCCTTCTACTATGCTAGCAAAACTCTAGACGAGGACCAAAGGAATTACATTGTTACTGAGAAGGAATTGCTAGCTGTAGTATTTGCTTTGGAGAAATTCAGGGCTTATCTCTTAGGGTCTCACGTCATAATTTACATCGACTACTTGATCTTGAGACATCTCTTGGCCAAAAAGATGCCAAACCTCGGCTTATCTAATGGATTCTTTTGCTTCAAGAATTTGATCTTGAAATCAAAGATAAATCCAGGGCACAGAATGTGGTGGCAGATCATCTTTAGAGACTTCTAAGTGATTCTTCTCATCTGGATATTCCGATTGCTGATACTTTTCTCGAAGAAACTATTCTTACAGTATCAGGTGTCCAAACCCCATGGTTTGCAGACATTGTAAATTATTTGGCCGTTGGTCAAATCCCCTAGGATAGGACCAAGCAACAACGAGATAGACTCAAATCTGAGGCCAAATATTACTTTTGGGAGGACCATGAACTGTACTGCATCGGCTCTAATCAGATTATTCGCCGATGTGTTCCAGAGAATGAATTCCAAAGTATACTCGAGTTCTGCCATGCATCTGCGTGTGGTGGACATTTCTCCGGGAAAAAGACGACTGCAAAAATTTTGCAATCTAGATTCTATTGGTCGTCTTTATTTAAGGATGCCTAGGAATTCTTGTGGTCATGTTCCCGAAGCCAGGCACTTGGGAGCATAACTAAGAGAGATATGATGCCTCTAAACCTGATTCTTTCCATCGAAATCTTCGATGTTTGGGGCATTGATTTCATGGGATCCTTCCTCCCTTCATTTAGACACAAGTACATTCTCGTCGATGTTAATTACGTGTCCAAGTGGATTGAGACTATTCCCATCTGAACCAATGACCATAAGGTGGTACTCATTTCAGTCGATTCGGGATTTCGAGGGCCATCATCAGCGATGGTGGTACTCATTTCACTAATGCCCAGTTTCGTAGTTTTCTGGCTAAATACAGGGTAAATCATAGAATCTCCACACCTTACCACCCCCAGACGAATGGACAGGCTGAGATCTCCAATTGGGAGATCAAAAATATTCTGCAGAAAACGGTTAGACCTGATCATAAAGATTGGACTCACAAGCCTAAGGATGCTCTTTAGGCCTACAGTACGGCATACAAAACGGCTATCGGCATGTCACCATTTTGTCTGGTGTATGGAAAGGCATGCCATTTACTCGTAGAGATTGAACATAGGCCATTCTGGGCAATCAAGCAATGTAATTTGGATTTGAGTTTAGCTGGAAAGACCAAGAAACTCCAATTATCTAAGTTAGAGGAGATTAGAAATGGTGCATACTAGAATGCTAAGATCTATAAGGCTTGGACCAAAACTCTTCATGACCAATTGATATCCTGAAAGAGTTTTGAGCCTAACTAGAAGGTTTGGCTTTTTGATTCTTGACTTAAGTTCTTTCCCGGCGAACTTAGGTCAAAATGGAATGACCCGTTCATCATCGATCAGATATTTCCAAATGGGGCTATTCTGATCTCTGACCCAAAGATAGGTAATTCTTTTAAAGTCAACAATCAACGTCTGAAGCCTTTTGTTGATCGTATTATTCTAGAACCCATCTCAGACATGGTTACTCTACTCATTTCATGATTTCATTGGCTGGACTTCTTCTAGTTGATGGCATTAAACTTAGCACATGTACAGTCTGACTCAGAGTTGACCCGAGCATCATATTCAGGTGATATCTTCTACATTCTACCTTTCCTTTCCTGTCATTTATTTTGAATGAGGACATTGCATCAGCTAGGCATAGGGGGGTGGATTCATTTTTGAATCATTTTGTTAGCTCTATGAATTCTTGTAAATTCTACTTATTTTTTCTATTCTTTATTAAAAAAATTGAATTAGGAAAGAATAATTGGGCATTAGGATTTTTCAACCTTAGGGAATAATATAGTAGGATCTGAACACTTAGACCCTTCAGGTCTTCGGGCTTAATTAGCCCGGGTGTCCATTAAAATGTGGATTTGCTTATTGAGTCCTCACCATTCTGAATTTATGTTAAATTGGTTAAATAAGTTGGGGTGATAAGTACATAACTTATCAACCTACCCTCTGATTTGAGGGGATTTTAAGTCTAAGCAACTACACACTATTTGCATTGACTCACTTTTTAGCGATTTTTATGGAAATTGGGTAGCTAATGAACCTTCTAGGGTGGTATGGCTGGCAAGTTATCGTGGGTAACAATCCAAAGGTAGGTTGTCCAGAGCCCAGTCACACAACCATTCTTTTCTTGCTGCCTTTAGGTAAATCTTAGATCAGGGAAGCCACCTACTTAAAAAAAAAAAGAGAAAAAATAGGGAGAAAAGAAAAGAAAAAGAAATAAGCCACACTTCACCGCACGAGTATGGCTGGCAAGTTATCGTGGGTAACAGCTCATTGGTAGGTTGTCCAGAACCTAACTCAAGAAATGCACGTAAAATTCCAGAACACTTAGGAAGAAGCGGAGAAGTAGAGTAAGCTGGGGAGATATACACTGGGTTTGCCCTTGTGTTGACCACATAAAAATAAAAGTAGGGAGAAAGCTACCGGTCGAATAGATACACCTTTAGATAGAATTTCTTTTCAAGTTCACCTAGGAGTGTAGAAACTCAAAGTCCGTTCTAATCACCGATCAGTGAGTATCACATTTCACATAGAGATGCTTAGAACTTAGGGTTCTCTTCGAGTCTTGAGTGGGTTGAGTGGTCGTAGAAAGCTGCTCCGAAACCCTAAACTCAAAAATTCAAAATAATTAGAAAAGAAGAAAGGAAGAAAAAAAATCCTCCTTTGAATAAGGCGAGGGCTTGGGGCGGTCAGTATTTTGGCAGACACCCAGGCGCTGTTGTGTCTTTGTAGTTCAGGTTCTTAGTAAAAACTACTAGTGTTGAAAAATAACTTTTGCCCAAGAAATCTGACCTAATTCTTTTATAAATAGCATATAGTTTTTGCTAGGGACTAGCAAAAAATAGTCATGGGAGTGTGATGCGTATGCATCTAAATGGCCTAAAAAGTCTATTTATGCATGTTCTTAGTATCATAATTGCATCATACATATTGCATAACATGCATTATCTTGCATCTAGGTTAGGTTGTGTAAATTTTAGGTTAATTTCCTTTTTCTGTGGTCAGGTAATAGGGAAATATTCATTCAGGGCCTCGGATCGAAGATCTAACCGTACGGATCTGATCAGGACGACGATCGGAGTTCAACAACTCCAAGATCGCCCCGATCGGACTTCCGTAGCATCATATATAATCCGAGGAAGGTCAAAGATCAAGGGCCAAGATGGTGTAAATCCGCACTTCAGATGACAAATCCAACCACATGGATGGGTTCGGATTGACGATCGCAGCCCAACAACGTGAAAATCGGTCCAATTCGACATCCGTGGCACCATCTATAAGACATAGAAGATGGACGGCCAAGATGGCACCATGTGGCGCCATCTCAACCGCCCAATCGGCTCAAGGACCCGCTGCTGCACTTTATCTCCTCAACTACGCAGGTGATCTTAGCCGTTGGAACAAGATCCAACGGCTGAAAGAGCTCATGCCCAAATCCAAAGCACGCCCTCTCCACATTTGAACGCATAGGATTAGATGATCTCAACAGTTGGATCACCATCCAACGGTTGTGAGCACCCATCCTTAAAACATCTGTGCAACCAAAAGCACACCACAGCGTAGCAGTTAAGGCATTTCACAACAGGGGAGCGTGGGTTTGAGCTATGACAATGTGCTCTCTCTTTGTGCATGAGGAAAATTGGGTCGCCCAATCTGAGATCAACACCTCAGATCAAGCCATCGAATGCATGCGTGATTCAACTTCCAATTTCACGCGTAATCGTGCACACCCTCAGTGTGCGATCAGGTGCATCCAAGTAGAATCCATCGGCTGATGGGGATGAATCCTTCGTGCGATGAAGGCGCAGCCAAAGACATCTTTAAGTCTTTCGATCCTGCGATCGGATGGTTGAGGATCAAAAGACGTGCATGTGCATTAAGGAGGTGAAGAGGAAGAGGCACGCAGGCGGGCGTGCACGTAAGGCCACGATTAGGGCTTTAGTGACACTTTTAATCAATCACTAAAGACCCTGACATTAAATTTTTAAGTGAAATGACCTTTGTACCCCCTCCAATCTTCACCTATAAAATGCCCTACGACCCCCACACTTTCTTCATCCCTTCCTTCACTTCTCTCCCTCTCCAAAGCTCTAAAGAAGCTTGTCCTAAACTCGAGATGCTCCTTTAGAGCCAAAATCAAAGTTTTCTCCCCCCATTTCGGAAGTGGATCTCGCAACGACAACATCGCCTTGCCTTGCCCCCTGTTCTTCCTACTCCATTCTTCTTCCATCTTCGTCCTTTGTCTTCTAGGTGTCGTCCTGTCTGGCTCGTCCCCCAAGCAACCGTTGAGGAGGATAACATCTCTCTCCCTTCTTTATTGCTTTCTAGAATAAATTTCCCTCTTTCTAGTTGTAATTATTTCTTGGTTTCTAGTTGTAAAAGAATATTCAGTTGAAAAGTTATTGTTCTCTCTCTCTCTCTTAGTGTTAATATCAAATTCATTGTGATTATCTCGCTTTTAAAACAAAAATACCAAAAAAATATGAGCGCGGATTTTAGATCGACATAGCCTCCTTGTGTTCGACCCGGAATCTCTTTACGAATTTCGGTAAAAATTTATTTGTTGACAGATTTCTTTGCAAATCATACTACGACGATGGGTTTTCAAAATCTAATCCTTTTTGCGTAGATCTTCCGCTTCAACAAGACCTTTCCATTTCTCCATTTCTCGAAATGGACTCTAATATGCAGGTATCAGGCACAACCAAACTCATCCCAAATTAATATTTTGCTTTTGATTTTCATAAATTAGGGATGCATGTTTTAATCTTTGTTTTCACCATGTGCGCACAAAGGGGTTAACTGTTAACTGTATTTGGGATGATATCACTAGAGTCCACATTGTTGGTGCTAGAACACCACGATCATTTGTTTTGATGATAACAAAACACGTGTTATTTAACATTTGCAATTTGAGTCACAGATTTCAGGTCAATTGCAAATGTGGACGTGTTTAGACGGAGTTCGAGCTCGCATCCAGGACGGATTGGAGGAGCTTGACGGAAAACAGAGGAGGTTCGCGTGGAGCGAAAGATTGGAGATGGAAGACAAGAAGAATAGGATAGATTCTTTTTTATCCTTTCATGTATCTCTTGTATTTATTTTCTTGCTCTTTTTGATTCCTTAGAACATTATGTTAAAGAGCCTCAAAGTACCCTAACAGTAGTCCTAGGAACACCTGCACAACCCTAGGATACGTAGGTTTTCTGTAAAACACTTAGAAAACCAATATAGGGTTAAAACTGACTTTCCAGACGTCTAATTCACGAATCAGACGTCTGATAAAGGATTTTAAGACGTCTGACTGTTGTTTCAGACGTCTGATAACTGTTAGGCTGGACATAGTTAGTTCTGTCTGATGAATTCAGACGTCCAGACCTTATACCAGACGTCTGATGAATTTGCCAGACGTCCAATTAGTGGACCGTTGGCTGGCTTAGAAGACACTCAAGATTATGACCGTTAGAGCCTTATCAGACGTCCATAGGACTTTACAGACGTCTGATAATTGACCGTTTTGCCTCGACTGACCCGAAAATCTCTTCTCAGAGATTTTCTAGCCGTTGCAAATCCATTGCGTAGTAAAAGTTGGTTTCCAGACGTCCAGGCATAGTGCCAGACGTCCTGTTTGTCGTCTGATCGACTTGCACAAGAACCCTGTTTAGATCTAATTCAAGTCAGGGAGAAACCCGCATAGAATCAGACGTCTGACCTTGGAATCAGACGTCTTAAAGTGGCCTTCCAGACGTCTGATGCCAGAATTAGACGTCTGATAACCCTGTAAAATGCAATCATTGTCCTGATTTCGGCCTGATTCTCTTGGACTTTGTTCCCAACGGCTATAGAACCTTTCCTAAGCCTTCTAAAGCCTTCCTAAGGCCTCTATAAATAGAGGGGAACCTTTGTAACACTTGGTGAAAAGAGAAAATAAGAGACACACTTAGAAAAACAAGAGACACAAGATATACACTCTCACACTCCTTTGTGTCCAAAAAAGGATCTTGCTCTCCAAGCTCAAGCTCCATCATCTTGAGAGCTAAATTCAGTTTGCGCGCCCGCTCTCCCGCCGTAGATAACGAGAGCGACGTAGCGCCATCGCGTGGCACACGCACCGCGTCATCGTCGACGCACTCCTTGCAAAGGGGAGTTTCCTATTTCCTATAGAAGCTAGGTTTAATTTTGTTGGCTCTATAGGACTGTTGTTTTATTTTATCTTTGTATTTTGGTTGGGTATTCGCTTTGCGAATTCCCGTCTCCTTCGTGGGACAAAATCCTTCTCGTGGAGAGAAGGGGTTGAGGAACGCTACCCTCGTACTTGTAGCGTGGTTGTATTGAGGTTGAATCACCCTCGTTCAAAGTGATTCGGTTAGTGGATTTGATCAACTAGGTTGATCGGAAAATCCTAACTCGAGAGGGTTAGGTGGTGGTTTTCACCCGGTTTGGGTTTCCACCTAAAAATTCTTTGTGTACATTGTGCGATTGATTTTTGTGATATTGCTTTATATATTTCAATTCACCCCTCCTGGTAGGAACCTTCACACATTACAATTAAAGTTACTGCAGTTAAGCAAATTTGGGTTCATTAAAGTTGTTGCTAAACCTTCTGTGCTTGTTCAAAAGAAAAAAAAGTCATACTTGTCACTTGTTATTAGTTATTACATCTATTTGTCACTGTGATAAAACTCATACTTGTGAATCATTTAATGAGTCAAATTTGAATAAATTTTTGGTGGATTGTGATTGTTTTTCAATTTATAGATTGTTAGTGGTAGTGATGGACTTAAATGGTCACTTTACTTTCATTGGTATGATCAAAGTTAACACTATTGTGTAGGAAGTAATTGATTTTAATTCAATGTGTGTTATTTAATTTATAGATTGTTGGTGATGGTAAATGATAACGAGACTAATCGAAGCACACAAGTCACACTTGAGAATGCTAGACCTAGTAAGAAAAAGAATGCTTGTGTAATGAAAGAAAAGGAAAAATGCAAGAGAAAAAGAACCTCAAGGGCATGGAATCATTTTGACATAATTGAGAGGAAAAATGAAGATGATTCGAAAAAGGCTAGGTGTAAGCATTGTGGTATTGGGTTGATTTATAGGAGTAAGACGCATGGGACAACGAATCTATTACATCACATTGATGATACGTGTCCTAGAAGAGACACACGGAATATTGGGCAACTTGTACTTACTCATGATTCAGGATCCATGACAATGAGATCTAATGTTCTTGATCTGAAAAAATTTTGTGAGCTATTATCTCGTCCTATCATTAAGCATGATCTTCCATTCTCTTTTGTAGAATATGATGGTATAAGAGAAATTTTCAGTTATGTGTGTAATGATATAAGAGTGATATCACGTAATACTACTAGATCTGATGTGATAGAGATATATACAAGGGAAAAGAAGTCTCTCAAATCATGTTTATCTTCTATTTCTGGAAGAATTTGTTTTACTATTGATTTATGGACTTCAATAAACACTGATGGATACATATGTCTTACATCACATTATGTTGATGGTGATTGGAAATTACAAAAGAAGGTGTTGAATTTTTCCATTCTTCCTATACCTCACACAGGTTCTGCTATATATGAGAAAATTATGGAGATA
Source organism: Thalassia testudinum (assembly GCA_037157565.1). Taxonomy (NCBI): domain Eukaryota; kingdom Viridiplantae; phylum Streptophyta; class Magnoliopsida; order Alismatales; family Hydrocharitaceae; genus Thalassia; species Thalassia testudinum. The sequence goes on from JAZHRO010000055.1 coordinate 125,276,969, forward strand.
TTAAATGAATGGAAACTAGAGAAGAAAGTCTTCTGTTTTATGTTGGATAATGCATCTTCCAATGATGCATTTGCACGATACATGAAGGATCATCTTTCTTTGAGTGATTTGTTGGTGAGAGGTGGTAGGTTTTTTCATAATAGATGTTGTGCTCACATATTAAATTTGATTGTTAAAGAAGGCATGCAAAGCATCCATGAATCGACTAATAAGATTAGAGAAAGTGTAAAATATGTGAGAGGATCACAAGTACGGAAACAACGGTTCATGCAATGTGTGAAACAAGCATCTCTTGATGGGAAAAAAGGGTTAAGGCAAGATGTTCCCACAAGATGGAACTCCACCTACTTGATGCTTGAGAGTGGACTACACTATAAAAGAGCTTTCTCTCATTTTAAGCTTATGGATGCATCCTACATTCATTGTCTTTCTGAAGAAGAATATGATTTTATTGAAAGGATAAACAAGCTACTGGTCACATTTTACAATGCAACTTGTGATTTTTCAGGTACCTAACATTCTTCTTCTAGTTGGTGTAATCTTCAAATTAAAGGAAATAATTTTTTATTAATCGATATATTTGTTCTATTTAGTGTTTAAGGTGTAAAGTATGTTACAATAAATTTGTACTTTCCTCATTTTTTTTGATCCAGTATGAGTTGATGGAAGCAATTAATTCTGGAGATAATTTTTTACAAAGCATGGCTTTTCCCATGTTTGAAAAATTTAAGAAGTATTGGAGTAGTCATAGCATCATTCTTGCAATTGCTATTGTCTTAGATCCTAGGTACAAATTAAGGTTTGTAGAGTTCTCTTATAATAAGATCTATGGACCTAACTCCATTGAGTTTGAAGAACTTAAGGATGAGTTGTTTGCTCTTTTCAATGAGTATATGTGAAGTAACACCACAAACATAATGAGCACAACTCCTTCATCATGGGCTACTTGACTTCTTGAAGCTTCTCCCAAGGCAATGGCAATTCGTGCATCAAGAAATTTGTTTGCGATAACCTCAACATTCATATCCTATTTATTCATAACTTTCAAATTACAACAAATTGATGTATTACATATTTTCATAATACTTGTCTTATTGTATAGGAGTTCGACGATCAAAATATTTTGAATGTTTCTTCTAAATCTCAATTGCAATTGTATTTGGAGGATGAGCTAATTGATAGGAAGAAGAACATAGACATCCTTCATTTTTGGAAAGGATTCGAATCATGGTATCCTCAACTTGCTACAATGGCAAGGGATATTTTAGCCATTTCTTTATCTACCTCACTTCAAAATCCACATTTAGTGTTAGCGGTAGAGTTCTCGATAAATTCCACAGTTCTTTTTTTTCAAACTGAAAGGAAAGCTATCGTCCTACGATAGCAATCCGGGAGGACATTTTATTCATCAAAAAAGAATATGACCTTACAAATAGACCTCCATACACGTATGAGGGACCAACATACATTTACAATTTATTCCACACAAACTGGTCTCTCCTAAAACAAAAACTCATTCCTTGCCCTCCAAATACACCACATCACTGTTGCCATATGTATATGCAACTTATCTTGTGTCAAAAATTTTTGCCAGAGTAAGTCCCACATGGGGAGTGGTTCCCTACAAACTCTTCTCCAAACCACATCAATCACCACACAAGATGAAAAAATGAATCTACTACTGTCAGTGGGCAACCCACAAAGCAAGCACGACTGTAATGCAATGCCCATCCTCTTATGTCTGATAAATTCTGCTGCTCTTTGAAGCTGAAAATTGTTGAGGCTTTAATTTGTTCACGTGATTGGCTTTTTGATTTGAAAGGTAAGACCATAAGAGTATTTAACTTTCCATTTTGTTTATCCAGCAATCTCAATCAACAAATTTATATGGTGTTTTTTCTTTAGTACAAGATGAAGTTGAAGTTGTTAAAGAGGAGTGTAATGAAGATGAGATGGTTGTTAGTGATCTTGAAGAGGATAGTTCTTAAAAGAATTATGGTATGATTTAGTGTTAATATTTTTCCATATGAATTGATAACTCTATTTTCTCCATATCTTATCCATCCCTAAATTCTCTACATACAATTTAGGAATTCTCTACTATTATTCTTTAATGTTTGCTTGCATAATACAACTAGGACATATATCTATCTATGCATGTTATAATTTTTAGTTACTTGATTTTGTGAAAATCTGACCTTAAAAAAAAAGTAACCATTTCTGGTTATGGGCTTGCAAATTTGCAATGATATGGCTTTCAATGCATGAGCCTGCTTGTTGCATGGCCAAGTCTTTTCTTTCTTTCTCTCTTTCTTTCTTCTTTTGTGTAGCTCTTTACTATTTGCAAATCCTGTTCCATTGCTGCACTTCCTGACATTTTCAAGATTTCTAAACATAAAATTGGTGACAACTCTCACATGGGAAAGGACAATTCAAATTTGACCCTTTTAATTCTGACAACTCATAACTTGGAGACCAAAAGCCAAGAAAATTTTAGCAATTTTGGAACCTCAATTATCTCTTATAAAATAATTGCAGTAGAAATTTTTCATAGAAGGAAGATTGGCATTACTAACTACAAAGGCATCCATAGAAGGAAGATTGACATTACAAAAAGGGAGCCAATCAAGGAGCAGATGCTTGTGAAAATCAAGACTAACATGAAAGCCATCGTGATGATTGAAGCTACATAATTCAATTAATCCCACTTTACAGGGGAAATTACATTTGTTTAAACTTTGTAATTTTGTTAATCCCACTTGAGCCACACACTAAGTCTGATATCTCATTTTAAACTTGAATATGATGGTGGATTCTCATGTCCTAACTCATTCTTTTATAGAGATTATGCTTTCCTTTTGCTTCATTCAGATCACTAAATTCTCTCGATGGTAGTCTAACGTAGATCTTTCTTTTTATAGGCATGACACTAGGTGATTGAAGATATAGAAGATTGAATATGGAGCATGAAAGGATCAATGATGGGAGACCTGAGATGACTTATAAATTTTAAACTTTTAATGTGTTGTGAATGTTTGATGTTTTTAACTTTTACAAACATGGTTTCATTAGTTTGCTTGATTGTAAACTTTATTTTACTTTGCATATGGTTTCAACATTGGACCATATAATATGTATGTGGTTTGCTAAGCTAAGTTCAATCATGGTAGGATACAATTCTATGTCTATTGCCATGGTAGGATATAATTTTGTCTATTTTTTAATGATTGGACTTGTGTAAATTATGTATGTATTTTTTGGTTTAGACAAGTCATATTGAAAATAGCTCTATGCTTCAATTATTAGAGTGTATGTGGTCATTCTATCTATAAACTTTATTTAACCCACTTAACCCATTTCAAACCCGTTTAACCCATTTAATCTTTTCAACTCGCCATTTAACCTATTTATCTATTTCACTGGTTTAACCCATTTAAAACTCATTTAAGCTACTTAATTTGTTTAACCTGTTTAATTAAATGGGTTAAAGGGGTTGGGTCAAGTTTAAGTATTATAAACAGGTCGGGTTCAGGTTTGGGTAGTTGAACTTGTTTAATAAATGGGTCCAACTTGACCTGACCTGAATATTAGCAGGTTTGGGTTAAACGGGTTGGGTCCAACTTGACTCGACCCACTTGGCAACCCTAGTAAAGATAGGTTGGAAGGGTCTCAGGTTTTTTCAAAATGATGGGTTGCCTCCCATTAAGCGCTAAGTTTAACGCCATCAACTGGGTGTAATATAGCTCAGGAACACTGGAGATCAAAGAGATATTGCAACCAGATTCAAATTGGTGAGTTCGAGGAATAGTTTGAGTCTCTAACTGTTTACGACAAATGGTTCTGAGTCAAGGTTGAGTTCACTGATTTCGAGAGCTCCACTTCCAAAGACTCGTCGAACGAGGAATGGTCCAATCCACTTCAATCTTAGTTTTCTTGGGACGAGCTTGAGATTGGCATCAAAGAGTAATACTTTCTGACCAGGATGGCAAGATTTTCGCAAAGTGTGCCTATCATGGAAAGCTTTGATCGGCTCTTTGTAGATACACGAGTTCTCATACACATCATTACGTAGCTCCTCGATCTCGCTGACTTGCAATCGACGATGGATTCCAGCCTTCATGAGATCTGGATTGCACTTCCGTATTGCCTAATAGGCTTTGTGCTTTATTTCTATAGGGAGGTGACATGCCTTCCCGTACACGAGTCTGATGGGAGACATTCTTAATTGGGTCTTATGGGTGATCCTATAGGCCCATAAGGCTTCCAGAAGGCGAGTAGACCAATCTTTCCTGTCAGGCTGAACAGTGACCTAAAGTATTTTCTTGTTCTCCTAATTGGATAGTTTAGCCAATCCATTGGTCTGGGGGTGATAAGGAGTCGAGATACGATGCGACACCCCATACTTTTTCATCAGGGTCTGGAAGTGCACATTCACGAAATGAGACACACCATCACTGATGATGGCCTTCAGAACCCCAAATCTGGCAAAGATGTTCTCCTGAATGAACTGAAGAACAACTTTATGATCATTCATTCTGGTGGGGACGGCTTCGATCCATTTCAAGACATAAGCAACAGCAAATAAGATGTACTTAAAGCCGTTAGATCCTGGAAAGGGTCCCATGAAATTAATTCCCCAGATGTCAAAGATTTCGCACATGATGATCGAATTCAAGGGCATTATATCGCGCAAGCCCATGTTGCCTAGGGTCTGACAACGGGCACGTGCCCTACAATAGGATTGTGCGTCTTTGAACATTATGGGCCAAAAGAACCCACACTTGAGGATCTTCGCTGTGGTTTTACGTCCAGAGTAATGGCCACCACTAGCCTGGTCATGATAGAACAAGATGACATCATTGACCTCATTGTCGGGAATGCATCTCTAGATCACTTGGTCATTACCGATGTGGAAAAGATATGGATCTTCCCAAACAAAGTACTTGGTATCAGAAATCAGCTTGTTCCGCTGGGAGGTCTTCTAATCAGGCATGACTTTCCCCATAACCAAGTAATTCATGATATCAGTGAACCAGGGAAGTCCATTAATGGCCAAGAGATACTCATCTGGAAAGTGCTCGGTGATAGGTCCGGATGGGTCAATGACTAAAGAAGGAAGGTGAGACAAAAGGTCAGCTACCATGTTCTGCTTTCCCACCTTGTGAAGAATTTCAAGATCGAATTCTTGCAACAGCAAGATCCAGCGGATTAATCTAGGCTTTGTGTCCTTAGTAAGTAAGCGCCTCACTGCAGTGTGATCTGAGTAAATGATGATGTGCTATCGTAGGAGGTATGATCTAAATTTCTCCATACCAAATACTACAGCCAGCAGCTCTTTCTCCGTAATAGCATAATTACGTTGAGCCTCATCTAATGTCTTGCTGGCGTAATATATAACCACCGGTTTCCCATTGATTTTCTACCCTAGCACCGCTCCTGCTGTGTAGTTAAACGTATCGTACATAATCTTGAAGGGTTAAGACCAGTGAGGGGATTGCAAGATTGGTGTTGGGTGACCTCGGTCACGTAGGATTTCAAACGCGTGAATGCACTCACTCGTTATCTCAAAAGGTGTGTCCTTTGAGAGAAGATTCGTTAAGGGGTGCGTGATCTTGGAAAAATCAGATATGAATTGACAGTAGAATCCAACGTGCCCCAAAAATGATCTCATGTCTTTGATCGAGATAGGCACAGGCAATTTGGAAATTAGATTCACCTTAGTTTGGTCAACTTGGATGCCTCTTTCAAAGACAAGGTGTCCAAGCACGATGCCTTCAGGAACCATGAAGTGGCTCTTTTCTTAGGAGAGAACCAGGTTCACTTTGATGCATCTTCGAAGGATTTGGACCAAATGTAGGAGGCAATCATTGAAGGATTCACCAAAAATCGAGAAGTCGTCCATAAAGACCTCAAGATATTTACCTACCATATCGGAGAATATGGCTAGTATGCATTGCTGAAAGGTGGTAGGTGCATTGTACAATCCAAATGGCATCCTGCGAAACACGTGCGTACTGTAGGGGTAGGTAAAGGTGATTTTTTCTTGATGTTCAGGATGGATTGCCACCTGATTATATCCAGAGTACCCATCCAGGAAACAGAAACATCTATTTCCCTCCAGTTTCCTGAGAATCTGATTAATGAACGGGAGTGAAAAATGATCTTTCTTCGTGGAGGCATTCAATTTCCGATAGTCTATGCAGACTTTCCATGAATTTGTAATACAAGTCAGGATGGTCTTTCCAGATTCGGTCGTAATCACGGTGAGCCCTCCCTTCTTTGGCACAACTTGAATGGGGCTCGCCCAGCGACTGTCAGAGATTGAGTAGATGATTCCAACGTCTAACTAGTTGATGATCTCTTTCTTTAAGACCTCTTGATGATTTGGATTCAGTCGTTTCTACATTTCTCTCGATGGTCATGAGCCCTCTTCGGTGTAGATACGAAGTGTGCCAATCAGGTCATCAGGAGTTCATCTGATGCCTCTTCGATGCTGTTGGAGGATAGAAATCAGCTTTGTTTCCCGATCAGGTGTGAGTCAGGAATTTATAATCACAGGAAATGTTTGATTGGAACCCAAGAACATGTACTTTAGATGATCCGGAAGGGGCTTCAATTCAAGTACTGGGTATCAGCAGTGGGTAGGGGTTCGGAATATGCCTCAGAAGATAAGGTCAAAGCTATGGGTAGGTCTGGATTTGCTTTGGGCTTTTCTATCTATGGGTCAAGATCTTCTTGTGGTTGAGGGTCTAGGATAATCAGGTTTTTCTCTGTAATTGAGTCCTCAACCAATGAACTGATGTCGCATACTTCTTTGATCGCCCCACAGTTTATTCCTTTCTGGGCCTTAAAGACATCAATCCTCAGTGTGTTGTTCCTAAATTTCAACTCAATCTGGCCCTCTTCGTAGTTGATATTTTCCCTAGCTGTGGCTAGGAATGGCCTCCCTAAGTTGATCGATGTGTCTCTCAGATTTTCAGAAGTATCCATATCTAATATGATGAAGTCCACTGGGAAATAGAAATCTCGAATACGAACCAGAACATCCACGAGAACTCCTCTTGGTGATTTAATTGATTTGTCAGCTAGCTAAAAGGTCACCTCAGCTGGTTTGAGCTCAGTTTCCTCAAAATGATCTAGTAGGGATGTAGGGATCAAGTTTATGAAGGCTCCTAAATCTAATAAAGCTCAATCAAACTCTAGATTGCATATCTTACAAGAGATCAAAGGGGTGCCAGGATCTTTCACTTTCTGTGGGAGTTTGCTCAGGATGATTGAGCTGGCTTGCTCAGATAATACGATCGGACTCCCGTCTTTGTTTCGCGACTTACGCTTTGGTGTACATAAGTCCTTTACAAATTGCACGTAAGCCAGTACGTGGAAGATCGCATCCATCAAGAGGATGTTTATTTTGACTTGCTCAAAGAGCTTGACCAAATCTTCCTCAAGTGTCATGGGTTTGGGTTTCGTCTTTCCTTTGGTCAAGGCCTCAAGAAATGGAACCTCTGTAGGTTCCTCTAGGATTGGTTCAGGCTCTAGATCTGGGATAGGTGTGTCCTGGATAACCATCCTAGGGTTAGTCTCTAAACTACCAGGTCTAGAGTGGCTAGGATAAGGTGGATCCTGAGTTGATTTACCACTACAGGTGGTAACAGCATTTAGGTCAGCCTGGTTTTGGTCTGAAGTACGTAAAAGAGGTGATTGCTGTTGATATCCTGAATACAATGTGGAAGCCTCTATCCCATTGGGTGATGGAGCAGAAGAAGCCTGATAAACATAATGTGCTTGGCCCTAATTCAGGTTCATAACGTGCCTTTGGTTCGGCACGTTATTCGGATTCGGTAGAGGTTGAGAAGGGAGTGAACCAGGCTAGCGACATCCAACTGATTTTGACCCTTTGTGATCTCGTCCTTGTGTTATTTCTACATAGCCACATTGGTCTTTTGAATGCCACCCAAGGTTTGTAAAATCAAATTCATTTGATCTTCCCTTGATGGATTTGATTGGTAATTCGGATTGGGCCTAGGTTGAGCGGGTTGATGTGGGTGTGGAGCATGTGGTTAGGGTTGGAATTGAGATCTCGAGTTTTGATTATTTTCCGGCAACACAAAGTTCAAATGATTGCGCCACCCAAGGTTGTAGGTGTTGGAGAATGGGTCATTCTAGATGGCGTGGAGATCCTCGTAGGTCTGAGGAACTCTAAAGACATCAAAGTATGAGGGTTCAGAGTTCCCCCAACTAGAGTAGGATGGCCAGGAGTTTCTTCCAAAATCGGGATCAGACGGGGGTGGATACGGGTCCATCCCCTAGTAAGAGTGGTGGTGAATGTTATGAACAACCTCCCTACTTGAGGGCGGTTGTGCATATGTGCTCTACTGTGCGGCGATGGCTCTCTGTAGATATCAAGTCAATTCATCCACCTTCTTCTCAATGATAAAGACCTTATCCAAGTGACTGGCCACCAACTCTAGATCGATAGATGTAGATAGGCCTTAAGTCTCGTGTACCCCTCGTATGTTTGTCGATGCATGGGTGGTCGTCCGATCGAACACACCCATAGATTCATTGTTTATGGAGTTCTCTCACATGTTCTTAAGAATCTCCCAAATGGTATTTTCTTGCTAAACCATGATGTTGCCACCATAGGTTACATTAACAAATAGCCTGATATCTTCACGAAGTTCCTGGTAAAAAGAATAGACTTGCTCCCACTTAGGAACTCTATGATGGGGGCATTTTCGCATGAGATCCAAAAAGTGGTCCCATGCCTGATGAAGTGATTCTCCTGCATTTTGCGTGAAATGTGTGATCTAGTGACTCAATGCATTGGTGTGACCAATTAGGAAGAATTTCTTTAGGAATTTGGATTGGAGTTCCTCCCATGTGTTGATTGGATGAGTCAGAGTCTGATACCAGTGGGCAGCCTTATCCATAAGAGAGAAGGAGAACATCTTCATGAGCAGGATGTCCTGATTTTGAGCAAGTGGTCCAACGGTCTGGACTAGATGCTTTAGCTGCTTGATGTGCTGGAAGGGATCTTTGGAGTTTAAGCCATGAAAGTTGGGAATCTCATTAATTAGATTCGGCTTCAATTCAGTATCAGGTCCTCCAGCCGAGTTTTGCACCCTGGGTTCGATCGCCACCACAACAGGATTATAGTGATCTCTCATCTGTGGATGTTATTGCGGGTTTATGAATGTGTGAAATAGATCGATGAGGCGTTGCAATTGATTCTGAATATTGGGCTCTTCTTCTTGGTTCTCCATGGATGCAGATGATGGAGAGCTGGGTTCAGATGTGGAAGAGTCGGAAGCGATGTCAATCTAATCAGGTGGTAGCACAAACAAGTGAGTCGAGGCCCAACCACAACGAGAATGAACTACTAGTGGAGGCCTCAAGTTTGGTCTTAAGGACCTCCTCCTGAACATGCACTAAAGAACTAGATGAGGGATAGAATGTGTAACGGACCCAATTGAGGCACCCAAAAATTTTGAATGACTAAAGAGGTTCGTGGCGGATGATACCTTTGGATCAGAAACTCACTCACCCGAGAATTACTTGAGCAGCCAAGAAGGGAGAGTCCCGCAAAGACCCCTACACGGTAGAGCACCCCTACGGGTTACAGGGTTTCCCCCACCCGACCTTTCTTGTCACTGAGAATCCAAGTAGATCGGAATGAGCAAGCTTGACCCTAAGTCTACAAATTTTATTCCTGAGTATGTGCCTTAAATTTCACTTGAACTTTAAAGTTGATTTATTTTGTGACCTAATTTGGAGGTTGATTGACCCACAAAGTGAATCAACTTCACTTGACCTGCCCTAAAATTGTGGATGAGTTGGATTAGAAACCCAAAATCACCCTGAAGTGGTTTGCAAATAGATTATTAGGTCCAAAGTTTTAGTAATTCAAGTGATTATTAGAGCTTGATTTTAGGGTTCACTGGATTAGGTCAATTCAACCAAGGCTTAGGTAACACAATGTGGGAAATATGTTCTCTTTAAAGCAGGCAAGTGTGTTTTCCTGAAACCCTAATGTGGAAATCCTAATCTGGCTCTATTTTTGAAGTTCAATTCTTCCCAAAGTTGGCACCTAGGGCTCAATCAAGAAGGTGGATAGCCCAAGGCACCTTAAGTATCTAATAGGTGCAAGTATCAAGATGGGGATCTCTAATCAAATCAGGCCACTCAGATGATTGATTACTATGAAATAAGCAAGTAGATACTAGTTGATTTCCTTTTCAAATTTTTCCAAGAGATGAGGGGCTTAGGAAAAAGGGAATGAGATACTTGCCCCTGGTGTGGTTGCTCGTGTAGCCGATCTTCAGATTTACCTCGCAAAATCACAGCAAATCAGATAAAGCAAGTTAGTATCAAATTAGAATTGTAATCAGTGAATGAGATGGCGTTGTTCCCCGACAACGGTGCCAAACTGTTGAACGCACTTTCGTTGAGTTTAAAATATGTGTTGTAGTATAGTCAACAAAAGTGAATCAACATTTAAATATATAATCTCAAAAAAACATGAGTCCAAGATCGTTCACAGGGAGCAAGTTAAGTAAATCAATCCACTAATCACAATTATAAAAAATAATAACGCAAGTGAATCAAATAATCAGAATGATATGCAATATATGTCAGAAATGTATCTCATAATGTTCGATATCGAAGTGCAAAAAGAATGGGATAAAGTGGTGGTTGAAATCACCAAATTAACCCTAAATTCAAAGCTCTAATCCAGTTGCCAATTGAACACATCTTTGGGTTCAAAAGTTCAAATTAAAAGTGAGATCATGCTCTTAAATATTCAATTAAACCTCAAGAAGAATTTCGTGGCATTTGGACATCAATAGGATCCTATATTCATTAGATTACATTTAGGTCCTCATTTCATGCACATTTAATTAGGCTAAAAACGTCCAAGGACTTGTTTGAAAGCTGCCAGGGACCTTTTTGTAAACTACAGGGACCGCTCCAGTCCCTCCAGTCTCCTCTCCTCGATCTAGTCTTCACTCCTCTCTAGTCTCCTCTCCTCATACCACCCTTGTTCCTCCGCCAGAGAGGTGGAATTCCACTAGTAACCTCTCCTCGCTCGCTAAGGACCACATAGTACTTGAGGGTGACCCAAAGTCCCACTAGTGAACTTTCAGACTGTTGGAGATTCTCCCCCATTGATGGTAACACCATCATGGGCTCTAATTAGCCACATTTAGTCAGGTTTGAATGATAAAGCTCCTAGCTAATCATCTGAGGGTCACAACTCCGCATCATTCTGATTTGAGAAGAAAATAGGAAAACTGGGTTAATTCTACAATTTTAACAGTATATCATAAATACAGAATAATCACGAGTCACTTAGGAGTTAATTGAAAGTCAAATGAGCACAAAAGTCTAAAAAGCATTGGACCCATTTCTTGTGCTAATTATGTAGTGTTTAACATAATTTCTAACTTAACTTGAGCATTTTAGTTATAATAAGACTGATGAGTCACACCTTATCAGAGACTAAAGTTCATTCTTAAATACAACTAGAAAAAAAATCCAAATCCTTATAATAATATATTTAAGTTTTACATCAAGTCTAGAGTACTTAGCTACGTGGCTGAATACTTGATCACTTATTCACAATATTACGTTACAAGTATTCTATATATTAGCATCTATTCCACTACAAAATTATTTTTTATTTTATAAAATCCAAATGATTTTTCTTAGTTTATTTTTCATGTAGATATTTATCACTAAATGATATGAAATTAAATAAAGTGATTTTAAGTTAATTTTTTGAATGGAAAGTATCTTATTGAAATAAATTTTGTAAATGTTTAGTCAAATCATATACTATAATTGGATATTTGAAATTTTCATAAACCTCCACAATGAAGTGTGGATATTATCACTAGTAAATATAAAATGACGTGAGTATCGAAATGCGCATTGCAACACGTTTTGAAGCGTGCAGTCAAGAATCAATCGGTTGCAAACTAGAATCAACTGGTTGAAAATAAAAATCAATCGGTTGAAAATTAAGTAAACTAAAATATATCGATTGAAAATAATTTTCAATCGGTTGAAAATAAAAATACACCAATATATTTTACCTTTTCTCTAGTGGAAAATAAATTTTCACTTAGAATGTGATTCTTCACTTGGATAGTTATTTTTCATTGGTGAAAAATAATTTTCATCGATAAAAATTTAAAATACATTAATTAAAATCACTACTCTTATCCATGCATTAAGAAATACATTGTAAATTACCTTTATTTAATTTTCCTCAATATAAAAAATAACGAAAGATTAATTTCATCCAAATAGTCCACTCGCCCTCCAATTCCGTTACCATACATATCTCTCTCTCTCCCAAACGACTCCCTTTGCCTTTATAATATCATAACGTAATAAAAACTGATATCTCCCAATTGATCAAACTTTTCCTTCCGAAAGTATTATAGGGGCTCTTTTTTTCCGTAGGCTTTCTTTGTCAGTTTCATTACATGTACCTTTTTTTTTTTTTGGATAAGTGACTACATTTATCTTAATGAATCCTATGATTATCTAACGATATTTAATTATTTCTTGTTTATTTCTGGTTGACCCATTATTTTTCTTTCTCAGAGAGATGCTGAGTTATAAAATAAAAGGATGTGGATTGAAAAATATAAAAGGTGACGTAAAAAAGACGTAGAGGATTGTGAATGTGATTTTTACTTTATGTATTTTTTTATATAAAGAGAATACTAATATGTGATGGGGTTTATCGTTGTTGAAATCAATAATAAATTACTTTTATAAGGGTGTAAACTACCCGAATCACCTTCGGAACCATTTTATATCAATGTAAATCACTTTGCACATTCGAAATAATTTTTGTGCAAAATTAAATTTCAAGTATTTCTTCATCTATGACAAGTAAATTTTCAATTAAAAAGTGATTTTTCACCTTAGAATTTAGGATTTAGTCTTTAGTGTTCCCTAAACTCCAAACCCTAAATCTTAGACCCTAACTTATAAGGTGAAAAATCACTTTTCAAGTGACAAATCACTTCTCATACGTGAAATCACTTTCTATAAACCTAAACCTAAATCCTAAATCCTAAACCCATGAGTCAAAATTACTTTGTATGGATGCAAAACCACTTTGCAACGGTACAAAGCCACCAGAACACCTTTGGAATAATTTTGCATTAGTCCAAAATGAAATTGCATCGATGTGAAGACGCCATAAAATAATTTACCACCGATGTAAAATAATTTTGCACCGGTGCAAAATCATCCAGAATAATTTATCATCGGTGCAAAGTTATTTATCACTTATGTGTTTTAGTTCAAAGTGGTGTGGTGATTTTTTCAATGAGGTGGGACCTACCACATAACAAACTTGACGTTCCTTTATTTCTTTATATTGAATATCAATTATCAAGCGAAACCCACGTTCACACCACCATACTTCATTTTTTATATCAACTTTTATGTTCACATGCACTTTAGCAAAATAGAAAAATGTTCTTTAAAATAAAGTGATAACTTAAGTGTGATGACTACTTAAATGACCAAATTTGATATCCATAAGTATACAAATTAGGATGATTGTAATTTTATTTTAACCTATTTTTTAAAAGAAAAAAAAATAATTTGTACTGCAACGTAAGTCTCCACTTAATGTAAAATACATTAGTGTTATTTCACTTAACGTAAAATATATTGGTGTATTTTTATTTTTCACATATATATTTTGGATAAAGTTATAGCTTATCAACCCACAACTTTGACTCAAAATAAATCATTTTTTATTTAGAGGTGATTTTTCCTTGGTGAAAAATCAAAACACACAAATGTATTTTCACTTTTAACTAGTGTATTTTAGGTGAAGTTGTAGGTTGTCAATCCACCGATATGCTTTCACTTTCTATCGGTGTAAAAATGGCTTTTCATTTCACCTAAAATTGAAGTTCTAGGTTGCTAACCTACAACTTTGACAAAAAAGAAATTATTTTTATTCCAAGGTGGTTTCCACCGATAGAAAATCAAAACACATTGATGCAAAATGAAAACATACTAATGTGTTTTGCCTTTCCATCAATAGAAAATGACTTTCTACTTCACCTAAAAGTGATTGTAGGTTGCCAACCCACGACTTTGAACCAAAAAAATTATTTTCCATTCAAATGTAGTTTTCCATCAGTGGAAAATCAGAACACATCCACGGAAAATGAAAATACATCAGTGTATTTGTCTTTCCCTTAGTTGAAAATGACTTTTCATTTCACCTATGTGTGGAAACTTGTTTGTCACTTATGAAAATTGATTTTTTACCTATAAAAATTAATTTCTACTGGTAAAAATAAAATACACTAGTTGAAACCATCAACTGAAACCACCAACGTAAGTGGAAGACTACACAACATGCGTTGCAATGTACGTTTCCTACTCCCATCCTTTTTGAAAGCAAATTATTGATAGAAAATTACAATTTCTTTGTAATGAAGGATGGGTATATTCAAAACTTTTCTCTTTGACTAGGAAATTAAGCATAGCCACATTTCATTGTAATCTAATATATGACAATGTGTGGAAAATAAAAAATATCGATGAAAAATTAAAATATACTGTATGTTACAAAAATGTATTGACTCGTGTATTTTGATTTTTGATCGGTAAAAAATGAGAAATATCGATGAAAATCAAAATATACAATGCGTTACAAAATATATTATTCAATGTATTTTGATTTTCAATCGGTGATTTATATTGCCATCAATGTAATCATGTATTATTTTATACTTTCATAGAAATATACTCAATATTGATCTCTAATGAAAGAATACAAGATGAGAAGATCGATGTAAACATGCATGTGTTTAAAATTGTGCAAGGAAAACAAAATAAAAAAAGGAAAACAGAAACATAAAGAGAGAGAGGAGGGGTGTGTAACGACCCGATTCCCGAGTCCCTACGAGACACGAGAACCGGACCGACTCGACTAATCCCAAGACCCAGTCGTCCAACGAGGAAGTAACCAAAAGACAGTAAAATAAACCACATTCAGCATGAATATAACTAACAGTAAGAAAGTACAGCAGTAAGGAAAGAAACTACTACAGTAGGCACCACCACAACAGTAAAACAACATTTATCATATAACAAAAACTGCAGGTAAAGAAGGTACAGCGGAAACAAAAACTACTCACTAGAACAGAAACAAAAAGGGGTACAAAGCTGTGGTAACTCTACTGGACCCTACTCGGCCCAGCGTCCTCTGCAGCCGCCGACCCTGGCTGCTCAACACCTGGTCCTGAAAAAGGTAACGAGTGTAACACGTCAGCAAAACGCTGAGTAGAGTGGCAAACTAACTAAAGGCAACAGTAGAGTGTACAGTAGCTGTTATGTTCTATTACTTCCTTTATTTACATCTTTCAATTTTTCTCACTATTTCATTTACTTCTCAGATCCTTTACTTGATCTCGGATGTCCTCGTGGGACGATCTTGATTGCAGTCTTTTCCAAAAGTAGAAGTAGCACGTGGTGCTCTCCTGGCCGGGAGAGTCCCCCGTGGTGATCCTACCCTCAGTCAACCACCCCAAGGTCACTGACAGACGTAACGGTGACTACGGCACGCGCGATAAACGCACAGGTAGCTAGCCCGTACTGGCACGCGGTCAGTCGTTTCCGTTAACGGGTGCGCCCAAAGCACAGCACGGAACCAGGGCAGAGCCCTCTCAGTAACAGGGGTCCAACCCCTCCACAGTAACCAAACCGGGGCCTTGCCCCTCCACAGTCCGCGCACCCTCGTCTGACTACCCTGGTTTGCCCTAGTGGGCCTAACAAGTCGGTGAAGGAGGCTAGCAGAACCCCGGGGCCCGTGGGGTAGCTAGTACTCTCCTAACACTACTAGCTCTCCTCGGTACTACGTACACGAGGGCCAACAAGTCGGTACAGAGCGGCCAAGCCTAACCCCGGGTCCCTGGGGCGGCTGGCCCCACTCTGCACTAAAACAGGTACAGGTACTTCCCTTGGTACTGCGTACCCAAGAGACAGTACAAACTACATCTCAGTTCCATTCCTTTTCTTTCCAGGAGTTCCACTCCTAATTCCCCGTAGGGTTCCAGCTCTTTATCTCAGAACATCATATGTTTCACTTTCCAGATTCACGTTCTCACATTCCATGATCTCAAACATGATTCTTTATGCATAACAGGCAGCTGTTAATTAAATTTACAGGCAGCTTTATATATATTCCTTTCCATTTTTCCAAGACTGCAGTAATATACATTCCACTAGTTTTTCCATCCTAGGATTCATGCCATATCCTAGGATCTATCATACAATCTAGTTTTCCGGCCCTAGGATTCATGCAACACCTAGGAGCTATCATTCCATATATTTCTCATTCCTAGGATTCATGCAATGCCCTAGGTTCTAGTTATGGTTCCATACTTTAACAGATTTTATTAATACTTAAAGCCACTCTACCAGGTACAACGGGAGTAATGGGGGCGTGATCGGGAATCCCGCGCGCCTCCGCGACTCTCAAGACTGCAACCGAACGAGGTCCTATCACAAGGATCAAACACAAGGAGTGTCTCAAAACAGTGTATAGCTACTGTAGGCGGGTAGAGGAATAAATTCTGAAACGAACGCAACTCGAATCGCGGAAAACGGAGCCCAAACGGGCCCTAAACGGGTCGAGAAAGACAATACTGTGCAAAATCAGACGTCTGGAACTCCTTCCAGACGTCTTAAACGGTGGATCAGAGAATTACCTGTTCGGCTTGGTTCCCCGGACGTCCAGAAGTCTGTGGGGACGTCTGTCTAGATCCCAGATGTCCGATGGTCACTCCGGACGTCTGGAGGCCACTCCCGCCGTCTGGTACAAATTCCAGACGTCTGATTCGCAAAGATGACGAATCAGAGGACCTGCGCACAGCCAACCCTCCTCCCTCAGTACGGTCAGTCGACAAAAAGAAGAAGAAAGCGGAAACTCACCTTTCAGACGTCTGTATGATCTCACAGACGTCGACCTTGCCGTCTGGATATCAATCCAGACGTCTGATTCTGGAAATTTTTCCAGAATCAGAACCTTGCTCGGCCTCCGCTCGCGACGCCGCCCGCGTCGCACCTCGCGCGTCCGCTGCTCCGCCCGCAGCAGGTCCCTCTCCGCGACGCTCTGCGCCCCCCTGCGCCCTCCGCCGGCCGGCCAAGCCGCTCCCGGCGAGCTCGCCCTCATGGCAGAGCCCCGCCCTCGCACGCCGCAGCTCCTCCGCGCCTACTGCGGCTGCCGCTGCCGCTGCGCCCTCGCGTCCGCTCGCTCTCGCGCACAGGCAGGAGGAGAAGGAGGAAGATGGTGGAGACGGGAGGGGAGGCGCGCCCCCCTTTTAACGCCGCGCGGAGAGGAGAGAGAAGGCGGTCGCAGTCGCCTGCCGCCGCAGAGAAAGAGGCAGGATCGCAGGTCTGCGCGCACAGGCGCGCAGACGAATATCCCGTGCGAGCATAACTGTTCGCCAGACGTCTGTAAACTATCCCGGACGTCTGGTCAGACGTCTGGATGTGATCCCAGACGTCTTTACAGACGTCTGGGCCACCTCCCAGATGTCTTAAAAGACGTCTGGGGCACGCGCTCGTTACAATACAACAAACTCAAAGGAAGTTTCGTCCCCGAAGCTTGCGCCAACTAGGGTGCGGGAAAAAGATGTCCAAATAACCATAACAAACTCAAAGAGGACCGAAGCCGGTCCGAAAAGACGTACCCGCGAAAAGCTCTGGGTACCGCTCCCGCATTGCCGCCTCAGGCTCCCAGGTAGCCTCCTCGTACCGCTGGCTCCTCCACAAAACCTTTACCAGGGGTACTTGCTTTCGTCTCAACCTGCGGACGGCTCGGTCTAGGATCTGCACTGGTCGCTCGGGGTAGGTCAGGTCGTCGCTCACCTCGACGCTCTCGTGACTCAGTACGTGGCTGGGATCGGCTACGTACTTCCTGAGGTTGGACACGTGGAACACGTCGTGCACACCAGAAAGCTGCGGGGGAAGGGCAAGTCTGTAAGCAACGGGTCCAACCCGCTCCAGGACCTCGAAGGGCCCCACAAACCTCGGCGCGAGCTTCCCTCTCACCCCAAACCGCTGTAAGCCCTTCATGGGCGAAACACGAAGAAAGACGTGGTCCCCAACCTCGAACTGCACCTCTCTGCGTCTGCGATCTGCATAGCTCTTCTGTCTGCTCCTGACAGTGCGGAGTCGTCTATGGATCTGCTCAACTACCTCCTGACTCTGCCGGATCAACCTGGGGCCAACCTCCCACTTGGTCCCCACCTCAACCCAACTCAAGGGTGCCGTGCATTTCCGTCCGTACAGAGCCTCGTAGGGAGCCATGCCGATGCTCGAGTGATAACTGTTGTTGTATGCAAACTCCGCCAGGGGCAGGTGCTCCTCCCAAGAGCCCCTCCAGTCTAGTACACAGGCACGCAAAAGGTCCTCAAGTGTCTGTATCGTGCGTTCCGACTGTCCGTCCGTCTGGGGGTGGTAAGCCGTGCTAAACCTCAACCTCGTCCCCAAAGCCTGCTGAAACTCAGCCCAAAACTGGGACGTAAAGCGGGTATCCCGGTCGGATACGATCTCCCGCGGAACTCCGTGTAGTCGCACCACATCACGGATATACCTCTCTGCCAACTGTGCTGGTCCCAAAGTGACTCGGATCGGCAAGAATCGTGCCGTCTTCGTCAATCTATCCACTATTACCCAGACTGCGTCGTGTCCTCGCTGGGTAACAGGTAAGCCCACCACCAAGTCCATGGTGATGCTCTCCCACTTCCACTCTGGCACTGGAAGCGGCTGAAGCGGCCCTGCAGGCCTCTGATGCTCGGCTTTCACCTGCTGGCACACTAAGCACTGCTGCACGAACTCACCCACATCCCGCTTCATCCCTCTCCACCAGAACTCGCGTCTCAAGTCATGGTACATTTTCGTGTTTCCGGGATGTATGGTGAATCTGGAACCGTGTGCCTCGGTCAGGAGCTCTCTCAACAGCTCCTCGTCTCTGGGGACGCACAGCCGTCCCCTCAAGCGTAACACCTGGTCTGTGAAAGAGAAGTCCCCTGGGTCCCCTGACAGTACTCTGTCGCGCAAAGACTGCAAGTACGGATCGGCCATCTGTCCCGTGATGATGCGGTCTATCAACTCTGGTCTGGTCTGCCGTGTCACCGTCACTGCCCCACAGTACCCTCGTAACTCTAGAGGTCGCCAACTGCCCACCTCCTCCAAAAGGCTCCAACTCTGTAACTGTAGACTGGCCAAGCGTGCGGGCGCCTTACGGCTCAAGGCGTCAGCCACCACATTGGCCTTTCCCGGGTGGTAGGAGATGCTGCAGTCGTAGTCCTTCAGGAGCTCCAACCAACGTCTCTGTCTCATGTTCAGCTCCTTCTGGTCAAAAAGATATCTGAGGCTCTTGTGATCTGTAAAAATCTCGAAGGTCTCACCGTACAAGTAGTGCCTCCATGTCTTCAGCGCGAAGACAACAGCTGCCAACTCTAGGTCGTGGGTAGGGTAGGTATGCTCATGGGGCTTCAGTTGCCGCGAAGCGTAAGCGACCACGTGACCCCTCTGCATGAGCACACCTCCTAACCCCTGCAAGGAAGCGTCCGTGTACACGACGAACCCGCCACTACTGTCAGGGATGGTGAGCACGGGAGCCGAGGTCAACCTCTCCTTCAGCTCCAGAAAACACGCCTCACAGGCGTCTGTCCAAGCGAAAGGCACATCCTTCCGAGTCAACTGTGTCATAGGACGTGCAATCTGCGAAAACCCTCTGATGAACCGTCTGTAGTAACCTGCCAGTCCCAGGAAACTGCGAATCTCAGTGACTGAACGCGGTCTCTCCCACCTGAGCACTGCCTCGACCTTGGTGGGATCCACCGCCAGGCCGTCTCCAGAGATCACATGACCCAAAAAGGTCACCTCCCTCAACCAGAACTCGCACTTGCTGTATTTGGCGTACAGCCTGCGTCGTCTCAGAGTGTCCAGAACCATCCGCAAGTGCTGTCCGTGCTGCGTCCGATCTCTAGAATAGATGAGTACATCATCTATGAAAACCACCACAAACTGGTCCAAGTATGGTCTGAACACCCGGTTCATCAGGTCCATGAAAGCAGCGGGGGCATTGGTCAGCCCAAACGGCATGACCAAAAACTCGTAGTGTCCGTACCGGGTGCGGAAAGCTGTCTTGGAGACGTCGGTCTCCCTGATCCTCAACTGGTGGTATCCAGACCTCAAGTCGATCTTGGAAAACACCGTGGCACCCCGCAACTGGTCAAACAAATCGTCAATCCTCGGCAGCGGATATCTGTTCTTGATGGTGACCCTATTCAGCTGTCGGTAGTCCACACAAAGGCGTAGGGTCCCATCCTTCTTCTTCACAAACAGTACCGGGGCTCCCCAGGGAGACGCACTGGGCCTCACGAAACCCTTCTCCAAAAGGTCCTGCAACTGAGACTTGAGCTCTCGCAGCTCAAGCGGTGCCATCCTGTATGGCGCGGTGGAGATGGGGCTGGTCCCTGGTACTAGTGAGATCTCAAACTCGATCTCACGCTCGGGCGGTAGTCCTGGTAACTCGTCTGGAAACACGTCGGGGTACTCTCTGACCACCGGGATGCTCTGGAAGTCTGCCACGGGGCTGTGCTCTGCCACCACACAAGCTAAGAAGCCCTCACACCCCTGGCTCAAAAGTCTCGCCGCCCGAAGTGCCGAAATGCACCTGAAACCTCCATCCACTGGCTGCCCGTGAAACTCGAAGGAAGGCAACTCCGGAATGGAGAAGACAATCTTCCTCTCAAAACAGTCTACCAAGGCGTGGTAAGCGGACAGCCAATCCATCCCCAGAATCACTCCAAAGTCCTCCATCTGTATCATAATCAGGTCAGCTGGCAGGCTGTGTCCCCCGATGCTGACCCCGCAACCCGTGTACACCTCCTCAGCTACAAACAGCTGACCACTCGGACCTCTGATTACGAACGGGTTCTCTAACAATGTATAATCCTGGTCCAAACTAACTGCGAAACTGTCTGCGACAAACGAGTGCGTAGCGCCGGAATCGAAAAGCGTGTAAACGAGTCTGCCAGAAACTGAAACCATACCTGCTACCACGGATCCCGAAGCTCTGGCGTCCCTGTGTGTTAGGGCATTGATACGCCCCTCAGCTCTAGGTGCGGACGAAGCAGCCACACTCTGCGTCGGACGGGTAGGTGCTGGCCGGTACCCTCCTCGCGACTGCGGTCCTCCTCCTCGCGCCTGGAAACCGCGGCCTCCTGCGCGCCCTCCAGTGCTCTGCGCGGGAAGTATCTGCTGACCTCCTGCCCTAGATGGGCAGTCCCTCCTGACGTGGCCCGGCTGGCCACACTGGTAGCAGAGGGGAACCCGACTCCCGCCCTCAGTGAGTCCTTGCTGTCGGCTAGGCGGGGGTCCGGTGCTGGCGACTGGCCCCTGTCGAGGGCCCCCAAAGGCCACTGATGGCCCTGCACAACGTGACGGCTCTCCTGCGGACGCCACGTGTCTCCGTTCTCGCCGGCCCTGTGAGAAGTCTGGCTGAAAGGGCCTCTTCCGCCCGCCGTCGGTCTCTCGCGCGGACGGGTTGGTCTCCTCGTAAGTCATAGCTGCCTCTACCACCCTCGAGAACGTCGGCAGCTTCAGGGGTTTGACATACCCCCGGATCGCAGGCCGGAGCCCCTCGGTGAACCTCCAAAGGCGCTCCTCCTCAGTGGCTACCGCTGTCGCTGCAAAGCGGGACAGCTCCAAGAAACGCGTGCGGTACGCGCTCACGGTCATCGTCCCTTGGCGGAGAGTGTGGAACTCCCGCCTCCTCTGGTCCTGCCACGTCTGGGGAAAGTACTGCTCGCAGAAGAGGGTGACGAACTGGTCCCACGTCGGCTCGTCCCTCTCCTGTCCCCGGACCGCCCTCCACCACCGGTGTGCCGCACTCTCCAGTTGGTACGTGGCAAAGGCCACGCGGCACTCCACCGGGGGGCGAAGGGTGTCGAAGATCTTCTCCAGCTGCTCAAGCCAGTCCTCTGCCTCGGTCGGGTCCTCATCCCCCTTGAAGGAGGGGGGCTTCAGCTTCCGGAACTGTCCGAAAAGCTCGAAGTGGTGCTGTAGGGGAGGTGCTGGTGCACCTCCAGGCGAAGGTGCCTCGTGTACAGAAGTGTCGGAGGAAGGTGGGGGCGGCAGGGGCCCATCCCCTCCCTCGTGTCCAGCGCCGCGTCCGTCGCGTGGTCCCACAGAGGACTCCCCCTCTGCAACCCCAGGAGGAGGTGCTCGGGGCGGTGGGTGGAGCTCCTCTCGTACAATATCCCGTATCAGTCTGGCGAGGTCCTGGGCCTGGATGCCAGGGAGTGGTGGCTGGTCCACCGAGACGTCAACGACAGCACGTCCACCTCGCCGACCTCGCCCTCGGCCGCGCCCGCGGCCAGTCTCGCCAGTCCCAAGACGAGGCATCTCCTGCAAGGAGACGCGAAACAAAATGGAAACGTCAAAACAGACGGTACCTAACAACACTTCTAAGAGCTCATGTCAAGAGATATGTTGTGGTGGCTACTCTAGCTATAAACATGTGAATTGGTTTTTTTCCAGTCAGTTGATTCACTTCTCGGGACGACCTTGCTCTGATACCATCTTGTAACGACCCGATTCCCGAGTCCCTACGAGACACGAGAACCGGACCGACTCGACTAATCCCAAGACCCAGTCGTCCAACGAGGAAGTAACCAAAAGACAGTAAAATAAACCACATTCAGCATGAATATAACTAACAGTAAGAAAGTACAGCAGTAAGGAAAGAAACTACTGCAGTAGGCACCACCGCAACAGTAAAACAACATTTATCATATAACAAAAACTGCAGGTAAAGAAGGTACAGCGGAAACAAAAACTACTCACTAGAACAGAAACAAAAAGGGGTACAAAGCTGTGGTAACTCTACTGGACCCTACTCGGCCCAGCGTCCTCTGCAGCCGCCGACCCTGGCTGCTCAACACCTGGTCCTGAAAAAGGTAACGAGTGTAACACGTCAGCAAAACGCTGAGTAGAGTGGCAAACTAACTAAAGGCAACAGTAGAGTGTACAGTAGCTGTTATGTTCTATTACTTCCTTTATTTACATCTTTCAATTTTTCTCACTATTTCATTTACTTCTCAGATCCTTTACTTGATCTCGGATGTCCTCGTGGGACGATCTTGATTGCAGTCTTTTCCAAAAGTAGAAGTAGCACGTGGTGCTCTCCTGGCCGGGAGAGTCCCCCGTGGTGATCCTACCCTCAGTCAACCACCCCAAGGTCACTGACAGACGTAACGGTGACTACGGCACGCGCGATAAACGCACAGGTAGCTAGCCCGTACTGGCACGCGGTCAGTCGTTTCCGTTAACGGGTGCGCCCAAAGCACAGCACGGAACCAGGGCAGAGCCCTCTCAGCAACAGGGGTCCAACCCCTCCACAGTAACCAAACCGGGGCCTTGCCCCTCCACAGTCCGCGCACCCTCGTCTGACTACCCTGGTTTGCCCTAGTGGGCCTAACAAGTCGGTGAAGGAGGCTAGCAGAACCCCGGGGCCCGTGGGGTAGCTAGTACTCTCCTAACACTACTAGCTCTCCTCGGTACTACGTACACGAGGGCCAACAAGTCGGTACAGAGCGGCCAAGCCTAACCCCGGGTCCCTGGGGCGGCTGGCCCCACTCTGCACTAAAACAGGTACAGGTACTTCCCTTGGTACTGCGTACCCAAGAGACAGTACAAACTACATCTCAGTTCCATTCCTTTTCTTTCCAGGAGTTCCACTCCTAATTCCCCGTAGGGTTCCAGCTCTTTATCTCAGAACATCATATGTTTCACTTTCCAGATTCACGTTCTCACATTCCATGATCTCAAACATGATTCTTTATGCATAACAGGCAGCTGTTAATTAAATTTACAGGCAGCTTTATATATATTCCTTTCCATTTTTCCAAGACTGCAGTAATATACATTCCACTAGTTTTTCCATCCTAGGATTCATGCCATATCCTAGGATCTATCATACAATCTAGTTTTCCGGCCCTAGGATTCATGCAACACCTAGGAGCTATCATTCCATATATTTCTCATTCCTAGGATTCATGCAATGCCCTAGGTTCTAGTTATGGTTCCATACTTTAACAGATTTTATTAATACTTAAAGCCACTCTACCAGGTACAACGGGAGTAATGGGGGCGTGATCGGGAATCCCGCGCGCCTCCGCGACTCTCAAGACTGCAACCGAACGAGGTCCTATCACAAGGATCAAACACAAGGAGTGTCTCAAAACAGTGTATAGCTACTGTAGGCGGGTAGAGGAATAAATTCTGAAACGAACGCAACTCGAATCGCGGAAAACGAAGCCCAAACGGGCCCTAAACGGGTCGAGAAAGACAATACTGTGCAAAATCAGACGTCTGGAACTCCTTCCAGACGTCTTAAACGGTGGATCAGAGAATTACCTGTTCGGCTTGGTTCCCCGGACGTCCAGAAGTCTGTGGGGACGTCTGTCTAGATCCCAGACGTCCGATGGTCACTCCGGACGTCTGGAGGCCACTCCCGCCGTCTGGTACAAATTCCAGACGTCTGATTCGCAAAGATGACGAATCAGAGGACCTGCGCACAGCCAACCCTCCTCCCTCAGTACGGTCAGTCGACAAAAAGAAGAAGAAAGCGGAAACTCACCTTTCAGACGTCTGTATGATCTCACAGACGTCGACCTTGCCGTCTGGATATCAATCCAGACGTCTGATTCTGGAAATTTTTCCAGAATCAGAACCTTGCTCGGCCTCCGCTCGTGACGCCGCCCGCGTCGCACCTCGCGCGTCCGCTGCTCCGCCCGCAGCAGGTCCCTCTCCGCGACGCTCTGCGCCCCCCTGCGCCCTCCGCCGGCCGGCCAAGCCGCTCCCGGCGAGCTCGCCCTCACGGCAGAGCCCCGCCCTCGCACGCTGCAGCTCCTCCGCGCCTACTGCGGCTGCCGCTACCGCTGCGCCCTCGCGTCCGCTCGCTCTCGCGCACAGGCAGGAGGAGAAGGAGGAAGATGGTGGAGACGGGAGGGGAGGCGCGCCCCCCTTTTAACGCCGCGCGGAGAGGAGAGAGAAGGCGGTCGCAGTCGCCTGCCGCCGCAGAGAAAGAGGCAGGATCGCAGGTCTGCGCGCACAGGCGCGCAGACGAATATCCCGTGCGAGCATAACTGTTCGCCAGACGTCTGTAAACTATCCCGGACGTCTGGTCAGACGTCTGGATGTGATCCCAGACGTCTTTACAGACGTCTGGGCCACCTCCCAGACGTCTTAAAAGACGTCTGGGGCACGCGCTCGTTACAGGGTGAGAGAGTGAGAGCAGCTGCAACAATTGGAAAATAAAAAAAAATAATGAAACAATGTTATCTACAGTAGTAGCAGGTAGACTTTGATAGATATTATATTAAGGATGTGTTGATTATAAAAATCAAGAAAAATCCTTTGTTAATTTTTTTTTTTGTGAAATAAACTTTCATTAAAAGAAGGAAAGGAACCTGAAACAAGAGACTCTAAAAGAAGACAGGAGCACCTATCCCTCAAAAGGGGAACAAAAATACCTCGAAGAATGAGGGAACACTTAAACACAAAACAACAGGATAAGAAATAAAGGAAAAAGAAAAAGAGGTATCCCGAGTTTGGGAATCGGACAATCTCCCAAAGGAGATTGACCTCACGCTCGTAGAACTGACAGAGTGCCAATAGGCAACTGCTGAACTGCGTCAGGGAACTTTGTTGGGATATGCATGGGTCACACGTGGTCCCCAAAAAACAAAAACAATATGAAACAAAAAAAAAAAGGACTATCAACACTAGCAAACAAAACCCCTCAGCTACAAGCACCACCATCCGCACCGTCGTTGACCATGCCACAACCTTAGAGCTTCATTGTGCAATCGCAATGAGCCACGACCGTGGCAATCTCCGATGCTGTGACCACTGTACCGACCAAAGCGCCGATCGCATCAGCCACGAACGATGCAACTGTTGCACCCAACACATTTGCCATCGACGAGGTGACCACAGTGCTATGAGCAACGATGCGACCTCAGCGTCGCCCGTAGACCAACCGTGGCTACGACCACGTAAGCAACAACGAAGATCCGCTGACCTTGATCAAAGCTCCGGCCGCAAACTGACGAAGTTGCGACTGCTGATGCCACTCGATGAACGGCCGCAACGATCAGCCATGCATGTCCTCAGTCGAAGCTCCAACCACAAGAATCGATTGCGATCTCCAATGCTGCCATCGCACCATCACCCGACACGATCAGTCTCGATGAAAACGACAACGAATGAAAACCCTTTGTTAATTGAAACATGGATTTTGAAGGGCACCAAAGTTAAAAGAGTTGGTCGAATGTGCATACCATTTGAAAAATCGTCTAGTCACTTTAAAATATAACGACTATGAAGATTCGAAAATAATAAATATAGTTTGTATTATGTAAAATTTTAGATTTCAATAGTTTCTCTAGACAAATAATCATGCAACATGTTTGCAGAAGACATGTAAATATAAAACAAAATAAAAGTATGTCTAAAATATCTTAGAGGAACATTTTAATTATAACCTCCAAAATCACATAATAGATTGCCCAGGTTACCTTCAGCGGTCTGGGCTTTAGATAGCCGGTGTGACGATTGAAGCACCAGCTCTTCTAGCTTGGATAATCTTTTTTTCTTGTTGAGTTATGGGGTGCGGGAGGGGTGAGTTATGGGGTTCCATATATGCGTTACTAGAGGCTAAGTGAGTGATCCCTTAGTTAGCGAGCATGAGTGAAGACAGCTTAATATATGCACTTGTAGGCAAGGCTTTTCCAATTGAGAACACTATCTTGTTTAATTTAATAAACCAACTGGGCCTGGGGGGTAACCCCCTAGTTCCTTATAGGGTTCTATTAGTATGGAGTCTTGAGTTGGGGGGTTTGGGATGGGATAGAGGCTAAGGGAAAACCATTTTTGATGAAAAACAAATGTGTGTGTCTGATAGAGAGAAGGGAAAGTAGAGAGAGGGAATCACATATTAGATTTAAAAATAGTTATATTGAAAAAAAAAAGTGTTCAACGCCTCGAGTTGGGACACAGAAAATTTGGATTGTGATTGCCCAACCAGAGTAGTAGCAAGTACTCATTTAGAGATAAAGCAAGCTTCATTACTAAAGGTTGGAGTACAACTAGCTTAGACTCATGGATGGATATAGGCTAAGGATGACTACTAACACCTACTCATACCATAGAAGATGATCCTTTAGAGTCTACCTAGAGTTGCACCTAATCTTGTTGACAAGTTAATTTAGAAGGGGCAAAAATAGGTTGTCTACCAAGTGGCCTAGTAAAGGACCATAAATCTATGTCAACAAGGCAAGATACAAGGCAAGATGTTAGAATATTAGAACTGAGAGATAATCAGAGAAGAGAAAAAAGAAAGTGGAAGCATCTTTTGTATCTAAGTTAGGTTAGCTAGTTCTACTGGTGTCCTTAACCTAAATATGAGTCATATATTACTTACCAAGGACCAAGATTTTAAATGTAGGGCTTACATCTAGATTGGGATGGTGCATATTCACTTAGCCGAAAAGAAAATCTCAGAGGCAACACCCCTACTTCACCGCCACGTGTGTTGTCCCTTGGCGCAACTCCTTGCACCACACATGCTAATATCAAACGTGGGAAACTCTCTACCCATGAGATGCTCCTTACCCGAATGTCAAACTTTCCACCTTCTGAGAGCAACTCCCTACCCTATCCCTTTGGGTGGCCAACTAATATGCACCTTTACTAGCCTCTAAGGAAGCATGGATGTTCCTGTGTTTAAAACAATAATGTTTGACTTATTATTAGTCTTGCAAACACAGATAGTCTGCAAACCTTATTTATTTTGTAAATGCAATTGTAAAATTAGAAGTGAATCTCAAATGAATATATGTACATGGTATAGGAAATCATAAAATATTAGAAGATAACAATGAAATTGATAAATTTATATAGTATAGCAAATTCCATATTAGTACCTGTATGATGGAATCAATGTACCTAACCTCATGCACTCTACTATCATAATAGTGACAATTCACCATTCTAGTTTTTTAAATTCGAAGTTCACTTATGTCATGGTGAGGTCAAGACTTATCTGTCCACTGTTACATACTAAGGCTCCTGATAGTTAAATTAAAGGGGGCTTCGTACCAGTCAAGTAGGGGTAAAATCATTGTATTTGTAAAAGAAAAGGGGCATAGGGAAAAGATCCTCTACCAGATTAAGTGTAACAATCGGTACGTACAACTTCTAGTTATCCCGGAAAATTCAATTGAGTCAACTCAAGTGCAAACCATTGCATTGGCACCTTCGCCCGTTCAAACTATGACGATGAAGAAAAAGTTCGGACCAAAATAATAGGCCCATGCAAGCAGAATGCTCTAATCGTGATTTAGTAAAATCACGTACTTGTCTTTGGAATACAAACAAATCAAGTGCTCAACTTTTAAATTTACAAAATCAGAAAGTTAGGAGTAATCGAATCGGTCGCAAGGAAGTTAGGTGTTCAATTTAAATCTTTTTCTTACCTACTTTCAGTTTTCTTTTTTAGGTTTTTCTTTTTGTTTAAGGATAGGAAATGCAAGTCACAATATCAATTGATTCTCTTTTTTTTTTTTCCAATCAAGCATAAGATGATAATGTAAAGTAGACAGGTAGTCAACGAAACTCATCAAAGCCACGATGAGCTTTAGGTAATTGGTCACTACCTCCACTCACACGTTCAACTATAGAGAGAGACAAGTCAGAAATAAAATACCGTCAATTGATTCTCTCTTTTTTTTTTTTTCTTCAATCAAGCATAAGATGATAATGTAAAGTAGACAGGTAGTCAACCAAACTCATCAAAGCCACGATGTGCTTTAGGTAATTGGTCACTACCTCCACTCACACGTTCAACTATAGAGTGACACAAGTTAGAAATAAAATACCGTCATGATTCTCATTCAATATTCAAAGAGTACATGGAAATGCCAAGTGAATGATGCAAATGTCAAACAAAATACAACCACTGTAGCTCACAAAAACTACTACAATTACTACATGAAAATGAAGAGGTAGAGAATGCCTTATGGAAATGGCGGTGATGAACTTGAGGATGATGATGTAGACGTCCTCCTTGTCTCTTTCTTCCTTGGGAGGGAAGGGGAAGCTCTTCCCCAAGCTTGGGCATGCTCCAATTGCGGTAGTGTTAGATTTGAGAATCAAATTGTATCAATCAGGATGTAATTGTTATATGATGACGTGGGAATTAATGTTGAAATCGGTTAGATTTGAGAGAGATTTTTAGTCCCATACTAGAAGTGGACAAATCACTTGGTGGGTGTAAAATGTTTCTACCTCTCATGGTTTATGTAGCAAAGAGAGAGGTGGGGCTGGGGACCATGCACGCACGTGCGTGCTCCCCGCCCCACCCTGGCTCTGGCTCGGGTTCAAATGAGAATCAATTTGGAACTTAGACTCTTTTGCTACGATTTTTCAATCTCATGATTTTAGACTTGGATTGGTCTATCAGAATGTAAAATTGGTCGATTAATTGGTTTAGTCGATCAATGAATTTAGTTTGGTCGATCAATTGGTTTACTCGACCAAATAGTGAAGTTTGATCAACCAATTATTTTGGTCGATCAATGGACATAATTGGTCAACCAATTGCCATATTTCCATAAAACAAAAATTTTCCTAAATGTCTGATCG
This sequence comes from Thalassia testudinum, assembly GCA_037157565.1. NCBI lineage: Eukaryota > Viridiplantae > Streptophyta > Magnoliopsida > Alismatales > Hydrocharitaceae > Thalassia > Thalassia testudinum. Next base: position 125,306,747 of record JAZHRO010000055.1, read on the forward strand.
TAGGCTCTATATAAAAGCCACGAGGGGGCTCTCATTTGACACACAAGAGCAGAAAAGCTCTCTCCACTCTCTTTCCCTCTCCCTCATTCTTGTCTCTCTTTCTTAGTACATTCGTTCAACATAAGATTGGTAGAAAAATCTCCAATCACTTTTGTCGATCTTGCACAAGGAGATTGAGAGATTCACGAGAAGTGTTTGGTTGATTAAACCATTAAATTGGCAAATCAATCAAGAATTTGGTTGGAAACTAAACTGCCTCGACTTTGTTCTCTTGAGGTTGTTTTCAAGGACGTTTAAGATTGGAGTGCGCCGAATCTTGGAGGTGGATCATCATATCTTGGGAGGAGTTTGTTAGACCTCGACGCATCAGTATTATGTGGGGTGATATCTTTTCTAAGGGAAGTCCTTAATGGGTATTTCGATCGAAGTAATCTTTAACATTTCTTCATTTTGTTTATTTATACTATAGCATGTTATTGTTGTTTATTTTATTCTAGATCTTGCCAAATCATGTTTGACTTGCTTGATTTAATATTTTTGATTTATGCGAAAATATTAGAAATGCATATATTTTTATTTATTTATTTTCTATATGCATTTATTTCAACAATTTTAGATAAGGTATCGCTTAGATCTAAAATATTTAGGATGTCTGAAATGACTTTCAAATCACTTGTAGACTTATCTAGTATGCCCAAAAAATTTGATGGGTAAAATTTCAAGTGTTGGCAACAACGCATGAGAATTTGACTGACCACCATTGATTTGATGTCGGCGTTGGAAATCGATTGCCTGATTTTGGATAAGGATAAACTCACTCCTTAAGGCCAAAGGATAGTGGATGTGTTGAATGAGCGCAACCGTATTTGTCATGGTTGCATCTTATTGGCATTATCCAATGTGCTGTTTGATGTGTATAGCACATCCATGTCTACTGCAAAGGGGTTATGGGAGGAGTTGGACAAGAAGTATAATATCGAAGATCTTGGTATTAAAAAATGCTCTGTCGCAAAATTCCTTAAATTCCAAATGACTAAGGGTAAATCGATATCGGAGCAGGCGAACGAATTTCTGTTATTGCTCCATGGTTTAGTAGACATTATAATGAAGCTTCCTGAGAAGTTTCAAGTCATGTCTATCATTGAGAAATTTCCTAAATCTTGGGGGGACTTCGAGATGACTCTCAAGCATAGGAAGTGAAATATTTCTCTAGATGACTTGATGATAGCTATTGCTATTAAGGAAGAGCATAGAAAATAGAAACCTGTAATGCCGTGGAGTCTAAGGAGAATGTCATGACATCTAAAGGCAAGGAGAATAAACATAAGAACAATAAAAAGAAAATGTAGGCCAAACCCAAGATCTAGAAGAAATCCAAAAGCAAACCATGCTGACACTATAGGCAAGTTGGGCATTGGAAGAAGGCTTGTCCTTCTAATAAAGCTCAGTAGAAGACCACAGATGGGAATCCTTAGGTGATGTGATCACCGAGGAGGCTGAGCTTAGCGGCGGGTATGTTTCAATAAAATCCGAACTCTATGTTATTCACGATCCTACTGAATGGCTTGTGGATACTGGAGCCAATGTGCATATTTGTACTGATAGATCGTTATTTTCTTCCTATCAAACCTACAGTGGTGGGATTGTGAAGATGGGGAACGGTTCCGCAGCCAAGGTGCTGGGTGATTGCACCGCAAAAATACACCTGCAATAGTGCCTTCTTGTGCTATTTCCTAGCATTACCCATGCATATTAGGGTTCCATAATCGCATTTGTAAAAATACATACATGCATGCATCTAATTGAGAGGAGAGGAGAATGAAATAAGTGGGCTTGCATTTTACTTTTTTCCTCAAGTGCATCTTTGCAAAATCCACCATCTTTTTATTTTTTTTCCACTTGATTTTGAAATGCTTCCCGCGGCTGCAACTTCTTCTCCTCGCGCCCTCTCCCTGCCAGCCCTTCCCTGCAGCTGCCATTCCCTACCGTGGCCATGCATGAGCCATGCACAGCCAGGGCATGGCCGTGCATGGCTTTCTTCTATAAAAAACCACGGCTCCATCCTTTGCAAGCCAGCCTGGTCCTCCACTTCAAAAGCCAACGCAGCTTCTCCAGGCCACCACCCTTTCCTCCGTCTCCCTCCATACGCCGGCACACCTCCTCCGAGGAGACACCCGGTGGGCAGGAGCCCTCATTGTGGTGCACACCACCACAGTAAGACCACCACTGCCCAGCTCTTCAAAGAGCCGATGGGTGATGAGAACCTCATCATGAGCCATAACTAGCTCATTTTGACCCAATACAAAGGATAAAAGCTCCTACATATCTCAAGGAAAAGCTTAACTCAGAGAATTCTGAGTTTGAGAAGAAAACCAGTCATAAGGGGTAAAAGTGCAATTTTACCAGTATAATCTGCATACAGGGTAATTCAGGGCCCAAACATAGGTCAAAACAGCTTAATAAGAATAAAAGTGGGATGAAATGATCTAGCAAGGGCTACAGCAATTCCAAGAGACTAAATCTGTAACCCTAAAACAACCCACTTCAATTCACAAGGTTCGAGGCAAAGTAAAAATAGAATAAACCCTCTAAAATTCATAGAAAAATAATCTCTAGGGTTTAGAACCTTCAATTTGGCCTTTAGAACCCATTTTGACCTACATTGAGAACCATGCCCAATTAATAACTTAATTTGGGTTTTTGCGCAAATTGACCGGTCAAACAAGGTTTAATATGAAAATGAAATTCACCATCAGATTCCTTAGGTTTTAATTAGTCATGTATAAAAACTTGAGCCTAAGAAGAAACCTCCTTGACCGACTTCACACTTTGGTCCTCATATATTTACTCTTTGGCCCTCAACTTTTGAACCCTCGCATTTTGGCCCCTAACTCTCCTTCGTTCTTTGCAATCAGGTCCCTCCTGCAAAACCCTGCCAGCACCATGCTCCGGCGACCTTGCGCGGAGCATGGCGCCGCGCAGGGTGAGGTGAGGGACCTGGCAAGTAAACCAGGGGTGCCCTGCGTCGTCAGCCGTCGCAGGAGCACCCCCCTGGTCATTATAGGCCACCATACCGGCCGTGCGAACGCACGGACGGTATGGGTTCATGTTCCGACCACTCTCCGGCGAGGGAGACACGTCGTCTCCCTCCGCCTCCCTCCCTGCTTCATCCCTATAAATACCCCCCGCCGCTCCACCGACGAGGGCAGCCTGGATCTGACGGAGAAAATCCCCAACTTTCTTCTCTTTTTCCTCCGGCAGACGCTCACCAGCTCCGGCGGCTTCCTCCCCCTCCACCTCTTCGCTCTGCCGCAATACCAGCAGCAGAGACTTCCTCCCCTGCTCTTCCCGCGCCACGCCGCACCCAGCTGGCGCCTCTCCGGCTCTCTGCTCGCCGCCGCCCCTCTCCCTGAGCATCGTCTTCTCCGGCGACAGTCGATACGACTGTCGCCCTGTTCCTCCCCCTTCGTCCCTGCAAGTAAGCTAGAGTTACTCCCCTTCTCCTCATCTTTCTTTCCCCGCTTTCAATTTAGTCAATTAAGCCTTCTACCGACCCTGTTCACCCTCACCCTCTTCGCCTCCGACCACCCTCCGGCGAGCCGCTCCCATCACCTCAGCGACCCACACGGCTCGCCGACCACCGCAGAACCTCCGCCTCCTCACCCTGATCCTCTTCCGCCCCTCCACTTCCCACCAAACACCCTCTGCAGATCCACCGAACACACCCACTTCTTCGCTCACAGTTTGACCTAGGACGACCTGTTGGCTCCATCACGCCCCCTGCAGACCCCCTGACCACCTTCGCCGTGCCACGGCGAAGGTCCCCCGCCTGTCTGATTTGGCCGAGAGGCCGTTCTTCTGTGACCAGGTGACTCGCCCGCCGTCGCCATTACTGCGCAGGCAGAGCTGCTTCACCTGCAGGTGCAGGCACGCCTTCGCCCAGGTTTGACTCCCAGGTTGCGCAGGGACTCTCCGCGAAACGTCCCTGGTTCACAGATGGAGCGAAGGCCGCGCGGGAAGCCACGATCGCCCAATGCTCCATCCGCGACGCGCGCTCAATTGGGGTGGGACATTTAGTCCCACCTCGGAACTTCTCGGAGGCGCGCGGACGCATAAAGGCAAAAAGTGCCTTATGCTGTCTGCCTCCTGACCACGGGGTGAGGTCCCTCTCACCCGACCCGGTCTCGTCCGTGACCACGCTCCGCGGACCTGGCCCGACCCGATTAGACCGACCTGCACTCCTCGCCCACCACCGCACGCCGGTGGGCCTGGACCCGGGCCTGACCCGAACCCGATTACCCGGTAGCTCTGGGAGAGCTGTCCCAAGAGCGGTTTCAGAGAGAAAGAGAGACGCGGGGGGGGGAGGGTAGAGTAGGTTTTGCCTCTTGACGAAAAACTCTGAAGTGTGCAGGCCAAAGAAGAAGAAGAAGACCCGCGGAAGAAGAAGTGCAGGCGAAGAAGAAGGAGCTGCACTATAGCAAATGCTCAGTTAAGTCGTCGAAGCACCGGGCCAGACGACGGAAAGTCAGCAGCCAGAGCAACACAGAAGGCAGGCTGAAGAAGAAGGAAGGGAGACTTAGTAGCCGAAGGCAGAAGCACCACGATTGCAGAAGAAGAAGAAGAGAGGTCAAGGCAGAAAACCAAAGAAGAAGAACAAGGAGCTCTGAAGAAAGAAAAACATCACCAACGGAAGAACAGCAGGAAGAAGAAGAAGAGCACCGCCATTGCAAGAGAAGAATATCACCTGAACAGAGAGAAAGAAGGAGATCTAAAGAAAGAGAGAAAGAAGAGCACCCCCCCTCTGCAGAACAAAGAGAACAACAAATTCTCTCTCTCTCTTTATTTTTGTAAAAGAAACATGTATATCTCTAGAATACAACTTGCTCCCTGAGTTCGACCTCGGGAACTCTTTTATTTTTCCGAGTAAAAAAATTTATATTTGAAATGTTGGTAATAACCGGCTTTACTACAACGTTATAACAAACCCGGCTGCCGCCACGTTTCAATGGGCGTGGTGGCTCTTTTCTATTTTTTTTTCCCGCTCCAGCACCTTCAGCCATGGCCGCACGCTTCAAGGTCTGAAGCTCGCAGCTTGGCAACAGCAGCCCCAGCCATTCCGCGCAGGACTGCAGGCGCCCCAGCCCTTTCCGCGCGTGCCTGCAGGCCTCTTCGCCTCCCGCTTTCTCCGCCCTGTCGCGCACCCTTTCGTCTGCAACCGGCCTTTGCGCTCCTCTGCAGCTGTCGGCCAAGCGCTTCCCCGCACCCCTGCCAGCACCTGCAAGCTTCCGAGCAAGCTGCAGGTGCCCTCGCCTCCCTCTCCGTGCGCTCTGTCGCGAGCTCTCCGCACTCGCAACCGGTCGGCGCAGGCCTTCTCCCTCGCGCGCCAGCCCGCGCGCGCCAGCTGTGAGCCGGCCGCACTCACACCACCTGCAACTCCCGGTTGCGCGGCGCGGACGACCACTGTAGCCAGCCCGCACCAGCCCACGCGCCTGCCTTCGTCTGCTCCCTTCGCGAGTGCCTGCTAGCGCTCGCTTCAGCCTTCGCGTAGCACGGTGCACTACGTCTTCTCTCCGCGCCCTCGCCCTATAACGTGCACGTCCCCGCATGCATACGCACCTGCGCGTGCACTTGAGAACCATCAGACGACGCCCGCTGGCTACAGACGCCTTAAAACCTTCGACCTTCACTCCAGAAGCGCGAGGCTGCCATCTCTCCTGCCTTCTCTCTCCCGCTCTCTCTCTCTCTCTCACTCTCTCTCACAACACTCTCTCACTCTCTTCACCGACGCACACACACACCTACACTAACACTTCCACACACCCACACACACCTATACACTATTATATACATATATATATATATATATGTATGCATATATATATTGATATTTATATATACATATATTTATACATATATATATATATATATATATACACTTATATTTGTACATATAGTAGTACTTATATACTTATGTATTAGTATACATACATACATATATATATATATATGTATACATCTATATACTTATATATATATATACATATATACATATACTACTATACATATACTTATATATATACATATACTTATATCTATATTTATAGTAGTATTAGTATACTTATATACATATATACATATATATATATATATATATTTATTTATACATATATACTTACATATATCTATACATATATTAGTACTTATAGAGATATGTATTAGTCTATATACACACATATATATACATATATACATCTATATACTTATATATATATATATTTATATATATATATATATAAATATATATATACTTATACATACATATATATACATATACTTATACATACATACATAGATATATATATATATCTGTATAACTATATATACATATATACATATATATACATATCTAGCTACATATACCTATATATGCATATATTATTCTATATATATATATATAGACATCTATATAGTATTACATACATACATACATATATATATATATCTATCTATACATATACTTATATATATATTTACATACATATACATATACATATATACCTATATAGCTATATACATATACTTATATATATATACATATATATATACACCTATAGATATATACATATATATATACCTATATATTTATAACCATATATATATATAGATATATTTACATACATATATATATATTTTCACATTATTTACCATACGTGGTATCGCGAGAATATCTGCACCAGTTGCTAATATTCCCCGAAACGCGTGTACAAAAAGCGTGGTTACATACATCTTCCACCATCCATCTCACACTCCACACAGCACCTAGTCCTGTCGGTTGCGTCTTTCTAGACGACGATCGACTCGACACCGTGCTACACTCCATCTCCGCCTCCACCTCCACCCCTTTATATACATAATATATACCTATATATATACTGTATTTACTTTATTTCTATTTCTCTTTCCTGTTAGTAAAAAGATAAAAAAATATATATATAAAAGAGAAAAGATAATCTTTGACTTGCAGGTACTCTGTCTTGCGAATAGCAAGACCCGTTTTGGAACCCTATTTTGGCTTAAAGCCAAGAACCCAATTTTGAGGGTGTGCCTCAAGGACAAAGATTACCAGAAAAAAATCTAAATAAGAAAAACACCAAAAACACAATAAACGAACGGAAGAGACTCGTTGTAGGAAAGGCGTAGAAACTCGACTTGTAACCCCACTTCCCTGAGTTCGACCCTGGGCCTAAAAGTGACCAAGATAAAATCAAATAGGCTAGGTTAAAAATTTTGTAAAGAGATGGTTAGGTCCGATTTAGGTTAACCACTATACAAACTTCAATGATAAAATCATCATATTAACAACCTATCCGGGCTCGACAACATACTCTTTTCTGGTGCCGTTGCCAGGGAAGTGCGCCTTGAAGTAAGTTTTTACTCCATTCCTGTAATTTTTCTCTTCTTACACCCTTCTCTTCACAGGTATTTTTTGTTTTTGGTGTGCAGGTGAACCTGTTGAAAGGGAAAGACAGGCAGACGAAGTCGGGAACGTGGGTAGATCCAAGGTGGGAACGAGAGCGTGAAGACGTCGACACCGCATTGGAGCTTCGCACACGTTGCCTAACAAGTAGGTTTTCTTTTCTTAGCAACCTAGGTTAACTTGTAACCTTAATAAAAAAACTAAAAACTAAAAAACTAGAAAAACTTCTTGGGATCTCTTGGGGCAAGTGGATTAAAATTCACTTGTTTGATTGATTGTCTTCACTTCCACTACCCTGGGATTTCCCGCCGTACTTCGCATAGCGAAAATCCAAGAATCTTGATTCTTGAATTTCTCGCCATGAGAAGTATTCCTTGAGGCAAACATAAAAAGATTGATTGCACCCCTCTTTTGCCTCACTTATCTACAATTCGGATCACCTTTTTGGTGGGGAGACTTGGAATTGAGTTGATTCAAACCCCATCATGACTTTTCAACTTGCCTGAGATTCGATCCTGAATATTTCAACACCAACAATTTTAGTTTCTTTATCTGTTGGTTGAGCCTTGTGTGGACATCTTTTTGGTGATTGGGAGCACTTGAATTGAAGTGCTTTGGCTCCGTTTCACACTAAGATAAAACTGACTCGTGCATCCACACATAGAAATCTCCATTTAGGGTAGCCCATTGCATTTTAGCATGCATTAACTAACTGATATTGAAGAAGGGTTTGTTGGGCTTTGAAGAAAACCTGTATTCTCTCAAAAACCCAGAGATTGGTTGAATTGGTAATTTAGAGAAATCCTAAAATCCATACTACTTAAGGCTGAACTCTAAAAATCATTCACCAATTAAGAACTTCAATTTGGGGAGATTTCCCCATTGCATGCTTGGATTACACACTTTGAAAAATCAATCACTTGGGCATTACCCGTAAACAATGCCCTTCACATTCCAAAAGCACTTGACCCTAAGCCTCTAACTAAAACTGGTAGTAACTTGACCCTTCTTAAGGATTGGAGGTCTAACTACCTGCGTGTAGCGGCTACATGCTGGTGAGAGTTCTCACGTGCTATCTGGTGTTTAAGACTGGGGCAAACGGCCTTTCAATCTGGCCCGGTGGTTCCGCGGTGCTCGCATTAGATTCCGTAGTTCGTGATAGTAGGTAACTTAGATCTTTAGGTCTAAGGGCACACTGTAGAGGTTAGGAATTTGACTGAATTGATTTGTCATCAAGTGTACCTTTGTGGCATCATTTCTCTCATCTCTTTTCCCTTCTCATCTCCCCAATTCTTCCTGCGGTAGTGCATGTTTGGGAGGAGGTCACAAAACCCTGAATTGATTGAATTGCTTGATAAATCTAGAAAAGAAGCCGAATCGTCCTCCTCCTCCACAAACATGGTTGCATGCCCACCCCCAAATCCTGAGGGAGGAAACCACCCTCAGAACCCACCAGGTGGTGGAGCCTTAGATCCCATAACCTGCCTCCAAGCTCAAATGGAAATGTATAATGAGCAAATCGAAGCCATTCGGGAAACATTGGAGGAAATGCAGAACCCTCCCGAACGGTAGGAGCCTAGGTCTCTTAGCTCATATCAGAACCCCGCTGCTACAGAGACCATAGGACAAATTCGGGTTCCCATGGGCGGGGACGACTTTGAACTGAAATCGAACATAATTGGCCTAATAAATTTTCACTTTCATGGTCTTGCAAGTGAAGATCCTTTTCTCCACTTGGAAGACCTAACCCGACTGGCTGAAACAGTTATGTCGGGTTACCTATAGTCCTCATGAAAATGTTCCTGTTTTCATTGCGGGATAAAGCGTCGCAGTGGTTACGTACCCTTGGAGAACCATCCACTCTTGGAAAGAGATGCGAACAGCGTTTCTCAAGAAGTTTTTCCCAATCGGGCGAACCAATGCGCTTCGCTGTGCCATCACTTCATTTACGCAACAAAATGGCAAACAATTTCATGAGGCATGGGAGAGGTATAATGACCTCCTCAGGAAGTGTCCGCACCACGGTTTGCCTAAGTGGCATATAGCCCAAATTTTCTACTATGGGCTAAATGAGACTTTGAAGCAGATGGTGGACGCTTCCTGTGGAGGGAATTTTATGAATAAATACGAGAATGGAGCATTCGAACTGTTTGAAAATATGAGTGAAAACTCAATGAACAATGCCTCCATTGTCACCTTTAATCGTACCAGCCAGCCTCGAAATGTCCATGAAGTTGACACGGGACCCTCCCATTCATCCACTGATCTAAGCCTTATTGCACAAAAACTGGATGAAGTCTCCGTCGTGCACAAGAAGATGGACGAGCTTCTGGCCAACCTCGCCCGATCTCTGGCAAACACCACCTCTTCACCACTTCATCACAATCCCACTTCTTCTAACACCAGGCTTATCCCGAGAAACCCCAGAAGACCTTCCTTACCGAGTGTCGCACCAAGCGACTCGGTAAATCATGTAGAACTGGCTTTTGCGAGCCAGTATTTCGACATGGAGGACCAAGCCTCCGTGTGCTCGGACGCATACTTACATGTGGACACGTCTTCTGGCATAGAAGGCGCTTGCGCCCTGGGGAACAACCCGTTCTCTGCCACGTATAACCCAGGGTGGCGCAATCATCCGAACCTCGCATGGTCCAACAACCCACAATGCCAAAACCCCGCAGGTGGACCAATGCGACCGTCCGCACCCGTCATCCCAAGGGCCCAGTCTAATCCGATGGCGAATCCGCCATCAGGCCTTTGCGTACTGTAAACTGAACACGCATCAAGTCCTCTTGACAAATTGATGCGAATGATGACAGAAATGTCAAAGCGCCATGAAGAGAACATGACCTCTCTTTAGCACCAATTGGCGCAGCAGAATGCTGAGATCAGTCAACTACGCATGACGACTCGATCTCAGGGCACTCTTCCCACCCAACCTATTCCAAACCCGCGAAACTTCATACCCCGTGGTCCTCAACCACAGGTACGACCTTCTCAGGGGCAGGTTCATCAAATTCTGCAGGCTCCGAGCATTCCACCGGGATTTCAAGCTAATCCCGCTGTAGCACCGCACTCTTATGTCCCTATTGTGAACCCTCCTCTGCCGTATGATCCCACTGGACCCACATCATCCAATGCTATCAGTACGAGGAGTGGTAAGCAGACCGTCGATCTGCCTCGACCTAATCCTGGCCCGTCTTCTTCTTCATCGCCCTCTCATTCTGGATGCGCACCGCATTCGCGAGAGGATGATACACCCAAATTGTTGCCAAAATCAGTCCCATTCCCTGAGGCTCTACTGAGGGAGCCAAAAGGCAAAAAGAAAGATACACAGGCCTTTGATAACCTGCGTAATTTGTTCAGGGATGTAGAAATCAAGGTACCCCTGCTCGAGGCTATCGACCACATACCTACTGTCGCCTGATTCTTCAAAGACTACACAACACCCAGGCGACAGTCAAAGAAAACTAAAATTCCGGTGGTTCTCTCGCCTCATTCGAGTTGTGCTATACTGTCAAACCTACCACCGAAGCAGAAAGATCCGGGCACACCACTCATTTCCTGTAGCATCCAAGGCTGCAATTTTAACCCTGCCCTGCTTGATCTAGGATCTTCCATAAATCTTATACCAACCATCATGCTTGAAAAATTTTCCTTGGGAAATCTGAAACCCACCCCTGTCACGTTACAGTTGGTAGATCGTTCTGTCAAAATTCCAAAGGGTGTGGTGGAAGACGTGGTGGTTAGGGTCAACAGTCTCTGTTTTCTTGTTGACTTTCTTATTTTAGATATGGAAGTTCCTAGCTCACTTTCTGATTGTCTGATCATCCTTAGTCGACCTTTCTTGGCCACAGCCCGCGCCCTTATCGACTACGAGTCGGGCTGTATTGAGGTTGCCATTGGATCTGAAAAGATCAAGCTTAACATCTTCAAGGCAGCCAAGAACTTTGATTGCGATTGCATCGAGGATGACACGTCTAACGATGACATGACCGTCAGCGTGTGTATCGGACTAATTGGGATCTATTCTGACTGCTGCGGATTGCCTATAAACACTGTCGACTGCCTGACCAACACATACTGTGACGTTTCCCCATCCCTCCCTTGTCCCGTACCTTCTCCTGACCAAACTTCTGACGAGGTTTTCTCCGCTTCCCTTACCTCGTGGTCTGAGTCATATCCGGGTTGCTCACCCCTGGTCCATACTCTTGAAGACCAGATTGCCCTTTCTTTCCCGCCAAATCAGGCGGATTTGCAACTCCACACTAGGACCTTGAGCCCACATCCTACTCACTGGGGCTATTCCTTTTTGGATCCATCTATCCAAAGAGCCCCTCTTCTTGGCCAATCTGAGGGCCAATTTCTTCCTCCTAACTGGTGCTCCGATTCTCCTAGGACACTCTTGTCCCATGAAATGCCATACCTTTCACCATCCACTATCACTTTTCATGCCACTATCACGATCACTTCACTTTTCACTTCACCACCGACCATCCACCCACCCTACCACCCTACTGTATACCCTGCACCTCAGCTCTCGTTACTCGATCTTTCGTCCTTTCTCTACCTTTCCCTGCATGCATATGAGGACATAGAATTGTTTGGCATGGGGGGGTGGATAGGCATCCATAGGATCTGGGTATTTTATGGTATCATACAGTTCCCACCTATTTATAAATATGCAAGAAAAAGAAAAAGAAAAAAAATATATAATATATATATATATTAATAATATTTTAAAAAAATGGTGTTTAGTAATGATCTGAAGGCTGAAACAAAAATACATTAAGTGTTTATGGATAGTCAACCTCTGTTTTGAAGACTTTCCAGGCCATGGAAGCCTGATTTGCTCAGGCTCGGCTTAATTCACTTGAGCATTGACAAAATAGATTGGAATCTCTCCTAACTAAGGACGCATTCTTGTACCTAAGACACCAGTACAGGATTCGTTGGTTTGCTTTTACTTGAGAGCTTAAGTAAACTTGGTTCACACTACACATATCAGGAAAGACCAGGTGAACATAAGATCTAACCCTAGTGTTCATTAGGGAAGGTGGAGTCCTTACCTGTACGTGCAGGTAGACTTTTTATCCTAGGTTTTAGTCTTGTGTTTAGGAGAAACTCTTTCTACCAAAAAGAAACTCTCCCACCAAAAAGAAAAGTGTGCTCCTCCAAATAAAGTTGTAAGAGATATACTGACACGTGTTTCAAAAAAAAAGAAAAAAAAAGAGGAAAGGTTGCAAATAAGTTAATATATCTCACAAATGTCTGTAAAGTCTTTGCCCTAGAAGAAGTTCTTCAGGGCAGGTTACAAATACCTTGTTTTCCTTTGAGCCACAAAAATCAGAAAATGGGAGTTGAGTTTTTCGTCATCTTCTTAAGGGTCAATCCGAAAACACGAGCTAAAACTGGGACCAACCTGTACTTAAAGATTCATGAAACCCTAGGCTTGAGTCTTAATGTTCATCTGGTCAGTCTTGATCCTTCACTAAGCACAAGCCATAACCTCTTGAGCTCTCGAGTACGGCAAAAACCTCCTGGATCCTGGAAATCGTACTTAAGGTTTAAATATCAAGAGTCTTGGTTACTCGAGAGATGATCTATGTCATGTGAGACTTATAGTACTGGTAGTCTTCTCTACAATTGGTTCTCACAATATCCAATAATAAACACACCTATGTCGCCTTAGAAGAAAATCTTCAGCTTAAAGATCATTTCTAAATACTACAAAAAAATATTTTTCTAGGGACTAGCAAAAGATAGGCATGGGGGTATGATTGCACCTCAAAAATACACCTGCAATAGTGCCTTCTTGTGCTATTTCCTAGCATTACCTATGCATATTAGGGTTCCATAATCGCATTTGTACAAATACATGCATGCATGCATCTAATTGAGGGTAGAGGAGAATGAAATAAGTGGCCTTGCATTTTACTTTTTTCCTCAATTGCATCTTTGCAAAATCCACCATCTTTTTATTTTTTTTCCACTTGATTTTGAAATGCTTCCCGCGACTACAACTTCTCCTCACGCCCTCTCCCTGCCAGCCCTTCCCTGTAGCTGCCATTCCCTACCGTGGCCATGCATGAGCCATGCACAGCCAGGGCATGGCCGTGCATGGCTTTCTTCTCCTATAAAAAACCACGACTCCATCCGTTGCAAGCCAGCTTGGTCCTCCACTTCAAAAGCCAACGTAGCTTCTCCAGGCCACCACCCTCTCCTCCGTCTCCCTCCATACACCGGCACTCCTCCTCCGAGGAGACACCCGGTGGGCAGGAGCCCTCACTGTGGTGCACACCACCACAGTGAGACCACCACCGCCCAGCTCTTCAAAGAGCCGGTGGGCGTGGTGGCTCTTTTCTATTTTTTTTTCCCGCTCCAGCACCTTCAGCCATGGCTGCACGCTTCAAGGTCTGAAGCTCGCAGCTTGGCAACAGCAGCAGCAACAGCCCCAGCCATTCCGCGTAGGACTGCAGGCGCCCCAACCCCTTCCACGCGTGCCTGCAGGCCTCTCTGCCTCCCGCTTTCTCCGCCCTGTCGCGCACCCTTACGCCTGCAACCGGCCTTTGCGCTCCTCTGCAGCGGCCGGCCAAGGGCTTCCCCGCACCCCTGCCAGCACCTGCAAGCTTCCGCGCAAGCTGCAGGTGCCCTCGCCTCCCTCTCCGCGTGCTCTGTCATGAGCTCTCCGCACTCGCAACTGGCCGGCGCAGCCCTTCTCCCTCACGCGCCAGCCCGCGCACGCCAGCCGGCCGCGCTCACACCATCTGCAGCTCCCGGTTGCGCGGTGCGGACGACCACTATAGCCACTGTTCACATGAGTCTGCGTGACACTATGGCTACAGTGGGGTGACCGGTGAGCTTCTCACTTTACCGGTTACCCGACGCCCCGCGACCGCCGTTCGCCCGTGCGCGCGCCCGCCTACGCGTCTCCGCTCGCGTCGCCCGCACCAGCCCGAGCACTGGCCTTCTTTCGCTCCCTTTGCGAGCACCTGCTAGCTCCCGCTTCAGCCTTCGCACAGCACGGTGCGCTGCATCTTCTCTCCGTGCCCTCGCCCTCCAGCGCACACGTCCCCGCGTGCATACGCGCCTGCGCGTGCGCTTGAGAACCATTAGACGACGCCTGCTAGCTGCAGACGCCTTAAAACCTTCGGCCTTCACTCCAGAAGCGCACGACTACCATCTCTCCTGCCTTCTCTCTCCTGCTCTCTCTCTCTCTCTCACTCTCTCTCACAACACTCTCTCACTCTCTTCACCGACGCACACACACACCTACACTAACACTTCCACACACCCACACACACCTATACACTATTATACGTATACATATATATATTGATATATATATACATATATTTATATACATATATATATATACATATAGTAGTACTTATATACTTATGTATTATTATACATGCATATATATATATATATATATATATATATATATATATATATATATATATACATACATACATACATCTATATACTTATATATATATATATACATATATATATATACATATATACTTATACATACATATATATACATATATATATATATATATATATATATATATATATAGACATCTATATAGTATTACATACATACATACATACATATATATATATATATATCTATACATATATCTATCTATACATATACTTATATATATATATATTTACATACATATACATATACATATATACCTATATAGCTACATACATATATACATATACTTATATATATATATACATATATATATACACCTATAGATATATACATATATATATATACCTATATATTTATAACCATATATATATAGATATATTTACATACATATATATATATTTTCACATTATTTACCATACGTGGTATCACGGGAATATCTGCACCAGTTGCTAATATTCCCCGATACACGCGTACAAAAAGCGTGGTTACATACATCTTCCACCATCCATCCCACACTCCACGTGGCACCTAGTCCTGTCGGTTGCGTCTTTCTAGATGACGATCGACTCGACACCGTGCTACACTCCATCTCCGCCTCCACCCCCACCCCTTTATATACATAATATATACCTATATATATACTGTATTTACTTTATTTCTATTTCGCTTTCCTGTTAGTAAAAAGATAAAAAAATATATATATAAAAGAGAAAAGATAATCTTTGACTTGCAGGTACTCCATCTTGCGAATAGCAAGACCCGTTTTGGAACCCTATTTTGGCTCAAAGCCAAGAACCCAATTTTGAGGGTGTGCCTCAAGGACAAAGATTACCAGAAAAAAATCTAAATAAGAAAAACACCAAAAACACAATAAACAAACGGAAGAGACTCGTTGTAGGAAAGGCGTAGAAACTCGACTTGTAACCCCACTTCCCTGAGTTCGACCCTGGGCCTAAAAGTGACCAAGATAAAATCAAATAGGCCAGGTTAAAAATTTTGTAAAGAGATGGTTAGGTCCGATTTAGGTTAACCACTATACACACTTCAACGATAAAATCATCATATTAACAACCTATCCGGGCTCGACAACACTGGGATTCAGACAAGTGGACTTGAGGTTTTCCTTGGGGCGAGTCTGGACACTGCATAGGGTGTTGTACATACGTTCCTGCTATGAAAAAGAATGTTCTTTCTGGTTCCTTGTTAGTTAGAGAGGGTTTTGAGTTAAACTTTAAATGTAATAAAGTTGTTATGTTGAGACATGGAATATGTCATGGAAAGGGGTATTTGGCAGATTTTGATCTATTATTTAGAGTGAGATGTGATGTGGATGTATCATCTATAAATGCTCTGAATAATGTTAGTTTTCATTCGATTCAATCTATTTGCAATAATATTGAATCATGTGATATATAGCATGGTAGATTGGGTCATGTAAATTTCAATTCTTTAAAAAGAATGATGAAATTAAATATAATTCCTGAACACACCATAGATAAAACTAAGAAATGCAAGATATGTGTGCAGGCTAAACAAACTAGGAAGCCATTTCACTCTATTAGTAGAGATATTGAGGTTTTAGGTTTGGTGCACACGGATATCTACAAATTTAACGGTGTGTTGACTAAGGATAATAAAAAGTATTTTATCACTTTATAGATGATAGTAGCAGATACGACTATGTGTATTTACTAAATTCTAAGGATGAGGCATTAAGTAAATTCCTTATCTTCAAGAAAGAAGTAGAAATACAAACTAAGAAAATTCTTAAAAGATTGAGATCAGATAGAGGGGGGGAATATATGTCCAATGCATTTGATGAACAGTGCCAAGCTTTTGGTATAGTTCATGAAGTAACAGCCCCATATTCCCTTCAGTCTAATTGGATAGCAGAGTGAAAGAATAGGACCCTAACTGACATGGTTAATGCTTTCTTGCAAAGCTTAGGATTACTTACTTACATATAGGGGGAAGCTTTAAATATGGCATATCATATTCTGAATAGAGTTCCCCTCAACCATAAGGAAAGTAATCCATTTGAGATTTGGAGAAACATGAAATCAAGTTTGAAATACCTCAAAGTGTAGGGCTGCCTTACAAAAGCTGTCTCAGAACACAAGAGGAAGAAGCTTGAACCTAAGATAGTTGATGTGGCCTTTCTAGGTGTTGGGAGATCGTAGCTCGCATTTTTGATAAAAGCGTCGTAGTATAGTTGCGAAATACGATCCAACAAAGATATTGTTTTGAAAATAACGAAACTTTGAGTCCCGGTCGTTCGTCTCTGGGAGGTGTTGTTTTTGTTTTTGAAATCGATCTTAAAGCCACTCTACTTTATTTAAACGACATGCTGGTACGTAATATATAGGCGGTTAAAGAACAGGCACTTAAATCACGCAAATATGATAATCATTTAGCTCAAGGTGATTTCAAACACATAAGAGATATATATAAAATGAAATTTCATTCTTCGTGGGAGAGTTGTTGCACAAGGAAATCTAGAGGAAAGCTTATACATGAATGCTTAAAATTAAATCTAACTACCAGAAAAAGATTGCATCCAAGAATCAGCGAGAGGATTTCGCATGCATCATTGGGGGAGAAGTAAGACTACACTACTAAGCAGTAAATAAAAGCAGTAAATATACGAAGAGCATAATCTAAATCTAGCAGAATGAAAGGGTATTCAGGGGTGTTCCCCGATGGCCTTTGAGTGGTTGAGAGAAGGAGGGGCGGCCAATGGAACTTAGGTCGGCCCTTGGAGAGAGGTTGGGGAGCTGATCCAGCTTTCTGGCGTGGAGATGGTGGCCTCCATGGTGGTGCTCAACTCGTGGAGGTGGAGTGGAGATGGAAGTGGCTATTCTAAGTGGAATGGATGCCAAGGAAGTGAATGGGTGCAAATGGCCACCCATGGGGTCTTTTTATAGACCCAATGGAAGCTCTCTAGAGAATTATGGAATTCTCTAGAGAGGCCTATGGTGGGAGCTCATGGGAGAGTGAGAGAGAGAGGGTGGATGGTGGTTTTTAGATCCACCAAATGTGGATCTAAAAATTGAATGGCTCTTGGTTGCTATTTTTGGCAACCACACATGGTAGAGAGTTCTAGAGAACTCTAGGCTAGATATTTTCATGTGGATGGTGTGTGTGGGTGTGTGTGGGTCGAAACTTAGGTGGCTAGGTTGATTAGGTTGGGTTCTAGTGGGTTTAGGTCAAGGTAGGTCTCAAATTAGGGTTATAAACCCTAATTCACTAAGGTAAAGTGCAATTAAACTTAATACAAGTTTAATTGGGTGTGTGGAAACTTAATTGAGAGTAAAACAACTCAATTAAGTCAGGTCTAGCTCAATTGGACTCTCACTGAGTCCAATTGGACAGTGTGTGCTGAGATCAGGGCTCACTTGGACTCAATGAGTCCAATTGAATAGGCTGATGGATTTGACTAAGATCCAAGTCAATTACGTTTAGTGAGGACCTCATTAGGTCCTTAGGGAGGTCTAGAGGTGATGTACTAGGGTTAGGGCACCTTAATTTAGGTTTCTATGGGGTTGGAATTGGGTTTAGGGACCTAGAGATCCAAGATCAAGGCTTAAATCTCAAAATAGGAATTGGAGAGCAGTATCAGACGTCTAATTATAGAATCAGACATCTTATACTCAAAAATCAGAAGTTCAGACTTGTTGTCTGGACGTCCAATCAGAGTCAGGAAGGATTTCGGGTTCTGTTTTGGGTATTCTGCAAAAATTGGACGTCTGACAAAGTGTTTGGACGTCCAATAACACTGCAGAAGTGGGTTTGAAGTGTGCGAGAGTTGGCTAAGGGTCCTGGACGTCTTAAATCTTATTTGGACGTCCAGAGAAGGGTTGGAACTAGGGTTTTAGGGCTTCCTAAGGTGTTGTGACCTAATCTAAGGGTGGCTAAGACTTGGGGAAGTCTCTAGGCTATCCTAGGGCTAGGATGGACCTATGCTCTTCACATTTTACTGCTTTATTTCTACTTAATAGAATAAAAAACCTTTAACCCCCTTACATTATTATTCCTACATCTAAACTAGGCCTTCTGCTCCTGCTCTGCTATAACTCCCATTATTCTTGATCCAGCTTCAGATCCAGCTCCTGATCAGCTTATTCCCTGCAATCGACATAATGCACTTAATCAGCACATTATAACATTATTTTATGCATAGCTAAAGGAAAGTAGTAAAGATGCAGATAATGCATATGCATGCATGAATAACCCTAACTTATGCTAAGTCCTAGCCTAATTTAGGTCAATTAAGACCTATGATTGCTGCGCAATCATTGGGTTATGTTGATAATAGCTATGCCTATAGATTTTTGGTTATAAAATCTGAGATTTCAGTCATAGATGTCAACACTATTATTGAGCTTCGCGATACTACTTTTTTTGAGGAAGTTTTCCCTATGAAGACTGGATTACCTCAAAATATGATTTCAAATGATCTAGCCACCACATCTGGTTCTATTTTTGGTCAAGTAGAAAGGATGTCTAATATGGGGTTAGCTCTTCCCATTTTGAACCTAACCAAGTAGAAGAGTTTGAACCTAGGAGAAGTAAAAGGCCAAGAATTGCCAAGGATTTGGGAAGTGATTTTATTACTTACCAAATCGAGGGTGATCCCCCTACTTATCGTGATGCTATGGTTTCTTTTGAAGCTAAGCACTGGAAAGATGACATTAAGAATGAGTTGAACTCAATCATCTCTAATGACACTTGGGAGTTGGTTGATTTACCTCTAGGATGTTCTACTCTTTGGTGCAAGTGGGTGTTTAAGAGAAAACTCAGGCCTAACGGATCTATTGAAAAGTACAAAGCTAGACTTGTTGCCAAGGGGTTCAAGCAAATGGAAGGAATTAATTATTTCGATACATATTCTCCAGTAACTAAGATAAATACTATTCGGATGCTTATTGCTTTAGCTTTTATTTATGATCTTACTATTCACCAAATGGATGTGAAGACCACCTTTCTTCATGGGGATCTTGAGGAGGAGATCTATATGGACCAGCCTGAGGGATTTGTAGCTCCTAGGAATGAGGAAAAGGTTTGCAAGCTTGTTAAATCTCTTTATGGTTTGAAACAAGTACTTAAGCAATGGCATGAAAAGTTTGATATGACTGTATGATCTTTTGGCTACGTAGTTCATAAATTTGACAAGTGTGTCTACTCTATGATTAAGGGTGATATGTGTATTGTCCTATGCCTATATGTAGATGATATATTATTGTTTGGATCAGACATTAGAATTGTGAATGAAACTAGGTTGCTCTTGAGTAGCAAGTTCAAGATGAAGGGATATGGGTGCTGCAAATGTGATCCTAGGCCTCAAACTGATTCGGTGACCAGAGGGGATAACTATTTCTCAATCTCATTATGTTGAGTACATTCTTGAGAAATTTGACTATGAAGATTGCAAGGCTGTAAGAACTCCTTTTGATTCATCAAAAACTTTCTATAAGAATAAAAGTGAAATGCTTGTTTCACAACTAAGATATTCACAGATTATAGGAAGCTTGATGTATTTGGCTAACTATGCTAGATCAGATATTTCTTTTTCCGTGTCTAAGTTGAGCAGATACACAAGATGTCCTGACCATACTCATTGGGATGCCTAAGATCAAGTATTTAGGTACTTGAGGGAACTGTTTCTCTTAATTTGCATTATGGGAAATATCCTTCAGTTTTGGAAGGATATAGTGATGCAAGTTGGATCGTTCAAATGGAGGATTTCAAGAGTAATAGTGTTACAGGGTATGTTTCTACCCTTGGAGGTGGTGTAGTCTCCTGACGATTTGCAAAACAAACTATTTTAGCCCAGTCTACCTTTGGGGTTGAGTTATGTGCTTTAGACACCACGGGAATTGAGGCTGAATGGCTACATAGGCTTCTTACAGAAATCCCTTTGGTGGGTAAGCCAATTATTGCAATATCTTTGCATTGTCATAGACTTCTATAGCAAATATTAAGAGTTCAAAGTTTAATCAGAAAACAATGAGACATATCTAAATCAGACTCAAGTCTGTAAGGGATTTAGTATCTCAAGGAGTGATTGCTGTGGAATTTATAGGATCCAACAATAACATAGTAGATTCGTTTACTAAAGGACTTGATAGATCTTTAGTCCTTAAGTCTAGGCTTAGGATGGGACTAAGACTCATTACGAGTTCACCCACAGCAACAACCCAACCTAACTGAGTGGAGATCCCACAACGTAGGTTTAATGTGGTAACAATATGCTGTATGGGGAACTGGTTGGCACTCATTGTTAGATGTTTTTACATATGAGTCCAATCCCTGGAAGCCTAAGTGCCTTAAGTTGCAAATTTAGGAAGAGCAAAGTTTCTGAATGGGTTCAAGCTTTTATGGTAGGATGTAAGCAGTGCATCCTTGGAGGATGCCACTTATGTGAGTGCTACTTTGGGCTGCAGGTAAGGGAATAGGGTCTTTCCCGATTACACTCATGAAACATGATAGGGTTCATGACCCTTAAGAGCACCAACCCTGAAGATTATCACCAAGAACTTCATTCTGTTGTTACCACTATATACCCCACATCAAAGGTCTAGAGTTCAAGACTAGTTTCACTTTATTCCTGTGGTGGTAAAGGTGGATGACTTAGGTAAGGGTTCAAACCGAAAGGTACCTTTACTGAAAACAAAGTGTGGTAGTCAAGGAATTTATTGTTGAATTTCAACGATGAATTTATAGGAGAATGTTGGATTTGAGAGCCTAATTGCATCAATCGGGGTACAATTATTATATGGTGACGTGGGAATTAATGTTGAAATCAGTGAGATTTGAGAGAGGTTTTTAGTCTCATATTGGAAGTAGACAAACCTTCTGGTAGGTATAAAAGGCTTTGCCACTCATGGCTTATGTAGCAAAGAGTGAGAGGTGGGTTGGGGACCACTTAAGCACATGCGTGCACCCCGCCCCGTACAAGCTCCGGCTCCGACTTCGGCTCTGACTTGGGCTCGGGCTTGGGCTCAGGTGAGAATCAATTTGGAACTTGGAACATGGACTCTTTTGCTACGGTTTTTCAATCTCACGATTTTAACCTGGATTGGCCGATCAAAATGTAAAATAATTAACCAATTGTTTTGGTCGATCAATGAACTTAATTGGTCGACCAATTGTCGCATTTTCATAAAATGAAAATTTCCTTAAACGTCTGCTCGTAGGCTCTATATAAGGGCCACGAGGGGGCTCTCATTTGACACACATCAAGAGTAAAAAAGCTCTCTCCAATCTCTACCCCTCTCTTTCATTCTTGTCTCTCTTTCTTGATGCATTCGTTCAATGTGAGATTGGTAGAAAAATCTCCAATCACTTTTGTCGATCTTGCACAAAGAGACTGAGAGATCCACGAGAAGTTTTTGGTTGATCAAATCATTAAATTGGTAGATCAATCAGGAATTTGGTTGGAAACCAAATTACCTCGGCTTCGTTCTCCTAAGGTAGTTTTCGAGGACGTCCAAGATTGGAGTGTGCCAAATCTTGGAGGTGGATCATCGTATCCTAGGAGGAGTTCGTCAAACCCCGACGCATCGGTATTGTGGGGGTGATACATTCTTTAAGGGAAGTCCTTAATGGATGCTTCGATTGGAGTAATCTCTAACTTTTCTTTATTTTGTTTATTTGTGCTATTGCATGTTATTTGTTCTTTATTTTATTCTGGATCTTGCTAAATCATGTTTGACTTGCTTTATTTAATGTTTTTGATTTATGCAAAAATGTTGAAAATGCATATATTTTTATTTATTTATTTCCTGTGTGCATTTATTTCAACAGGTAGGCATGTCTCCCTTACTCTCTCCTAAGGTGGCATGAATGTGCAAAGGGGATGGAGGATGTAGGTGTGGGTAGGTGCTTGAAGGGTGGTGGTAGGAAGCTCCCTCTTAAGGCCTATTCCACACTACCTAAGGCTCTCTACTTTATATTTTTCCTCCAAGCTTTATTGTCTCAAAGTTGTATTAAGGGGTCCCTTATATAGGATTGGTGGAAGGGTAGGATGCGGTAAGGAAGAGGGTAGTGTTGGAAGGGGTGTCATGATTTAATTGGGTAGCTTGATTAATGGTGCATTGGAAGTGGGTTGGGAATATTTATATATGGTTATGAAAATATGGGCGTTTTTTTTTTGAAAATATTTTCATTAAAAGGGGAAGAACCCATAATAACTGGATGCAAAGGAAGACAGGAAATCCTCACCCACGAAGGGGGAAAATGTCCTGCAGAAATGTGGGAACGCAAAACACAAAAAACACGACATGAAATAAAGGAAAAGAAAAAGAAATGCGCCACAAGAACGGGAACTGAATGACCTCTCAAAGGAGGGTGACCCCACGCTCGTAGAAACAGGAAGACGCCAACGAGACGAGTCTCAAAGATCATGCCTACGAGTTAATCGTATGAATCAACGCAAAGGTCGAAAATGATAGGAAACTCAGCCATAATAACCTGAGGCCATATGTGATCCCCAACAAAAACATTATCCTAAAAAAAAGAAAAGAAAGGATCCCATCCAACCACACACCAATCGTAGTGACACATGACTGCACAAAATAGAGACAATCAACAACACATGACAACCCGACCAGAGCAATGACAATGACGTCGATCGGCTCCCTACCATCGCCCGCGATCACTGGCGCTTGCCATCCACAGCAGTTGAAGCTGTTGTAGAATGGACCCGCTACTGGAGCTCCTATAAGGAATGAGGACGGGGAGGCAACTGCCATCAGTCTCGTCACATGAGCCACCACTGGATCATCACTTGCCGCTAACGCCACCATGTCGTCAATAGCGATGCCGTGCCTCGCCAGAGCCATGCCTCACCAGAGCCACGCCCGCCAATGCCGTAGTCTCGCACAACCGCTACACACGATGAAAATATAGGCTCCTAGTTGGGTGTAAGAGAGAGTAGGAAAGTGAGTGAGCATTTTGTAGTTATGGAGAATGTGCACTTAGGTGGATGATTTAATGGGCACCTAGGAAGAGATAAAACTACCATGGAGAGTGTGTTTCCCCATGGGAGGTGTGAAAGGGGGCTTTAATGGTGTCTAGGGCCATGGAGCCACAGAAGGACATGGTGTGCCTAGTAGGGATGCAAGGTTTGGTAAACCCGACCTAAACCCAACCTAATTTGATCCGAATGGAATGGGTAAAACCTAACCCAAACCTTACTGGATTCCGGCATTGATTTTATCCAAAAAACCTGACCGAGTTTGGGTATGGATATAGATCTATACCCGGTTACCCAACTTGAATACCCAAATAAAATTCCCATTTACTCGAGATATATAAGTCCTACTCTAAGTTCCTCATTCCCCCAACTCTAATCTCCCTTACGATTCCCTTCATAATTTTGAAAGTTGGGAGTACTTTTGAAGCTTCCATTGAACATTTATTTTGGAGATGGGAATCTTTTGTTTGAAATGTATTTATATTTTTCCTTTCTCTATATTTTTTTATTTTTTTGTTTTTGATGTATCCCCCTTGATAGACACTTCTTTGTAATAATTTTAGTGGAGATAATTAAAATTGGAGTAGCCCAAGCCTCTACGTTTTATGCTTGTTACAAATAAACAATTAATGAATCATATTATAGATTTTTTTTCCTTCTTTGAATCTAATTTGAGCATAATTTGATTATAAGATCAATTTATAAATAAGTACCTAATGGGAAAATGAATACCCAATGGATAGATGTGTAATTCCCTACTTGGAGGGGGTGAGATATACGTGACGTAATATAAAGTGTGGAATTAAAAATAGACAATCTCACAAAAAATAAGCAATCACATAATAGGCACAAGTATTTTTAGGTGTAAACCCAAACCGGGTGAAAAACCACCACCTAACCCTCTTGAGTTAGGATTTCTCAATCGACCTAGTTGATTAAATCCACTAAACCCAGGACTTGAACGAGGGTGACTGAACCTCAATTACAACCACATTACTTAGACCGAGGGTAGTGTTGCTCAAAACCCCTTCTCTTCACAAGAAGGAATTTGTCTCGCGAAGGAGACGGGAATTCGCAAAGCAAATACCCAACCAAAGACAATAAAATGTACAACAATCCTATAGAGCCACAAATATTTAAACCTAGCTTCTATAGGAGTTAGGAAACTTCCCTTTGGTGGAAGTGCGTCGATGTGATTACACGGGTGCGTGAACCACGCTTTGGCACAACAGTATTCTCATAGCGTCGGCGGGAGAGCGGGTGCACAGCATGACGAAGCTCTTAGGTGTGAAATGAGTGCCTGTAGAGTTAGAGCTTCTTTTATTGAATCTTCTGCTTCTTTTTGACAAAAGAGAGTGGAAATATTCTAGCAAGGGTGTGTCTTGGGTGTGTATTGGTGTGTCTTACAAGCCAAGGGGTCCTCCTCTATTTATAGAGGGCCTAGGAATGCTTTGGAAGGTCTTGGAAGGCTCCTATAGCCGTTGGGTGCAAATCCGAAGAAAATCAGGCCGTAGTCAGAATTAATCATGATTTTGACAAGGTCATCAGATGTCTGGTCCTGGCATCAGGCGTCTGAAAAATCTGTTTAAGACGTCTGGGAACTAAGTCAGGCATCTGAATCTAGGTGGGTTTCCTTCCTAACTTGAATCAGACCTAAATAGGGTTCTAGTGTATGGCCATTAGACGACATACAGGACATTTGGCACAAGATCTGGATGTCTGGAAACCTATTGTTCTGCGGAAATTGATTCCCAAGGAAGTACAATGGCTAGAAAATCTCTGGAAGGAGATTTTGCATCAGCTGAGGTGAAACGATCATATATCAGATGTCTGGGATCCTCTATGGATGTCTGATACGAGGCTAACGGTCATTTCCTCAATGTTTACTAAGACAGCTAACGTTCCACTAATTGGACGTCTGCTAAGACGTCTGGACTAAGGCTTGGATGACTGATTCTAACAGACAGAACCTACTAAGTCCAGCCTAGATGATTTTGACGTCTTAAAAGTCAATATCAGACGTCTGATTTCCAGATTGGACGTCTAATAAGGTTGTCTGAATCCTATTTTGGTTTTCTAAGTTCTTTACAGAAAACCTAAGTATTCTAGGGTAGTGCAGGTATTCCTAAGACTACTTTAAGGGTTCTTTGAGGCTCTTTAACATAAAATCTAAGATAAAAATAAAGAGCAAAACAAAGAAATAAAATTACATAGAATAAGATAAAATGAAATCTATCATATTCTTCATCTCCTTCCTTCTTTAAGCTTTTGTTCCTCGTGAAACTCCTCCGCCTCTATCCAACTCCTCCAATCCGCCATGGATGCTAGCTCAAACTCCGTGTAAACACTTGTCTCTCTTTGCAATTTGACCTGAAAACTAGAACTCAAAAGCAAATGTTAAAAGACACGCGTTTTGTTATCATCAAAATAAACGATCATGGTGCTCTAGCACCAACAATCTCCCCCTTTTTGATGATGACAAAACCAAAAACAATAATACATAAAATCCTCCCCCTTTTTGACATTATCAAAGAGGTTTTTATCAATTCTAAATTTCCTATAGCTCTCCCTTAAAACATGCTTTTCTATAATTGGGTTGAATTTCTTTTAACAAGAGTAATGTCCTCCCCCTTTTTGTAATAACAAGATAGCTATTATTTTTCTCCCCCTTTCTAAAGGAAATATAGCTAACTTAACAAGATCTCCTACTTAATGATTGACAAATAGCTCATAATTTTAACTCCCACTATCTATATGCTAATGATAAAAAGATAGGGTTAAGGGTTACCTCACCTACCATGGCCAATAGAATGGCCCAAATGGAGGTGGTGGATGCCATATCGGATGGGGCTCCCATCTATAGCTTGGAGGCCCGGGCATCGGCGTCGGTCTCCAATCTGGCGGACGACGTGCGGCGGGTTGTTCGATTGTTCGTCGTCTTGACGGTCTTCTCGTTTTCCTCCCTGGTCTACTCCTTGGTCCTCCCAACTCGAGTTGACCATTCTTGAGCTTGTAGGTCCAGTCCTTTACGTTGATATCTTCTTTGAAACCTACAAAATAAGATTCCAATTCCTTCTTCGGTATCCAAGTGAGCTTGGTTATGGATCTGTTAGCGGGTCTCCTTGACGAAGATCCTTTCTCAATCTTAGGGCTATGCAAATTTTCTACTTTGTTGATTAATTTATTAGAATTTTCCCAAAGACATGCGATTTCTTTTTCTATAATATGCATCTTAGTATTTAAATCAGAAATTTCTAATTTTAGATTAACATTTTCCTCAATCAATTTAGTATTTTCATTGATTAAATCTTTATTTTCTAATAACAAGTTATTATCCTTAGGACTAGCTTCTAGATCCTTAAGTTTTATTTCTATTCTTTCATTTTTCACTTTTAAGAAAACTAAGATTCCTTTTAATATTTTTATTTTCTACCTTAAGTGATTTACTAAGCTCAAATAATTCATCGAAAGCATCTTGTAAATTGGGATTTACCTCATTGTCGCTGTTGTCGCTGTTGCTATCACTTCCCATGGCCATGAAGCCCATGCAGGCGATTTCTTCCTCGAGGTTCTGCTCTTCTTCTTCCTCTGAGCTAGTGTCATCCCAAGTTGCTTGGAATGCCTTCTTCTTAGACTTCTTCTCCTTTCCCTTCTTCTACTTCTTGAGAAGAGGGCACTCTGGTCGTAGATGCCCTTTCTCATTGTAGTGGTAGCAACGTCTCGGGCTTTCCTTCTTCTCCTTTTCTTTCTTTGATTCCCTACAAAACTTGGAAAACTTTTTAAGTAAAAACTTAAAGTCTTCGTCATCGGAACTTACCTCGCTATCTAATGCGGCTCTGAATGCGAGAGTCTTCTTCGATTTTGGCTCCGATGTATCCTTCTGCTTCAGCTTTGTCTCGTAGGCCATTAAATTGTCTAGGAGATCTTCCATGTTGAGCTCCTCCACCTCGTTCGCCTCCTTGATGGCGGTGACCTTCTGCTCCCATTCTGGTCCAAGGGAACAGAGTAGTTTTCCTTGAAGCTCCCCCTTGATGAAGGTCTTACCTAAAGCTTTTAAATTATTTACAATGAGAGTGAACCTAGTGTTCATCTCACTTAGAGATTCATTAGACTTCATTGAAAAAGACTCAAATTCTTGAGAAAGTAAAATTATATTAGAAGTCTTTACCTTAGAGGTACCTTCGTGAGTTACCTCGAGTGTGTGACAGATCTCGTATGCGGTGGTGCATTGCGAGATTTTGTTAAACTCCTCCGAGCTCAAAGTGTAATACAATGCATTCATTGTTTTTGCATTTAGACAAAGCTCCCTGATTTGTTGTTGTGAGTAGCCTCCCCCGGGCTTCTTTGGGATGTCAAATGGCATCTCGCATCTGACCCAAATCGTCAAGTCATTGGCTTGCAGCTAAGTCTTCATCTGCAGCTTCCAGTAGGGGTAGTTGCTCCCGTCGAAGAACGGCGGACGGGTCGTAGATTGCCCCTCGGAAATCCTGCTCGCGGAGCTGCTTCCCTCCATGATCTTCTTGCTGGGTGTTACTCCGATCATGCAAGAACCAGCTCTGATACTAATTGTAATTCCCTGCTTGGAGGGGGTGAAATATGCATGACGTAATATAAAGTGTGGAATTAAAAATAGATAATCTCACCAAAAATAAGCAATCACACAATAGGCACAAGCATTTTTAGG
Source organism: Thalassia testudinum (assembly GCA_037157565.1). Taxonomy (NCBI): domain Eukaryota; kingdom Viridiplantae; phylum Streptophyta; class Magnoliopsida; order Alismatales; family Hydrocharitaceae; genus Thalassia; species Thalassia testudinum. The sequence continues at coordinate 125,335,338 of JAZHRO010000055.1, forward strand.
TGGAAACCCAAATCGGGTGAAAAACCACCACCTAACCCTCTTGAGTTAGGATTTCTCGATCGACCTAGTTGATTAAATCCTCTAAACCCAGGACTTGAACGAGGGTGACTGAACCTCAATTACAACCACATTACTTAGACCGAGGGTAGTGTTGCTCAAAACCCCTTCTCTTCACAAGAAGGAATTTGTCTCGCGAAGGAGACGGGAATTTGCAAAGCAAATACCCAACCAAAGACAATAAAATGTACAACAATCCTATAGAGTCACAAATATTTAAACCTAGCTTCTATAGGAGTTAGGAAACTTCCCTTTGGTGGAAGTGCGTCGATGTGATGACGCGGGTGGGTGAACCACGCTTTGGCACAACAGTGCTCTCGTAACGTCGGCGGAAGAGCAGGTGCACAGTAGGACGAAGCTCTTAGGTGTGAAATGAGTGCTTGTAGAGCTAGAGCTTCTTCTATTGAATCTTCTACTTCTTTTTGACACAAGAGAGTGGAAATATTCTAGCAAGGGTGTGTATTGGTGTGTCTTACAAGCCAAGGGGTCCTCCTCTATTTATAGAGGGCCTAGGAAGGCTTTGGAAGGCCTTGGAAGGCTTCCATAGCCATTAGGTGCAAATTTGAAGAAAATCAGGTCGTCGGAATTAATCATGATTCTGACAGCGTCATCAGACATCTGGTCCTGGCATCAGACGTCTGGAAAACTTGTTTAAGACGTTTGGGAACTAAGTCAGACGTCTGAATCTAGGCGGGTTTCCTTCCTGACTTGAATCAGACTTAAATAGGGTTCTAGTGTATGGCCATCAGACGACATACAGGACATCTGGCACAGGGTCTGGACTTCTGGAAACCTATTGTTCTGCGGAAATGGATTCCTAAGGAAGTACAACGGCTAGAAAATCTATGAAAGGAGATTTTGGGTCAGCTGAGGCGAAACAGTCATATATTAGATGTCTGGGGTCCTCTATGGACGTCTGATACGAGGCCAACGGTCATTTCCTCAATGTTTACTAAGACAGCCAACGTTCCACTAATTGGATGTCTGGAAAAGGCATCAGACGTCTGCTAAGACGTCTGGACTATGGCCTGGACGACTGATTCTAACAGACAGAACCTACTAAGTCCATCCTAGATGATTTGGACGTCTGATCAAACAGACAGACGTCTTGAAAGTTAATATCAGACATCTGATTTCCAGATCGGACATCTGATACGGCTGTCTGAATCCTATTTTGATTTTCTAAGTTCTTTAAAGAAAATCTAAGTATTCTATGGTAGTGCAGGTGTTCCTAGGACTACTTTAAGGGTTCTTTGAGACTCTTTAACATAAAATCTAAGACAAAAATAAAGAGCAAAACAAAGAAACAAAATTACATTGAACAAGATAAAATGAAATCTATCCTATTCTTCATCTCCTTCCTTCTTCAAGCTTTCGCTCCTCGCGAAGCTCCTTCGCCTCTATCCAGCTCCTCCAATCCACCATGGATGCGAGCTCGAACTCCGTGTAAACACTTGTCTCTATTTGCAATTTGACCTGAAAACTAGAACTCAAAAGCAAATGTTAAAAGACGTGTTTTGTTATCATCAAAATAAACGATCGTGGTACTCTAGCACCAACAAGATGGATATGGGTATTGGTTTTGATTTTTATACTCGATGAATAAATGGGTAGGGTATGGGTATGAATGTTTTAAATGGGTATGGGTATAGGTTTAGCCAAACTAGACCCGAACCCAACCCATTTGCATCCCCGCACCCAGTTAATTGGGGGATTTGTTGGAATTGTGGTGGGGAATTTTTGGTGCCATGGGAGACATGTGGTGTTGTGCTCTAGGTGGCATGGAGTGGCATGAAGGATACCTTGAAGAGGGAGCTTGTAAGGTGAGTAAAGCGGTGGTTTCGTGAATGTCTTTTTGAGGTGGAATTATGGACGAGGGTGTGAGTGTAGTGGAGCAAGGATGGAGTAATATTATGGAGGAGAATTTTACCTCATTCAAGGAAGTGAGCTTTGAAATAGCCTTGGTGTTCGAGCTTCAAAAAAAGTCTTCCTTGCTCAGGAGTTCCCAAATAGTGAAGTGACTTTTCTTCTAGACTTGCCTTAATCTGCATCTGCATTCCCTCAATTTCTTGTATTAATTCTTCAAGACAAGAACATAAGATAAAGGCTAAATTTTATTATGAAATGGATGCATGCCTACCTTAATGTACATAATGATGTATGAATGCTCCTAGCTTCTTAACAAAATCAAGTCGTGGGTGCATCAAAATATGGTTTTATCACCTGTCTATCTTTTGCTAGTCCCTGGCAAAACTTTCATTTAGGGACTAATCTTTTTGGAAGGACAAATCTTGTGGGACTAGGGTCAATTTTCCACTTCAGAAGGTGAGACATATTTCTCTTTGGAGGCAAACCTTAGGACCCCAAAGTTAGACCCATAGTGCCCCAGTGTTGACTAAAAATAGAACCGTCTTGCCCTCTCAGATTCTAGCTAACCTCATATCAAAGCTCACACCACAAACTTCCTTGGCTTAGTATTCAAACCTAAGTTTGTTCAACCCTGAAGATTCTAAATGTCAGTGCGTTGTGTGCAAGGTTCAATTAGCGGGCAATTTTTTTTTCACCCTCTGCACCTTGCCTCAAATCGATCCTAGTACAAGTTGTATCAGAATCCTAATTTCCATTAGTTGTCCTTGAATAGGGCCTTGTAGTTCAACGTTTCAGGATAACACCATAAGAGGCACCCCCTTGGAGCCCTATACCCCGATGCCTTGAGATGATACCATGAAAGGCACTCCGAGCGTATCCAAGCCTTACACTCTAACGTTTCAGTGTGACGGCATAAGAGGCACCTGGATCACACAATGTACCCTTGTATGCTCCCCAGATATATATTTTGTATGTATTCAGCGAGTATGGAGGTGCAGACATGTTAATTTGCTTCACTGAAATGTTTCTCCTTCTCAGCACCAGGAACTCATCCAATCAAAAATTGTTTCAGACCTTTTCTATTCCAAAGTGTAGAGGGATTCTGAAATAGACTTGTTTATTTTTGTGCCTTCTAGTCAAATGAGAAATCGTGCAAAAGTTTGACACTTGGATTTTTGGAGTCATCCAACTTCAAAGGGTTGAACCTCAAGTCAGCTACTATCTATAGTGTTTACACATCTCCAGCATTAACTAGTTTCTTAAAGAACTCAAAAACGAATCCCATTTTTAGCCAACACTAAAACAATTAAGCCTGGTTAGGTCTTGATTGGTCTATCTCAAGGGTCCTAAAGTCCTTTTCTACAATTAACATTTTCTTCCCTAGATTTCCTCGATCTTAGTCCCACTACTCATTTCCTCCATTAAGGTTTTTTTTTCAGAACATACGCTGGTGGTCATGAATGCAAGGTCTTTATAGAATCATGAAGATGAGCCCATAAATTATTCTACCCCCCACCCCATGTCTGTCTGATGCAATGTCCTTAGTGCATTAAGTGAGAGGTAGGTAAGAAAATAACTGGTCGGGAATTTGAATATGTGTGAGTTCTATAAGACTTGAAAGGTAGGGTGATGCATGAAAGGAAAAAAAAAGGTCTGTCAAAATTGATGTTGGGCTGCCATCCAATGGGAGCTAAATTTAATGCCTTTAGCTGGGCATGGTGACACATTAGGGGGTCTTGGGATAGGTAGTGGGCATCTCCTCTGACAGGAGAATGGATGAATTGTCAAAATAGGGCTTGAGCCGTTGTCCAATAACCTTAAATCGTTCCCTCGTCTTGGGGTCTTGAATCTCCGTGGCTTCATGTGGGTAAACCTAAGTCACTATTTATGGGCTAGTCCATTTGGAGCATAACTTCCCTGGAAAGAGACGCAATCGCGTGTCAAAGAGCCACACCACTAATTAGGTGCGAAGGATTTTTGAGCTATGTGTTTATCATGGTAGGCCTTGGCTCGATCCTTATAAATGTGTGCGCTTCTCGTATGCATCATTGCGTAACTCTTCCAATTCAATCAATTGGAGCTTCCTACATTGTCCAGCCTTATCCAAGCTCTAGTTCAATTCTTTGATGGCCTAATACACCCTCTCCTCTAATTCAACCGGGAGATGGCATGCTTTATCCTAGACCAACTTGAAAGGGGACATGCCAATGGAGGTCTTAAAGGTAGTGCAATAGGCCTATGGAGCATGTCAAGTTTGCTGGACTAATCCTTGTAGTCGGGTGATCAAACCATTTCACAAATCAAAAATGTAAATTGTTGCATGTGGCAGCATAAACAACCGAACAGAAATCAATTAAATCAAACCATGTATCGTGTCCAGGTAGAACCACAGGAAGGTTAAAAATGCACGTCGAAATCTCAACATTTATTTTGTTACGTCATCCACCAAGCAAGTTGTTCACATTCAAGGGAAATGACAATGCCTTGAAAATAACTAAAATAGAATAAAATGAAAATGGCACTAGACGTGGGAACTCCCCTCACGCGCATGAAGCGCAAGTGGCTGCAGACGGTCGTGACGGAGGTGGCGACGTCGTTGTCGGAGGCACAGCAGCTGTGGTTGCAGACGTGCACATCACTTAAGTCTCCCGCACTGTCATCGCAAGGAGGCGTGGGATGCACGGTCCCGTGGTAGCGGCTCGCAGGAGCGAGGAGAGGGGACGAGGCGCAAGGACCCTGGTGTGCTCTCGGCTAGCTCCCTCCTTCCTCCTCATCTCCGATTGTTGGTGGAGGTCGGTGATGAGGATGAGCCAGTCGTTGGTTGAGGAGAGGGCGATGGAGACGTGGTGATGAAGGTGGTCGGCGCAAGGGGAAGCTGCACCAAGGCCCATGTCCCATCGTGTGGCCGTGAGGATGATGATGGGTGGAAGGGCAAGGAGCGAGGAGACGGAGGAGGGTGCTAAGAGGGTTGGATCGAGAAGAAGAAGCCATGAGAGAGTTGGAGATCGAGGAGAGGCGAAGGGAGGAGGCATCGGAGAGGGCAGCCGTGCTCCCCTTCGCCCTCCTCCCCGTTGCGCGAGAGATCAAGAGCGCAGGTGGGAGCCCTGTGGGGATGGTAAACCCTCGGCAGATCGTGCGGGGGACCTTATGGTCTGCGCTCCGTGTGGGTGTCATGGGCATGAGGAGAGGATTGTGTCGGGTAGTGTGTGTGCGTTGTGAGTGTGTAATCACGTGTTGTGTCTGGAGGAAATGGGAATAGGTAGGAGGGGTTAGCGGTGAGGAAATTTGTGAGGGTGTGTGTGTTACATGAGGTGTGTGATTTGCATGGTGTTGTGTGCGTTGTGAGGAGAGAGAAGAGAGTGGACAAATACATAGAGTTGTGCAAATTTAAAATATGGTGAGGGAGAAAGCGATACTGCATGGGATTCCGAGTGTGCTTTGAGTTTACTCCTAAAACAACATACGTAAAAATTATTTATATACATAATATAATATGAAATGTAATAAAATAAACATAATCATATATTATAATACATGCAACTATTCTATGAATAAATGGGAATATTAATAATCTTAAAGTATATGTACTAACAAACTTAAGCTTAGAAATAATCCATTAACATGGAATGATCATCGGGTCTAACCGTCTTCTGTAAATGTTCTTAATTTTTGAGTTCGAAACCTCTGCTTGGCCATTAGTTTGTGGATGGTATAGGGTAAAAATCTTGTGAGTTACCTGGTACTTGGCCAAGAGATTTCAGAATTGATTATGCGTGAAGCGTGTGCCCCCATCACGAATTATTGCCCTAGGTACTCTAAATCTAGAGAAGTTTTTCTTAATGATGTCCATAACCACCTTATGATCAATTGTTCTCGTGGGTACTACCTTGATCCACTTTGACACATAATCCACAGTAAAGAAGATAAATTGGTACCCAAATGAGGGAGTAAATGATCCCATAAAGTCAATGCCTCAGACATCGAAAACCTCAATTTCCAAGGTTAGGTTTAAGGGCATCATGTCTCGGTGGTTCATATTGCTGGTGCTCTAGCAACAGGTACAAGTCTGGGCAAACTCGTGTATAGGAATGACCAAAAGAAACTAGATTGTAAAATTTTAGCTAGCATCTTTTTTTCCAGAGCAGTGCCCCCCACATGTAGAAGCATGACAATGGTCTACGATACTATGAATCTTGGAGTCTAGGACACACCACTGAATGACTTTGATGAGACATATCTTGAAAAGGTCTGGATCCTCCCAAAAGAAATGCTTAACCTCAGAGAAACATTTGTGTCTTTTGGTTTTGGGCCAATCAGGTGGAATCTAATATGAGGCAAGGTAGTTGACAATAGGGGTGTACATGGGTTGGGTTCAACCCGAGCCCAACACGATTGGGTTGGGTTGGGTTGGGTTGTAAGTTAGATTGGGTTGAAAATGGGTTGGGTTGGGTTTAAGGTTTAATAAACCCAACCCAACTCGCAACCTGATTCAGCCCATTTCTTAGTTCTATATATATGTGTGTATATGTATAAAATTATCCATGCAAACTTTAAAAAAAAAAATCATCCCATTCCTTTTAAAAAAAAAAAGCCACCCAACTTTCATAAAAAAATAAGTAAACAATAGTTTGCAACTTTGCAGAAGCCAAATGACCCACGGCCCCACGCCACTCCCTCTCACTCCGGACATTTCAGCGATTTCGCTACTCTCACTCGCTTTAGGTCTTCAGCCTCGTCTCGACATTTCAGTCTCGTGCTCGGTGACCTCAAGGCCTCAAAGCTCTAACCCGACTGTGCGGCCGTGTCTTTGCCAACGACTCACCGCCCACCAGCGGCTAGCCTCTTCGAGATTTCAAGCCTTCAGCCTCTTGGCGCTCGCTCCAGGTAGCCCACTGCCCACTAGCTAGCCCTCTCTGAGTCTCCATCGTAGGTCACAGACTCGCAGCTTCGGAGCTTCCTCCTCGTCATTACCGCTTGACCCTCAAGGTGAACGACTCAACATCTCCTCCCTCCTCTCTTCCTCTCTAGCGATAGCAACTGAAGAGTGGAATGCACCAGCGACCAGCCTCTCCAAATTTGGAATTGAAGGTCATTCTAGAGTTATCTATGTTGGTTGTTTTTGATGTGGTTATTTGGTCCTACATTAACTTTGTTGTTGCCAGTTTATGTTTTATTTTGAGAGGTAAAATCATGGCCACATGAGATTAGTCACCAATTTATATTATCATCAATCTCTAAAATGCTTATGGCTATTTATCTGAAATAAAGTTACGAACAATATATCTTTTGGATCCACTTAAACTTATGAAGTCTACTTGAGCTTATTCATGAAGCACAATCCACTCTCTTATGTAGCTTGTGATCCCCAAAGATATGAGTATAACACGTGCCTGTGAAGCATTTTGGAAAATAGTTGAGATTACTTGGGAATTCTCCTCTGAATTCTGATAATATGGCAACAAAAAATTCCTAGTAGTGCATTTCTCAATGCTATTGATTTGAGTAACACTTAAAATAGGGTGGAATGCATGCTAAGATTTGGCAGAACTTACTGGGAAGATAAGCTCAATCACCCACTTAAAGAAAAGTGGACCTAGGATGGAAGAAAAATCGAACTTGAGTTTTGTCTCTGGTTTAGGCATCACTTTGATGAATTTGACCTCCATCGTGGCTCTTGGGCCCTTGACATGCTTTATATATGCATTTGATATATGAAGAACATGGTCAATGGGCATCCAGCATATATATCGAATGCTTTATATATGCATTCAATAGAATATCAAGCTTCTTGCACTTACCTTCAGTCAGAATAGATTGTAATGTATTTGCTTTTATTTTTTATCAAATAGATTCTTATTTAATGAAAAGAAATCTATTTCAACAAAATTGGGAATGGCCAAAGGTTTTGAAGTTATTATGGTAGTGCTAGATGAGATTTTGCTAGAAGTTTTATATATTAGCAATGTATTCTTTTTTTTTTGGAAGATGTTAACAACTGAACTTGACATCAAGATGTTAAAAATTATTTTCTACTTTTAACTAATTTGCATTATTTGATTTTGTTAAAATTTATTTATTTTTAGATGGATGATATTAAAATTTATTTATTTTTAGATGGATGATAAAGTTAAGGGAAGAAATGAACTGCCTATGCAAAATCTTAATGACTCAACTGAACCTAGCATGTCTGAATCAGATGTTCAAATGAGAAAGAATAGAAGTCGGGAAAAATCTGATGTATGGGAGCATTTTACTAAACGTAAGAATAAGGAAGGAAGAATTAATGTAATTTGCAAGTATTGTGGTATGTCCTATGTTTATGTTACTAAACATGGAACCCACACACTATGGATTCACGTTCAACAGAAATGCAAAAAGAGTCCATTACGTTCTGATTTATCATCAAGTGGACAAAGAACATTAACATTTCAACCAATTGGGAAACAAGGAGAGAATTTTCTTACACTATGGAAATATGATGAAGCTTTTGATAGGATGATCATTGTTGATGAATTGCCTTTTAATTTTGGAGATCATGAGGGCTTCAAGTATTTTATGTCAGTGGTTCAACCTAAGTTTAAGCCAATTTCTAGAACCACTGTGGCTAGAGATATTATGAAGATTTATGCACGTGAGAAGATGAAATTAAAGAACTTTTTTAAAGAAATTGAAGGTCAGATTTGCTTTTCAAGTGATCTATGGACTTCCATTCAAAATATTTCATATTTATGTTTGACTGCACATTTCATTGATATTGAGTGGAAGTTACAAAAGAAGATCATCAATTTTTGCACCATGTCAAGCCACAAAGGAAAAGAAATTGGAAAAATGATTGAATGTTGTCTTCTTGAATGGGGAATTGAGAGGGTGGGAACAATCACTTTGGACAATGCTAGTGCAAATGATGAAGCTGTCAATTATTTGAAATCCAAATTTGGCAAGAAGATGACAATACTCTAAATGGGAAATACATTCACATAAGATGTCGTGCTCACATCTTGAATCTAATAGTAAAAGATGGCATTGGAGAGATGCAAGCATCAATTTCTTGAATTTGTGATGTTATCAAGTATGTAAGGAGTTCATCTGCTAGAGGATTGCAATTCAAGAAGTATGTTGGAACAAGAGAGAATTCCTTTTAAGTCAACATTATGTCTTGATGTTCCAATCAGGTGGAATTCCACTTATTTGATGTTGGAAACTACTCTAAAGTTTAAAAAAGTACTTGAAAGAATGGAAGAGGAAGACCCTCAATTTAGTTCCGAACTTGATTTGGGTCCACCTACCGAGGAAGACTGCAAGGATGCTCATGTGTTAACCAGGTTTCTGAAACATTTTTTTGATGCCACTAAAAGTTTGTCAGGAAATCTTTATGTTACAACTAATATTTATTTTCATGAAGTTTGTAAGATAGAGGATATTTTGATTGATTGGTCTAAAACCAATGACCATATCTTACAAGCAATGGCAAAAAGGATGAAGGAAAAATTTGAAAAATATTGGGGATACTCAGACAAAGTCAACATATTATTATTGGTTGCTATTCTTTTAGATCCTCATTTCAAATTGAAGTATGTAAAATTTTATTTTTCTAAAGTGTATGCAAAAGAGCATGTCTTGGAGTTGGTTGACAACCTTATGTTTGTCATGAATGAGCTTTATGGACATTACAAGTTGCTTGTGTAAGTTTCCGACCCTACTAAGAGGGGGTGACGTAATAATTGCGGAAATAAAATAAACAAACTCACAAAAAGTCAATCACACAAGTACACAAGTATTTTTAGGTGGAAACCCAAATCGGGTGAAAACCACCACCTAACCCTCTCGAGTTAAGATTTTCCGATCAACCAAGTTGATCAAAATCCACTAAACCGAATCACTTTAAACGAGGGTGATTCAACCTCAATACAACCACGCTACTTAAACGAGGGTAGCGTACCTCAACCCCTTCTCTCCACGAGAAGGATTTTGTCTCGCGAAGGAGACGGGAATTCGCAAAGCGAATACCCAACCAAATAACAAAGATAAAAGAAATAACAAGTCCTATAGAGCCAACAAGGTAATTTTTAACCTAAGCTTCTATAGGAATTAGGAAACTCCCCTTTGCAAGGAGTACGTCGAGTTGATGACGCGGTGCGTGAGCCATGCGACGGCGCAACTTCGCTCTCGTGAACTATGGCGGGAGAGTGGGTGCGCGAAGCTTGATGCTCTCAAGAGAATGGAGCTTGAGCTTGGAGAGCAAGAGCTATCTAGGACACAAGAGAGTGGAACTATGTTGCTTAGGTGTCTCTAGATGTTTCTTAGTGTATATGGGTGTGTGTTTGTGTTGCAAAGGTTCCCCTCTATTTATAGAGGCCTTAGGAAGGCTTTGGAAGGCTTAGGAAATGTTCTATAGCCGTTGGGAACAAAGTCCAAGAGAATCAGCCTGAAATCAGGAACAATCATTGTTCTGACAGGCTTATCAGACGTCTAATTCTGGAATCAGACGTCTGGAAGACCACTTTAAGACGTCTGATTTCAAGGTCAGACGTCTGATTTTGGGCAGGTCTCTTCCTGACTTGGATCAGATATAAACAGGGTTCTAGTGCAAGTCCATCAGATGACATATAGGACGTCTGGAAACCTACTTTTACTGTGGGAATGGATTTTCCAAATGTTGCAACGGCTAGAAAATCTCTGAGAAGAGATTTTGGGTCAGCCGAGGCAAAACGGTCATTTATCAGACATCTGGATAGTCCTATGGACGTCTGATAAGCCTCTAACGGTCATATTCTTGAGTGTATGCTAAGCCAGCCAACGGTTCACTAATTGGACGTCTGGCAAATCCATCAGACGTCTCCTAAGACGTCTGGTCTAAGGTCTGGACGTCTGATTTCATCAGACAGAATTAACTATGTCCAGCCTAATAGTTATCAGACGTCTGAAACAATAGTCAGACGTCTTAAAATATTTTATCAGGCGTCTGATTTGAGAATTAGACATCTGGAAGTGCTGTTTGAACCCTATATTGGTTTTCTAAGTGTCCTACAGAAAACCTAAGTATCCTAGGGTTGTGCAGGTGTTCCTAGGACTACTGTTAGGGTACTTTGAGGCTCTTTAACATGAATTATCTAAGGAAATAAAGAGCAACAAAAGAAACAAAAAATACAACAAGTACAAAAGAAGGAAATCTATCCTATTCTTCATTTCCTTCCATCTTTAATATATCGCTCCTCGTGAATCTCTTCTGTTCTCCATCAAGCTCCTCCAATCCGTCCTGGATGTGAGCTCGAACTCCGTCTAATCACGTATCCATTTGCGATTGACCTGAAATCTAGGACTCAAAGCGCAAATATTAAATGACACGTGTTTTGTTATCATCAAAACAAATGATCGTGGTGCTCTAGCACCAACAGCTTGACTTGAGCAGCCAGCCATCATTAAGAAGTGAAGAAAAGACACCTGATCAAGTTTTCATGAATGTTGATGAATATGAAGATGACACAGATATTGGCTTTGAAAGTGAATTTCAAAGACATCTCCAAGAGGAACAAAGTGAAGAAATTAAAATAGAAATAAACAAATATTTTGATGAGCCGTGTGAGAAGGATGACCAAAATTTCAATATTTTAGATTGGTGGAAGGTTCATAGATCCAAATATCATATTTTATCTTTGATAGCAAGAGATGTGTAAGCTATTATGGCGTCTATTGTTTCCTTGAAGTCTACCTTTAGTGCGGGAGGATGCATACTTGATCGGTTCAGAAGTTCTTTGAGACCTATGATTGTTGAATATTTGATTTGCTGTGAAGATTGGTTGAGATCTTCTCCGATTAAAGAGGTGGAAGAAAAAGTTGAGGATCTTGAAGAAATTGAACTTTCAGGTACCTTAAGGTTTTATTTACAATTTAGACATTTTATCTTTTCAAATTTTAATTACTTACTCATAATTTTAATGCATTTTTATTGTAGTGATCATTGTAGACTGAGGAGATTTAGAGTATCATAAAAGAGTTTGTTTAACATTTGTGATGTTCACAAATGTTAAACAAACTCTTTTATGACACAAATTATGGGTAATTGAAAAATGATTGTATTTAAGTTTTCTTTATATTTGTAATCTTTTAGTTATTAAAGTAATTCTTGATTTGTTTCCTTTGTCATGTAGGAAAAGATGAAGTGATCAGAGTTTGAAGTAAATGGAGTAATTCCTATGAAATTTGTTTTTAGCTTTAGTTAATTATGTTGCTTTGTGATTGGAATTTTAGAAACTTTCTTATGATTGTATAACACTTTAAGACTCTTCTTTATTATTATTTTAAGGATCGTTGGACTTGTTTTATAGTCACGCTATGAATCATAGATTGTTTAGTGTGTACATTTAATTCTAAGTGTATTGTGTTTATGAAGGATTTTTTAAAGTTTGCAATTCTTGTAAGTCCATTTACTTATTTACTATTTTAACTTTAATATTCTAAAATTTATGTTAAAAAATCTATATTTGTCTTACAGGTTATTTTTTTTGTTGACAATTGATTTGGAATTCAAGTAAGGGGTATTACTGATTTGGAGAGAACCTAAGCAGGCATTCTGTAATACTTTCCTCTAAAGTGGTCATTACCTAATTTCATTCATGATGATATTAGGTTGGATTTAACTAGATTATAAGTTCCTAAAGATCGATTGGACTAGGTTTTGGTCAAACTATTCAGAACACAAAAAAAAAGAATGCATTGGACTAAGTTCCTGCTAAGGTTCATTCAAAACTTTGGACCTAAGCTTTTATATACATCTATTAGGTATGTCTTTAACTTTTCCTTTTACCGTTATACAACTATCAAGTTTTTTTTTGTTTTTGCTTATTTTATTTATTTTTTTAAAAGATAGAAGTTATTTTTGAGTTTAAAATGTTTTCTTGTCAAGTATGAAAGACAGAAATATGTAGAAAATAAATATAAGTTTTGAATTTTTTGACTAGTCAACAACCCACTCAACCCAACCCAACCCAACCTGATTTTTATGGTTGGGTTGGGTTGGAAAAATCCCAACTCGAAAATCATGGGTTGGGTTTGGGTTGAGTCCCAACCCAACCCAACCCAACCCAAACCATGTACACCCCTAGTTGACAATGTTAGCAAACTAGGGAAGGGAAGTCTTGGGGGCCACCAACATAGATTCATGAGGGAAAGAATTAGCAAGTTGGGCCACATCATTAGATGTGATACGGGATAGGTGGTTGATAGCGAAAATACGCAATTTGTTAATTTGGGTTTTGGAAATCGTTGTAACACGTAAATCTGTTTCGCTTTTAAAATTTCTAACCTATATAGGGAAGTATCTAGGGTCGTCCAAAGAGGCAATATTTTGCGAAATCAATCTCTTGCATGAAAAGTAGAAATCACCTTTCTTTTTGCTATTTTTCAATATATCATTTTTCTTTTGGGTTTTTGAAATAGAGGGGCAAATATGAAGTTGTTGACGGGAAAATATACCACAACTAATATGCTAAAATCTAAGTGACAAAATTATTCTCTTTCTAAGCTCAACCTAGGTGCGTGAAGGCCTAGGTTAATTAGAAAGAGAGAGTGAGATTATACTAAGATAAAGCAAGTAGTGAAATTAAAGATGCAACAAGAAATGAAGGCAACTTTTTCTATATTAAAGGAAGTTGTCTACAAGTATAGGAAAGCTTCTAAAATTTGAAAAGATAAATAAAGAAGAAACAAAATCCTTTAATTGCTGCTGATGATGAAGAAGCTGAAGCTCCTCTTGCTCCAAGTCAAGTTGCTTCTTGGCTTGAAAAGAAGGTTCCTTCTCCTTTGCCTGGCAACCTCCTCCAATTTGATGTACTCCTCCTAGCAAGCCCAAGGGGGGCATGCTTGATCTTCTCCAAGGTGGATGGAATTCCACCTTCAAAAGCTCCTCCTAAGGTGGTGTGGACCAAATTTGATTCCTCCTCCAAGGGTGGTTGTGTACCACCCATCAATCCTCCTCCTAGGGTAGACATGCACCCTAGGTTTCCTTCCAATGCCTAGCTGCTTCCCTTGGCTGGCGTGGGGTCAAGAGAGAAGAAAAGAGAGGAAGGCACTAAGGGGATAGAGTATCCCCTTAATCTTCTTCTTCTTCTTCTCTTGACCTTCTATGTAGGTGGAAACATGGGTAGAAGAAATGTAGCCAAGGTTGGGTTTTAATGGTGGTGGTAGGGGGTTTTTATAGGAGTAGGAGGGGGTAGGGTTAGTTATAGGATGGACGGTTATGATGGGGGTTAGATGGTGGTTATAGGAGCCTAGGGCTAGGGTTGTTGGAGCCAAAATGGAAGGGTACTTGGTGGTTGGCGCCAACCCTAGGTGGTTGCTAGGGTTAAGGGTTTGGTTAGGTGTGTTGTAGGGTGGAGATGGAGTTATGTGGTGGTGGTTATGAGATGAAGGGCTAGGGTGTGTTGGCGCCACTTGAAGAGGTATGAGTAGGTGTGGTTGGGGGAGAGTTGGCACCAACTTTAGTGTGGTTAAAGGGGTAGGGTCGGCATGGACATAAGGGAAGTCTAGGATGGCTTTTTATGGTGGTGGTTATGGGATTAAGGGTATATATAGGTGGCGCCAAGATGGAAGGGTGTGGGTGGTGTTTTGGTGCCAAAATAGTGGTGGTTTAGGGTTGGTTATGGTGGCTTAGGGTTGGCGCCACTAGTGGGCTTCTGGAAGGGGTTAGGTGTAGGGTTTAGATGGGGATAGAGGGAGAGGTGTAGGGCTAGGATGGGGGTTCATGTTGTCACCACAATGAAGGGATGCCTAGGGCTTTTTGGCGCCAACATGAAGGGGTGTCTAGGGTGGTGGTTATGGTGGGTTGGCACCAAAAAGGGTTGGGTTAGGTTAAGCTTAGTTAGGGTTAAGGTGGAGGAGTGTACGACCGTGGATTTTTAGGTAGAGTTAGAGCTTAGCTAAGCTAGCTAAGCTAGGTTAGCTAGTAAAGTAGAGGTGGAGGGGCTAGGATTCCATGAAGGAGGAGCTGGGAGAGAAGACTCTAGAGCTGATGGAAGCTATGCTGGAGCTGGGTCTGCTGAGGCAGCTTCAAGGGGAGCTCAACTACTGAGCTTAGTTACTTAGTTCTTATGCAAGTAGCCAAGCTTGGGTAGTTGAGCTCAGTTGAGCTGACCTCAACCTAGCCGGAGCTAGGTTGAGTTGGAACTGCCTTTGATGAGAACTCTAGAGCTAGCTAAGCTACTAGTTGACAAGTAGTAGCTTAGCTAACTTGGAGTCCAGTTGCCATGAGCTTGGTGGAGCTGGAATGAGCTAGAGCTGAGCTAAGATGGACTCCTGTCAACTTAGTTGAGCTAGCTAGAGCTCCCAGTGAACTGATGGGAGCTGAGATGAGCTAGACTCAACTAAGTTGAGCTAGATCTGAGCTGACTTGAGCTGGGTTGAGCTGAGATTAGCAATCTTGAGCTACCATTCGGCTAAGGTGAGCTTAATGGAGCTAACCCTAGTTCAAGGGAGCTGGTATCCAGCCATGATGAGCTGGGATTAGCTGAGTCGTAGCCTGATTGAGCTTCGTCTTCATCAATTGCCTTCAAGAGTGCTAGGGTTTTTGGGATTTATCAATCTACTTATCCCTAACACTCCAAGAAACACATTAAAAATATAATAACAAATGCAATGCATGCCTAACCTAATTTATGCCTAAATGCAACCCAAAAACCTATTTGCAGAGGAAAATCCTAAGAGCTAGATTTGTTTTAATGCATAAGAATGATGATAAACTGACATTTATCACACCTTTATGCTTATCTTTTGCTAGTCTCTTAGCAAAACTTTAATTTTTACGAAACGAAATTTTTAGGAAATCTAATTTTTTTGACTTTTAAGGAGAAAGAGATTACGGGACATAGGTTGGTCTAAATACAGGAGGTATAGGATTTGTTAAGGATAAAGATCGAATTTATTTTCGGACCCAAAAATTAGATAAAAATAGGCTCAATATATCTTCCAAAAAATTCATAGATGACTTGAATCAGATTCACAACTTGAAATTTTTGTTTTTAGGATTTTTCTGGCTCTTGAATTTGATCCGCAACTTGCAATAACCTTTAAAACCTCATGTTTGTGCTTGTGAAAACCAACATTTATAAGGGAGTGTTTTTAGTTTAAAACATTTTTTTTCATGCTTATTCTTAGCTTAGTCTTTCAACAGATGTGTCGGGATCATCATTCTCGTTACCAATCCTCGAGGGGGCTCTAGCGCCAGTACTTTGAGATAGCACTATCCATGACACCACCCAGGAGCACACAACCCCAAAACACAATGCGGTGTAAAGGGGTGCTCCAAGCAAACTCAAGCTTTTGCTCCGACACTATAGGGAAAGCATCGTCCAAGACACTTGAGTTGCAAAAATGCGCTTTAATGTTTTGTCTAAAGATATGAAATATAGATATGGAGCAGCGCCAAGGTGGTAACATGTTGGCATCGCGTCCTCAAAGGAGTCATTTTCCTCCTTCTCAGCGGTGGGAACTCAAACCAATGATCTGCTTCAGACTTTTACTAAGGCCAAACAAGAGGCTATTTTTAATTTTTAGTTGTTTTTAGGTGTTGGCTTGTGTGTGAAATTTGACACAGGAAGTTTTGCATGAAATGAAAGTTTTTGAATCAAAACTAAGCCAGATGCTTTCCATATTACAAAAGAGGATCAAATCACCTGAATTGTCATGAGTTCAGGTGGAATTTTGGAGAAGAATATCTGATTTAGTCTAAAGATAGACCTTAAAATTCTAATGATCAGATTCGTATCTTTATCCTTAGTTAAGGATAAAATCCCTTGTACCAAAAGTGAGTTTTCAACCTTAGTCCCAATTTCAAAATTTTTCTCAAAAAGTTTTCAATATTTTTATTATTATTATTATTATTATTATTATTTTTGGGTATGCAAGCAGAAAACAAGAAAATGATAAAAGAAAAATACATGTTTTTAGGTTTCGAAAATCCTAAATCGATCGTCAAAATTTAAAAACACCCCCCCATGCTTAAGATATGCAATGTATTCATGCATTAAGAGGGAAAGATGGATTACCTTAGTAAAAGGCGGTCGGATTTAGCATAGTCAAAACTTGGGGAAAAAAAAGAAAAAGAAAGCAAGAAAAATGATGGGTTACCTCCCATCCAGTGTTATCTTTTATGCCATTCAGCCGGGCATAGGTGCATCAGTGGTCTATTGTGGTTGATTTGGTTAAATCGAAAGATTAAGATGGAAGATTCGGGGCATGATCAAAATATGTCTTTAAACGTTGGCCATTGACTTGAAAAGTCATTTTAGTTTTAGGATCAAAAAGATCAATAGCACCGTGCGGATATGTTTTTAGGACAATAAAGGGGTTGGTCCATTTTGATTTTAACTTTTCAGGAAAAATACGTAACCATGCATCAAAAAGCCAAACACGTTGATTAACATCAAAATGTTTCTGAACAATGTATTATGATGAAATTTCATTGTTCGATCTTTATAAATCCACGTGTTTTCATATGAAAAATTATGTAATTCTTCTAGTTCAGTCAATTGTAATTTTCTGTGGATACTGGCGTCAGATAAGTCCATATTTAATTGCTTTATTGCCCAAAAAGCCTTATGTTCAAGTTCTACCGGGAGATGGCATGCCTTCCCAAAAATCAGACGAAAGGGAGACATGCCAAGCAGGGTTTTGAAAGTGGTACGGTAGGCTCATAAAGCATCATCCAATTTGGTGGACCAGTCTTTATGATTGGGCTTAACTGTCTTTTGTAAAATATTTTTGATTTCTCGGTTAGAAACTTCTGCTTGACCATTTGTTTGGGGGTGATAAGGTGTGAAAATTTTATGATTAACCCCATATTTAGAAAGAAGGTGACGAAATTGTGAGTGAAGTGTGAGCCTCCATCATTGATAATGGCCTTTGGAATGCCGAATCTTGAGAAAATATTTTTCTTAATAAATTCGACAACCATAGGTGATCATTGGTGCGGGTGGGTATTGCTTCAATTCATTTAGAAACATAGTCGACTGCGACTAGTACATACAAATACCCACCAGAGTTGATGAACGGTCCCATGAAGTCGATGCCCCATGCGTCAAAAATTTCAACCTCTAAAATTGGATTAAGGGGCATCATATCCTTTCAAGTCATGTTGCTGATGCTCTGGTAATGCACACAAGACCGAACAAAATTATGAGCATCTTTGTGCAAGCTGGGCCAAAAGAATCATGCATTAAGGATTTTAGTTGCAGTTTTCTTGCCCAAAAAATGTCTGCCACAGGCCATTGAATGACAATGTGTTAGAATATCATAGATTTCTGAATCAGGGACACATCGTCTAATGACCTGATCGGCACAAATGCGGAAAAGGTCGGCTCCTACCAAAAATAGTATTTAATATCAGCAAAGAATTTATCCCTTTTGGTTTTTGGCCAATTAGAGGGGATTTATTCTATTGCTAAATAGTTTGCAATGGGTGCAAACTAAGGGAGGGTATTGGCAGCTAAAATGCTTTCATCAGGGAATTGATCAAGGGGGTCAACATGTCATTCATCATAAGACGGGAGAGATGGTCGGTAACTACATTTTGTGATCCCGCCTTATCCTTGATTTCCAAGTTAAATTCTTGGAGCAACAATATCCAACGGATAAGGTGGGGTTTCACATCTTTTTTTATCAGCAAATATTTAAGTGCTGAGTGGTGAGTATATACAGTGACATATGACCCCAAAAGATAAGATCTAAATTTTTCTAGGGAAAATACAATGGCAAGAAGTTCTTTTTCAGTAACCGTGTAATTCCGTTGTGCATCATGAAGAGTTTTGCTGGCATAATAGATCACAACAGCTTCTTGTCAATTCTTTGCCCTAAAACAGCCCCCACAGCAAAATCTGAGGCATTCGTCATTAATTCAAAGGGACTATTCAATCAGGTTCCTGCAAAATTGGTGCCTCAGTAACATCCTTCTTTAACCTCAAAAAACTCTCCAGGCATTTATCATTGAAATCGAATGGCTGGTCTTTAGTAAGTAGCTGACTTAAGGGTTTGGAAATTTGGGAAAAATTTTGTATGAATCTGCAGTAGAAACCCACATGACCCAAAAAAGATCTGATCTATTTTACAGTAGTGGGTGGTGGGAGCTTAGATATAGCATCTATTTTTGCTTTATCTACCGTAATTCCTTATTTTGATATAACATGGCTCAGGATAATACCTTCCTGGACCATGAAATGACTTTTTTCCTAGTTGAGGATCAGATTGACTTCTATGTTTGTCAGAGTTCTTTCAAGGTTCTTGAGACAATGGTCAAAAGAATCTCCAAAAATAAAGTCGTCCATAAAGACTTCTAAACATTCACCTACCAAGTTCGAATATTGCAAGCATACACCTTTGAAAAGTCGCAGGTGCGTCGCAAAGACCGAAGGGCATTCTTCGACAAGCAAAGGTTCCAAAGGGGCAGGTGAAAGTCGTTTTATCCTAGTCCTCAGGATGAACCGCTACCTGATTATAACCAGAATAACCGTCCAGAAAATAGTAAAAATCCCATCCGGCTAACCGCTCCAAGATTTGATCAATAAACAAGAGTGGAAAATGGTCCTTCTTGGTGGCAGTGTTTAATTTTCTGTAATCAATACACACACGCCAAGAAGAGGTGGTTCGAGTGGCTATATTCTCCCCATTTTCATTGGTGACAACTGTTAGTCCAGCCTTTTTGGGCACTACTTGTGTGAGACTAACCAAGGAGCTGTCAGAAATGGGGTAGATGATATTTGCATCAAGCCGCTCAATAATCTCCTTATTTACCACCTCTTGCATATTAGGCTTCAAGTGCCTTTGTGGTTGGCAGGAGGGGCGAGAATCGTCCTCGAGATATATACGATGTGTATAGTAGGACAGGTGAATACCCTTAAGATCAGAAAGGGTCCAGCCAATAGCTTTTCTATTTTTACTCAAAATTTGGATAAGTTTGTGTTCTTGTGCCCCAGTAAGTCCAGAATTTATAATCAAGGACAGGGTTTGATTTGGACCTAGGAAAACATATTTAAGGGAGTTGGGCAAGGGTTTAAACTCCAGTGGTGGCCCGACTCAGAAAGAATTTCTGCTCTTTGTGTTAGTGGTGAAATGAGAGTGAAAGGGTTAGCTGGAGTGTTAGCTGAATGTGTGGTTAGGGTGGGAGGGTGGAATGAAGTGGATTGTTCAAGAACCGTGTTAATGGCAAAGAAAGAACCCAAATGTGAAATCTGCAAAGTTTCCTCCATTATATTTTCCATTTCTGAATCTGAGTCATCAAAGAAATCAGGTTCTTGGAACCTCCTAGAAGCTTGGAAAATAGCTAGGGTTACAGATTCACCACCGGACATGATCTTCATTTTGCTAGAATCACAATCAATATTATGCGGGCAGTGGCTAAGAATGGTCTTCCAAGAATTATAGGGGCAAACTTTAAAGCTTCCGGTACGTCTATGTCCAGGACTAAAAAGTCTACTACAAATAGACAATTTTTGACCTGGACAAGGACATCTTGAACAATTCCTCTTGGTTTAATTGTAGATCGGTCTACTAATTGAAGAGTAACCTCAACAGTCTTTAATTCACCGATCTTAAATTCCTCAAAAATAATTGTGGGGATAAAATTAATTGGGGCACCAAGATCCAATAAGGCACGATCAAAAGAAGTGTCATTAATGATTACTTGAATCAGGGGAGCACTGGATCTTTTCTCTTAAGTGGCAGTCGGCTCTACACAACTGAGCTAACTGTCTTGGGAAGGATCACCTTTCCTAAATTTCTGGGCTGCCTTTTTGGGGTACACAAATCCTTTAGAAATTTTGCATAGGCAGGAACGTATTTTATGGCATCTAGGAGAGGGTTGTTAATTTCAACTTGTCCAAATAAATCCATCAATTCCTTATCAGTGGGCTCGGATTTCTTCTTTTTCTTATTTTGTGAAGAGTGGAGGGTTTGTGGAAATGGTACAGGGTTTTCCTATTTTGTAGCATTAGGTTCCTAAACAGGGTTAGAGGAAGAGGGGGAAGAGTTGATCTATTTTTCATTAAAACGAGTTTCTTTAACAGGCAAGGGGTCATGAGTGGTTTTCTCGTTCCTCAAAGTAACTGCATTTGCAGTCTGGTTGTTTCTAGGATGAGGACGGGAAGCTTGACTGTTATTGAAACCTGGGGGATGCTGAGGTGCTGGTTGAATGGGTTGACTGGGATATCCACCTTGGAACTGATTCTATTGATTATTCGGGTTAAGCATGGGTTGGGAAGGTAAATTCCCAACAAGTCGATGATCAGGAGTAACCTTAACTTGGTGTTGTAAGTTGGTAATCATGTGGGTTACTTTTGTCATTTGGTTCTACATACCTTGCAGAGTTTTCATGACCTGGGTATTGGTATCTTCCTGGGATGGTCCAGGTCGATATGTGGGTTGCCCATAATTCCCAAAGTGATTTTGTTTGGGAAACGGAATCAGGTTCGGGGCTTTCCAGGAGTGATTCAGGATGGTCCTCCAGTTTTGATTGTAAGTGTTGGAGGGGTTTCTAAATTGCTCTTAGAGAGCGTAAATATTTTCCATTGTGTGATGAAGAATATTCTGATTTAGATAATCAAAATTCCCAGTGAAATATTATGTAAAATCAGCAGAAAACTACTGACCAGCAGGTGTGGCATCAATGTTGTGTAGATTTTCTCTTTGGAGAAGTTGTGGAGTGTTAGTGTGTAGAGAGTTAAAGTGTGGAGAATTAAGGTGTGGAGCATGTTTGTGAGTGAGCTTTTCATCAATCATTTTCTGGTGAATTTGCATCTGGTCCAGTCATTGAGCTAACATATATAGATCATCTTGAGTGACTGGAACAGAGGTGGATTTGGAGTCAATTTCATGGACTCCGTGTCTAGGGTTTTAAGTTCTACTGAAAGTGTCCATTGAAGTCATATTAAATGAGTTTTTACTCATTTCTTCAAAAAGGTGGTAGGCACTTTCAGCATCTTTATTAAGGAAATTGCCCCCACATTAGGCATCCACAAATCGCTTTAATTGATCTTATAATCCATGATAGAAGATCTGCACTAACTGCCATTGTGGAATTTCATGGTGGGGACAACTTCTTAAAAGTTCTTGGAATCTTTCCCAAGCTTCATGGAGGGGTTCACCAATTTTTTGTTGAAAGGTCGTTATGGATCTTCTTAAAGCATTAGTTCGACCAATCAAAATTTTTTTTTAAGAAAAGTGCTTTAATTGGGGCCAGGTGGTGATAGGGCACCCAATCGTTCTAAACTAGTGTGAAGCTTTATCTTTTAAAGAGAGGAAAAAGTCTCATTAACCACACATCTTCCTGCACATTGCAGGAATGAGCGGTTTGAGTGAGGACAGTTAATTCCCCGAGATGACAAAAAGGGTCTTCTCTTGGAAGACCATGGAAATGCTTGATCAGGTTCAGAATAGCTGGTTTGATCTCAAAATCCCCTCGTGGTGTGACCACCCCAGGTCTTTCCTCATTGTTGGAAGGATCATAAAATTCCTTAAGAGGAACGATAAGCTGCTGGTAAGGTGGCAGGTTTTGCCCTTGCTTGGCTAGATTTGTCACAGTCCTAGCCAAATTCTCTTGGTATTGTTGTAGTCAAACCAAATGGTCAACCATAAAGGCAAAGGGGTTTGTATTTTGAGTTTGGATTTGAGGGCCACCTAGCCCTACAGAATTTTCTAGTTGCTCTAGATGAGGGAGGTTAGGGATGGGGAAGTCAGCTTGTGGGTCGGCTGACGGGTTAGAAGCGGAAGTAGAATTTTTTTGTCGGTTTCTCGAGTTTTCCATATTGTTAGAAGAGGAAGAATAAGAAAACAGAGATTTTCTGGTGTGGGGGGAAAAATCATATGGTCCCTCAAGATGTGGGTTCTGGGACCGTCGCCCGTGCATGCACTTTTTTTGGAAGAATTGGAGGGGAGGAGAAGAGAGAGAGACGAGAGAAACTGTGCAATTCAAACAACAAAGTCTAGACCTAACTTAATTGTGACTCCCTAAAAATTAACCTACGACTTGGTCTACCTTGGAAATAAGTAATCAATAGTGAATACCCGTTCCGTCAACAAATCTACCCAAGTTGCTTAAGAGGAAGTTTGCGCCTAAGCATTTCCCAGGAAAATCCCCAGGGGCTTGTGCAAACCTGTGCCTGGTTGTTTGACATGGCCCCTCAACTTGACACCAAATATAGATGATAGAATTGATATTAACTAGAGAAAACTTAAGACCTATATAGCAAGCCTAAGTTGATGAAACCTTAGGGGTCAAGTTGCTACGAATTTTAGTTAGGTCTAGGATACTATCGTTCACACAAAATGTGGAGGGCGTTGATTTTGGGTAGTACCCTATTATTTCAATTTTTAGTGTGTGTACAGGAATTGGAAAGTTGATTCCAATGAAAAGCAAGTTGTCGCACAATTTTATGTATTTCTATCTTTTAGGATTTGCTTTACATTAGTGCATTTTAGGATTTTCTTTCTTAAGACTTCAAACAAGTTTTGAGATCCACAAACAAGAGGAAATCAAGTTGTATGGGTGAGGATATGTTTCCTTTGTGGGACAAAAAAGAAGGAAAGAAACCCTAATCCAATTAGCCTTAAGGTAGAAAATTACTACCGATGAATCTTTTTTAGGCTTTCTATATTAAGTAGTGGTCCAAACAAATCAAACAACACCATTACTTTGAATAAAATCAAACAAGAATTCCAAAAAATATTTTTTTAAGATTTTAGGAATTTTTTTGATATTTCTTTTGAATTTTTTTTTGTGCTGGTGTCGGAGTCTAGAAATGATACCTGTGGATATTTTGGACTTTTTAGTACCACCATTGGCTCAGAACATTTTGGTGATTTTTGGTGATGTGTATAATTTCACAAGTATTCCAGAAAGTTAAATTTCATAAAAATTGGATGAGTATAAAAATTCTAAAAATTCTCAGACGGTATCAAAATAGGAAGATGAGATGGTGTGACCTCTCTACAGTCCATGAATTTTTAAAAATTAACTACAAAGCCAATTAGTTTCAAATTTGGAAAAGATGTTTCCAACTTAATTTGGAATCTTTGAGTGAACATTTAAGATTTTAGGAGACCTGTGGTGTTCAGAATTGATTTTTCAAATCTGGATAGAAGTGTAGATCTGAAAAATAGAACACTTGCACTTAAGGTAGAGTGGTGTTTAATGGGGCAATCAATCAAACAATGGGTTTTAAAGGTACTGATGGGAACACCATCATGAGTCATAACTATTTCAATTTAGTCATTATCAAGGAATAAATGCTCCTACATAATTACCAGAGAGTCTTAATTCACTGCAAATCCATTCTAAGGGAAAGATAAGAAAATAAGGTTAAAACTGTAATTTTGCCACCATATCTTGAATGTAGAATAACCACAGGTTTTTCTAGGGGGTAATTAAGGGTCAAATGGTCTTAAAAGTCTAGTAAGTGGGTTAATATAGATAGAAAAGGGTTTTCGCGTGTTTTGATAATTAAATGACTTCTGAAACCTTAAAAACAGACCCGTTTAGTTAACTGAGGTTATGAACTGGATAAAATTCACCTAACCCTCTAAAATTCATATAAAAATGTTCTCTATGATTGGTACCTTTAATTTGACCATCTGAACCCGTATTGACCCAAAACAAAGTCTCATATTGACATTTACCCTAATTTGGGTTTTTGCATAAATTACCTTGTCAAACTAGGTAAAAACCAAAATTCAACTTTACCATTAGATTTCTTAGGACTAAATTAGGTTTGTACCAAAATTTGGGCCCAACCTAAGACTGTCTTGACCTAGTTTGCAATTTGGTCATGTCTGATTCTTTTATATCACGCATATGCCCTTAACTTTCAAAATATTTACAAAAAGGCCCCTAACTTTGCCATTATTTTCACAAACAGGTCCTCATGCCATTTTGGAAGGTTAAACCTTCACCGTCAAGTTTCGAGCGAGGATTTCTCGTTCGATTCTCAATCAATCTCTCTCAAAATTGATATGGGGATTCCATGTGAAATTGTCATCCTTTTGAGCCGCACCTTGGGCTCTATGTCTTTCCCAAAAGGTCATGCAAACCTTTCAAAGGTTCAGGTATCCGACATGTACGTGACCTTCTAATCTTGGAAGGGCTTCCTATGGCCTATAAAGGAACCCTTGTTGCATTCTGCTTCTTTTCAGCAAGTTTTGGCCTGAGAAATCCTCCTCTACTCCATCTCCGACCACCTTCGAACTTAGCTCCGGTGACTCCTCTCCCCTCTCCTCCTCCGGCCGTCCAACCATCAAATTGGACAGCCGACTAGATTCCCCTCATCCTCGTAAAACTCTTCGATCAAAGAGAGGTCATGCCTCTGCCTCAGTCGACGTCGTCGCCTCGACGATCTCTTCTCCTTCTCCGGTGCCGGTCTACCACCACCGGGTGCCTCCGCCCCTCTACCTCATCCCTAAGTCCCTTTATCTCTCCCTTTTCCTCTCTTCATTATTCTCCCACTCTCGCAACACATGCATGACCACCGATTCTCCCTCAATGCCGTCACCTTCCTCCGCTTTGGCATCACCACTGGTGAGGGCTTTCGTCTGCAACACACATCCATCCCCCTCACCAATTAGCCCATGACCTCCTCCTCGACCCAAGGACCAAAATCCCTCTATCTATTTCGCTGATTCATCACCCAAACTCGCCCTTGAACAACCCATCACCGCACCTCCGATTCTGACTCCGTTCGACCACCACAGCCACTCCCACTCCATGCTAAACCCCTCACCACATTCGCCATCCCAAGGTGATCCCTCTGGATTGTTTTGACATGGTCACAAGGCCGTATTTTACGTTTTAGGTGGTCGTTGAACAGTCGCTGCCGTCTCCGCCTTCTCCGACTTCGATGGCCTTATTCTCGTAGTATTCTTCCTCGCCTCGACACGCAGGTGGTGCAGAATCCATCCAGCTGTAGTTCCAGACTCCTGATTGAAGCAGCTAGTTCATTCCTCTCCCGCAATTGCAAGCTCGACCTATTGCTGTTGACGCACGAAGAAGCTGTGGGACTTTAGTCCCACATCGTGGGTTGCTGAACTACACGCATAGCTTAAGTTGATTTTGTGCATTTGCTTGGTTGCCTTAGCATGCGCAGGGAGTAAGGTCCCCGCATGCACGTGCATATGCAAGCCCTCGCCCGCGCTCATGCCTCGCAGGTATGGGCTTGGTCCATTTACCCAAATACCCAGGTTTGGTCTGGTTTGTTGGTTCTGAGAGAGAAAGAAGAGAAAAAGGAGAGGAGAGAGGGGGAGTTTTGCTCTGCCGCCCTCCTCTCAACACTCGTGAGATCTGAGAGAGGCCTTTACTTCTACTGGCATGCTGAGTCCTGTGCTGTGCCTTCTCTAAAGTTGAGGGAAGGAGAGAAGGAAGAGGAAAATAGAAGAGAAGCCTGTGCCTCTCCTTGAGGCTTGAAGAGAAAAGAGGAAGAGGCCTTTGTCTCTATTAAGGCATCTGAGCGCCTATGCTGTCGTCTGATATCTGCTGATACCTTGATTCTGTTGATTAAATTGAGATTTGTTTGGCTTATATGATCTATTACTTTGAGTAGATTGCAAAGCTTAACATTGTGGGGTAATTCGGTGATTGAAATCACCATTTTACCCTCCCTTCTTTTTGCATTATTGACATCATATTTCATTTATATATCATTCTTGTTTGAAATTCTTATATTGCATTTGAATTGTGATCTTGAGAAGTATTTTGCCAATTGCTCCCTGTGTTTGACCTTAGATTTCTTTCGAGTATAAATATTATTTGTTTTTTGTGCTGATTCGATCTGTACTACAATGCAATGATTTTAAAACCCGTTTTAGAGCGATAAACATGTACCACTCTACCAAAATTTGATGTTTAAGATCTTAAAAGACAAGTTTAGTGTATTTTGGTAGTCTTTTAGGCTAAGTGTGACAAGAAAGAAGAAACCAACCTAGAATCGTGGGAAGAAAAGGAACTTTGAGCTCTCACTTCCAAATTCCCACTTTCTTCCTGTAGTTCCTGCACACAAAAGAAAGAAGTGAGGCAAGGGGATGAGATCCACTTCAAGCAAGAGAAGAACAATTTGCAAAGCCGTGCCTCCTGGCAACGGTACCAAAAAGTGATAGCAAAAATATGCGATTTGTTAATTAGGGTTTTGGAAATCCTTGTAGCGCATAAATCCGTTTCGCTTTTAAAATTTCTAACCTAGATAGGAAAGTATCTAGGGTCGTAAAAGGAGGCAATATTTTGCGAAATCAATCTCTTGCTTGAAAAGTAGAAATCACCTTTCTTTTTGTTGTTTTTCAATATATCATTTTTCTTTTGGGTTTTTGAAATAAAGGGGCAAATATGAAGTTGTTGACGGGAAAATGTACCACAACTAATATGCTAAAATATAAGTGACAAAATTATCCTCTTTCTAAGATCAACCTTGGCACATGAAGGCCTAGGTTAGTTAGAAAGAGTGAGTGAGATTATACTAAGATAAAGCAAGTAGTGCAATTAAAGATGCAATAAGAAATGAAGGCAACTTTCCTATATTAAAGGAAATTATCTACAAGTATAGGAAAGCTTCTAAAATTTGAAAAGACAAATAAAGAAGAAACAAAATCCTTTAATTGCTTATGATGATGAAGAAGGTGAAGCTCCTCTTTCTCCAAGTCAAGTTGCTCCTTAGCTTGAAAAGAAGGTTCCTTCTTCTCCTTTGCCTGGCAACCTCCTCCAATTTGATGTACTCCTCCTAGCAAGCCCAAGGGGGGCATGCTTGATCTTCTCCAAGGTGGATGGAATTCCACCTTCAAAAGCTCCTCCTAAGGTGGCATGGACCACCTTTGATTCCTCCTCCATGGGTGGTTGTGTACCACCCTTCAATCCTTCTCCTAGGGTAGGCGTGCACCCTAGGTTTCCTTCCAATGCCTACCTTCTTCCCTTGGCTGGCGTGGGGTCAAGAGAGAAGAAAAGAGGGGAAGGCACCAAGGGGACAGAGTATCCCCTTAATCTTCTTCTTCTTCTTATTCTCTTGACCTTCTATGTAGGTGGAAATATGGGTAGAAAAAATGTAGCCAAGGTTGGGTTTTAATGGTGGTGGTAGGGGGTTTTTATAGGAGTAGGAGGGGGTAGGGCTGGTTATAGGATGGTTGGTTATGATGGGGGTTAGATGGTGGTTATAGAATCCTAGGGCTAGGGTTGTTGGCACCAAAATGGAAGGGTACTTGGTGGTTGGCGCCAACCCTAGGTGGTTGCTAGGGTTAAGGGTTTGGTTAGGTGTGTTGTAGGGTGGAGATGGAGTTAGGTGGTGGTGGTTATGAGATGAAGGGCTAGGGTGTGTTGGTGCCACTTGAAGAGGTATAAGTAGATGTGGTTGGGGGAGAGTTGGCGCCAACTTTAGTGTGGTTAAAGGGGTAGGGTTCGCGTGGACATAAGGGAAGGATAGGATGGCTTTTTATGGTGGTGGTTATGGGCTTAAGGGTAGATATAGGTGGTGCCAAGATGGAAGGGTGTGGGTGGTGTTTTAGCATCAAAATAGTGGTGGTTTAGGGTTGGTTATGGTGGCTTAGGGTTGGCGCCACTACTAGGCTTCTGGAAGGGGTCAAGTGTAGGGTTTAGATGGGGATAGAGGGAGAGGTGTAGGGCTAGGATGGGGGTTCATGTTGGTACCAAAATGAAGGGATGCCCAGGGCTTTTTGGCGCCAATATGAAGGGGTGTCTAGGGTGGTTGTTATGGTTGGTTGGCGCCAAAAAGGGTTGGGTTAGGTTAAGGTTAGTTAGGGTTAAGGTCGAGGAGTGTATGGCCATGGATTTTTAGGTGGAGTTGGAGCTTAGCTAAGCTAGCTTAGCTAGTAAAGTAGAGGTGGAGGAGCTATGGTTCCATGAAGGAGGAGTTGGGAGAGAAGACTCTGGAGCTGATGGAAGCTATGCTAGAGTTGGGTCTGCTGACGTAGCTTCAAGGGGAGCTCAACTACTGAGCTTAGCTACTTAGTTCTTATGCAAGTAGCCAAGCTTGGGTAGTTGAGCTTAGTTGAGCTGACCTCAACCTAGCCCGAGCTAGGTTGAGCTGGAACTACCTCTGATGAGAACTCTAGAGCTTGCTAAGCTACTAGTTAACAAGTAGTAGCCCAGCTAACTTGGAGTCCAGTTGCCATGAGCAGGGTAGAGTTGGAACGAGCTAGGGCTAAGCTGAGATGGACTCCTGTCAACTTAGTTGAGCTAGCTAGAGCTCCCAGTGAACTGATGGGAGCTGAGATGAGTTAGACTCAATTAATTTGAGCTGGATCTGAGCTGACTTGAGCTGGGTTGAGCTACGATGAGCTGTCTTGAGCTACCATTCAGCTAAGGTAAGCTGAATGGAGTTGAATGGAGCTAACCCTACTCCAAGGGAACTGGTATCCAGCCATGATGAGCTGGAATTAGCTGAGTCCTAGCTTGATTGAGCTTCCTCTTCATCAATTGCCTTCAAGAGTGCTAGGGTTTTAGAGATCTGTCAATCTGCTTATCCCTAACACTCCAAGAAACACATTAAAAATACAATAACAAATGCAATGCATGCCTAACCTAATTTATGCCTAAATGCAACCCACAAACCCATTTGCGGAGCAAAATCCTAAGATTTAGGTTTGTTTAATGCACAAGAATGATGATAAACTAGCGTTTAGCAATGGTCGGCCACAACATTTTATGACCCCATGATGGGAACACCATCATGAGCCCTAACTAGCTCATTTTGACCCAAAAAAGTGAACAAGAGCTCCTACATAACCAACTGGGGGTCCTAATTCCATGAATAACCATTCTAAGAGAAAAGCAAGAAACAAGGGGTAAAACTACACTTTTACCATTGCAGTACAACAACGGGTTTTCTCATGGGCTAAACACAGGTCAAATGGTCTTAACAAGATAAAAGTGGGTTGGTTCAAATAGAAAAGGGTTCATGTGAAATTTGGGAATTAAATGATTTCTTATAACCCTAAAATAGATCCATTTAATTTAACAAGGTTCTTGTCAAGATAAAATTCACATAAATCCTCTAAAATTCATGGAAAAATATCCTCTAGGGTTTAAAACCTTCAATTTAGCCCTTAGAACTTATTTTGACCTAAATTGGGCTCTCAGTCAATTATTTGCCCTAAATTAGATTTTTGTGTAAATTTTCTAGTCAAATGTGGTCAAACCTAAAATCCAACTTCACCATTGGATTCCTTAGATCAAAATTAGGCTTGTACCAAAATTTGGACCTAAGGGGAATTCACCTTGACCTACTTTGCAAACAGGTCAGCCCAATTACATTTCTACCCCTACCTTTTGAAAACTCCTGCAGACACCCTTCTAGCTTCCTCGTCGTTCTTTGCAATTAGGTCCCTTCACCATTACAGTGGAGGGAATCCTACTCCGGCAAGGATTTGAGGGAAAGAACTCCCTGATTCCTCAGAGAATCCCTTTCAAAATTGAAAGGGAGATTCTCTTAGAAATCTCCTCTCGTATGAACCTAATTTGAAGCCCTAATTCCTACCCAATCTCTCATGCGAACGCATGAGAGATTTGGATCTTTTTGACCTTCCATCTCCGGCGACATGCCCATGCTTGGAAGCTTGGCTTCCAAGCACAAGACCTCCTGCCAGGGCTTATAAAAGCCTCCCTAGATCTTTCCGCACCTCCTTAGCTTGGATTTGGGTTGGTCCACCCCACCTTCTCTCCTCGCTGGCTGTAATTTCTCCACAAGCTCCGGTGGCTCCATCCTCCCTATCTCATCGCCCAACCACAGTACCAGTGGTTGGGCTACCTTCCTCTCATTCTTCTACGTCAGCCATACCAGCCTGACGCTGCCTATGCCCTTATCGTCGCCGCTGCCTCACCTACGGAGAGCTTCATCTCCGGCGATAGCAAACACGAGCTGTCCGCCATCCTTACCTCCTTCATCCTTAGACTAGGTCAGATACTTTCTCCCTCTCTCCTCTTCCTGTTCCCCCACTTTATTTCTTAAAACTATTCCTCGACACTGCAAATCACCACCACCTTCTTCATCTCCGACCACACTCCGGCAAGGCGTCCCCACCACTCCGCACCTCCATTCGCCTCACCAACCACTCCATGAGCATCACCACACCTCATTGAATGTAACCCCTCACCTCACTGACCACGCCACACACCCAAAACACCCCCCGAACACACCCGCCTTCACAGCCATAGGGTGCCCTAGATCCACCGTCACAACCACTGACACGCCATGTTAACCCCCACAACACGTTTGTCGTGTCTTGGAGAAGCTTCTTGAGCCTTTTGACGAGGCTGCAAGGCCATTTGAATGATTGCAGGTATAGGAGCCCCGCCGCCATTGAAGCAGGCACGAAGCTTGCTTGCAAGCTTGTTCCAGGTAGCCTTGCTCCAAGCTCCAGGTCCCAAGGTGTGTAGATTCTCCTCACACATTGCCTCAGCCAAGTAATTAGGACTGAAGGCCACAGCAGCAGCCGCAATTGGACGCCTTCATCTGCAGGTGCGTGCAACAGGAAGGTGGGACATTTAGTCCCACCTCAGAAGTGTAGGAGTGGGAGTAGCCGAATAAAGGGAAAAAGTCACATAGGCTCGTTTCCTCCTAACCACGGGGTGAGGTCCCACTCACCCACCACCTTGTCCGTGACCCCACGCCACGTGGACCTGGCCCTGACCCGTATACCCGACTAGTCTGTGCACTCCTCGCCCACCACCGCACGTCGGTGGGCCTGGTCCCGGCCGTGCATATCCTACCTGGTAACTCGAGAAGGCTCTGGGAGAGCAAAACCTAAGAGAGGAAGGAGAGGAGTGTTCGCGCGGGTAGGGGGTAGGTTTTGCTCTTGTAGGGAAAGGAGAAGAAGAAGAAGCCAAGGGTGAAGCTAAGGAAGAAGAAGGAGGAAGCCGAAGAGAAAGCTAAGGGCTGAAGCAGAAATCAGAAGAGAGCTAAAGAGGAAAAGAGCCATAGAGTAGCTAAGGAAAGAGGAAGAAGATAGGAAGAAGGTAGAAGTTGAGGATCGCAAGCAAACAGAAGAAGGAAGGAAGAAGAAGACAAAGAAGGAAGAAAGTTAGAAGAAAAGGCAAAGGAAAGAATCAAAGCTAGAGAAAGAAAGGAAGGAGAAGCCAGAGAAGAAAGAAGAAGAAGCAGAAGGCAGAAGAAGAAAAAATTAGAGGAAAATACTATAGCACATCACTTTTAAGACGTCTGATTTTATAATCAGACGTCCAATTTTTCATCAGCTCTCCATTATTTTTAGCTACAATTCTTTTTATGCTCCATATACTCATGCTTTGCATTCTTAATTAGATTTTGAGTAGTCTTATGTGTTCAATTTGCATTTATTATTGAGGATAGTGCATGAATTCCATTTGCTCCCTGTGTTCGACCTCGGATGAAAACTTCGAGTAATAAAAGCTATTTATTTTCAAAGCAATTTCAGCTATATTACAACGCTTTATTTTAAAACCCGATTTTGCCTTGTCAACAGCCCACCTTGTCCTTGATCTCCAAGTCAAACTCTTGGAGAAGAAAAATTCATTGAGTGAGGTAGGGATTAGCGTCTTTCTTCTCAAGTAAATACTTGAGGGTCGAATGGTCGGTGTATATTGTAATGTTGGTCTCCAACAAGTAAGGTCGAAATTTTTCTAGGGTAAATACTACTGGAAGCAACTCTTTTTCCATGACGGTGTAATTTCTTTATGCCTCATCCAATGTTTTGCTCGCGTGGTATATAACATGGGGCTTCTTATCAATCTGTTGCCCTAAAATCGCTCCAATGGCATAGTCAGAAGTGTTGGTCATGAGCTTAAAGAGTTTGTTATAGTTGGGGGGTGTAAGATAGGTGCCTGAGTTACAGCTTGTTTTAAAGTTTCAAATGCTTCTAGGCAAGCATGATCAAAAGCAAAAGGTTGATCTTTAGCTAGTAGGTGATTGCACAACAATCATGGGCTCTAAAATGATTGAATTCATCTAATTACCTAGCCCATATTGTAGATATAACATGCATTTCATGCATAGCATACACTTGCATATTTGTAAATTCTTAGCCTATTTTCTTAGCTTTATGGGCCTGTTCGTAATGTATCAATTTATGTGGATTAGGCTACACAAGATGAAGGGGAGTTGCACTGAAATGGTGAAATGTGAGAAAATATTCAGAAGAACTATCTCCAACATTCTCGCATACAGATAGATAGAGAGTGAGAGAGAGCCATTCAACAATAGGCAAAGGAAGAAACAAGACAAGCATGGCCTCATTGCAATAAGCCCCTGCAAAGCCCGACAAGACCATGCAACCTCATGCAAGCCATGCACGTCTAACCTATTAAACATACACACATTAATTGTGCATTCATGATTAGTTCCAAACACATGTACACACACCACTATGAATGAATCCACAAACATGTACACAATTGCACAATTAAAAACCTATCACACACACATTCCTACCAATTAATTCTAATAAAAATGTAGGCCTAGAGCACGTATTTTATTATCATCCTAACTATTTATTCTCTAGTCCCATCAACATGCTCACTAGCCCAACACTCACCATTCATCACTTAGATAAGCACTTAGCCTAATCACCTAATCAACTCCACGCCAACTTAACACCCACCTAAACCCCCACTTAAGCCCACTTTATCTTCCACGCCACCTAGCCCTCATCTACCCTCATTTGACCACCTTGACCACACCCTCACCTTAAGTTGTGCACCCACAATAGAATATTCTAAGCCCTTAGGATGTACCCCTAACCTATGCTCTACACAACTCCCAAGTCACAACACATCCCTTGATAAATCGATTTTCACTTAATTAAGATATTAGCAACAAAAATAATGAGTCATATTTTTTTAAGAAGTGGAAAATCAATTATCAAAATATTAAATAATTAAAATCTAACCCCGAAATTTGTTAGTTCATCTTCACATAGAGGAATTAGCCTATTAAAGTTGTAAATGTTACTTAGCCTATTCATTATAACCTATATTTTATGGTTTAAAGATTTTCCTATTCATTCTTGGAAAGAATGCAATAATAGGCAATTAAACCAGATAATAGGAAGATTTAAGCAAATTCACCTCAATATAATAAATCATTAAATAAATAAATAGTGCATTGGCAATGGAATTATTGGTAAATATTAATATGTCCTTTCATTGTAGCAAAATAGGGGATTTGCTTGCTCGTGCTCTTGCTTGTTGGGAGGCTGCGGTTGGTCACGAGGAGCTTGGGGAAGATCCATTGGGACAAGGGTGTTGTGATGGTGGTATCAGCTCGGCAGGAGTTGGTCGGAGGTGATCAAAGACAAAGGAGGAGCCGCTAGTGGGATGCTACCTATGGTGGAGATGGGTCCTGCTGGAGATGGAGATGGGTGATAGGGGTTGTCGGTGGCCCGGGGTCATCGCACCGGTGTCATTGACAACTAGAAAGGGTGGATAGAGATGGCTACTGTGTGTGGTGACAGGGGGAGGTTTGGGTTCGGTGGGGGAAGGAAATGAAGTAGACGAAGGAGAATGAAGAAGAAAAAAAACAAGGAAGATGAGGGGGGCCGTGTGGTGGTTGTAGTGAGATGTAGGTGGTGTTAACAATGGTTGGTGAGTTGGTGATGGTGGTCAGGATGGGTGGAGGGGGTTGGAGTGGCATTGTAAAAGGAAGGAGTAGATGAAGAAGAAAAAGAGAAACGAAAGTAGAGGATATAGTAGTGTTGGTGGTGATTCAAGTTGTACTTGAGGTGGTGCATGACTTGGTGCTGTCACCACCGATCTAACAGAGGCGAGACAAGGGGCGGTGTGGAGAATGTCGTGGCCACTGTGTATGCTTCAATCACAGTGCTTGCCTTAGTTCATGATGGAGAAGGTGGAAGATGGAGAGGATGGTCTCTGCGCATCGAATGAGGAGCTTTTATCCTCCTCTTCTCCCTTGCGGTGCCTTGATTCATGCCCCCAAATCAAGTACTTTGAAATCCCTTCAAAAATAGAAAATATTCCTTTTGGAAATGCCATTAATCCATCGTAATTCCTCCAACCGAGCATAAGCTCTTTCAACCATAAGTGAAGGGAGGAGCTAATTGTGGGGACATCTTGCAAAGATGCCCTCCTGTAAATAGAATTTGGCTCTCATGTCCAAGAGAATTATTCTCCACTTGCATACATCAAGTTAATACATAAAAGTATGTAATCAAATGTGAATTAAATATGAAGAAATATAATTACTCTGTATGCAGGCTAAATTAATTACTACTCCAAGGCTAGATAAATAGGGACCTAAGAAATATAATTCAACTGTACTTATGCCAATAATTAATCTACTAACGTGGATCAATCAAATACCCCCATGCCTACGTTTTTCTAATTCTTAGCAAAATCCATGTAGAACACCAAAGACTCTGATGGGAGCACCATCATGAGCCCTAACTAGCTCATTTTGACCCAATGAAGAGAATAAAAACTCCTACATAACCAACTGAAGGTCCTAATTCACTGCATAGCTTTTTTGAGAGAAAAATAATAAACTAGGGTTAAAATTACAATTTTACCAATGCAGTACAACAATTGATTTTCTTAAGGGCTAAACAAAGGTCAAATGGTCTTACTAAAATAATAAGTGGGTTGGATTTGATAGAAATGGGTTTGTGTGTGTTCTATGAATTAAATGACTTCTTGAAGCCCTAAAACAGATCCACTTGATTAACCAAGGTTCTGGTCAGGATAAAATTCACTTAAACCCTCTAAAAATCATAGAAAAATATTCTCTAGAGTTTAGAACCTTCAATTTGGCCATTGGAACCCATCTTGACCTAGAATGCAGTCTCAGACAGATAGTTGCCCTAAATTAGGTTTTTGCATAAATTTCCTAGTCAAATGTGGTCAAACCCAAAATTCAACTTCACCATTGTGTTCCTTAGGTCCAAATTAGGTTTGTACCAAAATTTGGACCCAAGTTGAGTTTGCCTTGACCTAGTTTGCAAAAAGGTCCAGCCTGATTACATTTGCACCCCTATCTTTCAAAAATCCTTACAAATAGCCCCCTAGCTTCTTCATTTTTTCTCAATTAGGTCCCTCCACCATTTTAGCAGAGGAATCCTACTCCGACAAGCATTGGAAGGAGATTTCTCCCTGATTGCTCAGAGGATCTCCTCCAAAATTGGAAGGGAGATTCTCTAAGAAATTCTCTCTCCTCTGAACTCAAATCTCTCATGCGAATGCATGAGAGACATGGGTATCCTAACGGCTTCCAACTCCGGCGACCTTGCCTTGCTTGGAAGCTTGGTTTCCAAGCACAAATCCCTCTCTAAATGACCTATAAAAGGAGCCCCAAATCCAACCGCATTCTCCAAGCTTGAAATTGGGGCCGGTTCTCCCTATATTCCTCTCTCCCTCGTTGGCCACAAGCTCCGGCGATTTATCCTTCACTCACTCATCGCCCAACAACAATACCAGTGGTCGGGCTGTCTTCCTTTCCATCCTCCGCGTCGCGCAACACCAGCCGACGTCGCCTCTGCCCCGTCTTCGCCACTGCCTCATCTACGGAGCTTCGTCTTCCTCACGGCCGGTAGCCATACTGACATGGGTCTCCTATCCCTTTCGTCCCTTAAAAGTAGTTTTTTCGACTCTATCTCTCCTACTTTCTTTCCCTCTCTTTATTTCTCAAAATTACTCATTGACGCCACTGACTACCATCACCTTCTCCACCACTGGCGATACCTCCGATGAGGTGTTCCCATCGTTCTGCACCTCCATACACCTCGCCGACAACCCTACAACCTCCGCCTTGACTCCTTGATTATATCCCCTCACTCCAATCACTCCATCAACCACCTAAACACTCCCTCGAACATACCCACTCACACACCCACAGTAAGCCCTAGGCACGCTCGTACAGGCACCCCCACGCCATGCCAACCACCTCAGCATCTTTGCCATGCTCCGGCAACCCTTTTTGAACATTTTGACGTGGCCGCATGGCTGTGCTAGTGATTTCATATTCGGGCACCCATCCACCATTACTATCCATGCTTGAAGCTTGCTTACTGTGCTCCAGGCCTTGCACTGCTCCAGGAAATCACCCCAGGCTATGTAGAATCCTCTCATGCATGCGTCGCAACCCTCACACAAAGACTCCAGCAGTTGCAGCCCTTTAATTTGGTCAAGAACTCTCTGCAGCAGGCGTGCAGAAGAAGGTGGGACATTTAGTCCCACCTCAGAAGTGGAAAAGCGCTCGCGTGCGCATAATAGGAAAAAGTGTCAGAGGCTTATCACCTCCAACACTGAGGGTGAGGTCCTCCTCCCTCCTCTCACAGACTCATTCGCGACACCTAATACGCGGACCTGGCCACGACCCGACTACCCGACCTATTCACTCCTCGCTCACCACAGACGTCGGTGAGCCTAGACCCGAGTCTTCGTTAGGTCCAATTACCCGACCGACTAAAGGCTCTGGGAGAGCAGCTTTGAAATAGAAAAGAGAGAAAGAGAGAGGAGAGCTATGTAGGGGGAGTGGGATTTTGCTCTAAAGAGATTGCCCCAACACTTAGCCAATTCAGAGAAGAAGAAGAGGAGGTCAGGCAGAAAAGGAAGAAGAAGAAGAAGAAAGAGAGGAGCACAGTAGGGCTTAATGCAGAGAAAGAAGGAAGGAGAAGATAGAGAAAAGGCAGAAGTTAGAGAAAGAGAAAGAAGGAAGAAGTTGAAGAAGAAGAGAAGGTCAAGAAGAAGAGAAGAAGAAGAAGAATCAAAGAAAGAGAAGTCAGAAGAGAAGCAAGACACTGTAGCTCAAGACTTTTAAGACGTCTGATTGCAGACATCTGATTTTCATATGCTCTTTATTATTTTGCCTACAACTCTTTTTATTCTTCATATACTCATGCTCTACATTCCTAATTAGATTTTGAGTAGTATTATGTGTTCAATTTGCATTTATTATTGAGATTATTGTGTGAATTCCATTTGCTCCCTATGTTCGACCTCGGAGTATATTCAAGTAATAAAAATTGTATTTGTTTTGAACGCTTTTTCAACTGTACTACAACACAACACTCTTAAATACCGATTCAACGCTCTCAACATTTTGGCGCCATTGTTGAGGAGCAACACACAATTCACCACTATTCGCTGCATTATTTGATTATATTTGAATACTAACTTGCCCTGTTTGCTTTATTATGATTTTGCGAGGTGCTTCATGAGGAGATCTTCCGTGCAAATCAACCACTCCAAGGCAGGAAGTAGATGCAAAGAAAAAACAGCTGCACATCAAACACGCCAGGGGCAGGTAATTTCTGATTACTTTCTCTCTTAAGCCCCTCATTCTGAAAAGGAAAAAAGGATAAAATCAATTAGGGCCACTTGATTTACATTTTTAGCTAATTCATCAAGTTGCCTGATTTGATTTCAATAACAAAATCTGATTTGTGCACCCACTTAAGGTAACTAGGCTACCACTTTCTTGATTGAGCCCTAGATACCACATTTGGCAAATTAAATTGGAACAAAATTAAAGACAATTAAGGATTTCAATTTAGGGTTTTAGAGATACACATTCATAAGCAAGAATCAACTCTCCAAAATGATGTGTGCCTAAGCCTTGGTTGAAGTGATTTATTCAAGCAAACCCTAAAATTCAGGCTCTTAATCTCACTTGAATCCTAAAAGAAGGGACCTAAAACTTCTCAAAGGACAAATAGGTGAAGTTGACCTACCTTGTTGGGTCAACCAACCTTGAAATTAGGTCACTTTTTGCACTCAATACATCTAAAGTTCAAGTGAAATCTTAAGCACCCTTGCTCTTTAACAAAACTGGTAGACTTAAGAGGTCAAGTCCCCATTCTGGTCTACCTGGAACATCAGTGACAAGAGAGGTCGGGTGGGGGAAACCCTGTAACCCGTGGGGGCGCTCTACCGTGTAGGGGTCTTTGCAGGACTCTCCCTTTCTATTGCCCAGGTATTTCTCAGGTGGATGTCTTTTCGACTAAGGGGTATCATCCACCCTGAACCTCTATAGTCATCTAAAATTTTTTGGGTGTCTTGATTGGGTCCATCACATTCTCCTCTCATCCAGACCATTGGTGCATGTTCGGTAGGAGGTCCTTAAGACCATCCTTAAGGCCTCCTTTAGTCATTCACTCTCGTCGAGGCTAGGCCTCAACTTCCGTGTTTGTGCAGCAACCCCATCACATAGACATCTCCTCTGATTCATCTGAACCCAATTCTCCTTCTTCCATCATCATGGCACAACCTGCAGAAGAAGAGAATAACCTTGAGAACCAACTTCAGTACCTTAATGATTTATTCCAAGCCTTTGTGAATCCACCGTAGCATCCTATGATGCGAGATCATTACAACCCCTGCTGCGTTGGCGATTGAATCTCCAGTCTAAATCCTGGCTGGAGGTCCTGATTCTGAACTCAAGCCCAACATGATTCATGCT
Organism: Thalassia testudinum; assembly: GCA_037157565.1. Lineage (NCBI taxonomy): Eukaryota > Viridiplantae > Streptophyta > Magnoliopsida > Alismatales > Hydrocharitaceae > Thalassia > Thalassia testudinum. The sequence continues at coordinate 125,374,673 of JAZHRO010000055.1, forward strand.
ATTCCAAAGTTTCATGGGCTCAATTCCGAGGATCCTTTCCAGCACATCAAACAACTCAAGCATTTGGCCCAGACCTTCGGGTCAGATGTCCAAAATCAGGATATCCTTCTGATGAAGATGTTCTCCTTCTCTCTCATGGACAAAGCAGCTCATTGGTATTAGACTCAAATGCGTCCTATCGACACATGGATTGAACTACAATTTGAGTTTCGGAATAAGTTCTTCCCAGTTGGTCAGATGAATGCCTTACGACACCAGATCACGCACTTCACATAGCAGCCTGGAGAACCACTTCACGAAGCATGGGATCATTTTCTGGATCTCATGAGGAAGTGCCCCCATCACGGAGTTCCTAAATGGGAACAAGTCCAGTCTTTTTACCAGGGACTCCGTGAAGATATCTGTTTATTTGTCAATGCAACTTGCAGAGGAATAATCTTGGGTCAACACGAAGACACTGTGTGGGAGATTCTTGAGAATATGTGCGAGAACTCCATCAATAATGACTCCATGGGCTTATTCAACCGGACAAATTCCTGTGCATTGACGAATCCAAGAGGAGCACATGAGATGCAGGGCATGTTCGCATCCGTCGACTTGGAATTGATGGCCAGTCGTTTGGACAAGGTCTCTATCATTGAGAAGAAGGTGGATGAGCTAACTTGACATCCACAGTGAGCCACCTCTGTGCAAAACTCGTTCGCATAGTTGCCCTCTGGGAGGGAAGCTGTGCATAACATCTATCACCGATCTTCTCAGGAGATGGACCCGTATCCACCTCCGTTCAACTCTAGGACTAGAGGAAACTCCGATCTTGCATACTCTATTTGGGGGAATTCTGAACCCTCGTACTCTGACTTTTCAGAGATTCCTTAGACCTGCGAGAACCTCAATGCCATTCAAAATGACCCATTCTTTAATACATATAACCTTGGATGGCAGAATCATCCCAATTTCCTGTGGACGGGAAACAATCAAAATTAGAGACCACCATATCAACCTTGTCCATAAGCTCCTCGTCCATTTCAACCACCTCAGCCTCGATCCAACCCCACCTATCAATCTGGGCCAACTCAGGCAGATCAAATGACCCTCATCCTCCAAACTCTAGCTAACATTCAAAAGATGAATGCGGCTATGCAGAAACAACACAAAGACGAGATCATAGAGGTTCGCAATCAACTCGCCCAGATGGCGAATTCCCGCCAACCTGGCACACTCCCTTCGCAACCTCTGCCGAATCTGAATAATGTGCTGAACCAAAGGCACGTTATGAACCAAAATCTAGGCCAAGCCCACATGATTTATCAGGCCCCTTCTGCTCCATCACCCGATGGGATGGAAGCTTCGACATCATACTCGGGATTTTAGCAACATCCACCTATTTTACCAACACCAAACCAGAACCAGGCAAGACTAAATTCAGTAACAACCCGTAGTGGCAAAGCAGCATAAGACCCACCTTACCCAAGTCACTTTCAGCCTGGTAGTAACCCAAACTTAGGATAGTTATCCAGGATACCCCTGTCCCAGATCAAGAACCTGGACCTATTCTAGAGGAACCATCCAAGGTTCCATTTCCCGAGGCCTTGACCATGGGAAAGAGGACAACCAAACTCGTGGCACCTGAGGAGGATTTGGTCAAGCTCTTTGAATAGGTCCAGATAAACATCCCATTGATGGATGCAATTCGCCACGTACCAGCTTACGCACGATTTCTGAAAGATGTGTGTACACCTAAGCATAAGCCACGAACCAAAAGCCCAATCATATTGTCAGAGCAAGCCAGCTCTGTAATTTTAAGCAAACTCCCACCTAAGGCAAAAGACCCGGGTACTCCCCTGATTTCCTGTACAATTGGTGATATCCAATTTGATAGAGCATTATTGGATCTAGGCGCCTCCATAAACCTAATACCTACATCCCTACTTAACCATCTTGAGGAATCTGAGCTCAAACTGACAAAGGTGACATAATAGTTGGCAGATCGATCTATTAAGTCACCTAAAGGAGTTCTTAAGGATGTCATTGTTAGGGTTCAGGATTTCTATTTCCTGGTGGACATCGTAGTCTTGGATATGGATGCTCCAGAAAACCTGAAGAACACACCAATTATATTAGGGAGACCCTTTCTGGCCACTGCTAGGGCCAACATAAATTGTGAGGAGGGCCAAATTGAACTGAAATTTGGGAACCAAGATCGACATCTTTAAGGCTTAACAAGGGATTAATTGCGGTGTTATAGAACAGATATGTGATATCAAGGCTGTGGTTGATGATCCATATATTGAGGAAAACCTGACTACTCCTGATCAACCACAAGCGGATCAAAACCCGCAATCAGAGGAGTCCGAACTTGACCTAGACACACCCATAACTCCCTCCCTTGCTCCTAACACACACCCTAAACCACCCACTGCTACTGATAACCCTGTCTTGGAACTCATGCCTCTTCCCGAGCATCTGAAGTACGTCTTTTTGGGTTCCAATTAGACATTTCCTATGATTATCAACTCCAGACTCACACCTGATCAGGAATCCTGTTTGATTACTGTTCTCCAGCAACATCGAAGAGCCATTGGATGGACTCTCGATGATTTGACTGGCATCAGCCCCACTTACTCCACACACCACATCTATACTGAAGAGGGCACACGACCTTCCCGTGAAATGCAGAGATGCCTGAATCCTAATCTGTAGGAGGTCATGAAAAAGGAGATCATTAAGTGGTTAGATGCTGGGATCATCTGCCCGATCTCCGACAGTAGATGGGTGAGTCCAATCCAGGTTGTGCCTAAAAAGATAGGACTCACCGTGATCACGACTGAAATCGGAGAAATCATACCGGCCCGTGTGGTGAATTCGTGGAGAGTTTGCATTGATTACAGAAGACTCAATACCTCCACAAAGAAGGATCATTCCCCACTACCGTTTATTGATCAGATCCTCGAGAAACTAGCAGGAAGTAGGTTCTTCTGCTTTTTGGACAGGTACTCTGGTTATAATCAGGTTGCAATCCATCCTGAGGACCAAGGAAAGACCACTTTCACCTGCCCCTTCAGGACATATGCATTCCGAAGGATGTCGTTCAGTCTGTGCAATGCACTCGCTACTTTTCAGCGATGCATGCTTGTTATATTCTCAGATATGGTAGGTGATTATCTGGAAGTATTCATGGATGACTTTTCAGTATTTGATGAATCATTTGACGATTGCCTCCTACACTTGGTCCAGATCCTCAAGCGGTGCATTGACGTGAATCTAGTTCTTTCCTTGGAAAAGAGCCATTTCATGGTGCTTGAAGGAATTGTCCTAGGACATCTTATATCAGAAAAAGGCATCCAGGTCGATCGAGCCAAGGTGAATCTGATTTCCAAACTCCCTAGGCCTAGCTCGATCAAGGACATCTGATCTTTCCTGGGGCATGCCGATTTTTACCGTCGATTCATTCCTGATTTCCCAAAGATCGCGTGCCCCCTGACTACTCTACTATCTAAGGATGTTCCTTTTGAAATCTCCAAGGAATGCACTCAAGCATTTAAGATCCTCTGTGATCGAGTTACCCAAGCTCCGATCCTACAATCCCTTGATTGGTCTCAACCCTTTGAGATCATGTGCGATGCATCTAATTTTGCTGTAGGAGTGATACTTGGGCAGAAAATTGACGGGAAACCCGTGGTCATCTACTACGCTAGCAAAACACTTGACGAGGCTCAGCGTAACTACACAGTTACTGAGAAAGAGCTGCAAGCCGTAGTATTTGCCCTGGAAAAGTTTAGATCATATCTTTTGGGTTCTCGTGTTATCATTTACTCTGATCACAGAGCTGTGAGGCATCTCCTTGCGAAGAAGGATGCAAAACCTCGACTAATCAGATGGATCTTGCTGTTGCAAGGATTTGACCTCGAGATTCGTGACAAAGCGGGAAAATAGAATGTGGTAGCTGATCACTTATCCTTCTTTCCTTTTGATATTATCAACCCTTCCAGACCCATTACAAAACATTTTCTCGATGAGCACCTCCTGACTATCAGTACAGGGCTTCCATGGTTTGCTGATCTAGTAAACTACCTGGCATCACATTAGATCCCGTCCAATTGGCCGAAGGCCAAGAAGGACAAATTACTTTCCGATGCCAAGTACTACTTTTGGGATGACCCGTATCTTTTCCGCATCGGTGCTGATCAAATCATTCGACGATGTGTCTCGGGAGCGGAAATTCAGGACATCTTGTCCTTCTGCCATGACCAGGCGTGCGGTGGACACTTCTCAGGTCATAAAATCGTAGTGAAAGTCCTCCAGTGAGGCTTCTATTGGCCCACAATTTTCAAAGATGCATACAATCACTGTAGGGTATGCACTCGTTGTCAGACCTTAGACAACATGAGCCATCATGATATGATGCCCTTACAGCCGAATCTCGTATGCAAAATCTTCGACGTCTGGGGGATTGATTTTATAGGACCCTTTCCTATTTCGGACGGCTTCAAGTACATTCTACTTGCTGTTGACTACGTGTCCAAATGGATCGAAGCCATTCCGACCCGAACCAATGATCATAAGATGGTTGTCAAATTCATTCATCAGAACATCTTCTCGCGGTTTAGGATTCCACATGCTATAATCTCTGATGGAGGGACCCATTTCACTAATGCTTAGTTCAAGTCACTGATGACTAAATACGAGGTGTCACACCGAATCTCTACTCCTTATCACCCCCAAACTAATGGTCTACCTGAGCTATCAAATCAGGAGATCAAGAAAATCCTCCAAGTTACTATTTGACCTGATAGGAAAGACTGTTCATCCTGACTTACGAAAGCTTTGTGGGCTTATAGGACCGCCCACAAAATCCAATTAGGTATGTCTCCCTTCAAATTGGTGTACGGGAAGGCATGTCACCTCCCCGTTGAATTGGAGCACAAAGCCTATTGGGTAGTACGAAACTGCAATCTAGATCTTCCTAAGGTTGGAACCCACAGAAAGATTCAAATGAGCGAGATCGATGAATTATGCCACGGCGCGTATGAGAACTCGCCAATTTACAAAGAGCAGGTTAAGGCCTTTCACGACAAGCACATATCTGGAAAGATCTTTCACCCTGATCAAAAAGTCCTACTCTTTGATGCCAAGCTCAAACTATTCCCAGGAAAACTAAGATTGAAATGGATTGGACCTTACTTGGTCTGACAAATCTTTGGAAATGGAGCCATCGAGATCAGTCCACTCAGCCACGATTCGAAACCTTTCGTCATGAATGGTCAGAGACTCAAATCGTTCATTGACCTTACCGATGCAATTTGGCTGAGACATCCTTTACCCTACATTCTCCCTGAGCTCATTGCACCTAACCGATGGCGTAAAACTCAACACTTAATGGGAGTTAACCCATCATTTTTGAAAAATACGAAACCTTTCCTGACATTCCTATGCTAAATTCACATTGCACTTTAGGGTTCATCCATTAGAACAGCCAACCCCACCTCAGGTACCTGTACCCGAGCATGAAATCATCCGCAACAGTCACCTCGACCCGTTCGCCCACCCAGAACCTGTTCTAATGAATGATCTAAGCTGAACTCGAACCCACTTAATTTACAATGGGGACATTGCAAATCGTAGGCATGGGGGGGTATGAAAGTGCAAAACGCCATGGAAATCATCTCACAAGAAAAGGTTTCATCAAAAAAATGACATATTCCAAAAATACCAAAAAAGTGAAAAAATTCTTGAAAAAGAAAAAGAAAATTTTGAGAGGAGAGAAAATTTTGAGGCCATATAAATCTTGAGGAGAAAAAGGGGAAAAGTGAAAAATGTCAAAAAGGAGCACAAGTTGAAAAGAAAAAGAAAAGAGATAGTCATTAGTAAGAAATTAAGGAATTAACTGAGTTCTATACCATATCAAGAAAAAGAAAATGAAAGGAAAAAAGTGCTAATGAAACACAGAAGAGATTAGTAGGAACGCTGATTTTAGGCCTCTTGGGCTATACTCCTAAGCTTAAAAATTCAAGTATCCACTAAGATTTGGATAGTCCTCAAGAGGTTGGGGAAAATGTGAAGCTTAAGTATTAGGTCTAAGGCTTATGGAGTATTCGACCACGTTAACTGACCTCTGGTTTGCGGGACTCGGTAACCTATGCACCCCAATCCACACACAGTCTAGTTTAGTGAGCATAAGTATCAAAATCATGCAAAGGTGTTTAAATTGCTTTGAAAAAGTCACTTGGATTTGGAGCGGCTAATCAACACAAGTTGATTTGAATGAGTTCCCAGCACGGAGAGGTGCGAAATTCCCCTTGAAGATGCGTAATACCATATCGTCTCCTCGGTGCTTGTCTCCTAAGATATCTACATATCCTACAAGGGGCATGTAAGCACCCTATGCTAGTTCAGATGCCATGGGCGGCATTATCACGAAATGTTAATTGACAGGGTCTGGATTTAGCTATAAACGTCATGGGAGGGATTATCTCAAAATCTCGAAAGCCAGGGTTCTAGGAGTTGCCATGGGCGGTGCTATCTCGAAGCATTGATTGCCAGGGACCCTTTGAGGATTGATGATGGGGACTAGGAATCCGATACAGACCGTGTTGAGAAGCTAATCCAAAGCTAGAAATAAAAAGAAAAGAGAGAGAACTCTCCAAACAAAGAAAATTCCTCTGTCTCTCTCTTACAAAAAGCACACTACAAATTGAACCAAGGCTAAAATATGTTACAAGCACGGGTGCTTTAACCGCAGAGTGCAACGAACCTTAGGATAGTTCCTGTGGGCCTTAAAAACCTTTGCGGCAGACTGAGACTAGAGCTGGTCAGGTCCGGATCTTGGTTGGTACTTGAGTACCTCTAGGCCTACTAACGGCATTCTAACCTAATCTATAGAAGAAAGCACACATTACAATTTTGAGCGTCAAAAAGATTACATGGTCTAGAATCAAAGTTAAAACCTTAAAATTTTGCTAAGGGACTAGCAAAAGCTAGGCATGGGGGTATGATGGGAACACCATCATGAGCCCTAACTAGCTCATTTTGACCCAATGAAGAGAATAAAAGCTCCTAAATAACCAACTAAAGGTTCTAATTCACTGCATAACCTTTCTGAGAGAAAAATAAGAAACTAGGGGTAAAACTGTAATTTTACCAATGCAGTACAACAACGGATTTTCTTAAGGGCTAAACAAAAATCAAATGATCTTAATAAGATAATAAGTGGGTTGGATTTGACAGAAAAGGGTTTGTGTGTGTTCTATGAATTAAATGACTTCTTGAAACCCTAAAATAGATCCACTCAATTAACCAAGGTTTTGGTCAGGATAAAATTCACTTAAACCCTCTAAAAATCATATAAAAGTATTCTCTATGGTTTAGAACCATCAATTTGGCCATTGTAATCCATCTTGACCTAGAATGGGGTCTCAGACAGAAAGTTGCCCTAAATTAGGTTTTTACATAAATTTCCTAGTCAAACGTGGTCAAACCCAAAATCCAACTTCACCATTAAATTTATTAGGTCCAAATTAGGTTTGTACCAAAATTTGAACCCAAGTTGAGTTTGCCTTGACCTTGTTTGCAAAAAGGTCCAACTTGATTACATTTGCACCTCTATCTTTCAAAAACCCTTACAAACAGCCCCCTAACTTCTTCATCATTTTCGTAATTAGGTCCCTCCTCCATTATAGTAGAGGAATCCTACTCCAATGAGCTTTGGAAGGAGAGTTCTCCTTGATTGCTCAGAGGATCTCCTCCAAAATTGGAAGGAAGATTCTCTGAGAAATTCTCTCTCGTCTGAACTCATCCTTAATCCCAGATTCTTTCCCAATCTCTCATGCGAATGTGTGAGAGACATAGGTATCCTAATGGATTCCAACTCTGGTGACCCTACCTTTCTTGGAAGCTTGGTTTCCAAGCACAAATCCCTCTCCAAATGACCTATAAAAGGAGCCCCAGATCCAACTGCATTCTCCAAGCTTGAAATTGGGGCCGATTCTCCCTATATTCCTCTCTCCCTAGCCGGCCACAATCTCCGCAAGCTCCGATGGTTTCTCCCTCACTCACTTGTTTCCCAACCACAATACCAGTGGTCGGGCTGTCTTCCTTTCCATCCTCCGCGTCGCGCAACACCATCTGACGTCGCCTCTGCCCTATCTTCGTCGCCACGTCATCTATGGGCCTCGTCTTCCCCAAGGCCGGCAGCCATACCAGCGTGGGTCTCCTATCCCTTTCATCCCTTAAAAGTAGGTTTTTCGACTCTCTCTCTCTCCCACTTTCTTTCCCTCTCTTTGTTTCTCAAAATCACTCACCGACGCCACTGACCACCGTCACCTTCTCCACCTCCGACGATACCTCCGGCGAGGTGCTCCCATTGCTCTGTACCTCCATACACCTCGCCGATCACCCTACAACCTCTACCTATACTCCCTCGAACACACCCACTCACATGCCAACAGTAAGCCCTAGGCAAGCTCGTACAAGCACCCCCACGCCACGCCAACCACCTCAGCATCTTCACCGTGCTTCGATGACCCTTTCTGAACATTTTGACGTAGTCGCAAGGCTGTGCTAGTGATTTTAGGTTCAGGCACCCATCCGCCATTACTGTCCAAGCTTGAAGCTTGCTTGCTGCGCTCCAGGCCTTACGCTGCTCAAGGAAATCACCCCAGGCTGTGTGGAATCCTCTCACGCACGTATCGTAACCCTCACGCGAAGACTCCAGCAGCTGTAGCCCTTCAATTTGGTCAAGAACACTCTGCGGCAGGCGCGCAGAAGAAGGTGGGACATTTAGTCCCACCTCGGAAGTGGAAAAGCACTCGCGTGCGCATAAAAGGAAAAAGTGTCAGAGGCTTATCGCCTCCAACACTAAGGGTGAGGCCCTCCTCCCCCCTCTCACGGACTCATCTGCGACACCTAATACGCGGACCTGGCCACGACCCGACTACCCGACCTGTTCACTCCTCGCTCATCACACACGTTGGTGAGCCTGGACCCAGGTCTCCATTAGGTCTGATTACCTGACTGGCTAAAGGCTCTGGGAGAGCGGCTCTGAAATAGAAATGAGAGAAAGAGAGAGGTGAGCTACGCAGGGGAAGGGGGGTTTTGCTCTGAAGAGATTGCCCCAGCACTTAGCCAATTCAGCAAAGAAGAAGAGGAGGTCAGGCAGAAAAGAAAGAAGAAGAAGAAAAGGAGGAGCACCGTAGGGCTTAAGGCAGAGAAAGAAGGAAGGAGAAGACAAAGAAAAGGCAGAAGTTAGAGAAAGAGAAAGAAGGAAGAAGCTGAAGAAGAAGAGAAGGTCAAGAAGAAGAGAAGAAGAAGAAGAAGAATTAGAGAAAGAGAAATCAGAAGAGAAGTAAGACACTGTAGCTCAAGACTTTTAAGACGTCTGATTGCAAAATCAGACGTCCAATTTTCATATGCTCTTTATTATTTTGCCTACAACTCTTTTTATTCTTCATATACTCATACTCTACATTGCTAATTAGATTTTGAGTAGTATTATGTGTTCAATTTGCATTTATTATTGAGATTATTGTGTGAATTCCATTTGCTCCCTGTATTCGACCTCGGAATATATTCGAGTAATAAAAATTATATTTGTTTTGAACGCTTTTTCGATTGTACTACAACGAAACACTCTTAAATACCGATTCAGCACTCTCAACAGACTCCAAGATAGATTTTCCCGTCATGGTGCTTCATCATATCTCGCCTCTAGAAATTAATTTGAGATACCACCCCTAGAGCTTAAGGTACTTAAGTACTGGTCAAGATACAGACCTGGTTAGCAGAGGTTTAAGGTCACTAACAGAGGTTTCTCTAACCCCTAAGCCTACCCTAAATTTGTTTTTTCGCAAATATTTAAACTTTCGTACATAGGTGTAAGTGGTCTATATTCAGTCAGCAAGTGAATTACTCTTGTGTTGGTATGATGGCTAACAAGAGAAATGAGGAATGTTTTTGTGTTTTTTTCTTTTGTAATTTTTTATTTGATTGATCTAAGTCCAACCTTGAATCAGCTATCGACACGATCTGTATCATATTCATTGTCCCCATCATCGATTCTCGAAGGGTTCCTGGCTTTTGATACTTCAGGATAGCACTGTCCATGGCAACCCTAAGAATGTTGGCAATCAACATCTTGGGATAGTGTTGCTCATGGCGTTCTTAAGTGAATCGAGGTCTTTAGCAATCGACATTTCGAGATAATGCTGCCAATGGTACCTGAATCGTACAATGTGCTTATATGCCCCCAGTAGGATGGATATCCTAAGAGGGAATCATCGAGGAGGTGACGTGTTATCACTGTGCCATCAAGGGAAGTGTATACTCCACCTCTCATGTAGCAGGAAGTCCTCCAATCAACTTGTATTTTCAAGCTTCACCTAAGTCAAAGCCTAGAGAACCAATTTTCCTCTGGAAATGAGTTAAGGCAATCACTTTATTAGGCATTCCGAATAAGACCATAGTGTGTGAGAGGGTGGATGCCTAGGTTACCAAAGCCCTAGGGTTCTAAAGATAGTACCTCTCACTTATCTCTTGAGGTAAGACACTTAAAGTCTTATCTCATCATTTGATCCACCCAGAACTTGGATGAATCCATCCACAAAAAATGTTGGGACTAACCAATTCAACTTGACAAAGTGTTGAGGCGACACTGCTCAATCGTGTTTTAACAGTTATTGCGTCGTAGTATAGGTGATCAAGCGTCGTAAACAAATAAAGAGTTTTTATTACTCGAAAATCGGAGTATCCGAGGTCGAACACAGGGAGCAATTGGAATTTACTACTAATCTCAAATGTAATTGAACACTCTAATTTACTCAAAACTTGAATTCAAATATGAATGTATGCGGTTTAAAAAATAATTGACAAAAGAGTGAAATTGGACGTCTGATCTTGTGATCAGACGTCTTAAAAGTGTTTTCCCTTTTTCTTTTGCTTTCTTCTTCTTTCTCTGCAGTCTCTCTTCCTTTCTTCTTCTTTCTCTGCGAAGACTCCTTGCCTTTGCTTCTCCTCTCTTCTGTCTTCTTCTCAGCAGTCTCTACTTCTTCCTTCAGATCTACAGGTCTTCTTCCTGCCTTGATCTTCTTCCTCCCTTTGCTCCTTTTCTTGCAGTCCTTTCTCTCTGCTGTCTCTCTTTCTTTCTTCTTCTTTCTCTGCGAAGACTTCTTCTTCTTCCTTGCCTTTTCTTCTTTCTCTCTTCTCTTCTTCGCTCAGCTTCTTCTTCTGCTTCTTCTCTTTGCGGCTAAGTCTCTCTTCTTCAACCAGCTTGCCTCCGCAGAGAGGTGGAAGAAAAACCTACCCTGCCCCTCTACCCGCACGTCGCTCTCTCTCTGAAGTTCACTCAAGGACACTCTCCCAGAGCCACGGGTAATCGGGTCGGATTTCTCACCCGGGACCAGGCGCACTGGCAGGTGGGTGATGCGCGAGGTGTGCTCAGATTGGGTCGGGTTGGAGCCCACCAGATCCGCAAGGTGAAACCGCGGACGAGGCGAGCGTGGGTAAGGTGAGGGACCTCACCCCTGTGCGTTCGGAGGCGAAGAGTGTATAACACAAAAATAATTTATACCGCACTTGTGGTTCGCATTTCGACGATGTGGGACTATTTGTCCTGCCCCGCTCTCGCGCATGCCCGCAGAAGATTCTTCTTCGATTGCCAAGGCTACGGGCTTCGCATCGCTCTTTCTGGACCAGATCACTTCGCACCGCTCGCCCGTGACCACTGCACCTGAAGATTGGAGAACCTGACGCCTGGAGCTGCTGAAGCTTGGAGCTACTCCAACCGTCAATGGCGGCAGGGCTGAAATCCTGTCGAACACACATACGGCCTATTGGCCTAATCAAACTAGCTGGGCACCTTCGCCGTGGCACGGCGAAGGTGGTGAGCCACGCGGCAGGCCATGGGATGGCCTAGGCGTGCGTGCCTAGCTCAACCTGTGGCCGAAGGTGTGGGTGAGTTCGGGGGACTGTGGTGGAGGCGTAGAGGGATGGTGGATGGGCGGAGAGTGTTCCTTGTGGTGAGGCGGAGCTTATCAGACGGTTGGTGAGCTGTGTGGAGGGGCGGAATGGTGGGGGCAGCTCGCCGGAGGTCGGTCGGAGGTGAGGAAGATGGAAACAGCGACGATCGAGGGGCAATTAAATGAAATCACAGGGGGAAAAGAGAGAGGGGAAGATGGAGAACAATTCTAACCTACTTACAGGGACGAAGGGGACGGAGAGGCAGATAGCTATACCTTCTGTCGCCGGAGAAGAAGCTACCCAGTGGCGGAAGACGGCGGCGTGCGCGGGTATTGCGCGACGCGAAGGAGAATCAGGAAGAAGTCTCTGCCACTGGTTTTGTGGCGGAGCGAAGAGGGAGGGGAGGGGGGCTCGCCGGAGCTCGCTGGATATTTTGGCCGGGAAGGAAGAGACAAATTGGAGGTGGAAGCCCGGCCAAATTAAGCTGAAATTGAGCGACCGGGTTTAGAGGTTCTTTTATAGGCACTGGGCCGTGCTTTCAGAGCGTGGAGGGCATGCCTTTGTCTCCGATGGCTCGCCAGAGAAGGAAAGAGGTTAGATACCCAAATCCCTCGTGCGTTCGCATGAGAGATTGGGTTCACACCAGGGATCAAGATTGGCCTTAGATGGAAGGGAATTCCTCAGAGAATCTCCCTTCCATTTCTGGGAGGGGATCTCTAATGAATCAGAGAGTATTCCCTCTCTAATCCTTGCCGGAGAGGGATTCTACCCCAATAATGGCGGCAGGACCTGATTGCAAAGGTGGCGAGGAAGTTAGGGGGCTCTCTGTGATGCTTTTCAAAAGATAGGGACCAAATTATGATTTGGGTGTACTAAATTGCAAAGTAGGTCAAGATGACCTTCCCTTAGGTCAAAATTTTGGTACAAACCTAATTTGGACCTAAGGAATCCAATGGTGAAGTTGGATTTTAGGTTTGACATCGTTTGACTAGACATTTTGCGTAAAAATCCAAATTAGGTTAATTGAAGAGCTAGGACCCTAATCTAGGTCAAACTGGGTTCCAAAGGCCAATTTAAGTGTTATAAACCCTAGAGGATATTTTTCCATGATTTTTAGAGGGTTTACTTGATTTTTATCCTGACCGTAACCTTGTTGATTTAAGCAGGTCTGTTTTAGGGTTACCAAATGTCATTTAATTCTTAAATTGCACATGAACCCATTTCTGATTGACTCAACCCACTTTTTATCTTATTTAGACCATTTCACCTATGTTTTGCCTCTGAGAAATCCCGTTTATGCACTGCAATGGTAAAATTATAATTTTAACCTTTAATTCATGTTTCTTCTCAGAGCACTTATTCCTTCATTTAGGCCTTTTACTAGGTTATGTAGGAGCTTTTATCTTCTTTATTGGGTCAAAATGAGCTAGTTATGGCTCATGATGAGGCTCTCATCATACCCTCATGCCTAGCTTTTGCTAGTCCCTTAGCAAAATTTCAAGGTTTTAACTTCCGTTCTAGACCCTGAGTGTCTGTCAACAATCATGATAAGTGCTTCTCCTTTTCTTTTGTGATTAGGTAGGAATGCCGACAATAGCCCTAGAGGTATTCAAGTACCAACCAAAATCCGGACCTGTTCCGCTTTAGCCTCAGTCCTTCACAAAGGTTTCTAAGGCCCACAGAAACTAACCTTGGGTTTGTTGAACTCCACGGTTAAAGCACCCGTGCTTGAGACATTTTTAGCCTAAGTTCAGTTTGCAGTGCATTTTTGTAAGAGAGATAGAGGATTTATTTGTTTGGAGAACTTTTCTCTCTCTTTTCTTTTTATTTCTAGCTTCGGATTAGCTTCTCAACATAGTTTGTATCGGATTCCTCGTCCCCATCATCAATCCTCAAGGGTTCCTGGCTATCGATGCTTCAAGATAGCACCGCCCATGGAAACCCCCAGAACCCTGGCTTTCGAGATTTCGAGATAATCCCACCCATGGCGTTCCGTGGCCAAATTCAGCCCCTGGCGATCGACATTTCGTGATAATGACGCCCATGGTATCTGAACCAGCAGAGTGCTTACATGCCCCCAGTAGGATATTTAAATATCCTAAGAGACAAGCACCGAGGAGACGATATGTTGTTACGCATCTTCGAGGGGAATTTCCCACCTCTCCGCGTCGGGAACTCGTCCAAATCAACTTGTGTTGATTGGCCGCTCCTAATCTAGGTGACTTTTTCAGAACATTAAACGCTTTTGCGTGATTTGAATAATTATGCGCACTGACCCAGACTGTGTGTGAATTTGGGGTGCTTAGGTTACTGAATCCCGCAAATCGGAGGTCAGTTAACGAGGCCGAATACTTCCTAAGCCTTAGACCTAATACTCAAGCTTCGCATTTTCCTCAACCTCTTGAGGATTATCCAAATTTTAACGGATACGTGAATTTTTAAGCTAACAAATCTAGCCCAAGAGGCCTAAGACCAGCGTTCCCGCTAATCTTTTGTTATGTCACCTTAGCACTTTTCCCTTATTTCTTTTCTTGATCTTGTCTAGAACTTCAGTTAATTCCTTAATCTTTTACTAATGACTATTTCTTTTTCTTTTTCATTTTGTGCTCCTTTTTGTCATTTTACTCTTTTTCTCCTCCTTATGAATATGTGGCTTACAAAATTTCCTCCCTCCCCCATTTTTTTTTTCTTTTTCATAATTTTTCAATTTTTTTGTGCTTTTGACACTTTTTTTTGTGTGAGAATCCTTCTGATTTTTTTCTTGGTTCTGTATGTATGCACTTTATCACCCCCCCATGCCTAAGTTTTGCAATGTCCTCATTGTAAACGGAGGGTGTGAAATAGTGTTGAGGTCAGGGACTCAGAACAGGATACATCGGGTGGGTGAATGGGTCGGAAATGAATGATGCGAATGATTTCAAGTTCTGATACGTGTACCAGAGGTGGGATCAACTGTCTAAGGCTGAACTCAAGGTGCAATGGAAGTGGAGTACGGACAGATAATCAGACGGGTCTCTATTTTTGAGATGACGGGTTGCCTCCCGTTAAGCGCTAAATTTGATGCCTTCAGCCGAGCGGAAAATGGGGTGGAGAGGGAGTGGTCAAATCAGCAGAATTTTGTAAAACAAGCACCTTGACTAAGAGCCTGGTTGATCCAACCAGGTGCTTGTTCAGATCAGTGGGCTAATGATGCAGCCCAAACCCAATAAGTCTGGTGGGTTGATAGATGTAGATTAACAAATGCGAAACCCACCATATGTAGTGAAGTTCTAATGGATATGGAAGTGAAAACTCGGGTTTAGGCTGAGTCGAATCAGCCTGGTCAAAGTAGGGTTCCGAAAAATAATCAATGTAAGGTGTGGAATCCCTACAGGGGGACCAAGGAATGATGGCTCCTGACTTTCGGTTTGATTAGTGCCCGATACCCGGTATAGATATGGAGTTGAATCATCTGCAATCGGCTCAGTGAGAGGTGAATCAGAATAGAAATTGAGTCCGGTTGCGGGTCGGGGTAGGGATCGAGTTTTGATTGGTTCTGTACATGTGGAGCAGGTGGCTTCAAAGAAAATTGGCTTATTATAATCAGGAAGCAGATTTTCTCCGATGTTATGGTCAGATTCGAAATCGTCGGAGAGTTTGCGAAAATCAACATTTGAATGAGATTCCAGATCATGAGTTCCACCATCATAGAATAAATCATATGTTTTATACTCAGCAGCCTGACTGGGGTCTAGCCTAAATGTGAATTCTGAGCTTAAAAGGGTATCCTTATCTGGTAGAGGCTCAGGTTCTAAGTTAGTAGGGCAGACCCAATTGAAACCCTGCTCGTCCAACTCCTCGGTTTCTGTGTCGTAGATTGGTATGACTTCCAAAAAATCGATTCGTTCCTCTGAGGAGGTTGGCGAGGGATATTCATCAAATCGAGTCCCGAAATCATATTCTTCATTGAAAGATTGATCTTCTTCATATGGGGCCTTGAAATCCTCAAAATAGGTTTCAAATCTAGATTCTAGGCTTCGGATGTGGGTTGAATTACTAGAATCTAGGTCTGAATAACCTTCGAGGGTCACCTTATCAGAATAAGGGACAGAATTTATACCCTCTAGAGGTTCAGTTCTACTCTCATTCTTGCAGGAGTCTTGGGATTCTAAAATGGGCTCAACATTGTATTTTCCTGCATTTGGAGCTTCCCAACCTTCTTCAATATCAGGCACATTGTATTCTATTTGGGTTGGGAATCCACAACCATTTTGTGCCGCAAACCCGAGATCAGATTTATCCTCGATGTTGTCCCAAGATAGTTCCTCCTCTGTTTGTGGTATATACGGGTATTTCTGGTCAATAACTTGTTTTACTAATCTCAGTATCTCTTCCCATTTTTCAAGACTATCTTGGTGTTGCTTCCAAAGTTGAGGATCTGTCATACATTGAAGATATTCAATATTGTGTAGTTTTTCTATCTCAATGTATGCAGTAATGAGCAAGTCACGGGTTGATCCTTCTGTGGCTTCTGCTAATAGTCACAAGTTATGACAAAGGTTGTGGTTGTTGGGACATCAACCTGAATGTTTCCTACTGTTGTTGAGGTTTCTTCATTTTCATAGAATGTCATGGCATCCTCAATCATTTTATCGCTCATGGATCTCTGATATTCAGGTTTCTTGAATGGTTGTCCTAAGTGGCTTGGCTGCATATTTGGATCAGGTGGTGGAATCAAGATGTAGAATCAGAGTTGGAATCAAGATCAAGTTATGAAGCGATCAGATCTGAATAACGAGTCCCACTGAAAATGTGTATGTGTGCTCTAAAGAGAAAAGATGAGGGACTGGAGATGTTTTTGACCCAATCAAGACACCCAAAGATGTTTGGATGACTATGGAGGTTCGGGGCGGATGAACCCCTGGATCAGAAGATCGTCCACCTGAGAATTACCTGGGCAGCCAGAGAGGGAGAGTCCCGCAAAGACCCCTACATGGTAGAGCGTCCCCACGGGCTACAGGGTTTCCCCCACCCGACCTCCCTTGTCACTGAGATTCCAGGTAGACCAGAATGGGGACCTTGACCTCTTAAGTCTACCACTTTTATTTCAAAGGTGCTTTAGGGTTCTCACTTGAACTTTAGATGTTTTGATATTGTGACCTAATTTAGAGGTTGGTTGACCCAGAGGGTCAACTTCACCTAACCTGTCCTATAGATGGCAGAATGATTCTAGGTTTGGAGCCTAGAGATCACCCTGATTTGACTCCCAGGTTGTTAGGTCCAAAAATTTTAAGATTCAAGTGATTTTAGAGCTCAATTTTTAGGGTTTGTCTTGTTAATATCTCTTCAATCAAGGGCTTAGGTAGCACACTGATGTGGGAGGATTTATTGCCTTTTATGCAGGCATGTGTGACTAGCACTCCAAGATCCTACTGTAGAAACCCTAATTTGGTTCTATTTCCAATCCTTTTTTCTTTTTCACAAAAATTCTCTTTGGACTTTAAAAGCAAGAAATGCGTTGTCCACAGAGATTAAGCGTTATTTCTATTAGGCACATGAATTTGTGGGATGGAATCTAAAAAATCGCCCCAACTTCAAGAACATTTGAAAAAATTTTCGCAAAATTAGGAAACGTTTGCCTTAAAGATGGTGATTACTATATAAAGAAGGCAATTGATTCCTAAATTGATTTTCTTCCTTTTGTCTTTTCAGGATTAGGGGATGGTTAAGGAAGAAAAGAAATACCTACCCTGGAGCGATTGACTTGCAGGAGGGATTTTCTCGTGGAATACTTGCAAGATCAAAACAAAGCAAAGTAGGGCAAGTTAGTGTTCAATATGATAAAAAGAATGTAGAGACTAGTGGTAAATTGCACGTTGCTCCCCGGCAACGGCACCATTTTGTTGAGGCGACACTGCTCGATCATGTTTTAACAGTTATTGCGTCGTAGTATAGGTGATCAAGCGTCGTCAACAAATAAAGAGTTTTTATTACTCGAAAATCGGAGTATCCGAGGTCGAACACAGGGAGCAATTGGAATTTACTACTAATCTAAAATGTAATTGAACACTCTAATTTACTCAAAACTTGAATTCAAATATGAATGTATGCGGTTTAAAAAATAATTGACAAAAGAGTGAAATTGGACGTCTGATCTTGTGATCAAACGTCTTAAAAGTGCTTTCCCTTTTTCTTTTGCTTTCTTCTTCTTTCTCTGCGAAGACTCCTTGCCTTTGCTTCTCCTCTCTTCTGTCTTCTTCTCAGTAGTCTCTACTTCTTCCTTCAGATCTACAGGTCTTCTTCCTGCCCTGATCTTCTTCCTGCCTTTGCTCCTTTTCTTACAGTCCTTTCTCTCTACAGTCTTTCTTTCTTTCTTCTTCTTTCTCTGCGAAGACTTCTTCTTCTTCCTTGCCTTTGCTTCTTTCTCTCTTCTCTTCTTTGCTCAGCTTCTTCTTCTGCTTCTTCTCTTTGCGGCTAAGTCTCTCTTCTTCAACCAGCCTGCCTGCACAGAGAGGTGGAAGCAAAACCTACCCTGCCCCTCTACCCGCACGTCGCTCTCTCTCTGAAGTTCACTCAAGGACGCTCTCCCAGAGCCACGGGTAATCGGGTCGGATTTCGCACCTGGGACCAGGCGCACCGGCAGGTGGGTGATGAGCGAGGTGTGCTCAGATTGGGTCGGGTCGGAGCCCACCAGATCCGCGAGGTGAAACCGCGGACGAGGCGAGTGTGGGTAAGGCGAGGGACCTCACCCCTGTGCGTTCGGAGGCGAAGAGTGTATAACACAAAAATAATTTATACCGCACCTGCGCTTCGCATTTCGACGATGTGGGACTATTCGTCCTGCCCCGCTCTCGCGCGCGCCCGCAGAAGATTCTTCTTCGATTGCCAAGGCTGTAGGCTTCGCATCGCTCGCCCGCGTCCACTGCACTTGAAGATTGGAGAACCTGACGCCTGGAGCTGTTGAAGCTTGGAGCTGCTCCAATCGTCAATGGCGGCAGGGCTGAAATCCTACCGAACACACATACGGCCTATTGGCCTAATCAAACCAGCTGGACACCTTCGCCGTGGCACGGTGAAGGTGGTGAGCCACGCGGCAGGCCGTGGGATGGCCTAGGCGTGCGTGCCTAGGTCAACCTGTGGCCGAAGGTGTGGGTGAGTTCGGGGGACTGTGGTGGAGGCGTAGAGGGATGGTGGATGGGTGGAGAGTGTACCTTGTGGTGAGGCGGAGCTTATCAGACGGTTGGCGAGCAGTGTGGAGGGGCGGAATGGTGGGGGCGGCTCGCCGGAGGTCGGTCGGAGGCAAGGAAGATGGAAGTGGTCAGCGACGGTCGAGGGGCAATTAAATGAAATCACAGGGGGAAAAGAGAGGGGAAGATGGAGAACAATTCTAACCTACTTACAGGGATGAAGGGGACGGAGAGGCAGACAGCTGTACCTGCTGTCGCAGGAGAAGCTGCCTAGTGGAGGAAGACGGTGGCGACGACGGGGCTGAGGCGGCGTGTGCGGGTATTGCGCGACGTGGAGGAGAATCAGGAAGAAGTCTCTGCCACTAGTTTTGTGGCAGAGTGAAGAGGGAGGGGAGGGGGCTCGCCGGAGCTCGCTGGGTATTTTGGCCGGGAAGGAAGAGACGAATTGGAGGTGGAAGCCCGGCCAAATCAAGCTGAAATTGAGCGTACGGGTTTAGAGGTTCTTTTATAGGCACTGGGCCGTGCTTTCAGAGCGTGGAGGGCACGCCTTTGTCTCTGATGGCTCACCGGAGAAGGAAAGAGGTTAGATACCCAAATCCCTCGTGCGTTCGCACGAGAGATTGGGTTCACACCAGGGATCAAGATTGGCCTTAGATGGAAGGGAATTCCTCAGAGAATCTCCCTTCCATTTTTGGGAGGGGATCTCTGAGGAATCAGAGAGTATTCCCTCTCTAATCCTTGCCAGAGAGGGATTCTGCCCCAATAATGGCGGCAGGACCTGATTGCAAAGGTGGCGAGGAAGTTAGGGGGCTCTCTGTGATGCTTTTCAAAAGATAGGGACCAAATTATGATTTGGGTGTACTAAATTGCAAAGTAGGTCATGATGACCTCCCCTTAGGTCCAAATTTTGGTACAAAGCTAATTTGGACCTAAGGAATCCAATGGTGAATTTGGATTTTAGGTTTGACATCGTTTGACTGGATATTTTGCGTAAAAATCCAAATTAGGTTAATTGAAGAGCTAGGACCCTAATCTAGGTCAAACTGGGTTCCAAAGGCCAATTTAAGTGTTATAAACCATAGAGGATATTTTTCCATGATTTTTAGAGGGTTTACTTGATTTTTATCCTGATCAAAACCTTGTTGATTTAAGCAGGTCTGTTTTAGGGTTACCAAATGTCATTTAATTCTTAAATTGCACATGAACCCATTTCTGATTGACTCAACCCACTTTTTATCTTATTTAGATCATTTGACCTATGTTTTGCCTCTGAGAAATCCCATTTATGCACTGCAATGGTAAAATTGCAGTTTTAACCTTTAATTCATGTTTTCTTCTCAGAGCACTTATTCCTTCATTTAGGCCTTCTACTAGGTTATGTAGGAGCTTTTATCTTCTTTATTGGGTCAAAATGAGCTAGTTATGGCTCATGATGAGGCTCTCATCACAAAGTGAAAAAGTTTTTTTTAATTAAAAAATAGACTAATGCACCTAAATGCATGCAAATATTTATAAATGCTATAAAACAACCTCAGGTTATACCTGATGAGATGTGGCTCATCGTAACTAAAATACCAAAGTTAAGATAGAAACTAGGTTAAACACTATCAAATTAACACAATAAATGGTTTAAGTGTGAGAATTAATGAAAATGACCCAAAACACTCAAGTTGTGTTAAAAATGCATAATTAGATCAATACTTGAGATATTCTATTCATTAAATATAATTGATAATCCAAATGTAAATTGAACACCTACTTGAGTTCCTAAGTACAAATCAAGGGTCAAATCATGTTCTAATATGTTCAATTAAGTTCCAATAAAAATCTCATGATATTTCAACATAAGTAGGACCTTGCATTTAGAGTTTCACATTCAGGTCCTTCATTCATCACATTTCTTTACATATAAAAGTCACAGGGACTTCTTTGTAAGCTACCAGGGATCGCTCTGCACTAATTCTTATCACTAATGGGCTTCGTCTACAATTTTTCTACCCCTTCACTATATGGTCTTTGGTGAAAATTCACCAAAAGACCTAATACTGTGCACTCTTCTCTTCAGCTACAAAGAGCCTAAATGAGCAGTAATCATCCATTTCATGCTCCTCAGTTCCAAGGGCTGATCTTGATTCAATCCTCACGTGCCCCTGCGCGAAGCTCTATCACCATCTCTAGATCCCATCTAACGATGGGATTTTAT
This sequence comes from Thalassia testudinum, assembly GCA_037157565.1. Lineage (NCBI taxonomy): Eukaryota > Viridiplantae > Streptophyta > Magnoliopsida > Alismatales > Hydrocharitaceae > Thalassia > Thalassia testudinum. The sequence continues at coordinate 125,395,991 of JAZHRO010000055.1, forward strand.
CCTAATCTTTCCCACGCTCATCCCCTTCTCACATCCACCATTGGTGCCCTTTGCGCTTAATCTCACAATCTAGTGCTTATTTTGCTCCCTCACCTATTTAAGCAGCTCTTAGGCGAGCCTTAGGTCCTTTATCAGCTCCTTCCCCTTGAGTCTGATCATCATCTACCCCTCCGGTCCCATTGTCTCCTTCCTCAATGGCCGATGATAGAGACCACTTGCTCCCTCTGTTCGTCACCTTCAGCTGCTAGCTGCTGGCCCTTGAGAGTCATCTTCTTCCACTGGAGGTTCCTCCCATTTCATCCTCTTCAGCCGTCAGCTGTAGATCCCAAAGAGTCACCTTCATCCCTTAGATAGATTTACATGCCTTTGTAGTGTAGATTTACTACTTTCTAGAGTAGATCAGAGTAGTGTTGATAGTACATTTACTGATTGGTTGTTAGATCTAGTAGATTAGATTAGTGTTAGCCTCCCTTAATTCACCCTCACTAATCAATTCAGATCAAAGAGGCATTTCCACCCATCCATTTTGATCCATGTAGCTTCCTCCTCACCTTACAATTCACATTCACTCACTTCGTGCGCACTATAGTCACCAATCACCCATTCCCAAAGCATTCAGCAGATCTGAAGCTCACTAGCTTTCAGATCTGTTGAAGTGCTCAAAATCAATTTGAGGGCATCTCATTCAGCCTATATATTCATCAATGCCCTCACCTTGGATTTAATTAAGCTGGATTCACTTGATTCATGCGAATTTGTTTCTCATGCTTGATCAAAAGATTAAGGTTTAATTTGATTTTAATGAGTTTTAATCAAGTGAATCGAGATTATTTTTGTGTAATTGGATTCAATGCAAAGGGTTTGAGCATTTGAGATTGGATTTCTATAGCTTAATTAGCTCATGCCTAAGTTTGACTTCGATCCCTTGTTTTTTTCTTCATCGCCAGGTAGTAAGGATGCCAAGGAGAATCTAAGATGCAGATTTGAGGTCCACATGTTGACCTAATGTTATCTAAATGATCGTTTAAGACATTTGAACACTAATCAATAGTGTGCAAGTGTTTTAGATGATCAAATCATCTTAGCGACCATAGATTAAAAGCCCACCTAGGCAACATTATTTCCTAATTTAAAGGTTTCTAATCAGCTGATCAAGACTTGAATGAGATTAAAAGGTTTTAAACGAAGATTTGGAGCTGGCTTTACAATGATTTAAAGTCCAAATTTGATTCTCATGATCACGTTGTCTATAGCTTGATATGAGAATCAAATTAAGGTTTTATGGATCTCCAACTGTTGTCAAGGCTGTTTCGGGGGTTTTGAAAGATGCATTCGTCGTAGTAATAATTTCTCAAAAATAGCTCGAACAACAGATAAAATTTATAACTCGAATGAAGTCTGAGGTTGTTTGCTGGGAGCAAATATGGAATTCAGTCGCTAATCTCAACAAATAATATAAATGAGCACAATTAATTACTCAAAAACTAATGTATGGCAAGAGATATGATGAGTCAAAAGAAATCTAGACAAAATAATGGTGATTTGGATCACCAATTATTAGTCTAACACATGTAGCAAATACTCAAATAATATCAACTATTCAAACCAAGTGTACAGTGCACTCCATCAGACAATAGAGTCTTTAACCAGACGGCTTAAGTCAGCCTTGCTACAATACCTAGAGGGCACTGTACTTCTTCTTCTTCTTCACTGCTCAGTCTTCTTTCTTCTTTTTCTTTCTCTACGTGCACAGGCCTTCTTCCTTATCCTTTCTTTCTTCTATCCTCTGCTCTTTCCTTCAACTCTCCTTCCTCTTATTTTCTTTTTCTTTATGCACAGGGGGGAAGTCTTCTTCTTCAAATTCAGTTAAGTGTTAGCCAATACAGAACAGAGCAAAACCCCCTTTATCCCCGTGCGCTCTCTCTCTTTCCTTCTCTCTGGTTTCTCCTTTTTCCTGCCTTCACAAGGCCAAGCACAGTACCGGGTTATCGGGTAATCGGTCTAGAGTGCACCTGGGACCAGGGCTATCGGCGTGGGGTAGCAGCCGAGGTGTGCACGGGCATAGGCAGGTAAATGGGTCGAAGCCATGCTCGCGTGGTGGTGTCACGGGTGAGGCGTGTGAGGGTGGCAGGGGACTTCACCCCCTGTATGACTTGAGGTGAAAAGGCTCTATCACTTTTTCCTTTTATGCCACTGCGGCTGCTCAATGGTTAACGATGTGGGACTAAAGTCCCACACTTTCCTTCAGGCACAGTAGGCAGTAGCTGGAGGTGGAAGTCTGCTTCAATTGGTAGTGGCTGTAGCTTAGGGTCTTTAATCCATGACCTAGAGCAGATCCTGGGACGTAGCCACGTCGATTGAGAGTGTCACCAGGTCATCTTGACGTTGAAGGAGCTTGGTCGTGGTCGGGGATGGTGGCGGTAGCGGCGGCAAACCAGCGAAGACCTAAAACATGAATACGGGATCGAAGGCCCCAGTTAAATGTCTCGTTAGCTTCATCGTAACACGGAGAAGGTGATGGTGATGGTCTTGTGAAAGATGGCGGCATGTAGAAGGTGGTCGGTGATGAAGAAGATGGAGTGAAGGTGCGCTATTCGGTGGGAAGTTTGGGAGGTGGAATCGATGTAATAAGAGAGGGGTTTTGATGGGTGAGTCGTGGTGAAGCTTATGAGGTGGTTGGTGAGGCAGATGGAGGGGTGTAGCGACAAGGATGCCTCGTCGGAGGAGTGGCCAAAGATGGGGAAGACGAGGGTGCTTGGTGGATTTGAGGGGTTCCTTTTGGGATTTTTGGGTAGGAAACTAACCTATGAGCTATAAGGAACTAACCTAACCTAAGCTAATCAGACAAAAGGGGAGGATTTTCCTTATCGGGGGTATGCCGACTCTGGACAAGACTAAGGCTCCAGTGAGGTAGAAGCGATGACGACGATGGGAAGGAGAGATGCCTGTTGGTATGGTGCGACGTGGAGAAAGACGAGGAAGAAGAATCCATCATCAGTATTGCAAGCGGACGATGAAAGAGATCGGGAGGAGTCGCTGGAGCTCGAGGAGCTATTCGGTCGAAATAGGAGAGAGGAATGTGGAGGATTTCCAGCCAAATTCGAGCTTCGGGTGGACGGCGTGCACTGGGGTTCCTTTTATATGTCTCTAGAGGGTGATTAGAGTTTGGGAAGCAAGCTTCCCAATCTTGGAAGGCCACTGGAGTTGGAAACTAGAAAGATACCTGAATCTCTCATGCATTCGCATGAGAGATTGGGAAGGTTCTGGGGCTCAAGACTGGATTCGTTGGAAAGAGAACTCCATAAAGAATCTCCCTTCCAATTTTGGAAGGGATTCATTGATTAGAGGAGTTCTCATCAATCATAGGTCGTCGGAGAAGGATTCCTCCGCGATAATGGCGGAGGGACCTATTTTCAAAGAGTGACAACAAAGAGAGGGTCCTAATTGTAAGGATTTTGAAAGTTGGGGCATGTGTGTAAGAGAAATGATTCAGACAGGACCAAATAGCAAACTAGGTAAAGATGATCTCATATTGGGTCCAAATTTTGGTAAAAACCTAATTTGGACCCAAGGAATTCAATGGTAAGTTAGATTTTGGTTTTGACTTCATTTAACTAGGTAATTTACGCAAAAATGCAAATTAAGGCATAGGTCTATCTGTGACTCTGTTTTAGGTCAAAATAGGTCCTAATGGTCAATTCAAGGATGCCAAACCCTAAAGAATATTTTTCTATGAATTTTAGAGGGTTTAGGTGAGTTTTATCCTTACCAAAACCTCAGTAAATTAAGCAAGTCTACTTTTAGGGTTTCAGAAGTCATTTAATTCTCGAAACACGTGAAAACCCATTTTTGTCTGCATGGACCTATTTATTAGACATTTAAGACTATTTGACCTTTGATTAACCCTTGATAAATCCCATGATTTTTCTGCAATTGAGATATACTGTTAAAACTGCAGTTTTACCCCTATTTTACTATTATTCTCTCAGAATGGATTTGCAATGAATTATGGTCCTATGGCAGTTATGTAGGAGCATTTAATGATGGAATATGACTAAATAAAAGTAGATATGGCTGATGATAACATTATCATCATACCCCCATGCCTAACTTTTGTTAGCCCCTTAGCAAAATCTTATTGAATTAACTCAAATTCTAGACCATGTGTTTAGATCTCTGATATGTGCTTTTTTGGTTAGATTAGGTTCGAATGCCAACAGTAGGCCTAGAGGTACACAAGTACCATCCAAGATCCAGGCCTGACCAGCTTTAGCCTCAATCTGCTGCAAAGGTTTCTAAGGCCCACAGGAACTAACCTAAGGTTCGTTGAACTCCGCGGTTAAAGCACCCGTGCTTGTAGCATGTTTATCCCAGGTTTAGTTTGTAGTGCATTTTTGTAGGAGATAGAAGAATTTTTTGCATTTTTTTGGAGAGTTTTCTCTCTTTTTCTTCTTTATTTCTAGCTTCGGATTAACTTTATAACACGGTCTATATCGAATTCCTAGCTCCCACCATCAATCCTCGCAGGATCCCTGGCAATCGATGCTTCAAGATATCATCGCCTATGGCAAACCCTAGAACCCTGGCTTTCGACACTTTGAGATAGTGCCGCCCATGGCATTCTGTAGCTAAATTCAGGCCCTGGCAATCGACATTTTGGGATAATCCCACCCATGGCACCTGAAATTGTACAAGGTGCTTACATGCCCCCAGTAGCATAGTTAGATATCCTAGGAGACAAGCACCGAGGAGACGATATGTTATTGTGCATCTTCGAGGGGAATTTCCTGTCTTTCCGTGTTGGGAACTCATCCAAATCAACTTGTGTTGATAAGCCGCTCTTAATCTAGGTAGCCTTTCAGGACAGAATTAATGCATTTGTGTGATTTTGATAATTAAGTGCACTGAACCAGACTGTGTGTGGATTAGGGTGCTTTGGTTACCGAGTCTCGCAAACCAGAGGTTAGTTAATGAGGCAAAATAATCCCTAAGCCTTAGACCTAATACTTAAGCTTCGCATTTTCCTCAACATCTTGAGGACTATCTAGATCTTAACGGATACGTGAATTTTTAAGCCTAAAACAGGCCCAAGAGGCCTAAGATCAGCGTTCATACTAATCTCTATATCTCTTAGCACTTTTTTCTTTTATTTCTTTCTTTTGATTTGGTCTAGAACTTAGTAGATTCCATAATCTTTTACTAATGACTAACTCTTTTTATTTCAAGTTGTTGCTCCTTTTTGACATTTTAAATCACCTCCTCTCTTCCTTCTCAAAATGTCCTCTCCTTTCTCTATTTTTTTGTTCTTTTTTTACTTTTTTTTTGTTTTTTGGAATATGTATTTTTTTGTGAGAACCCTTCAAAAACTTGAATTTTTGTATATTTGTACTTTAACACCCCCCTATGCCTAAGTTTTGCAATGTCCTCATTGTAAATGGACGGTATGAAATAGTTAGGGTTCAGGAGTTAGAACAGATTCAATGGGTGAGTAAACTGGTCGGGATGACTATTGTGGATGATTTCAACTGAACTCGAAGTACAATAGACGTGAAGTACAAAAGGATAATCAGAAGGGTCTCAGGTTTTTGGATTAACAGGTTGCCTCCCATTAAGCGCTAAATTCAATGCCTTCAGCTGAGCAGAAAATGGTATGGAAAAGGAGTGGTCAAATCAGATGAATTTTGTAGAACAAGCACCTTGATCAATAGCCTGGTTGGTCCAACCAGGTGCTTGTTCAAATCAACAGGCTGATGATGTAGCCCAAACCCAATTAATCTAGTTGGTTGATAGATGTGGATCAAGAGATGAGGTGCCCACTAGATATTATGAAGCTCGGAATGATGTGGAGGGGAAAAATTAGGGTTTGGCTAAGTCGGATCAGCCTGGTTAGAGTAGGGATCCTCAAATGAAAAAGGGTTAGTGGAGGATGTAGGAACCCTACAGGAGTGATCAGAGAAGGATGGGGCATGATTCGTAGTATGATCAAAGTCCGAAACCCGATTAAAATGTGGAGGAGAATCGTGTGCTACCAGATCATCAAGAGGAGAGTCAGAGTAGAAATTAAGTCTGGTTGCGGGTCGGGGTTGGGTTTGGATCTAAGCGGGTTCTATATGTACTATAGAAGAGGTGGCTTCAAGAATAACATATGTGAGGGCTCTTCTAGAAAATGTTCAAAGGTAGGTGTATCTAGAGAGTCCTCATAGAACTCATCAAAATCAAATGTAAATGCCTAGAGAGTGCTTATAGGATCAAGGAAATCTGAGTCAAGGAAAGATTCGAACTCTAGATTGTAGACACTATAGGAAATTACTATTTCTGATTCCTGATGATCAAAAAGAAATGATTCCATCTCAATGGAACTTGATTTTGAATCAATGATCACAAGATCAGGGACCTTAGAGTCAGAGTCGAAGAATGGATCATGTATGCTGGGTTCCTAGATTGGCTCATAGTTGTCAGGAAATAATAGTTCTCCGAAATCAGAGTAAGATTCAAAATCATTAGAGAACTTACAAGAATCATGATCTGAATTTGACTCGGGATCAGAGTTTCCACCATAGAATAAATTAAGAGATGTAAAATCAGCAACCTAACTTGGATCTAACCTGATTTTAGAATCCGAACTCAAAAAGGTGTCCCTATTAGGCATGGGCCCCGGGTTCTTGGCTTGTAGGGAAGACCCAATCAAAACTCAACTCTTCCAACTCCTCGGTTTCTATATCGTAGATCGATGTGACTTCCAAAAAATCAATCTGTATTTCTGAGGAGGTTGGAGAGGTGCATTCATCAAATATAGGCCCAGAATCATAATCCAAATTCAAAATCTGATTTCCATCATACGGGGCCTTGTAATCATCCCAATAAGGCTCAGATCCAGATCTAGGTTAAGGGTGTGGATTGGATCACTAGAATCTAGGTTGGGCTCTACAGGGATATTAGAATTGCTCTCGAGAGTCACCTTATCAGAATAAGGGATGGAATTTACACTCTCGAGAGGTTTTGATTCAATCTTAGTATCACAAGTGTCAGGGAAATCTAAGCTTGGTGAACCAGGCTCTTGATTTTCTAGGGCTGGCTCAAAATCGTGATCACTTGCAATCAAAGCTTCCCAACCCAACTCAAAATTAGGTGTATCATTCTGTACATATTTTGGATTAGAGTTCATTTGGGTTGATGGTCCATAACAACCTTGATCATCACACCTGGGATTTGGGAAATTACATGGATTACTGGAATTACTCCAAGATGTCATCTTAATTTCTAACATGTATTTTTGATTGATGGTTCTATATAACCCATTCAACAATTCTTCCCATTCTTTCAAAAAATTCTGGAGTTCTTCCGGAACTGAAGGATTTGACCAGTATTGCAGACAATCATTGTTGTGTAATTTCACCAATTCCATGTGTTCTGCAAGAGATCATCCTAGGTTGAACTGTGGTTTAGTTGTATCCATATCATCTTCATACGATTCAAAATATGGTTCATTGATTTCTTGAATCTATCCTAAATGTCCCTTTTACAATATTCTTCATGGTTTCTATAAGCATTCTCAATTATTTTTTCTTTCATGCTCATTTGGGACTCAGGTTTCCTAAATAGTCTTCCTATATAGCCAGGTTGCATTTTTTTGAATCAAATGGTGGAATCAAGATGTAGAATCAAACTCAAGATTAGATTTGAAGTTAATCAGATCTAAAAGAAATCCTTAGGATGATCTGTGTGTGTGCTCTAAATAGAAGGGATGAGGGACTGGATGTGAAATTGACCCAATCAAGGCACCTAAAGATTTTGGATGACTAAGGCAGTTTTGAGGTGGATGATACCTCTAAATCAGAAATTTGCACACCTGAGAAGTACCTGGGCAGCTAGGAAGGGAGAGCCTAGCAAAGACCCCTACGGGGTAGAGCGTCCCTACGGGTTACAGGATTTCCCCCACCCAACCTTCCTTGTCATTGAGGGTCTAGGTAGACTGGAATGTACAAACTTAAGAACTTAAATCTACCAATTTTATGTCCTAATTTGTGCCTTGAGTTTCACTTCATTAGAAGTTAATTCAACTTGTGACCTAATTTGGAGGTTGGTTGACCTATAATGTAGACCAACTTCACCTGACCTACGCTAAAGATGGCAGAATGAGATCTAGGTCAAGACCAAGAAATCACCCTGATTTTACTCCTTGGTTATTAGGTCCAAGGGTTTTAGGGTTCAGGTGGATTTAGAGCCTGATTTTTAGGGTTTTTGTTGATTAGATCTTTTCAACCAAGGGCTCAAGTAGCACACAAATGCGGGTGGGTTTGTTTCCTTTTATGTAGGCAAGTGTGAACTAGCACTCCAAAACCCTAGAATTGAAACCCTAATTGGCTCTATTCTGCATTCAATTTGATCTTAACTTGTTCACCTTGGGCTTCGAGCAAGAACGATGTTAGCCCAAAGTGATTTAGGATTTAAGCGTAGTCCCTAATAGGTACAGGCAAATAAGGTCAGGAATTTCCAAACAGAATCACTTCAACTCCAATCATATATGAAATTTGTTCGCAAATCAGGAAACTTACCATTTTAAATGATGATTACTATGAAAAATAAGGTAGGTGATTCCTAATTGATTGTTTCCTTTTTTGTCTTCCCAAGATTAGTAGGTTGATTAAGGAAGAATAGAGAAGTTACCTGCCCTGGTGTGGTTGATTTGCGTGGAAGATCTCCTCGTGAAGTACCTTACAAAATCACAAAAAAGCAAATATAAAAATATAGCAAGAGAATAGTAGTGAATTGTGCGTTGCTCCCCAGCAACGGTGCCAACATGTTGTTAGGGTTGTTTCGGGGGTTTTGAAAGAAGCGTTTGTTGTAGTAATAATTCCTCAAAAATAGCTCGAACAATAGATAAAATTTATAACTCAAATGAAGTCCGAGGTCGTTCGCTGGGAGCAAATATGGAATTCAATTGCTAATCTAAACAAATAATATAAATGAGCATAATTAATTACACAAAAACTAATGTATGGCATGAGTATATGATGAGTCAAAAGAAATCTAGAAAAAATAATGGTGATTTGGATCACCAATTATTAGTCTAACACATGTAGCAAATACTCAAATAATATCAACTATTCAAACCAAGTGCACAGTGCACTCCATCAGACGACAGAGTCTTTAACCAGACGGCTTAAGTCAACCTTGCTACAGTACCAAGAGGGCACTGTACTTCTTCTCCTTTCTCTGCTCTGTCTTCTTTCTTCTTCTTTCTCTACATGCACAGGCCTTCTTCCTTATCCTTTCTTTCTTCTATCCTCTACTCTTTCCTTCAGCTCTCCTTCCTCTTCTTTTCTTTTCCTTTATGCACAGGGGGAAGACTTTTTCTTCAAATTTGGCTAAGTGTTAGCAAATACAGAAAAGAGAAAAACCCCCCTTATCCCCACGTGCTCTCTCTTTCCTTCTCTTTGGTTTCTCCTTTTTCCCGCCATCACAAGGCCATGCACAGTACCAGGTTATCAGATAATTGGTCTAGAGTGCACCTAGGACCAGGGCTACCGACGTGGGGTAGCAACTGAGGTGTGCGTGGGAATAGGCAGGTAAACAGGTCAGAGATAGGCCCACGTGGTGGTGTCACGGGCGAGGCGTGTGAGGGTGGCAGGGGACTTCACCCCCCTATATGACTTGAGGCGAAGAGCCTCTATCACTTTTTCCTTTTATGCCACTGTGGCTGCTCAGTGGTTAACAATGTGGGACTAAAGTCCCACACTTTCCTTCGTGCACAGTAGGCAGTAGCTGGAGGTGGAAGTTTGCTTTAATTGGTAGCGGTTGCAGCTTGGGGTCTTTAATCCAAGACCTGGAGCAGATCCTGGGACGTAGCCACATTGATTGAGAGTGGCACCAGGTCGTCTCGATGCCAAAGGAGCTCGGTCGTGATCGGGGATGGTGGGGGTAGCGACGTTGAACCGACGAAGACCTGGAACACGAATACGGGATCGAAGGCCCCAGTTAAATGGCTCCTTAGCTTCACCGTAACACGGCGAAGGTGATGGTGACGGTCTTGTGGAGGATGGCGACATGTAGAGGGTGGTCGGTGACGGAGAAGATGGCATGAAGGTGCATTGTTCGGTGGGAAGTTTGGGAGGTGGAATCGACGTAATAGGAGAGGGGTTTTGATGGGTGAGTCGTGGTGAAGCTTATGAGGTAGTTGGTGAGGCGGATGGAGGTGTGTAGCAATGGGGATGCCTCATTAGAGGAGTGGCTAGAGAAGACGAAGGCTCTAGAGGTGATTGGCAAGGGGAAAGGGGAGGATTCTCCTTACCGGGCGTACGTCGGCTCTAGAGAAGAGGAAGGCTCTGGTGAGGTAGAAGCAGTGGTGACGATGGGAAGGAAAGTTGCCCATTGGTTTGGCGCGATGCAGAGGAAGATGAAGAAGAAGAATCTATCACCGGTATTGCAAGCGGACGATGAAGGAGATTGGGAGGAGTCGCTGGAGCTCGAGGAGCTATTCGGTCGAAATAGGAGAGAGGAATGTGGAGGATTTCCGGCCAAATTCGAGCTTCGGGTGGATGGCATGCACTGGGGTTCCTTTTATAGGTCTCTAGAGGGTGATTAGAGCTTGGAAAGCAAGCTTCCCAAGCTTGGAAGGCCGCTGGAGTTGGAAACTTGAAAGATACATGAATCTCTCATGCATTCGCATGAGAGATTGGGAAGGTTTTGGGGCTCAAGACCAGATTCGTTGGAAAGAGGACTCCATAAAGAATCTCCCTTCCAATTTTGGAAGGGATTCATTGATCAGAGAAGGAGTTCTCTTCAATCAAAGGTCGCTGGAGAAGGATTCCTCCGTAATAATGGCGGAGAGAACTATTTGCAAAGAGTGACGACAAAGATAGGGGCTAATTGTAAGTATTTTGAAAGTTGGGGACATGTGTGTGAAAGAAAAGATTCAGATAGAATCAAATTGCAAACTACGTCAAGATGATCTCAGATTGGATCCAAATTTTGGTACAAACCTAATTTAGATCCAAGGAATTCAATGGTGAAGTTATATTTTGGTTTTGACCTCGTTTGATTGGATAATTTATGCAAAAACCTATATTAGGGCATAGGTCTGTCTGTGACTCTATTTTAGGTCAAAATAGGTTCTAATGGTCAATTCAAGGATCCCAAACCCTAGATAATATTTTTCTATGATTTTTAGAGGGTTTAAGTGAATTTTATCCTGACCAGAACTTTAGTAAATTAAGCAGGTCTATTTTAATGGTTTCAGGAGTCATTTAATTCTCGAAACATGCGAAAACTCATTTCTGTCTGCATGGACCTACTTGTTAGACATTTAAGACCATTTGACCTTTGATTAACCCCTGAGAAATCCCGTGATTGTTCTACAATTAAGATATACTGTTAAAACTACAGTTTTACCCTTATTTTACTATTATTCTCAGAATGGATTTGCAATGAATTATGGTCCTTTGGTAGTTATGTAAGAGAATTTAATGATGGAATGTGACTAAATAAAGCTAGATATGACTGATGACGACGTTATCATCACCAACCTTTGATTTGGTTTTTAGTGATTTCCAGATCAGTCTTAGAGGAATTGCGATAAGTGAAACTTGGGTTTTATTGATTTGATTCAGATTTAATAACATCTGAACAACTATTCTTTGTTTTTCTATTTGAATGGATTTCTTCTCTGGGGTTTTGATCACAAATTTCATGCGATTCTTGATGAAAATGTTTTGATGGGATTTATAGCCCTCAGATCTGATTTTTCAAATCTGAGAATTATTTCATGAGTAGCAAATCAGACCTATTTGGTCTGATCTATCTGCAGCACAACATAGTAGCAACAAATCTAATTTGCTAAATCAGAGCAGCAGTAGGTAGCCACTGTATGGCTGCATTTGTGTGGATTTTGGATTTTAATTATACTAGCAACATGTTGTATTGATAGGGTTTAATGTCAAGCATTCATGTACTTATATTTGACTTTAATTTTGATGTGAATGACTTGTAATCTCTTTTGAAATTCACTGTTAGCTACATGTAATAGGCCTAATTGTCCATTTAAGACTTTTGATGAAATTTAATGATAAAATGTTGTTTAATGATGCAAACATCTTTCATAGTGTGGATGTTTTTGAATTCATATATCTTCATTCCAACCATCATAATTCATTTCCATGGCTTAGGTTCTTAGTTTCATATTTCAATTAAGCCACATTTCTATCAACTTGTAAATAGTATAAAAAATATAAAAAAAATTTAAAAAAATAAAACAAAGGTATCTTGAGTAGGAGTAGATATTTTTATAAGTGTGCGCAAAGTTTTAAAGTAATCTAAACCCTCTAACCTTTTCTCTCTGTTCCCTTATTTCTATGAAACATGCAAATACCATAAAAACTCGAAAAAGTCCAAAAATACCTAAAAATACCTTGTATATACTATTTAATGTTAATCTAAATGTAAATAATAACTTATATAACTTAAATGTACATAAATAACTAAAATATTTATTATATCTATTTAAATAACTATTTATGATGTATTAAACTGTACATACTGTATTTACATAATTATCTATTTATTTAATTAGATTATATGTATATATATCTATGTTATTTTAAATAATTATGTATACACATATAACCATATTTCAAACTATACATATAGATTAATGTAATTATAATCTACTATAATATACCTTTATATTTATTTATTATGTATTTATTGTATATAATTATGTTATTAAATCAGTTAGCAAAATTATTAAGTTAAAATAAATTAAGTTAGTAAATTAAGTTATTACTAAAATAATTTATATTGTATACTTGTATACATTAATTTTAAGTATTTTCAACATATTTATAATGTATTTAAACTATAAAGTAGTAATTATGCTGTATATTGGTATATAAATATGTAAAACATGTAAATAAATGTATGTAAATTAAAATAAATAACTTAAAATAGATTAAAAATGTGCAATAAATACTTTATAATGTATATTAACTAATTTATAACTCAATTGAGTGCTACATTATTAATTTGTACATTAATTAAGTAATTAAGTAATAAATCAACTTATATAATTGGCTAAATTTAACTAATTTTTAAATATAGTTAAATAATTAATTATTGTAAATTAAGTATGCAATTATGTAGCCCTATGTAAGGGCTTTCTAACCATATAATTTATTTGGAGAAAGAACCTTATCTTGGCATGCAATTCGGGGTCTGAAAAGGCCTCGTCCAACGATTTTGTACATGGATTTTGCATTGGAAACTCTCCTTTAGCACCACATCGTGGAGCTCTGAGCTCCTATAGCACTATATTACATGCAGTGCCAAGAACCCCACCAGTCGTCAGCATTGGGCGCACATTACATGAACATACAGGTCAAATGAGCTTTGGGCACGTGCGTGCACACGCTTGCAGGCGTGTGTGCGTGTGCATGTACACGTGTAGGTGCATGGGTGTGGGCCTAAATGAACCTGAAACTATACACTAAAATACACCTAATAACCAACTAGGAACCTGTTCATAATAGTGATTTGATCCAACCCGAAAGGTTTGATCCTATAAACAGAACTAGGTCCACCAACCATAAAATTTTGGTCTAAGGATCAATTTGGGGATAAGTTAAAAATTTAACCAAGTCTTGTGTGTTGTGTATAGCGTGAGTTGTGTATATGTATATGTATAAGTAGTGTATATGTATAGAGTACATATGCAGTATATTTTTACCCTATGTATATATTTTTAACGTGCTTTAGCAACACTTATAAACATTACTGTAGGTATGTATATATGTTAGTAAATACAATCCTTTTTGCCTTAGGTTTTGTATATATGTTCTAAGGCTTTAGTGATGTTTATATTTATCACTGTACGTATTATATATGTTCGTATAGATACATCTATATGTTAGTAAAGCTTATTTTAGTATATACTTGTAGTCTTTTTGTGCCTACCCTTAAGTATTAATTAGCATAGTTGTAAACAACCAACCTAGAGTAGATTAGATTATTTTTGATGCCTATCTAATTGTAAATATGTTTGAGGCATTGTAATTAGCATTAATTGATTCTTTTTTTATATAATTAACCCTGATTCATTGATTCTTTCATTCTTGGATTCATTTGTAAATAAATTTATCATTTTTGGAATAAAAGAGCATTTTTTGATAATAGAGAGTGATGTGTATCAATAATTTCCTCCCAATGAAAGACCTGGAATAAACCAATAAAAATTATGTAAATAAATAAAATGATTTGACATCTATTTGGATTACATCTATACTACAACCCAAATAACGACCCTTAATTAACATGCGATCTAAACGGCTCACGTCAATCTTTGGGGTCGTTGCTGGGGACAAAAACTCGACATTAGCGTGTTCTTATGACTGAGGATATTCATGTTCATCAATACCCCCCCCCCCCCCCCCCCATGTGTAATCTTGCTAATGTCCTCATTGAGAAAAGTAAAGGCGTAGAAGAATATCACTTGAGTAAGAGAGTGGAATGAGCTAAGGCTCGTCAAGTAGAAGTGCATCTACAACATGTCCATTAGAAAGAGTAATATACGATTTAAGATGTTGGTCATTTACCGTGAAGCTCTCACCTGAATTCAGATTTTGAATTTCAACCGTTCCAAGAAAGGCTTGGACAACAAAGAAAGGCCCATCCCAGTGGGAGTTGAGCTTTCCAAGAAATAATTTGAATCTGGAATTGAAAAGTCAGACCCACTAGTTGGGCTCAAAGGACTTTCTAGTGACATGCTTGTCATGGAAGACCTTTGTATGTTATTTGTAAGCTTGGGAGGTTTCATAAGCTTGATTATGCAACTCCTCAAGTTCACTTAGCTCAAGCATGCGAGCCTTACTCACCCTATCCAAATTCAGATTGACATTTTTAATGTCCCAGTAGGCCTTATGTTGGATGTCCACAGTAAGTGGCATGGTTTGTTGTAGACAAGTCGAAAAGGTAACATGCCCAAAGGAGTCTTATAAGTCTCCTGTAGGCCCAAAGTGCATCATTTAACTTTTTTGACCAATTGGGCCTAACAATCTTTTCCAAAACCCATTTATTCTCCCTATTGACACTTCAACTTGACCACTCATTTGCGGATGGTAAGGTGTCGCTATCATGCAATTAACTCCCAAACTTTGCAGTACTCGTGTGAAGTATGCATTCTTGAAGTGAGATCGTCCATCACTTATAATAGTCTGTGGGTATCCATACCGAGAAATGATATTAACTCTGACAAAATCCACGACCACAGAATGGTCATTGGTCTATGTGGATATAGCTTCTATCCATTTCGATATATAGTCCACGGCCACAAGGATATACTCATTTTCGAAGGACATAGGGAAGGGACCCATGAAATCGATGCCCCAAATATCAAATATCTCTACGAGCAGAATAGGCTATTGGGGCATCTTATCCCTTTTCCCAATGGTTCTCATCTCCCAGCAGTGAAGACAAGTGCCAACATAAGTATGTGCATCTTTGAACAATGTGGGCTACCAAAAGCCAGACTAAAGAACCTTGTGGGTAGTCTTTTTCCGACTAAAATGCCCTCCATAGTGGAGGTCATGGCAAAAACTCAGAACACTTTTCTGCACTTCCTCTAGGATACACTTACGGAATAACTAGTTGATGCTTATTCTAAATATCTCGGGTTCCTCCCAATGATAAAATTTAGCTTCGGCGAGACACTTATCTTGCTTCTGCTTGTCCCAAGTACTGGGGGTAATGCCTATGATAAGATAGTTCACTATATCAGTGAACTAAGGAGACTTGGCCTCCACAGCTATCAGAGACTCATCGGGGAAGGCTTGTGAATATCGCTAGCTGGGGCTGATGTCTTGACACACCGAAATCACAATCGTAAGTAATGTGGCCGTTACGATGCGAAATTAGGGCTATTTTAAATTTTTCAAAACCAAGCACATAAGATTTTTAAGTAGAAATACAGGAGTCGAAGTCGTTCGCTGGGAGGCATGTGAAGTTTTGACATTATTTTCAAATTGTTTGACAAGAATATTTTTTTGGTATTTTTTTTTTTGTATTTTTTTAGGTTTTTTTTTAATAAGGAAGAAATAAGAGATATAACTACGAAACTACCAACGTGAACATGGAAACAAATGGAATTGAAAATATTAAATCTAACTATGAAAGCAAATATGAAAGTAGATAAACTAATGTAAACAACTAGAGAGACTGGAAACAAGAAATTTTATTACTACTCGAAATTCTGTCTAGAACTAATGAAAGAAAGTGATTACAACTAGCAATTAGAAATAAAGTTGTAACTAGAACTAGAAATAAAATGCAACTAAATAAAAAATAGTAGAATGTTGAGGTGGAGATAGCAACAGAAACGGAGGCGAAGGTGCATCCGGAGTATCCACACCAATGGTGGTGTGGATCCACATTGATTAAGAAGGCTTCAAGATCAAGGTGGGGAATAATGATGGAAGGGAGTTGAGAGAGAGAGCACTTGTGCATAACTTTGGGAGAGGGAGAGATCCTCGAGAGATTTGTCCCCCAAGAGAAGCTATCAAGAGGGGGATTAAATAGTCGTATGGAAGGGATTCGACTGGGTTGGGTTTTAGGATTACGCCATTGGAGTGGGGTTTGTTGCATGGGAAAGTTGGTGGAGTTGGGTTGTCGTGAGGATAATTTGGTGTTCTGTAGAGAGTGTTGGTAGTGCATTTGCATTGTTGCATGGGATAAGGTGGGAAGGTTATGTAGGTGGTACATGCATGGGATAGGATTTTGAGTTTGGTAGGTGTTTGGTGGAGCAGATAAGGAAACTTACTTAGGTGGGTTTATTTGGTGGGGGTTTTATGTTGAGGGTGTGTTTGCATGAAATTTGAGCGATGTGTTACGTAGGGGGTTTGGGAATTGGTGTTGGGTGGAAGGGGATAAATGTAGGATTGGGTTTGCATGGGGATTTATTTGGTAGCTTGGGTAGACGTAGGTTGATATGTGGTGTATTTACGTAGATGGTGTTGTATGTGTGTATATATATTTTGTATGGTGATTTCAATATGTGGTTATTCAATAAAAATAGGGAATTACTATACTTAAGTTAACCACATTAAGGTTAGCTAGGATTAGGTGTAGGAAATTGGGTTTCTAAATAGGCTAACGCTAAGATCTAATTGGGTCTGGCCTTAGAAAATAGCTTAGCCTCTTCATACATTTAAGCTCAAAGAAATTTCTTTTCTCTGTCAAGCTCCAATCAATTTCAAACCTGGCACCTGCACACATAAAAGCAAAAATATCAAGGCACCAGATATAGCTAAGGGCAAAATTACATAAGAACGCTAAACTTATGCATTATTTATAGAATGCACTAAATGACTAATCTAACCCAAATTACCCTTAGACTAACATTAATTAGGCATTAATTAATGTAAATAAAAATGAAATTATCACACCCTTTGATGGTAACATCATCATGAGCCATAACTAACTTTAATTAGTCATAATCAAGTGACAAAAGCTCTTACACAATTGTCCGAGAGCCATCACTCCATGCATATCCATTCTAAGAGAACACTGAATCAGGGTTAATTCTTCAATTTTAACATCACATCATGAAAGTAGAGTAACCACGAGGTTTTCCAGGGGTTAACCTAAGGTTAAATGAGCATAAAGTCTAATAAGAGGGTCCATACAAATAGAAACGGGGTTTCACACATTTTAAGAACCAGTACAGCACCTAAAACCTTAATTTTAGACCTGCTTGAATTACAAAGGTTCTGGTCAAGATAAAATTCATCTAAATCTACTATAATTCATAGGAAAATATTCCTTGAGGTTTGATATCCTTGATTTGACCATTTGAACCTATTTTGACCTTAAATAGAGTCAGACATATTTCTGCCCTAATTTGAGTTTCTATGCAAATTGCCTAGTCAAACTTGGTTAAAACTAAAATATGACTTCACCACTAGATTCCTTGGGTTCAAATTAGGTTGGTACCAAAATTTGGATCGAATCAAAGTCTGTCCAAACCTAGTTTGCATTTTAGCCCATTAAATGCTATTTCTTTCAAACAAGCCCTTAACTTTAGAAAACCCTTGTAAATGGGTCCTTAACTTCCTTATCTTCCTTGCAAATGGGTCCTTGCCACCATTAGGGGTCAACCGACCTCCAAGAAGCTTTTGAATGCACCAAAACTACATCAGATAATCATCAAATCCCACTAAATTTGGTAGGATTGATGTTCACACAATAAGGAATTGTTTGGACTTGATTTGGGACTCGGATAGTGCATGAAAAGATCGTGCGAATGCATGAGATTTTTGGATATGTCTCCTTCAATCGCGAGCCTTGTAGAAGCCCTTTCCTTGTTTAGAGCTTACTCAAAAGCTCTATATAAAGCTCCGAAACTTGATACCATGCTCCTTAGCTAGGTTTGAAGGCCAAATTCCTCTTCTTCTCACTCCAACCTACTCCGACCAGCTCCAGTGAGCTTCCTCCCCCATCTTTCTACGGCCTTCCAATGGCCAAATTGGGAGAGTCACGACCGTCCTCTCTTCATCATGTGTCTCTCCGGCCAAAGAGGGACTGCCTTCGACCCCTTCTTCCCTGCCTTTCTACCCTCTGGAGCTCTCATCATCTCCAGTGTCGGCCAATCATAGCCGGTGCCAAGTCCTCATCCCCTTCATCGTTTAGCTAGGTAACCTCCTTCCTCTCCTTCTCCCGAACCATTCTAGCTCCTTCCCCGCTCATTTCGACCGACGACCACCATTCTCTCCCTCCGTCTTCTCCACGACCGACAAAGCTCCGGTGAGCTCACTCGGCCAACACATGGAACCAAGCGTCCCACTACCACCACCACGAGCTTCCACTCACCTCCACCTTAAAAAACCCTAAACTAATTTCACGTCAACATCACCCAATCGCTCTGTCGGACAACCCATCCTCCGTCCATCATCTCTGACTTCGTCCAACCACCGAACATTATGAAACACTGCCATCACCACCGTCACTCTCCTCACCTCACGGCGATGCTCCAGAACCTTCTAATTTGAGCTTAAAGCTCGTATTTTGATGTCTCAGGTATCGTCAAAGAGCTCGGTTCCTCTACCTTTGATCATCACCATCTAGCCATCATAATTGTTGCTTCAACGTCCAAGTGTTGTGGAATCATCTTGCAAAGTGACTTGCATCTTCAATCAATGAAGGGAGCAGAGTAGCCGCTTCAATTGGTTGAAATCCTTAGTTGCATCGCACAAAGGAGGAGCACCTCACTTTAGTCCCACATCGTGGGTTGAGGTGCTCGTGATTGGTTTTAAGTGGAATTTGTGTTTGCAGCTTACCGCTCAAGACACTGGGGGTCGGGTCCCTTGCTCACATGCCATGCACTCCTCGCCCGCGATCCACGCACATGGGTCTAGCCACTATTTAGGATCTGATTACTCGCCTTCTTACCCAAATATAAACCCAGTTCTGAGATAAAGAGAGAAGAGGAGAAATTTATGAGAGGAGGGGGGAGGGTTTTGCTATGCAACCCTTAGCCTTGGGCACGTGCTGAAGGTAGAAGCCTTGACACTTATCCTCTGAAGAGAGTTAGCCATGTGTTGTGCTTAAAGGCTTGAGGAGGTCTTCTAAAGGACTGAAGAAGAGAAGTCCTTAAGAAAAGAGGAAGCCTCGGTCTTGAGAAGGCTTGAAGAAGAAGAGAAGGTTCTTGAAAGAGCCTTGTGCTCTGTTGATGTTATGCTTGTGTTAAGGAGTCTGATACCTTGTTTTGTCATTTGAGGCTTGAGGCTGATTTTGCTGATGCTATTGAAACATTTAAGTACCTAAGTTATCCGTTTAAGAATACTGTTGGACTATTTGAATAATTTGAGTACATAAGATGAATGCTTAATTAGAGAGTTAAGTGGTGATTTAAATCACCATTGTTTTGATTCTCCATTTCTTTTAATCCCTGATCTTTTGATATATATTCATTGCATATCTTTTATTGTGCTCAATTTACGGTGCTCATTTATTCTGAATATGCATGAATTTCACATTTGCTCCCTGCGAATGACCTTTGACTCCATTTAGATTCTGGCATTTATAAATTTAAGTGCTTGCTGTGCGATTTAAGAGTGTACTACAACGAACACATATTAAATCTGCTAATTTTCCCTACAACACCCTCATGCCTATCTTTTACTAGTCCTCGATCAAAACACTAAGCAAAAAACTAGCAAGAAAGTAGTATTTACACAGGAAACTAATTTGTGAGTTTTGAGCTAATTCAAATCAAAATCACCAAGCTTGATTTTTCACCAAAACAAAGGAAACGTATACAAAACCTTAACGTCGAATGCTCAACAGTTCTAAAGTATCAACTCAAATCCAAGCCACCTAAATCAAATTAAGAATCTTATTAGCCATCGGACTTGGGTCGGTAGAGTAACTTTCTCTGACTAAGTCGACTCACCCAAGGTTCGAATCGAATGTGAGAAACAAACATCTTGTGTGTGAAATAATGTGACTTGCCAAGAGGGCAACTAACTTGATTTCTAGTATTTATAAGACTTAGAATATTTCTATACTCTCTTTGAGACAATCCCGTCTTCGGTTAGGTCATACTAAAATTTGGTAGCTTTCTCGCCACTTTTCTACTCCGAGGTCAACACAATAGGTATATATCTCCCCAACTGGACCCATTGGTCTCTTATTCCAAAATTTTTCTCCGTATTTTTTTCTTTTTTTTCTATAGGATAAACATTCATTTGTAGTGAGGTGTTTTTATTTTTTAAATGGAAAGGGCAGCATCCATATGCAGTGAGGTGCTTTTATTTGGTGGAATTGCACCCTTTTGTAGCGAGGTGCTTTATTTGGTGCAAAAAAAAAAAATTCATATTTTTCTCCTCATTTTTTTCAAGGTTGAATGTGTCTATATATATATATATTCTCCAAATCATTTTTCTAACTGAGTGGCTCTCCTTCATCCATTCTAAATGCATTCCCCTACAAACAGGAATAATCCTAAGAGCTAGAAACATAGAAAGGTCTTTTGGATCTACAAGCCCTAAGACTAAATCTTATTGACCATTAAGGACTCAATGAAATCACCCAAAAGACAAGTCAGTGCACTATACAACTGAAGATGCTTGGAACTCAAAAACTATCAAAGTCAAAGGGTGGAGCGATAAGTCATTCACTTATCACTCCTTTGACTTAATACTTCTAGCTTTTTTAGACTC
This sequence comes from Thalassia testudinum, assembly GCA_037157565.1. Lineage (NCBI taxonomy): Eukaryota > Viridiplantae > Streptophyta > Magnoliopsida > Alismatales > Hydrocharitaceae > Thalassia > Thalassia testudinum. The sequence continues at coordinate 125,417,194 of JAZHRO010000055.1, forward strand.
CTTTCAAAGTCTTGAGAAAATAAATCCAAATTTAGGTAAATACTCGAGATAATTAAGTCAACATACAACTAGAAGAGTTTAAGCAAAAAGACTTTGTACTTTTCCTAAGATCGGTAAATCTTCAAAATCAAATTTTCCAATATTTTTATAGCTCAAACTCTAAATCCATGATTTTTTTTCTTCTTTTTTCCTTTTTTTTTAAAAAACAAACTACTATTTTTCGATGACACAATTAATTTGAGAAATGCCATTAATACCTATAATTATGGAAAGTAATAAGAATGATCCCAAAAAATATTATCTACCCCCCTCCCCCATGCCTATTTCATGTAATGTCCTCAATGCATGCAATAAACATAAGAGGAAAAAAAAATAGATATTACCTAAAACTTAGAGTTCTAAAGAAATAGACTTGATCATCTCCAGGCCTAAATGAAAATTTCAAAGCAAATAATAGAATTATCTACATCTGTTGGGTTGCCTCCCAACAAGCATTGACTTTTATGCCTTTAGTTGGGCCTAAACCCTACGAAGAAGAATCAATCAGAATAGAGGAGAGGGCTAATAGCAAAGTTGAGATATGATCATGATAATCCAAAATCAGATGTCCGCAGATGCAGACCAGTTGGTGATGCAATCCCATACCTAAGGGTTGAATACTTGATAGATGTAAAATCAGAACTGATTGCATCCATCTGTTTTCAAGTAGTCGGTAATGGGGTGCGATCTTCAGCTTGGTCCCATGCAACCCAAGTTTAAAGATTCGGACAGGAAAAAGGTAATCAAAATAAGAAGCTTGTGTCTCTTGGCAATGAAGCTTGAAAAGATGATTCATGGAATAGGTGCACTCTAGTTCAAGGGTTTGAGGTAAATCAAGAGGATCATAAGGGTCCTTATAGAAGGTAGAGAGTTTAAAATCATAAGAAACCCTTGAATTCTACTATAAAACTCCCTCTAAATCTTTTTCCAAGATGAGTTCCTTACTCATATCCTCCAAATCATTCATATCATTACCTGGGATATTTTCAATTTGATCAACCCCTTCTACATGATCCAAGTCTATAAAATCAAATGGAATTAGTTTAGACTTGGGTTCATCTAATTCAAGTTCAATTGATTCATATTTAGGCTCTTCAGGGGTTGATAGGGAGGTGGGATTATTGATCAGTTTCTCTTTAGAATTAGAAATCAATTCCTCATGTGCCACCTCACCTAAATTAAGACAAGGGTCGTCAAAATAAACATCCTGAAAATCGATTTCTTCAGTTAGCCCTTTTTCAAAATCCGATGTCTCAAAATTAGATTCTACTTCAACATTAATTGAGACATCTACCTTAGTATCACCATTCTCTGATTCCTCAAACTTAGGCTCATCATCCAAAGTCTTATCAACCACACCTTGTAGTTCACTTAAATCATTCTTTATTGGTTCATAGGAAGAGTCATGGGTTGGATTTATGATAAGGGGGTCTTTATCGAGCTTGCCAACTTTTGTTTTTAGAGATTTATCCTTTATCTAAGCAACAAAGCTAGGTATTTGTAACATTACATCCACCATTTAAGATTTCATTCTAATAATCTCTTGATGCATTATCTCAGCTTAGTTCTTTTGAGCCTGATTATCCAGGTGTTTCATTTGTTGCAAAAGTTTGTCCCTCATGACATCCAACTAGCGTAACTTTTCCACCCATTGCTCATATTGATTGCTTGTAGGTGTTAATTGAGAGGCCACAAGTTGATCTAGAGATTGATCTTGATTGAACCCAAGACTAGATGAGTCAAATTGACGTGGGTCAATTTGCTGAGGATCATATCATATCATATTTTAGATTTAATTCTTTTATAGGCACCATCTTCTTTGTTTTGCTCCAAAATAATTCAGGTTCTAAGTCATCCTCTCAATCAAATTTTTCATGAAGGGACCAAGGTTGAGGATGACTAACTTTTGTTATCCCTTCCAAATTTTGGGTCAAGTAAGAGTAATCATTTGGTTTGGTTAACCCATATTAATATCTTTCTTGGCTAGGATAAGGGCAAGGATATCATCCTGAATTGTTAGTCTGGTTAGAATCATCATTAAAGGAATTAGATCCATAATCAGGTTGGTGCTGAGGAGGATAATAGCTTGGATATCTCGATTGATATCTCCGATTAGGTGTCGAAGTATCCCAATTGTAGGATGGATAAGGTTACCTCAAATTGGGATTAGAGTTAAAATTATTTTTGAGATTTTCTCTTTGGTCCCAGGTCATGTTTGAATAATCATATTGAGATAATGACCCGGATTGGAATTGAGCTTAAGGAGGATTTGAGTTCAGATAATGATATCCAGGATTAGAAGCATATCCTCCATTAGAAAGAGGTCTATCCCAATTTGAAGATGTATAAGTAAAAGTTGAATTGGGATAAGGATTGAGATCATTATGAGTAATGGGAGCATATCCTGGATGTTGGTGTCCCGGGTTAGATCCCCAATTAGAAGTAGAGTTATCCCAATTAGAAGTTGGATAATGTTGAGTTGAATTGGGATAAAAATCAGGTTGGGGATAAAAAGAGTTTGAAGGATAAGAATTAAAGTCCATAGCAAGTGCTGGAAGAAATCAAGAGTAAGATCAGGAGAGAGAAGATAAACTCCTAATTATTAATCAAGAACACAAGACCTAGCCTAATTGGTATACCTAAGAGGACCTAATCTTAACACAATTAAAATTTAGGTCAAGTCTCCTCGACCTTGGAATTACCTGGCTGGCTAGACAGGTTGGACCCCCTAGGACACCCCGCATGGCATGATTTAATGCGATTACCGCACCAACCCATTTAGGCACTGGTTGGTTGATGTGGCGTGACTCATCATAGCTAGAATGCTCAAGTTAAGCCAGAAACTAGGTTAAACACTACATAATTAAGCAATGAAAAGGGTTAAGTGTGGGAAATAATAGAAATGGCCTAAAACAACAAATTTGTGTTAAAAATGCAAAATTAGGTCATAAATTGAGATTCTATTCAAAGATATAATTTGATGAACCAATTGCAAATTGAACACATGATTAAGTCCAAAACTACAAATCAAGAGTTGAATTAACTTCCTAAATGCTCAATTAAGCACCAATAAAAACCTGGTTGCATTTGGACATCATTAGGACCTTGCATTTAGAGTTTTACATATAGGTCCTTAGTACATAACATTTTGTTCACATTTAAGCCTTCAAGGACCGGATTGTAAACTGCCAAGGACCTCTTTGCATGATCAAGGGACCATGCCGCTACACATTCCTCCAATTATGGGTTTCTAAGTGATCTTTCTACCCCTTCACCTTGATTGGACTACATTGCAAATTCTCCTTTACACTTGTTGTGCTGGTGAGTTACTGTAGCACAAAGAACTCATGTAGCCGTAGCCGTCGATGGAGTGCACTCCTAATCCAAGGGTTAAACCCAATATGTTCTTCCCGTGCTTATGAGCATAGACTCACCGTTTCCCTCAGGTTTCATCCAGCAACCGATCTTTGATTTGGATGCTTGTGCGCCCCTTTCAAGCCCAATCGACCGTTTACCCTAATCTCGCCTAAATCCACGTCACGGTGCCTTGATTCACTCCCTTGGCTACTTAAGCATCACCCCTGAGCTTGTGTGCGTAGCATCAACTCCCCTCCAACTTCCTTGAGCTTATCATTCTTCCCTCTCCAGTACCTTCTAATCCTTTCACTCGCCACGCTTGTGACAGTGGCATGGTTTTTCATCCTCAATTCCTCCTCACCGCTAGGGATGACGTACACTTGAGGATTACCCTGGAGGTCCACTAGAGAGCTCTTCACTCGATGGAGACCTCCCTCCTTTCTTCCTCCTTAGCTGCCGGCTTTGGATCTAAGGAACCCCATTCTTCCTGTTAGATAGATTTCTCTACTTTCTAGAGTAATTTAGGGTAGTGATTAGTGTAATTAGATTAGCTAGGAGTAGATTAGACACCAAATTTAGTGATGGATTGGTTTGGATTAAAGTTAGATTAGTTTAGAGCACTTTTGCCCTCTCCGATCAATTCAAATCAGAGAGGTGGCTTTTCACTGTCATATCAATCCACTAATCTCCCTCACCATCTCACACTTGTATTTTCTGACTTTTTCGACGAGTTACATCACATTCACTCTGCCCACTGAGTTGGATTCAAATCTATAAACTCTCTAGTTTTCATATTTGAATCCACGCTCCAAAGAATTTGAGGGTCACTCCATTCATCCCATTTGTTCGCAATGGCCCTAGTTTGATTTTTATTGAGCCAAATTGCATATCGATTTAGATTTGTTCTAGATTTGATAGTAATCAGAGTTTTTTGGATTTAAATTTGAATGAGTCAAGTGCTTGATCTGAATGTTTCTCTTCATGTTGTCTATAACATAAGAGGACCATTAGATTAGGATTATTTTATATCTTGTGAACTCTGTTTTGTGTGATTTGAGAAGTATGGATGAGTAGGTTTTCATGTATTAGAATCTTGAAATGAATTTATACCTTACCCTATCCATAGTGTAAGATATAAATCAGATCAATATTTTAATTTTTTTTTGGGAGATGAATTTGGTTTTTAAGAGCTTTCAGATGGATTTCGTGAGATTGATGGGGTGTTTGATGAACATTTCAACACTTGAATGCATTTTTGAATGAATTTTCTGTTTGAGCATGTTTTGAACAATGGCTTGATTATGTGATTTTTGATTTTAAATCTCCCATATCAGTACATAAAAGAGTTGCTCAACAGCTACATTATTTGGGATTGAACCCTGATTTTGAGCATTTGAAGATTGGAGCATGGTTTTCAGTGGATTTCAAAATCTGATTTGAATCCTTCTCTTCATGCTATCTATAGCATCATAGAAAGTTTAGGTTATATTTTCATTGGTGTTTTGTAAATATGATTTGAATTGGGATTTGAAATAGATTTGGATTTTAATGGTAGCAACTTGGTTGAGTTTATATAGCAATAGCTGACCTACTGAATTTAAGCTCAGTTTAGTCTTAATTGATCTAATCAGAGCAAGGTCAGCAACATAAGCAACTATTGGTTGCTAAAATGGTTGTAGCAGTAGCTGTAGCATTGTTTTAAGTCATCTGATCCTTGGAGCTATCATCTGAGCACCTTTAGCAGCATCTGAGCTGTTGTTAGCACCAATTGTAGTAGCTTATCTACTGAACTTCAACGGCTGCCTTAGTTGCTGAACTTGATCTATCTGCTGGGATATTTGAAGAGCTAATGTATGTTGTAATATAGGAATTCATGTACAAGTATTCTTGTAACTGAAATGGACATTAATTTGGAATTGCTTGATTAAGTTCATTAGATTCATTTTTAGCTCATGTCATGTATATAACTGTCCAAATTGAGCTTTTTAATGAAATACATTGTGAAAATCATGTTTAAATGCTCAATCATCTCCTATGTTATGTGAAAATCATGCTTTAACTAAACATCAAACCATTAGAATAGAATTCTAGGCCTTAGGTTTCTTATTCAAACATTCATGCAAGGCCTAATTTGGGTTAGCTTTGTATATAAATAAAATACATTAAAAAATCACAAAAAAATAAAATAAAACTATCTTGAGTAAGATCAGGTATCTTTCTAAGTGTTTACCAAATTTCAAAGTATTCTGAACCCCCAGCTTGGTAGAAATATCAGCCGACGGTTCACTTTACTTAAAAATTTAATAAAGAACTAAATATCAAAAACACAAAAAGAAATATCTATCTCTCATATCATTCTTTCTCTCTCATCCCCTACCTCTATTATCAATATAAAAACTATAAAAATCCGGAAAGCCCTAAAAATATCCAAAAATACCTTATATACTATGTATATATAACTTAAACCTAAGCTATATGTATATATTATACAATATGTACAATACGTATATATAACTTATATATGTATTCTATATATTAAATTAAATATTTAGGATGATTTATTTTATATATATCTTTATTGTATAATTATCTATTAATTTATATTAACTAAATGTATAGTAACCTAAGTAATTATATAAACTTATCTAAATGTACATAGTTGTATCTAATACTGTATATACATATTTAACCATATAATATATACTGCATAATACCTTAAATTTAATTTAATTAAGTAATTACGGTAAATAATTAAGTTATTTGGTTAATTAAGTAATTTACTAACTTAAAATAAAATAAATTAGTAGTTTAAGTTTTTTTTGAGGAAGAGTAGTCTAAGTTAATACTGAAATAATTTATCATGTACACTTGTATAGCATTATATTAAGTATTTTCAACTCATTCATACTACATTTACAATGTATTATAGTATTTATAGATTATATATATGTAAAACTAGTTAAAACTTATATTTAAATGTATATAAATTAAAATAAAGTTTCTAAAATATATTAAAAATGTGTAATAAATATTTTATTATATAAATTAACTTTGTATATAGTCAATTTGGTAATTAAGTCATTAATTTATACCTTAATTAACAAATTAAGCTTTAACTTAATGTGTATACAGAGCCAATTATAGCTAATTTTAATATATATTTAAATAACTTAATTTCTTAAATTAGTTGTACAATTGTATAGACCTATATAAGAGCTTTATAACAATATAATTTATTTTTAATTTAGATAAAATAATGGCCCTAAAATCAAGGGCAAAAATCTCAAAATTCGCACGTGTGCAAACACAGCCCGACGCTAATTAGGTGCTACATTTAGCAACACATCGATAGCAGTAAACCGCACAATGCGGTATAAGATGTTTTGGCACTGACAACTGGTCAGTCATCACGCACTGGGCGCACATTACCTATACCTCTCTCCTCTGATCGGAACATGGTATATAAAGAGCATGATTTATTGTGTACAGTGCATAGGCTGGGGGCCTACACTGTAGTGAGGCTTGTCATGGTCCTATGAACAAGTAAAAATGTACAATAATTGAACAAGGGATGACCCCTTAGTATTGGTCTGGTCCCATCTCTTCGAGGTGTTGTGTATCCCACAAATGGGGTCGGTACGCCCATAAAAAAAACCTAATTTTTGACCTAATGAACAGTGAACCGCTTTGAGAGAAGAGAAAGGGCACCTAAAATCGACTAAGTGTTGAGAGTGAAGAGAAGAAGAGAGAAGATGAGAATTTGGCTAAGTGGTGAGCAACGTCAGTGTATGTATGTGTTGTGCGTGTGTTATATGTATATATGTATTGTATGTATACATATAATATAGTTTAATAGTATATGTATATAAATAATATAAATAAATATATGAAAATAACGTATACATAGTACATATATATGTATAATTAAATATGTAGATTAGATACTTCTTGAGCTCTTATATGTATATAAATAAATAAGAGCTTTAGCGACAAATATATCTGTCACTGTATATATGTTTATATGTTAGTATAGATAATAGTTTTTGCCTTAGGTTATGTATATATGTTACGAGGGCTATAGAGACGTATATATATGTTACTGTAGATATTAGTATGTTAATATAATTTAGTATAGTAGATATTATTAGCTATTTTTCTACCTACATTTAGGTGTTACTTATATTAGTTGTATATAATTAACATAATGTAGTATTAGTTAGTTTTTGATGTCTGTTTGTTGTACATTTGTTTCAGGCATTGTAACCAACATTAATTGATTCTTTTGTAAATAATTAACTAATTATTTCATTTATTAATTAATTCATTCATTTTTTAAATAAATTAACATTTTTGGATATAGAGAGTGATGTATATCAATAATTGCCTCCTAGTGAACAACTTGGAAACGAACCAGTAAAAATTGTAAATAAATAAATTTTATGGGACATCGATTTGCATTGTGACCAATTTACTGCAACAACGACACTTAAAATTCCTTTTTAATGCAACCCAGTGGTCGATGGTCATTGGTCTAAGTTGACAAAGCCCCAATTCACTTGACATAAATCCTAATTGGCTAAGAGAATTAAATCCTACCTAGGGCACATCTACTCAAATTTAGGCTTAGGTACTCGGTGCTTTGGAAATGACAGGCGTTAGGGGGGTTGCCCTTAATTACCAATTTTAAAGTTTAAGTGCAATGGCAAACCAAGCATACAAGTAATTTAATTGAGATAACAACTTTTAAAGTCAAGCCGTATTAAGTTCAGATTTTAGGGTTTGCTTTTTACCTATTCAATCCAGGTTCTGTGGGCACACAATGTTTTACAAACATGGGTGTAAACAAGTTCCTTTAATATTCAGATCTCATTGTTTATGTCTGTTATATGCAAAAACCCTAAAGTAGTTCCCTAAATATGCAACTTCTACTCAATGTCATAATATGGGTGAACCAATTTTAAGTCCAAAGTGACCAAGCCTGGCTCAATCAAGCAAGAAATTCCAGATTCTTTTGTACCACCAAGGATAGATTAGAACAATATTTTTTAAAGAATTTTATGGGGGTTTTGATCATTTATAAAGATTTTACAAATCAGATCAGTAAATTAGCTAGAAATGCCCTATAGTCGATAAATCAAATAATCAGTTAATATATAAATATCATAAAAATATGCTAATATTTTAGAGAAGCCTGATTTCATCAGGAAACTAGTGCCACAAATTTCCAGGGATTTGGAGCACTAAAAAAATCAGGAAAAATCTGGGAATCCCAATTTCTCCTTTTCTGATTCCAGGTAGACCTACCAACAATCCACGAATTTTTAAAAACAACTTATAAGAAATTTCCATACAAAATTTGATGAGATTGTTCCTGACTTGTTGGGAAACCTCCAAATCAAATTTCATATTTTTCTGATGCCCCAATAATTCATATCAGATTTTTGAAGTCATGCATAAAAGTCTGATCTGAATTTGGAATAATGTGGGTTTTCACATGTGGGTAAGATAAGCACAAACCATGTGAATTTTATCAGAGTTTTTTTTGTTTTTTTTTTCATATCAACAAAAAATGAAAAAGAAGATTCGAGATTTACCTCAGGTCATCACCCTCATATGGCATGCATTTTGTCGTTAATTCACTTCGTGTACCTATACATCAAATACAAGAAAAGACACGAGTTAGTCCCAAATCAAAGAAGAGTGAGATGAAAACAATAGAACTATCTCCCCAGCAATGGTGCCAAAAACTAACACGCCAAAATTGCAATCATAAGTAACGTGGTCCTTCCAGTGCAAAATCAGGGCTATTTTAAAGTTTTAAAAATTGAACTCATAAGATTTTTAAATAGAAATATGGGAGTTCGAGTCATTTGAAGGGAGGCATGTAGAGTTTTGAAATTATTTTCAAATCTTTCAACGAGAATATTCTTTTGGTATTTTTTTTTTGTATTTTTTTGGTATTTTTTTAATAAGGAAGCAGTAAGAGATACGACTACAAAACTACGAATGTGAACATGGAAACAAACGGAATTAAAATACTAACTCTAACTATGAAAGAAAATATGAAAGTAGATAAACTAATGTAAACAACTAAAGATAGACCGGAAACAAGAACTTTTATTACTACTCGAAATTATGATTACAAGTAATAAAGAAAGTGATTACAACTGCAATTAGAAATAAAGTTGTAACTAAAACTAGAAATAAAATGCAACTAAATAAAAAATAGTACAATGTCGAGGCAGAAACTAAAGCAAAGGCACGTCCGGAGTATCCACACCAAAGGTGGTGTAGACCCACATTGATCAAGAAGAAGGCTTCAAGATCAAGGTGGAGAATAATGGTGGAAGGAAGTTGAGAGAGAAAGCACTTGTGAATAAATAAGGGAGAGGGAGAGACCCTCGAGAGATTCGTCCCCCAAGAGAAGTAGTCACGAGGGGGATTAAATAGTCATATGGAGGGGGTTCGGTTGGGTTGGGTTCTAGGATTACGTCAATGGAGTGGGGTTTATTACATGGGAAAGTTGGTGGAATTGGGTTATTGTGGGGACTATTTGGTGTTTTGTGGAGAGCGTTGGCGGTGCATTTGCATTGTTGTATGGGATAAGGTGGGAAGGTTACGTAGGTGGTGCATGCATGGGATAGCATTTTGAGTTCAGTGGGTGTTTAGTGGAGGGGATAGGGAAATTTACGTAGGTGGGTTTATTTGGTGGGGGTTTTATGTTGAGGGTGTGTTTGCATGGGGATTTATTTGGTAGCTTGGGTAAATGTAGGTGGGTATGTGGTGTATTTATGTAGGTGGTGTTGTATGTGTGTATGTATGTTTTGTATGGGGATTTCAATATGTGGCTATCTAATAAAAATAGGGAATTACTATACTTAGCTTAGCCACGTTAAGGTTAGCTAGGATTAGGTGTAGGAAATTGGATTTCTAAATTGGCTAAGGCTAAGGTTTATTTAGGTCTGGGTTTGGAAAATAGCTTTGCCTCTTCATACATTTGAGCTCAAAACAATTTCTCCTCTTTGTCAAGCTCCAATCAGTTTCAAACCTGGCTCCTGCACACATATAAGCAAAAATATCAAGGCACCAGAAATAGCAAAGGGCAAAATTACATAACCCTAGACTTATGCATTATTTACAGAATGTACTAAATGACTAATCTAACCTATATAAATGCATTCTAATAGAAATTACCCTCAGACTAACTTTAGTTAGGCATTAATTAATGTCAATAAATATGAAATTATCATTTCTCAATAGGGATCCTAAACAAATGATTTGCTACCACTTTCTCGATTCCTTTTTTATCTTTGATTTCTAGGTCAAACTCTTCAAGTAGCATAATCCATCTAATTTAGGCTTGGCGTCCTTCTTAACAAGAAGGTTCTTTAAAGTAGAATGGTTAGTGTACACCAAAACTTTGGACCCCAATAAATAAGATCAAAATTTTTCCAAAGCAAATACTCCTGCAAGAAGTTCCTTCTTATTGATAGTGTAGTTTTGCTGAGGATTTGTAAGGGTTTTGCTGGCATATCATAAAACATGAGACTTACCATCAACCAGTTGGCCCAAGACTGCTCCTACAACATATTCATATGAGTCACACATCAATTCAAAAGGGAGGATCCAATCCAGTGCTCAGAGAATGGGCATTGTAATAAGTGCCTTCTTCAAGACTTGGATGACCTCGCCACATCTATCATCAAAATCGAAGGAAACATCCTTTGCTAATAGGTTGTAGAGTGGCATAGAGATTTCACTAAAATTTGTAATGAAGTGTCGATAGAATCTAGCCTGACTAAGAAAAGATTTAACTTGATGAACATTGGTAAGTGGTGGAAGTTTAGAGATGGACTCGATTTTGGCCTTGTCCACCTCTAATCCTTTCTCTGAAATTACATGCCCCAAAATAATGCCCTGCTAGACCATAATATGGCTCTTCTCCCAGCTGAGCACTAGCTTAGCCTCTTCGCAATGAGTTAATACTTTATCAAGGTGTGAGAGGCACAGGTCAAACGACGAGCCATAAATGGAAAAGTCATCCATTAAAATCTCAACAAACTTGTTGATCAAATCAAAATAGATAACCCTTATACAACGTTGGAACGTGGCATGAGCGTTACATAGCCCGAATGGCATTTGGTGGAATGTAAATGTGTCATATGGGCTAGTAAAGGTCGTGTGCTCCTGATCATCAGGGAAGATGACTATTTGATTATACCTAATGTACCCATCTAAGAAACAAAAGGACTTATTCCCCATTAATTTTTCCAAAATATGGTCAATAAGAGGTAAGGGGAAGTGATCTTTCTAGGTGGTCATATTCAAATGATGGTAATCAATACAGACCCTCCAGCCAGTTTAGGGTCTGGTGGTAACTAATTCCCCTTAGTTGTTCTCGACAGTAATCCCTGCCTTCTTGGGCACCACATGGCTAGGACTATCCCATTTGCTATTTGAAATGGGATAGATAATGCCAGCATCCAGCCATTTCATAATCTCCTTCATAACAACCTCCTGCATATTGGGGTTGAGCCTTCTCTGTATGTCATGGAAGGGTTTCACAGACTCATCCGTGTATATATGATGCATGCAGAGGGAAGGGTCAACACCCTTAATATCAACTATAGTCCAGGAAATAGCTTCCTTGTGCCTCTGTAAACACTTAAGAAAAGCTCCCTCTTACGACTAAGATAACATAGATAAGATAATGATGGGAAGCATGTCATGAAAGCAAAGGAAAGCATATTTCAGTGTGCTCAAGAAGGGTTTAAGCTCCAACTCAGGAGCCTTTTGGATTGAGGGTACAAGATGAGATGCCCCTGCCTTAGGTAGCGAGTCTACCTTCAAGGTCCAAGGAAGGGACAAAGACTCCGTGTGCACTCCCAGTAACTCTTCCAATTCGGGCATATACCCTTCATTTTCTTTGATAAGCTGAGGGTGGTCCTTAGATATGACCATCTGAAGGGGGTCACTACATAAGAGTGTCGAAGTAGTCTCTTCAATGATCTCATCAACCACCTTAATCTGGAAAAAATCTTCTAATCTGGGTTACTTGTAGGAATCAAAAACATTTAGCTGGATTTTCTTATTTCCGAAACCCATTTTAAGTGCCCCTAATCTACACTTGATAGAAGCATTGGTCGTAGCCAAAAAGCAGCATCCCAAAATAATGGATGATTTCATGGGTTGATTTCTAGGGTTAGTGTTAAGGACCAAGAAGTCAACAGGGAAGGAGAAATCTTCCACTTTTATATGAACATCCTCTAATAATTCACGTGGGGTTTTAAGTGATCGGTCAACAACTTGGAGGATAACTGGGCTGGGCTTCAATTCACCTCCTCTAAGGAGCTCATAGACAGAGCTTGGTAGAATATTCACCCCTGCACCCAAGTGCAATAGAGCATCGTCAATATGCTAGTCATCAATGATCATTGAGATATACGGGGCTCCTCGATCTTTCAGCTTGGGAGATGTTCTGTGTTGGATCACCGAGCTGACCAGGTCAGGTAGGATCACTTTCACTTGGACCTATCTTCCAGAATGATGTTTTTGCGTGCACAGATCCTTTAAAAATTTTGCATAAGATGAGATTTGCTTATAGATCTAACAAAGGCAAGTTGATATGGATTTTCCTAAAGGTGTCCATAATCTCGTCCATCCTCTCCTTGGTAGTAGATGAGCCAATAGAAGATTCCCTAGGAGCAGATAGGTGCTTTGGATAGGGTACCCTTGACTTCTGGGTGGAGGGGTCGTCATGTCAAGAAATGGCTAGTGTAAATGATGACATATTCCTAGTGGGTGGTTTCAAGCAACGGAGGGTCATGTGGCTTTTCCTTGGTGAGGGTGGAAATCAGGGTCGGTGTGGGAGGGGGATTTTGAGGGGTGACTACAGGAGTGCTATCAGGTTTGACAATCTCTTTGCCACTCCTCAGCACAGTCACAACTTAAGTATGTTCCCTAAATATGATCTCCTTACCCTTGGGGTTCTCCTCAAAGAGCTAGGCAACTTTCTCAGATCTTGCTACCTAACCACCTCTATAAGATGACCAAATTGGGATTACATTTCAATTATCATCTTATTTTGAGATTGGATGACAATGTTCTAATGCTCTTACATCACTTTCATCGTAGCCCTGAGTTCATCCATGTCAGAGGGCTTATTTCAAGGAGGGGTCATATAGGATGGCTGGTACATGGGTTGGGGAGGTTGGGGTCTGGCATTCCCTGAGTTGGAAGCATCACTTTGCTTCCACGAGAAATTTGGATGATTTCGCCAATCCAGATTGTAAGTATTAGACTATGGGTTATTTCTAGGGGGTGGGCGAAATCCCTGGGTCATATTCAAGTAGGCTTGAATCAACTCAGGGAATTGATTCACCAAGTGGCACTCCACAGTGGCATGTGAAGTACTTTGGCAAATGGAGCATTCACTTGAAGCCTGAACAATAGAGGTGGCTTGCAGATGTATGACGGGGTTTTCTAAGAGCCTATCAAAATTTTTATTCAATAGTTGAATCTGATAAACCAAATCTTGAGTAGCCTTGAGTTCATGGACCTCCATCTTCCTCTGCAAGATCGAAGGTTTCCTTTCTTGATAAGTAGACATCATGTGCATGGAATTATCACTTAGTTTCAAACAAGGTATAGGCTTCGTCCTCAGTCTTGGTCATGAAGGTTCCAGCACAAGCTGCATCAACAGTTTGCCTACACCGTTCAGATAATCTATTATAGAACCTCTCCACCAATTGCCATCTTGGCACTTGATGGTGGAGGCACAACCTAAGTCGGTCATTAAAATGCTCCCAAGTCTTATGAAATTGTTCCCTGTCCTGCTAAGTAAAAGCCATGATTTCTCTCTTATAATGGTTGGCTTTACTCATAAGAAAACACTTTAAAAATTCTCCCTTAAGGGTATCCCAATCATGTACCCTTGCATCAAGGGTATGATACCAGTGTTTGGCTTTATCTTTTAGGGAGAAGGAGAAGAAGGTTCTCATGAGGGCTTCATAACTAAATCCCTGAAGCTTCATCGCGGAACAAACCTTGGTGAATTCCTCAAGATACCTATAGGGGTCCTCCTTAGTAGTACCATAAAACGAGGGAAATAATGATATCGTACTGCTTTTGAACTCATAAGGATTCTCCACTCCAGGCCTTCTAATGGGTAGGGCTTGGTAAGTTGTGGGTAAGAAATAGTCCCTCAAGATTCTTTGATTTTCCACAACCCTATTTTTTTCTTCTTGTCTCTCTTCTCTCTCCGCCATCTTTCTTCTCTCTTGGTTGGCTCTCCTAAGAAGTCTCTTAGGTTTTGGATCAAAGACAAGCCTTCTCCTAAGTGTGTGCCTACCAAGCATACAACGACAACCAAACACAATTCAAATTCTTATAAATTTCAGTAGGTTTAGCTCTTTAATCAACCCCCAAACTGACTTCACAAATTAGCCAAATAGAGTCAAAGCTGTGTTCCTTCATTCCCACTTAAGTGGTATAAAAGGAATGAGGCAACTTGAGATTCCTAACCAATAAGAAGGTTGAGGTAAAATTAGTTGTTCTAGTTGGCCAAACAACTTATACAATCTAGTTACCCGACCTAAGTCGACCTTCAAGTATCCTAAGACCTACACCTTGCTTAAATGATATTCTCAAGTGATCTAGTGAAAAGGTACTCTAAGGATGGAACTGAGAGATGCAAGTAGGGCGAAACCTTCTTTTGAGGTGATGTGTTTGTTGTGCCTCTTAACTAACCTTTTATTCCCTTAAGGGGTGTCCCCCTCCTTAAATTATCAAATCACTTGGTCACAGGATAATATCACCACCACGAAGTGAAGTAGAAAGGTTTACACCGATAAAGAGATTAGTGCCTATAGCCTTAAGGAATCGAGACCTAGTGTAGTGCCTAAAGTGCCTGCTTAGGGTAGGAAGTGTGCATTACACCGCAAAAAAGTTGATTTTGAAAATTGAAGTTCACACTCAAGTCCACGAGCACTTTCCCTTTAATTTTTATGGTTTCTCCTCTTTATGTCCCAATTTTTAAAATTAATGTGACCACTTAATTGGTTCAATCAGAACGGTGGTCTTGCTTTTAGTTCCACAAATGCAATGCATGATAGGTAGCTAATGAAAAAGATTAAAAGTACGTACCATGCTCTAGCACTTTACAATGCAAAATGCACACAATGCAAGATTTAAAAACTAGATGCTGCTTCAAACAATCCTATATGTTCGTCCTAAAGCAGGTAGCTTCTAGCAAACAACTCAGGCTTTTTTTTTTTGGTTACAAGTGCAAAAAAAGAAAGCTATTCACACCACAAAAGAAAATAAAAATAGAATAAACTAGTGTCTAAATAAATGGGACAATCCCCTAAAAACCAGCCTCAAAACTATATGGGTGAGAAAACAATAACCTAAAGAGTCTAAAGTCTACTCTAAAATCTAATTTAATGAAAATAGGAAAATATGAGTAGAAGTCTTCCTAGATGCGCCTTTGGGCTTCTCAATCCTCCAGATGCTCCTTCATGCTTGTGGGATCAAGGTCCATGTACACTCACGATGACAACTTGAGGTGGCATTAAGGTGTACCAGATGATAAGGCCAACGTGTGTTCCTCATCCATGAGATGTACCCTCGTAATCAAATCCAAAATAATATATCAATTAATATGTGATGAGGTATGGCTCATCATAGCTAAAATGTCCAAGTTAAGCTAGAAACTAGGTTAAACACTATCAATTAACACAAGAAATGGGTTATGTGTGGAAATTAAGGGAAATGACCTAAAAAAACAAATTGGTGTTAAAAACACACAATTAGGTCAATTAAGGAGATATTCTATTTATAAATGTAAAATGATGATCCAATAGACAATTGAACACATTTCTAAGCTCAAAAGTTCAAACCAAGAGTGAAATCATGTTCTAATATGTTCAATTAAGCTTCAATAAAACTTCATGGCATTTGGACATCAATAGGACCCTGTATTCATTAGATTACATATAGGTCCTCATGAATTAACATTCTTATTACATTTAAAGTCCAAGGACCTTTTTGAAAAGCTACCAGGGACTCTTTTGTAATATTTTGGACTGCACTACCATCTTTCCCTTCACTAATGGGTTCCCACGTAATTTTCACACCATTTCACCAATTGGGCTTCCGTGGAAGTTTTCCAATAGACCTACAGTTGCACCTAGTCCACTATTCACCAAAGAACACAGCCCATCTAGGCTGCCATTCCTTTGATTCTCTGATTTGACAGTGGATCTACCACTAATCCTTGCGCACCTTTGTGCATTGCACCATTGCTTCACCCAAATCCCATCTGACGGTGGGTTTAGTTTGGGCTCTCCCACATGCATTGCAAACTCCATCCACCATTGGTACCTTAATCAACTAATCCCACACCACGATGACCTGAATCACTCACGTGACTACTTAAGCACTTACTCAAACCCTTGCACGCACGACCAACTCCCTTCCCTTGAGTGGTCCTTTCAATCTATTCCCTCAGCTCCCCCCCTCATTTCTTCACCTGCGGTGACAAAGCAGGTTTCCCTTCCTCCTTCAATTGCCTCCAGCTACTAGCTCCAGACTCGTAAGCACCTCCTTCTTCAACTGAGGGTGTTACGAACGTGGGCATCAGACATAGTTTAAGACGTCTGGGAAGTAGCCCAGACGTCTGGCCAAATGTCTGGAACCCTTCCCAAACATCTGGTAATAAATTTTTTTGGCGTACGGGTTCGCGTCTGCACACCTGCGCGCGCAGACTGAACCCGCCGCCTTCGTCTTCACTTTCTCTCCCTGCAGGTGCCGCATTTCCCTCTCCCTCTCCCTGTGGCTGCCTTATAAAACGTCGCCCTCTCCCTCACCCTCACTCCACCGCCTTCTCCTTCTCCTTCTCTCTGCCAGCGCAAGCGAACGAGTGAGCGGGTGCGGCTGCAGCGAGCATGTGGGAGGGAGGAGTGTCGCAAGAGGAAGAAGGCTCGACTGCAAGGTGCGAGCTTGCCGGGGCAGCTAGAGCCGGCCGACGGAGGAGCAGCAGGCGTGGGTTGTC